>JAOTQQ010000012.1:144139461-144192433 GCA_026546715.1 Gallinago undulata
GCCTTAGGATGAACTATGTCTCTTTAGAGAGCACAAGTAATCATTTTCTCAGGGAGTAAAAGATTGATACAGATGTGCAACTACAGGAGCACTGACTCCTTCAGGAGCTCTCAGTTTTCTATTACCAAGCCTCCCAGAAGAGCACACTATGGATTGAAACCAGGTTCTTCAGTTCTCAAGAAGTGCAACTTCCCACCTCTCCCTGCTCCCAGAAAAATAACTCCTGAGCTTCTCCAAGTTGAGCAGTGGCTTGGTGGCACCCATCCAGCACACACTGCTTCTATGCTCGGCAGACACAGGATCTGTGTACATGACAGCAGGGCTTTGCTTGAGATGGGGCCATTTTACAAGACTGCATCAGTTAAATCAGGAAGTGGATTGTCTAAGACTGGTCTCCATCTGTATTTCACTACCCTATGGCTTGGCCTGCACTTGCTAGGTGTGCCCTCCCAGAGCCATCCAGGGCTTTGGATGACTTCTCTCCACGGGCTTTTGTGTTGTAGCACACACCATATAGGTAGGAATAGTTTTCTTGTAAAGCAGCTATGAGATTTTGTAAACATCCATTCTTGAATAACATAACTATTGATTGTAGCAGGGAAAAAAAAAAAAAAAAAGAAGAAGATTGTCAGAAGAACCACTTAGTCTCATTGTTTAAGTACTCACCCAAGAGGTACCAGAATGAGAGGGACCTCAATCTGCATCTCTGCATTGGAGGTAAATAAACCACCGAACTGCCGGCTCATTTGCAACAAGCCATGCCCAACTTTTCCTCATGCCACTGCTTGATCTTGTATAATTAAATGTCTTTTTAAAGACAACAAATACGCAGTGGGCTGTGGGTCCTGTGGTTGGCGCCCACACCGCACGTCTCTGCCAACCAGCTCACCTGCTGCAACCCCCCTTCCCAGGTCTGTTTGCATGGAAACAGGTTTTGTTGTAGAGTGCTCATGTTCAGCCCTTGGGAATCTTACTGTAAACACTGGCTGAGCACATCCCATGCACAAATTGAAAACAGTCACACCTTCTCATTCAGTCTTGAATTTGATCACCAAAACATTGTATCTACTTTTATATCAGTCCTTTTTGAAGGGCAGAAAGCAAGAAAACAGCTTATTCTTGTATTTTACTCTTTCAGCTTTTGGGAGCTGCTAAGGTTACTCTGTGCACTCTTAAGTTGCAAACCTTCTTCCACGGATGCAGTCGCAGCCTGTGTTTTGTCCATCCCATGATGAAGGAATTCTGCAAAAATAAAAGCATCCTTACTCCCGAGAGTCGTGCCTTACGAGGCTTGTTAGGCAGGATCTTGGCATAACAGGATCAGAGTCATCAAAATGGAGCTTATTTCTAAATATTACCATTGTTGTGCTTTTTGTACAGTTATTGTATGACATAAATACAGCAAATACAAACCTAATTATTGAAAATTATGGTAACAATATTAAAATCCTGCCTTAATATTTATTCAGTGCCAATACTAAATTCTACTCAGCAACATAAAAAATAAACAAAAAATCCCTCAGTCTCTATCATACAGAGTTTCAACCTAAACAAAAACAATTGGTTAGCAATCAGCGTACTTTAAATTCCCATTTCAGCAGGTACTTAAATACATGGCCTATAGTGAAGGTATGAAGATTTAAACATATAAACAAAAAACTTAAGTGTTTAAACCCAGGCACCTGGATAGGAACCTTGTTGAAGCAGAGTCTTGAATGTGCATGCAAATAGAAAAGGATCCATCTGAAACTATTATTAAGCTGGTTTTACTGTATTTCTTCTTATTTCTAAATGAGCTTCAGGATTCTCTTCTCAGAAGAGCGAGCCATTTGGCTGAAATTTTCCCGTGCCCCTGTGTAAAAGCTGGTCACAAAAATGGGACTTTATTAGGCTTTTTTCTCTTCCTTTCATATTTTGACGTCTTGCTAAAACTTGTTTTTGCTTCTCAGAAAGGAATTTATAGTCCCAAACTACTCATGTTATTTTTATGGGTATAAATTTACCTTGATTTAAAATACTCCAACCAAAGAATTACAGAGATAAGGACATACCCTCCCTGTGAAGTGTTGTCATTCATTGCTCTCTGGCTGGTGGTTTCTGAAAAGGAGAAAGCTCTCTCATAGACTAACAGGTGAAAAGGGAATTTGTCACTTTTTAATCTGAATACTACAACAAATCAGGAGTAAATTGAATTTATTCCTATTAAAGCAGAGGTTTAGGCAAATATATCTCCATTTCACTCTCTGTAATTTATCCCCATTTTTCTCTGTAATAAAGAATCTACCAAAATCCTTTTCCTAGAAATTTGTCAGATAGGATTTTTTTTTTTTTTTTCTTCAAACCCTGGACAGAACAGTTACACAGAAAGATAATAACATGAGTGAAAGTTGAAGAAAAATGTTTAATTCAAAGGATATTTTCTCCATTAAGAAATATAATCAGGAGCCTAAAATTCGCAGAGGTATTCTGTGAGTTAAGATTGAATCAATCTTTATCAGCAGTGGTAAAACCAGCACGATTTTCCTGTTAGCACCTAACAATTTCCCCTTTATTTGGAATGTGTTGGAACTGCCATACTTTATATTAGAACCATCTGATCCCAGTGAGAGATTACTGGCTTACACGAAACAATTTTCTGGCTTTGAGGCAAATTCTCCTGTGGCATTTTCATCTCTCTTGACCTGTTCACAAGGGGATGCCCGCACCCAGAGCATGGTATAGGTGTCTATATCTGTCCTGAGCACCGGGGGGTGTGAATATGAGCCAAAGGATTAGAAAAGCTAGCATTGCTTTTTCACATCCATGTCAGCTTGGGAGTTCAAAGGTCCTCCCCCTGCCATGCTCTGGTTGCAATCCATATGAATTAAGTTTTTAATCCCTCCCTGTTCCCACAGGACAGGCATTCAGCCTTACCAGGCTGTAATTTCAGCTGCAGAGCACAGATCAGTGTATGACAATGAAGATAAATATCCCCTTCATCTTTTGAGAGGATTTTTCTTTCCAAGATGGAAACCAAGTAACAGAGTAGAGTGGGTCTATTTTTGCCTTTCCAGCTGGAGTTTTTGCATGATTTAAGGGGAGATTTGAGCTAGCATTATTTTCAATTTGGCATTCCTGTTAGTGACCTCATTGGGTCACTAATCACCCCAAATACCACCCATTCATTCACATTGGCAAGAGTCTCCCAGGGCTGGCAGGTGCCTCCTGAATAAAAAATAATTTCTTCCTATCTAACAGGAATTTCCCTTTGCAGTTGTGTTTCTTGCCTCTTGTCCTGTCCCTGCGCACCTCCAGGAAGCCTGGCTGCATCTTCTCTACACACCCCACTAGGTATTGAGGACAGCAAAAAAGGTCTCCCCTGGACCACCTCCTCTTTCATCGTGTGCTCCCGCCCCCTCACCAGCTTGGTGACCTCCCCTGGACCTGCTCCAGGATGGCAATTCTTCTTCTCTCTTGGTATTCACTTGAGTAGCAGTAAATGGAAAGGACACATGAGATGGAGAATAGGACAGACTGCCAGATTTAGTGCAGGAGAGCACCCCGCTGCTGCTTCATTCTCCTCAGGTCAAATTTGATGCCAGTGGAAAAGCTGTCAGGGGGAGGCAGTCGATCAGATCCTTATTATTACCTGTAACAGGAGAGGAACAGAAGGAGACATCCAGCCCGTTCAAGGAGGAGTTAATGTGTGTCCTCCCAAAGCATTCAATGGCATCTTTGTCACAGTTGCAGAGAAACTGTTCACAGGGATCCCCAGACTCTGGAAATAAAATAAAAACCCAAACAAGGTACTATTGAAATATCTTTTCCGCCTCCTGCTTTTTTCTCCCTGTAAGGTTTGTGTCTATATTCATTAGCACAAACCTATTTATACTGTACTTCTCCACATCAAATACTGTCAAGTTTCATAGTCCTACACAATTTGTTTTCCAAACACCACCCAATGTAGCCTGGCACGGCTGGCAATAGACTTCTTGCCTCTGCTGGGTCATTCTGCAGAGCAGTGAGGGCGACGGAACCTGCCTCTGGTTTTCCCATGGAAAACTCAACCCAGCTGATGCAGAGTCTGACATTTCACAGACGTCATTAAAATATTCCTCCTAACCTCAAGAAGTCATAGTCCACAAGCCAAGACTTCCATGTAAGATGTGTTTTGCTCCTTATAAAGGGTATGAAACAGTTTCCCAGGAAATACTATTTTCCCACTTCAAAACTCTCTACCTTTCAGGGTTTCAAAAACACCATTGACCTTTTGGAGCTGTCACTCTTATGTTTCACATTTTGATGGAAACTATTCTTTTCTTTTTTATTCCTTCCTTTTTTTTTTTTTTTAAATTTTGTTTAGTTTGAACAAAATGTTTTCTCATTATTAAGTATGGAAAGAGCTAAAAAAGTACTATTCATGTTTAAATGAACTTGGACCTGTATAGATTGGCCTCAATAGTGAAAATGAATTAAATTTGAAACAAGAAAAGGAAATTGAATCAGGTTGCTTCTTAAACAAGCTGTAAGATTTTTGGTTTGGGCATTCTTTTCCTCTTTGCTGGAACCCTCAAGTTGTGTTCTAGCACATGGTCTTTTCTAAGAGTCAATACTTGCTGAAATATTATGTTAAAATTCATTAGGCTCTGAAGAGCCCCACCCCACACTTGCCAGGACTCTATTAGTATTGCATGGAACAATGTGTCTGAGGAGTGTGTATGACCTTGCAAACAAAGAGTGGGATCCCTCCAAGGATATAAAAATCAGGCCTTGAATCTTCAGAAGGGACCTGTTTTTCAGGTTTTTGTCCCACAGCTGCTGCATTTCTGATGTGCAGAGGTGTCTCAAGCAATGCCCAGTGATCCTGCAAAGTCAGGGAAACCTCAGCAAGAGGCTGCCTATTAGAGGTGCCCTGACAAGGATCTACTTATTAGACTTCAAATGTCCTGCCTAGCTGGGCTTTGATGCTTCTGTGTATTCTTATTTCTATTCACCCCTGTTAAGTAGAACACTTAAACCCTTAAAAATCCATATGTGGAAGTGCTTTCTGGCTGATTCACATATGACTTTTGGCAGATTGGCCAGAATAAACATCTCATTTATGGTGAGGCTTACTCTTACCACAGGTCAGGTCTTCAGTAGAGCAGCTGAAATCTGCAGAAATCTTTGATGGGTCCCACATGCACTCCATCTCCATTGCTTCATCATAGCATTTGCGGTGCTGGAAACAGCATCTTAAAGAGTGAAATAACACAGAGTTTACATAACTTAGTTTCGGTTCAAGATCAGACTGCAATGCTTTCATGTTGCTCTTACACAAGAACACAGAAGAGACCAAAGGAGAAAGAGGGCTCCTCAGTGTGGTCCCTAGACACAAGAAAGCCTGGGTACTTTTTTCGCTGAGTCAGTCACGTGGGGTAAGTACAACTGGATGTAAAACTCCATGGTGGGAGCAGGTCTGCGTGCTGTGGGAGACCAGATTTATACTTCTGTCTTAAGTTCTTACAAGGACTCTGCAAGCAGTTTAAATAAGAAATGTGCTATCAGTGTCCAAATATCCACCCACAGCACTGCCATCTCACTGCCAAACAGTGCCCTATGGCTCCGCTCCAGAGGTATTGGATCCAATCCTGCCACAACCTTTCTGCAGATTTGG
The DNA here is from genome assembly GCA_026546715.1 of Gallinago undulata. NCBI lineage: Eukaryota > Metazoa > Chordata > Aves > Charadriiformes > Scolopacidae > Gallinago > Gallinago undulata. The sequence continues at coordinate 144,145,097 of JAOTQQ010000012.1, forward strand.
AGAACTGCACAGAACCTGGCATTCGTGGAGGGTTAACATCTCTGCAACACCTTGTGGATTCCTGTGTCTCATTGAGACAGTATAATTATATGTGCAGTTAGTTATACATCCTCTGCTTCTTGTACTTCTATGCAACAATCAGAATTAAAATACACCATTTATCCATGGGAAGGGCTGATGAAACAATTTTCTCACACTGGAGTAAAGCAGCTTTCTCCTACCACCACACAACAAAGGTAACTAGAAACCTTGCTTCTCTGTCCCCATGGACTTTGGATGTAGAATAGGTTACATAGATATGACAATTATATAATTTAGACATGACAAGTAGCTACTCTGGGAAATAGGACAAGCTTGCTTTTACAGGCACAAATATTTTCCAATACCTCGAAAACCTACATGAGTTATTCAGCTTTTTTTTTTACAAAATCGAAATGGCAGTGATAAAATCCAAGGTTTGCCAAACTAGTTTATAGGAAATAAAGTTAGTGAAAAAAATACAACCCTGTGGGAACTGTGTCTGAGAAAGACACGTAGTAGCCACTTGTCTGGAGGCTCTCTTGAACCACGGGTATATCTGTGTCAGGGGCAAAACGATAATCAGCCTCCATTTACTGCAAACTGCAGCGGGGTTGCCGTGCTGCTAAGGAAACCTCATCACTAGACTGCTCACCAATTTGTAAACACAAAGTGACTCTGGGGCCATTTCTCAGGACAAAACTGCTGACAGATCGTTCTGCTGTTTCTGTATTTACACGGCTCTGCATTCAAATGAAGCTGAGTGAAGCAAAAGCCCAGGTGCTCAGCTCTTCGGGTATCAGTCCATTGAACTGACTCGAGCTCTCATTTCAGCATGTCATCACGATTGTTCAGAAATGGCTTTTTTCCAGTAGCAGCGTTAGACCTTCATTTTCCCAACCATTCCATGCTGGAAAGTGGCTGGATTAATTTCCATCTATCTCTGGGCATTAGCTCTTTCTGAACCATTGCTGTCTACGCTCAGGGTATTAATGCATTACATTACATTGTTGGAAAAAGCTTTTTTCTATTCAGACATGGGTAGAACTTGATTCTTTTTGAATTTCTTTTCACACCTCCTGCAGGCAAAAGTGAGCAACCATTTGATTGTCCTGACCCGAGATTACATTTTTTCTCACTAGCCCAGTGTGGGTCTGTGCAGTATTACTCCAAAGTATAGTGTGGAATTTGGGTGGTTTTGTTCCTGGTGAGTGGTACTGGGAAGGGCCATTGAGCTGTATTTTTCTTCTTCATGCCTGGATGCTCCAACCTCTTCCAACCTTTGCATGTACACAGGTATTCAGGGCAAGATCTACTCAACCTCCTAACTGCCACTTGAAGTCTTATTTAGCTGATTCTGTTGATGTTTAAATGCCCCTCAGATACCAACATTTTCATTATAGCCCACTATGAGCTTACATAGCTGGTGTATTACACAGCTCCCCGTACCAAAAGTTCAATAAGTTTGTGAACCCACTAAACTGCTCAGAATAATGCTCTCCCACTCACCTTACTATCAGGCCCTCCAGTTTTTGGCCCTGATTTCAGCGTGAGACAGAATTCTTCAGTACAAAGAAATGAACAAGACTTGGTTCACAAAGATCTGTTCAGAGTGTAGAGACTTCTGGGTAGATATGTTAAGGAGATGAGTGTGGTGTTTAATTCTCTGTTGCATTAGTGGCCACTCTTTGGGAGCAGTTTAAAACAGCTGTGCCACCCGAGTTGCTCTAGTGGAATTATATGCAGGTGTGTGGGACTCTGATTTTATCTGTAGGATGGGAGTATTTCTCTACATCAAAGTGTGAGGAAATAAAGGGAGACTCTGAGCTATGAGAAAAAAGAACAAGTGGATCATCTCATGCTGTAGTTTATAACGGTCTTGACTTCACCTGTTTCCGAGTCAACTTGTAAGGCAACTGGTATGGGGTGTCAGCTCAGCAAAAAGATAGTGCTCACCAACAAGTAAGAGTAACAAAAGGACAGGGCTGATAAACCAGAGCTGAAGTTATCATTTGTAGGTCATAGCAGATATTTAGGCTGCGAGTGATGACTAGATTAAGCAGAGCTGGATGGTTTGGGACTGATTTACCCTCTGAATAAATAATCTATATTTTTACTACTCTCCTTAAATCTTTTAGGCAAGTGCTATGCTTCAGGTCATCCGAGCATGAGGGCAGTGACAGCTGGTCATGGCAGAAGAGGACATCTCATGGGTAAGACTTACTCATCGGCTTCATCCACAGGGAGCCCTTCCATCTCAAACCGGCAAGAGCAACCATAGTCCTCAAAATCCCTGGGACAAAAACCAGTAACGCATTTCATTTTGTTCACAAAGTTGAGCAGGGCAGGGAAGTTAGTGAAGATGGACTGTAACCAGGTGAAGTGAGAGCCCAGGCAGTCTGGAAAGAGAACAGCCATAGAATGCTTGGTGAACGGAGGTGAGCCAGGTGTGGGTCACACATGGGTGATGTTTGCATGAACACAGAGCCTAAAAAAGGCAATAACACAGGCACATTGAGCAATGCTTGACACCCAGCAGTATTCGATTTTATAATACTCTTTGGGAAAATCTACAGCCTCAAAAATCCCTCTTCCTTTTCAATGTATATAAAAGCAAACTCCACAGGATTTCTATTCTGTGCTCAAGTAAAACTGGAACACATACTTACCAAAAAATAATGCAACACTTTCCACATTTTGAAAGACTCCATTGAAGAATGTGGCATTGTCTAAATGAAAAAATAAACAAACCACACTTCTTTTTATGAAAGTAAATGACAAGAACTGTCCCCAGACTGCCCCTGGTCTTGCTTCAGTTCATAAACCGTTTTGAGACAGGCGTTACCAGCTAGTTGCTAACAGCACATTTCCTGCAACACTGCTGAAGTACGAGTGATTCCCCACTGCCACACAATACTGTAGAAAGCAAAGCTTAAGCCATTCTTACTCAAGATTCTCTCAGGTGTGTCAAGAAGCTCTGGCAGGAATGCTGGCGGCTCCAGTCCTTGGCCACCTACCTCAGCAAACAAATTGAAGAAGAAAAAGATTAAAAAATAATAAAAAAATCCACACCAGCAACAAACTAACAACATATACTTCATTATGGGACATACACTGCAAGCATTTTGAATCCCTTCCCTCACTAGAAAGCTGATTTATCAAAGCCATGAAACGCTTGGCTCTATCCACACCCAGGAAAGCCCACAAGTGTCACATTGGTTTAAAAATCAGTCCTCTGTTAAACTGAGGTGTTTCTAGAGATGTGCTAACCCTTGTGTTCCCCTGCTCTTCTGAACAGTAGCACTTCCTGGGGTGAATCAGTAGAATTGTATAAAATTGTTTTAGTTGCCAAACTACTTTCAATGTTCTGAATGTTTCTATTCTGGAAGCCTGTGCTCTACACTTATCTGAAGTCAAGAGGTTTGGTTTTTCCAAGTCCTTATTGCCTATTGCCTTATTGCCTCCTTTTCTGTCACTATTTCTTTCTTAAGCTAATTATCTCTTTTCCTTTCAAAGATGCTGTGGTATATTTTCCATGCTGTTATTTTTTTCTATTTGCCATGTTCTGAATTACAGTAAAAACTATTACTTGTTCCTTCTGTTTTCCTTCTCATTTTTTACCTTGTTCTTACTTTCTGCATGTCTGCACGGTTTGAGTTACTTTGGATTTATTTAAATGTTATTCTTTTTTTTTTTTTTACTTTTTAATGATAATAAGTCAAAGGTATTTATTTGCTCAAGGATCTAAAAGCTGAAGAAAAAAAATAATGTTGAATGCATGGCATAGCTTATATCTCAGAATAACTGGCATTAGGAAACCTGTCCAGTTTCTCTATGAAAGATTTTGACAGTTTTGACAGGTCAAAGAGTTGACAGTTGTCTTGCTAAGCTGTTGCATTTTCCTGCAATAAATAAAACAGAATAAAGTGGAGTAGTGGGTTTTTAGATACAAGGCTTAAATCTATGTTTAGCAAAGGATTAGGGAAAAATAGGACTTTTTTCTTTTTCAATAGTATATAACAGCCTTCTCAGGATGTCCACAACTTTTGTGGAGGGAACAAAGAGTTATACACCTCCAGCAATTCTTATCTCAAGTTTAGTGGCAGAATATGGATATAGGATTGGGGGAGGTAGGAAGAGGTGCTTCCTCTTCTGTTATTCTTTTCCTGAAATTCTTGGTCATGATAAAAAGCTTTTGGATGAACAGCAATCCATGAGAAGTGTCCTTCATTACAGCATGTCTGAGGGGAACAGACTTTTTTCTACAAACCAGGAAAGGTCTCCTGATAAAGGCTGGCCTTTTTCACAGGACTGGAACAAGTCTGTTGAATATTTGGTGAGCATGAGAAATTCAGATTCAAGCAAACTAATGGTGTGCAAAATAAATAGCATTGAAAGCTACATATTTTTATAAATGTTAGCTAAAGTAAAACTACCCCTTATTGTGTGGCTTAATGTATTTCCTCTGCAATAACAAACAACCTTCCCTCAAGTCATGTTCTATCAAGTGCATCCAGACCCAGGTTTTCTCACTCTGAATAACTCCATGGCTCCAACTCAGTGTCTGTTGATGAAAACCTATTGATCATTTAGTCCTTCCAGCAAAATTTTGGAAAATATGAAAATCCCATTGAGTTGAAAAGAGCCAGAGGAGAGAACTGGTAAAGCCACGTCACAGAACTGTGGGAAGTTATGATTGCTCCAGCATCCTTCACTTGCACTTAGTTCTTCTCAGCAAACTTAATTTGCACACACCCAATTAACACATAAATGTTTGAGGCTCCCCTGGAGAAAAATCTCCATCACAGGGTCAGCAGCTTGGTAAACCTTTGGCTCCTCTAATCCTTTCATTACGAAGAATGCTGGTTCTAATTGTCACTAAGTCAAGAGCAATGAACCAATGTTTGCTAACAAAAATTGCTTAATTTTGTTTAAATTGGTAGGGAAAGGTCATAGAGCAAATACTTTCTAGATGAATTATTCTCTTTTCTTCTTTTGCTGTCATGTCTTTTGGGGCTATTGGTCCTACACCGTTCCCCATATAGCCAGTGAAAGATTGCACTACAAAAATCAGTCCTTTAAGCCTCAAAAGACCCTGGGAACGTCAACATCTCTCACCTTTCTCTAAAAGCTGCTAAATGACTTGGCACGGGTCCTGAGGAGACTTGTGTGATACATCAGCTCTTGGGCTTTCCAGTTGTATAACTTATCCACAGAATTTCTTTCACTATTCAGATATATGTAAAAATATTTCTGGACAGTATCTGTGATGTTGCTACTCTGACAAAGATTTTCTGAAGGAAAGCCCATCAAAAAACCATCAGTGCACCTCCAGTTGCATTTTACAACTGTGGCAAGTTAAAGTCAGAATATAGGGCATGGACACAGTCATTATAATCCTTAGGGAGCAGAAAAATTGATCGTGCTGAGAAAAGTCAGGGTGCTGGAAACCCACCTTATTTGATTTATTCAAGGTAAAACACATTAGCTCCTCACAAAGATGCTAGGTCATGAGCAGATATTTGTTTCAGTCTCAAAGCAGAGATCAACAGAATAAATCCCAGATAAATATATATCAATAATCCTCTCCAAACCTAAAAATGGTAACATTATAAATCTCAGATTGTGCTTAGCTGGGGGAAAAGGATCTAAAAAATGTAGCACAACCTTTTAAGTTTTGAGGGGAAATCTGTTTCAAATGTTCACAAAAGTTCTGAGTGTCCAGATATTTCTGAGCGCACTGGATATTATCAATACCTATAGTCACTTTTACATCTGGGGACTAAATACCCCTTTATTTTTTTGTTTTTAATGAATAAATGGTGTAGATATTTTGGCATTATCTACCACTGCAGTGGGAAATGCTGATATTCTTACTGATTTCTATCTATATAGTAGGAGTCAAGGTTCAGCTTCATCAAAACATTTTAGCCCATGTGTTTTGTGCTGTTTCTTTACTGACTTTTCTCCTGAACACGACCCCTGAGAAGAGAGGCCCCTGGTGAAGATGAAGTAGGTCAGTGCAGAGTTGTGTCTATGCCAAGGTGCTGAGCTTTCTTTCCCTTTAAAAATAACCCCATGGAGCGACCAGAAATGCTGTTAGACCTTCTAAGAGTCCTTCTCTTCACCACTGCCCTCAATGACATTCCTACACAGACTGCAGAAATTTGAAGTGTTTGCCCATTCCTGTCACTGGGAAGCTCATTCACCCCTGACAGTAAAAGCTAAAGAGTTATATGAAGAAAAAAAAAAATCTTAATAAAATATGAAAGAGGAGCTTTAGCTGAACAGGAGTTATATGTCAGGATATACTGAAAGGTTTGGAGAATTTAGACAATACACATGTATTTAATGAGTTGAATCTCTTTATATGCAACTTGTAAATCTTTTTTTGAGGATTATTTAAAGGATTTAAATAATGACCAAATGCTGGCAGAAAGGAAGTTGCAATCTTTGGTTGTGTTTTTAAACCCCTTAAATCTTTCTTGCTGCACTATAAGTCCTGAGAAAAATATAAGTACTCCATAGGTAAATTTATTTAAGTACATTTAGGTGTTGAACAACTAGGTTTGAGGGCACAGAAAGTGTGCTTCTAAAGCACTGTTTCAAAATGTACATACTTAAAACAGTATTTACGCATGAATGTCAAATAATCATAAAAATAGATTGCCACTTACCGCTGTATGACAGCATTGACATAGACACCAGTAGAATTACAATCATTTTTTGTTTAATCCAAAGGCAAAAAAAAGTCACACAGCAGACTGGTGTGCCTGGTGATTTAAGTAAAATATTAGGTAGAATGTTATCCCGTGAATCTGGGAGTGGGAAGACATCATCTTTGAAAATCATTCTTCTGTAGTCTGGCCATATTTCTACTTCATGTAATTCAGTTTTTCCCTTTACCATAGTAAAAGTAGATACTACAGCAATGATGAGCTTTATGGATCCTTAAAATTTTAGTAATGTACTCTATAAACCTAACAATTTATTTTAATATTGCTTTAAGTAAGTCAACAGCCTCTGCCTGCCTCTCCCAATAGACAGGGAAAGTCCATTTAGCAATAAAATGGTGTACTTGAAGTTTCTTTTACTTTGTGAACAGTTTTCACATCTCACTTGATCTAATAGGGTGTTTAAACAATTCTTCACATTAAGTTTAAATGCAGACATTGTGAAACACTGTGTAATGTGTAGATGAAGAGACATTCTGGGATTGCTTCTATTGAACCCAGATAATCTGCAATCCATTATATGTTTGCTTCACATCAGGAAAATCTCCTCCACTTTGTAGTCAAACTTTTACTCTAATCTGTGTTGAGACTAATTTAATGTATTTTCCTAACGATAAACGCTATCTTGTTTGGAGATCTTCAGGTTCTAGGTATGTTTGTCCTTAACAGAAATGTGTATAAAGAAGTCTTCTGAAGCTAGAAGCCTTGCACTAGTATTCATTAAATGACAGATAATAGTTTGGTTTTCAACTACAGTCACAGTTTACCCTAAATTTAGAATGATTTTCTAAGTCAGTCAAGCACAGAGTTTTTTACATCCAAATAAATGAACATTTGTTTATCAGTTTTCAAATATTTATCTACTGTTGACTATCTGCTCCCCTAAGGTCAAATACTACATTAATTGTTATTAAAAAATCTTGTAATATTTCATCAGGAAGTGAGTTTATAGAACTAATAGCACTAAATATTTATAGTCTATTACCCCATATGTCTAACACTTTAGTCCATAACTCCACAGTCCCAAATAGCTTATTCTACATTGTTTTCTTCCTGACTCCTGTATTATAGAGTACATCTAGAAAGGCTTACCTTGAGGGATAGTATTCAAAAGCAGTTGGGTGAAATACAAATGGATTTCACCAAAGTCAGTACTAAGTTATTTATACCTTCTTGGGTATATACCTCACCCATGTGATCACTTCCTTTATCAAACCCACTTCAACATTTATTAATTAATTCTTCCATGAGATTCCTCAGATTCATTATGCCCACAGTGTGTCTTAGTAATATAGTGCCAACCATGTAAAGGATCTATACTGAGAAGTCTGTTCTGCAGGTGCATTTAGAGTATAGTAACTTTCCCTAATACTCTTGGCTGTAATTAAATAACAATCATCTCATTGTTATTAATCACTCACAAAATCTCTGGGGCATGTGAATATGGCTTTAATAGCTTAGCAAAAGGTAGTGTTCAGTGACGAAAGATGAGTGAAAATTTATACAGCTTTAAACACTGGCATTCCTCAGGGTTGAGAAGTCTGCTCTTGTCTATCCACGGTGGCTCTGATCCAAGGCTGAGTGAAATACAGGGGAAGGCTGAGTCAATGAACTTCGGGAAGGCTTCTCCTCATGGGGAAGATGTGCTTTTTGCCAGCGGAAAACACAGCTACCCTTCAAAGATGCTATTGACAAAAGCAAACTCTCCACTGAGTTTTTGCATGGAGAAGAGAGGAGTCTGATAACTTGGGAACTGTAAAAATCCTTACTTGAACAAAAGTCTTGGCTCCTCCAAGGCCCCGTGAACTGCATTGTCTTCAGAAAGGCCTTTGACACTGTCTTCCATAAGATCCTCATGAAGAAGTGGTTGATACGTGGGTTGGATGAGCCCAGTGAGGTGGGTTGAAAACTGGCTGAATGGTGGGGCCCAGAGGGTGACGGTCAGGAGCACAAAGTCTGGTTGGAGGTCAGTGACTGGCAGTGAACACCAGCAGCCAATACTGGGTCCAGGCTTGTTTACATCTTCATTAATGATCTGGATGCTGGAGCAGTGTGTTTTGCAAGATGTTTGCAGATGGCACTGAGCTGGGAGGAGTGGCTGATACACCAGAGGGCCGTGCTGTCATCCAGAGGGACATGAAAGGCTGGAGAAATGGGCCAACAGGAACTACGTGAAGTTCAACAAAGTTGTTAAGTCCTGTACCTGTGGAGGTACAACTCCATACACCACAACAGGCTGGGAGCAACCAAGCTGGAAAGCAGAGTGTCAGAAAAGTAGCTGGGTCCTGGTGCACTCCGTGTTGATGAGTAAGCAGTGTGCCCTTGCAGCAGAGAAGGTTAACGATATTCTTAGCAGCACTAGGCAAAGTACTGCCAGCACCTTCTTCTCTTCTGTATTTGAGGTCGCATTTAAATTATTTTGTATTTATTAATTTTGATTACTTCACCTTAATTGTAAATAAACTGGAATAAACTATTTACATTAATTGGTCATCCATACAAATACCCTTCATTAAATACAATTTTTAAAAGTCTTTTAATGCTTTTATTGCAGTTACATCAGTTACGTAACTTGTATAAAATAAATCTGGTTTTACACATTATTTTTACAATGCCTTGGAGGAAGACACATTTACTAGGTTAACATCTGGTTAATAGTCTGTCTTGTTACAAATATTTGCAAATAACCTGTTACATCCTGATTTTTACACTGAGAAATGAAAGAGAAAACTAAAACTGCCACCATTCTTCCAACTTGCAGTAAAATTTCTCAGTGCTCTAGACCGACGTACAGATGTTTTTAAGACATTTTTGTTTTAATGCTGGAAGAACAAAAGAAAAACTGCTATCAGAAGAGGTTTTATGAGAAAAATATTAAAAACATACATGAAGGTTAAATAATCTTTTTTTAAATCCTTTAAAAAATAATTATGAGATAAAGTAGCTATGTGACGAAAGACAGCAAATGCTCTGTGGATATCTACATTTTGTTATACCTTCATAATAAGGCACATAGAGATACAAAGAGAAAATACACTTACTGTGGGAGTAAGCAAGTCTTTTGACTCTTTCACAGACATAGCTTGCATTTTTCAAGAACCAGGAATAGTATTCAACACAGTACCTAAAGATGTAGTTAGAATTAGGAGAATAGTAGCTTGCTATCTTTCATAATGGCTTCAAACTAAAAGAGAGTAGATTTAGATGAGATCTCAGAAAGACATTTTTCACTGTGAGGGTGATGAGGCACTGGAACAGGTTGCCCAGAGAAGCTGTGGGTGCCCCATCCCTGGAGGTGTTCAAGGCCAGGCTGGATGGGGCTTTGAGCAACCTGGTCTGGTGGGAGGTGTCCCTGCCCACAGCAGTGGGGTTGGAACTAGATGATCTTTAAGGTCCCTTCCAACCTAAACCATTTAATGATTCTATGATGAGCACACTTGTATGCATATCATACTGCTCTTACTAACTATGGAAAGAAAAAGCTAGATTCTGACTGCAATGATGTCATTAGACATTTGGAAAAATTCACCTGAGCTTTATTCACTTAGTTTGAATATGGGAAGCCAAATCAGTATCGATCGGTGCACTGCGGACTCATTTGGGTCTCAGTCAGTAGCCAGAGAACCTCAAAAATTAGCATTGGTGATTGAAAGTTGTCATTTGAAAAAAAGCCCTATGGAGTATTTTAATCAAAGAGAGAGAGACATTAGTGCCAGGTTTTACCTCATTGCTTCCTTTCTGGAATATTTTCTCTGACCAACACAGAGGCACAGCTGAAAAAACCGACACAGCTCCATCACACAGGGACTGATCTTTTGGACTATGAGAGTGACAGGAGGTGAGGTCACACGGGATTCCTTGAGGATCGCCTGTGGACACCCTAGGAAAAATTACAACTCTGAAGTAGTTCAGATATTTGTCTCATTAAGTTACTTGCAATGCCTTATTTGGACTATGAGAAACGTGATTAATAAATTTATGTAGGTATCTTAAAATCAAATCTGTGTGAGGCAGATAAATGAAAACAACACTGCCAGGTGCAGTGGCTTGAGTGAAAGCACAACTATTCTGTTCAGTTTATTATTATTTATCACTACTAGTTAGTTACTTAAAACCACATTGTTTCTATTTATCACAAACATAAGAAACAACTCTAAAGTGCTTTATTTATTGTTATCTGTTTAGGCAGAGGTTCAGTTGTCACTGAAGCATGACTTTTCCACAGTGTAAAACAGTAAGACAAACAACTGCACTGTACATTTATTATATTTGACATTTTCTATATGCATATTCTACTTTAATAAAAATTCACTTCCAGTTCTGCATGTTTCCCTACACCCACCCTCTAAATCTGAATCCTAGATTAAATATGGCTGAGCTAATAAACAAACAGACTCACTGCTCTCTCCATTACTTTTGTTTAGCCTCATTAATAATGATTTATGCACGGCTTTCTCTCTGTCCATCTCTCCATCCATGCATTTTCCCCTTCTTTCTTCTAGTGACTTGAATAATCAGCTAATTTCAGCCCAGTTTTTAGGGACGGGTAAAGATCTTCTGGATAAATATATTTCTACAGGTTTCATGAAAACTCACAAGTAACTGGAGGAGAAATTGTCATTTTTTGCCTGCACTGAGAGGAAGGTAGGAATAATTTCTCTATTTTATTATTTTTTTTGCCAGGAGCCAGCTGGTTACTTAGCTGTTTTTTCAAGTGACCACCATTGTATTATTTTAACTTAAGAAAAATGCAGAGGAAGGGTGTACCTGGGCATGGGCTCCCTCTTCCCCTCTCCTGAGACAACTAACAGGAAAATATCTGGTTTATCTCTTGCTGCTGACTGCAGGGGATTCAATGAATAGAGTAAACATTTGCACACCAAACATTTCACCCCACTGGAAAATGCAGCTGTGCCAGGCTGCAGAAAAAGCAATACTACAGAATAGGTGGTGGCAGCTTATAATAAAATTCTGAATTGCTATGTGGTTTTTCAGTTTCAAATTCAGTTTCAAATACAATTTCCCCAAAGAAGGGAAGGTGAAAATGGGGGAAAATGAGAAAATATAAGGCAAAATTGAAGCTGTTTCCAGCTTTTCTTCATTATATTTAGAGGAAAATCTAACATTTGCCGTAGTCTCGACTTCTCCAAACCATTACCTGTCACACGTGACCTTGAACCCCAGCTAACAGTTGTGTTATGACGGGTCAAAATCAAAAGATTTGCTAGAAAAAAATAATTCAATATTTACAATATGCTAAAAGGCTAAAAGGTAAAATATGTGTGTAACTACGTCTGTTTTGCATATTTAATAACCATGTTCTGAAGAGGAGATGCTGTGTGTGAGGATACATTTTGGGTGACCACCTGCCCTACAAGGCATCCCATCCAACCCTGGGGAGCTGCACAGGTCATGTTGTTCCCTGCACACAGCATTCTTTCCAAAGGGATGTCTACCCTCTGCCAGCACCCTGAAAACCATGGACCAACCCTACAAACACCAGTCTGGGCCTCTGAAAAGATAACCAGGGACCAGGCTGTGAGAGGGCCCATTTTGCAGGATGTGGGTGTCCCCCTCACGTGCAGCCATGGGGTGGGAGAGCCCGAACGCATAGACAGAAGGCAGCTACAGTGTGATTGTCAACTGGTTTCTCCATTTGTGTAACCAGCAGCAGGCTTTGGCCGCGTGTAGATAAACTGCCTTACCTGCAGAGTCTAATCCCCTCGGACAGTGTAATTGCATTTCCAGGTTCACATGTCTCACATGCTTTATAGCTTTGGGCCAGCTTATGCTACGCGATAGGAGAGGTTAGGGAGGTTAAATTTGGACTAATGAAGTTCTGTTGAAATAAGCTTGAGTCATCCAGCGCTGACAAGAAGTTTAATATGAAATGGCATTCAGGGGCAGGAGGGAAATAGAGGCTCTGCCAACCCCAAAGAGATCGCTCCGAAACTATTTCTCTTCTGCCAGCACCTGCCCAAGGCAGCAGGAGTCACGGAGGAGGAAAGGGCAGACACTTGCAGCTCCCAAACTCACAGGCCCCTCTAAAAACCAGTTGTCAAAGGTGCTACACAAATAGCAGATATAATTGCTCAGGGATGGGCAAGAGGGAGCCCCGTTTCTCTTCATTTTAGCAACTTTGCATAAACGTCATTAAGCTTATTCCACTTAATAGTGTTTGAGACACCTTGAATTTTTTCCACTCAATTGCAATTAAAAATTAATGGTTTCCTTAATAAATACTCTTCATGTTAATAACCAAACATCAGAACGTGAGGCTATAAGGTTTTAACATGTTGTCCGTGAAAAGGGACGTTAGAGTTGTTATGACTAATTAAAACTTGTTAAAGGCCACCCTCCAATGAATCTCGAAGTCTCCACCAAAGTGGGTGCTCGCTGTCCTGCTGAACAAGTGTTACATGCTTTACTCAAGCTGTGTGTTTTGTCAGCAGAAACTCATCTTTATTGAAAAGCAAATTGAATGACTGCAATTTCAATTTGGATTCATCTATGTGGGAAAGAGAAGTCAAATAAAAAGGCTGAAAGTTAAACAGATTGCTTTGGTTTTAATTTTTGGCAATCTCTTATTTTTGAATTAATGTTGCATTTACATAATACTGTATATATTTAATGCTGAAATTCTCTTTCAATTATTGTTGCATTTAATTTTATTTGGATTGAAAAGCATACTCACATCATATTAGTGAAATTAAATTTTTCAGTCCTTCATAGTAATGTTTTAGATCTCTTCTGTAATAAATTTGTACTGTGAAATATATTTTTTGTGTTCAATTCATAAGTTCCTACAGATTTGGACTTAAATTTAAAAAAAAAAAAAAGTAGGAATTTATTTCAGAACTTTATTTTCTAAGAATTTTCTTTCCCAAGAAATTAAATCAATCACAAGAGGCCAGAAAACTCAGGGACCACAGCTCCCTGGGCAGAACTTTGCTCTTTTCTATTTGAAATTACCACGTTACTGTCACAGACAGACCAGTGACCAGTTCTTGCTGCATTAATCATCCCTTTCCATTATTAACTTAATATCACATCTCTCTGATGCTGAGATTAAATTTTGCTGTCAGTGAAAAGCAATGTTATGGCTACTGTGAATAATTCAGAATTATAATATCCCTCCCTGCATGCTCTAATATGCACACTTGCATATTTTATCAATTGGCATCCACTTTTGTAATTTGAGAAATGACTTCTTGGAATAACGTCTCAGTCTTCAGAGTATTGTGGATGCTCTTCGTTGCTTTGTGATCCCACTCTTTGATTTCTTTCCCCAAATGCAGGATTGGTATGTGCAGGTAGACAGCCTCTGTCATGATGGTTGCTGATACAGAGGCTTTTATTGACTCTCCATTTCGTGATCTCATTAAAATCCCTGTTTCCCAGCCTTTTCAAAACAGGCTGGTTCCGAGTCCTAGGTTCTTCTCCTATAGTCTTGCCTACCAGAAAGTAACTGGCACATGAACAAACTCTGGACTGAGCACGCCCAAAGTCCAGTCATTCAAGCAACTTCCAGTTGACTGGCTGTTATTTAATTTTCAACTCAAACTCACCCAAACCAAACAAGACATGCAGAGAACTTTGGTTTTGTGCAGAGTTTTTGATGGATGAGAATTACCATAACATATTCCTCTGCTTCCAATCAAGACCTAGTTCATCTTAAGTTCCTCACACCATTAAGAGTGTCAGAAGTCAAACTGTATTCATGTGATATGACATTGGCTCATTTTCTTCATGCAACCAATGTGTATCATGGGGGATAAGATGAGGACTCTAGTATTTTGAGCTCTTTAAATAGAAGTAAAATGTGAGAAAGATCATAAAGTATATTTGCCTTCCTATCTCCATGGTTTGAAAAGCCTATTACATCAAGAACTGCTCCTTGGCTCAGCACCACTGAGTCTTCTCCTTGAAAACATGTCTCAGTAGACAGTTTTTTAACTGCAGTGTTCTCAGGCCCCCAGTCAATAGCTCCCTCTCTCCATCTTTCCTGCCACTGCCTTTCTGCTGGACTTGTGTTTGTGTGGTCACTTGGTGTTGTTGTCAAGCTTTGCTTTTCATAGTCAATGTTTTTAACTCTGATAACATTATTTACTTCTGGAAACAGATACCCCGCTGGGTCCTGTGCTCTCAAATGCTTTCTTTTCTAATAGGATGAGTGAAAAAAAGAAAAAGAAAAAAAAGAAGACATGCAACACAACATAAGCTGACAAACTCAGCCAAACAGAACAGGACTGGGACCTAGGAAAAACCTGATCAGAATCAGCAAAAGCTACAAAAAAATAACAGCACGGGATCCTAGTCTTGTATTGCTGCAATAGGCAATAATGACAAAAATAAGGGAAGAAGCAAACGACACCAAAACTGTAAGATACCACTACTCACTTACTATGTGATTATTCCCAGTGATAGAAAAAAAATGAAGATTTGTGAAAGAACCTTTCTCTCTGATTCAAATATGCCCCACCCACCCAAAAAAAAAAACCCCACCCAAACCACCCCAAAACCTTTACAGACAAGTAAAGTTGAGCTGGAATTCAGCAATTAGCTGAGAGAAGTTAGTATTCAAAATATCATTACAAGTTCTGAGATTAGCGGGGAATTTAGTCCAGAACTTGGATTTTAAGCCTCCAAGTAATGCCAAAATGAAGACCTGAGGGTTGCCTGTACGGAGGCAGGGAGCTGGCTGCATCCCTGATGCTCTGGGTCAGAGTGAATGTTTGATTATGTGATTCACAAACAAGTATGAAAGCAGTACCTTGTCTATTTGGGGTGTTTTATGTATATAAGACATCATGAAAATTAAATATATATGCTTTTTCTACATGGGAAAATTTGTAAATTGGTATACTTTCAAATTATACTACTATTTTTGCTGCACGAGGTGCAGCTACTTACTGGTAGCTGAGTATAGTTTCAGTGTCACACCAGGCCTGAAGGGTAGCGTAGGCAGAACTGAGGGGGGTAAATCTGAAGGCAGGAAAATAATATAAGTTGCATTGACATCTTAACAGGGAAAAAAAAAAAAAGGATTTATTGAAAGAAAAACAGGGAAAAAAAAAAAAAGCTGAAGTCACAGACCACTAATAAACACTTACACAGACATCGATGTACATTCACAGTTACCTGTTTCAATATATTATTTTTTCTTTCATAAGACTGACACACTTTGTTATTATCCCAGATCAGTCTCACCTGACTCTGTTTGCATCAGTTTGCTGGTTTCTGGGGGAGACTCCGTCTGCATCCAAAACGCGTACGTGTCAGCTATGGGAACAGGAAGACACAAGCCTCATGTCATTCAGGGTATTTGTTATTTATTTGTCTGCTGAGAACTGCTCTACATGAGACAGCTCAACGGCCAGAGTCCCTCACCCGGTACTTCCAGTGGCATATAAAAATGTCAAGATGAAAAAGGAAGAATAAAAGCTGTACTTCGCTTGATCTGGCGAAGTCCATGGGCTGGGGAAGGATTTAAAGAAGGTATATTTAGTGGAGACCAAGAGAAGCAGATCTGTAACTACTTTCTCACAAGTCTGCTCACCATATGTCAAGCAAAACGTGAGCAAAGACCTGGGTGGCAGAGGTCTCCATGAGGAGCAAGGCTTAGTTTTTCCCCAAAGAGTACGAAACTACAGATGAACCCTATAACTGGTTTTAGCACTTCTATAATAAAAAAATCTACTCACTAGTGACCCAGAATGGGTCTCCCTGAAGGGCTTCCCAACCTCAACCTCAGAGACGGGGTTTCAGCTTTGGGCCAAACCCCATCATTAATGGGTTAAAGCAGGTATCAGTCCTCCACACCATACTCACTGGGGCTGGGCTGCAGGGCTGGTGGTGAGTCCAAGCTCCCCCCAGCAGCTGGAGGGGCTCCAGCGGTGCCTCGTGGCCTGGAGGCATCCAGGAGTGGTGATGGAAACCCTGATCCTTTCAGTCCAACCGTCTTTGGCCATGGTGTAAACCTCGTGGTGGGGATTTCCTCCCCTTTCAGGGCAAAAGGGATGCTGGTAGCTGGAGAGAAGCAGGAGAGACAGAGGGAGGGCACCAGCAACGCACTGTGGGTGCTGGTGCCCCACGGCAGCAGCGAGTGTAACACACTGGGGGACAATAATATCTAAAATACACCCAGAAAATCCCATCTGCTCCTTCCCCTGGCAGCTGAGCAGCCACCTCTCCATTTCATTTTCAATACAGAAACACGGGGGAGTGACCATAACATTTGAAATTTTAACTGAGAACATTTTTGATGTGCAAGTTTTTATTAAAAAAAACAAAACAAACAAACTTAACTGAAATGTTCCTTCAAAGTGTTGGGTTTTTTTCTTCAGATAAATTATTTTTTATTTTCTGGACTGCTTCACTACAGAGGAAATAGATGAAAGCTCTTGTCTATGTGAAGGGGAGCAGGCAGGTACTGGAGGTCAAATACTGGAATTTGAGAACTAATGACATTTTGGGGCAGGAATGACACTCGGGGCTGGAAGAGATAACAAGCCCTGGTATGTGGTTGAGGAAAATAAAAGAGCTTATAAAAAGACAGCAGAGTGACTAGGGAAAATGTAGAAATTTTGTTGTAGTCGGATGCAACTGCAGTGATGAGAAGGTATAAAGTAAAATTCTGAATTTCTCTTTGCTCCTACTATGTGGAAGAAAATGTGCAGATTTGTTTTTTTGCTTTCAAAATGAGATAGATCAGCACTTTTCCATCTTTTAGCCTTGTGGCAAAGCTAAATGCACTGAAGTTTATGAACTATTCAAGTAGTCACAACTGAACTTCAGAAAAAGTTGAAGAGAAAAAAAAATTACTATATGAAAGAAGAGGAAACAGTTTGAACTATCTTTTTCTTGGTTTTAAACCAATAAAACCAACAACCAAAAGTTTGGTGTTTTTTTTTTTACTTTTCTGTCTCCTTAGAAAATTGTTTCTAATAAAATACAGAAAAAAAAAAGGGTCTTTTTATGAAAGTTTTTCTATTCCTCAGCTATTCAGTGCGTTACTGACCTGAACTTCTGCTGTTTAGGACAAAATTCTGTCTTACTCTGTAACCATAGTACAAGATCACAGAAAACCACTTAACAAGACATCAATCAAGAAAAATATGAATTTAAGTCTGACAATACTTGCTCACTTTTAAATGTCCGCACATATTCTGTTGATGGATCCGTTGTTTTGTTTGGGTCTTCCTGCAATTTCATGAAACTTGAAAAAATTGAATCTATATCTTTAAGGTATGAGAAGATAGGGTTAGTGTGCTCACTGCCCATTGCAAGTTGTGTGATAAAAATGAAAAAAATCAGGTTCCAGTATAAGAGAAATACTTGTTGTCTTTTCAAATTAAAGTCATTTTTGGCAAAGTGTCTTTGATTATTTTTTTTGGTAAAGGACTGAAGCATCCTACAGCTTTCAGCACTGGTGAACTTGCTGCTTTTTTTAGTCAAGCATTGAAAATGAGAAATAGTCATGGGCAGCAAGGAGGGCTGAATGTCCGAAATGCCACTCAACCTGGCACAGCAGTTTTGGGTGGAGGAACCATGCAGCACATGGACTGAATATATTCAACTCCTTTCTCAAGGTAATTCAAATAAAGGTAGGAGATAATCTGCACTGAGAGCTAAGGGAGGTACCTGTTTAGATTAAGAACATCAGGAAGCCTCCCCGGTCCAGTACTGAACTCTGTAAAAGCTTTCAACCCAGGAGGGATAATTCCTCCACTAGAAGATCTCATAGATAATAATTTAAAAGTTTGTAAATTTTACTTATAGTTACATGATAAATATTATATTACACTTACAATAATATAAAATACTAGTCTATTTAATAATATAAAATATATAACAATGTATAAATATATATACAAATAATGATAAAAATATAAAATAATACTTTAAAAATATTTTTACATTATGAAGATGGAGTATTTATTGAAAGTTCTACCTGGCCATGGTTTTCATTTTTGTTGTTGTTTCCTTTTATTCCTCAGGATGTACTTACCCAGGTCAGAAGATGAGTTACTGGAAAATGTGTAATTAACAAGAGGAGACTTCTCCAGCATTTCCCAAAAGTCAGACAGATTTCTCCCTGCAGATAATAATGCTTACAAATACCAAGAAAGGCTTGTTTCTAGCATAAGTCATCAGTGAGAATAAATGAGGCAATATATTTGGGGGGAATGGTTTCACCATTTACCTGTCTGCCCTGTCATCACACAGATGTAGATACAATCTGAATCATTGCTCTGACGCACTGAAAGGCAAAAAAAAAAATGTAAACCAGATCTTTGTTACCAGTTTTTATTATATGATATAATCTTGAACAGCTGAAAATACAAACACAAAATGGCACGTGGCCAAATATTTTCTTTCTGATCCGATTTTTAACAAAAACCTTGAACCAAAACTGAATTCAAATGATAGAATTTCCAGGGGGAAAGTTTCTATCTAATTAAAATTCTAAATTCCCAACATTTTTACATGTAAAAAACATTCTTCAGCTAATATAAACCATAATTATTCTCTGGAAAGCATAATTGCCAAAAATACCAGTATTTAATAGTAGTTCACCAAACTTTCAAACAAAACATAGCTACTCATAGAAACATGTATGTTTCAATATTATATATATATACACACATCTTGTTCCTCTAAGGAGATTTTGTTTGCAATTGTAGTCCATACTTTGCAGGAAAAATGCTGCTGAGTAAGAGCAATAGGCTTTTATACACATTTCAATGCTTGTTTCCACACCAGAAACATAACTAAACTATGTGACTAAACCAGACACATAAGACAATGATAAATGTTCAAAGGAAATGCAAACCTGAGAGAATAGAAGTGGATTTGAAAATTTCTGTGAGATAACTGCTGGAGTTTCCAATAATATCAACAAGTAAAGCTGTAAAATCTAGAAAACAAAATAGAGGAAATTTATGATTGCAAACACATATTCTATCATCTATGCTAAGTCAAAACATCACTTTTATATGTGGTCATATTTTGGATATACACTTGTATGTGATGACTTTTAAAATATTTTAAGGTTCAAAATGTTTCTGCTGAATGGCAGTGGGCTTAGGAAAACACTGAAATACTCTAGAAGTATATTTCAGAGATTATATCCAAAATAGCCTAAAGTAATCTTAAATGGAATTTATCTTTTCAAGAGAAAAATTTAAAGTAAGACACTATTTAGTCTGCTTAAATGTAGAAGAAGAACTAAAGCTGTAGCTTTAGTAGTAAAAGTACAAGCTCTGCCTGTACTAACTACCTAGCTACAGTGTAGAACCTCCCAGGAGGCATCTGATGGTCTCCTTTGAGGCCTACTTCAGATATATCAATGATGTTGTCAGCTCAAAAAATGGCTAGTGGTGGTGGTACAACTTTTTTTTTTTATAACAGGTTCTAGCAATAACAGGTCAATGTTCTCACTTAGGGAGTGACAGACAGGAGTCCTGTGCTGGCACCTCAATTTTTACTACTTGGGAGGAAGCTTCAATCACCAAGATATACTGGATTTGAGTCAGAAAGGTTACAGTTTCTCTATTATTCTCCAAGGCAGACTGAGTCATTATGTGAGATATTTGGATCCAGAAAAAGTTGTGAAAACTACTGTGGCTCATATGTGTGGTCATCACATGCAGCTTAGAGGATATGGGCTCTGGTCCCCAGTTGCTGAGCTACTCTTGAATTGAGTGCTATTGAATCAGAGTGCTCAGACCCATCCAGAAATGTTATATACTGCGATATACAGGGTGTGAATGAGGGTTATAGGTGAAGGATTTGCCCAACAACATTTTACATGCCATTAAACACCTCTAGGAAGACATTAACCCTTGCTTTTCACTTCTGTTGGGCTCATTGAAGTAATTGAAGTCTGTTGGTACAAAGAAGTCCTTGTTCATCCCCTGTGGGTTATCACACATAGAAGAACAAAAGTGGCTAAGGTAACATATCACACACTGCTGGGCTGTCAGTCGTGTACTGCCGTTTGTGTCCTGAGGAGGAAAGGGAGGTCTTTCCTCTGGGCAAACCATCTTGGTCACTCGACTGTTGGCTCCATCCCAGACTGGCTGGGTGTAGCCACGTAAGACTGAGTTCATGGAGTCTCCCGCCAGGTTTGGAGCAGCCACTCATTGTGAGTGATGGCTGTGGACCTCAGTATGGTGATGGTGCTCATAAGGATGAAGTCTGAAGAATTCAGGCTACAGCTTTCAGCTCCAAAGGAAATAATTCAGCTTAAGCAAATGCAATTGCCAACCTCTCTTGTGTACCCACCTGTCAAGTCGTTTGTCACATTGTTCAAACAGTAGCAGTAATGCATAGGGAACTTGCCAGGGTCAACATTTTTTACATTAGAAACTGTAGGGAAAGACAGAGAAAATCAGTATCTGGGTGCACAGGCTGTGAGAGAAAATGCTCCTGCGCGGAGCAAAGCACCGAGGCACTCACTGTTATAAACGGTGACCAACACTTTGTGGAAGGCAAATGAGCTGTAAGATGTGATGCTCAGCAAAGAGAAGAGCTTTTTGGTACCTGCAGAAACACATGCCTATGCTGTTAGCAGTCGGAACAAATAATGAGAACAACATGCTCTGACTCTGCTCATTTAATTTCTAAAAGACTCCTGAGGTGCTGATACTATGCAGCTGCCCGAGACTGAATTCTTTCTCATCCCACTGAGGGAAGGATCATTTGTAGTGCTGTTTTCTTTTTTCTTTTTTCTTTTTTTTTTTTAATTCAAACTTAAACTGGATTATAAAATACTTTCTAAAGGCATCCCGTAAGTAATTATAATGTGTCTATATATAGACACACACTAATTTCTCGACTCTTTGGGGCAGAGAGCTATCTGCATCATAAGTGCTCCAGGGTAACCTGCTCCCAGAATGAATTCTGGAGGCAGACGGCACGCGTTCATGGCTGCTGCCACTAACACCCTTAGTCCTTTGTCCCCTTCTCCGTGGGGCTGGCAGCCTGCGTGACCTGCCTGGCCTTGTCCCGTTACCTCTGAGCGCCGTGTTCAGCATGCCATTCACCAGCTCCGTCAGGTTAATAGCCGCCAGGTCCACGGACTTCGCAGGCAGCTCTGAAAAAGAAAGGGGTTCTGAACAGCTGGTGGCTAGAGGGTGCAAGAAAATGGCCATTAAAGCCCTATTTTTATGAGGCAAAACCTTCCAGAATGGGAGAACCAAAATGGGCAGGTTATGCTTTGGGGTGTGCTGAAAAACCTGCAGCAAGAAAATACAGATGCCAAGGAGTGCAGAGAGGAGTCTGGAAAATAATGAGATAAAGTGGGCAGTGCAATGGTAGCCCAAAATTTAGGTCGGGCTCTGTGTCACCTCCTCCTGGGGGCATGCCCTTGAGCAGGCTGCCAGGAGCCAAAGCCAGCCCTGACGTTTTGGTGCCCCCTCCTGCTGGGCAATGGGTACTCGCTGCCAAAATTGCAGCAGATCTCTCTTGGCAGATCACAAACCAAAGAGAAAGTACCCGAGAAACGTTCCACCTTTCCCAGTACTATGTAGAACAGGGATGAAAATGCAGGTGTTTGGGTTTTTTTCAACTATCTCGATGGCTGTACTGCTAGTGACTGCAGCTGAATCACACTCTTTATTTTAACGTGTTTTCTTTCTGTTGAAGTTGCTTATTTGTTTTTCCCAAGGCAAAATTTCTGAAGATGTGTTCTTTTTCTTCCCTCCCACAGAGTGTGAGCTCCATGTGTGTGTGTGTGAGAGGAGGAAGGTCTGTGTGTGCATGACAGAGAGAGAAAAAACAGAGCAGGACAGAAAAAGAATCACAGAAAGCTGAGATGAGGACAAAATCAAATTTGGGGAGAAACACAATTTTCCAATGACATCAGTATTGTTTTTAACCAATTCAAAACCAAGCTGCACCCCAAGGCTGGAAGTGTGGGCTTGTCCACAACATAGAAGAGAGAAAAGGGAAAAACAAAGGGAATGAAGAGCTGGGAAGGAAAAAAAGGAAAAAGAGAAAACATTATTTTAGAATCCTGGAAGGAGGGAGGCTAAAGAGTCGCCGGGAACATGGGAAAGCCCCTGAGTTGGATGAAGAGCCCTTGCAGCAGTGGTGGGTTGAGACTGACAGATTCTGCAGGAGAAGGGCCCATCTGCCACCACCCCTGTGTCCAGCACAATTCCTCCCACTCCCATCAACAGCCACACACAGGGGCTCCCAGCGTGCTGTTTGTTACCTGCGGTCGCCAGCACTGCCACCTGCTTCTCCTTCTTATTTTCTCTCCTTAGGCACAAAGCTGTGAAGTGAAGAAAAAGACTGAGAAAGAAGAAATCGTTTTCCCCGTTGAGCTCCTGAGCAACTCGAGCTCTCTGCCTGGGTAATTTTGCTGCTTTTATTTAGTGTAGCTCAGAAACTGATGGACATTAGCACTGCAAAGCAGGCCACCAAGAACCCACACACAACTGAGTGGGTGCCTAAGAACAAGGATGTCTTAAAGGACTTACCAGGTCCTTTAGCTGCCAGCTAAAGAAAGAACACAGATTAAACGTCAGATCTTGCCCCCTTAACTCAAGAATCCAAAGGAAAAAAAATAGTTGCAAACTGTTGTAGAGGTGTGCACTAGGCTTATACACAACATTGTCTGCAAGGTCCATAGCATAATAAGGCCAAATCTAAACCAGTCTTCCCAGGCTGTGTGCATGTGTGTAACTCAGAGCAGTCATTTGATTGAGTACTGTTCTCAAGAGGTGTCCTGTGGGAGAAATGAACTGGTGTGGGGCTCAGGAGCTGGGACTTGCTTTGGTGGGATTTCTTTGGTGACCCACAAGGGCAAAGTGAACAGAAGTGACTTAAACATCACATGACAAGTTGAAGTGCAGGAGTTCAATTTTTAGGCTCCCTATCCAATTGGTGAGGAGTTGAATGATTCCAAAGACTAATCCAGAAAGTTCTCCACATCATAGAAACATAGGATCATTAAGGCTGGAACAGACTTTTAAGACCATCAAGTCCAACTTTTAACCTAACACTGCCAAGTCTACCACTAAACCATGTACCTCAGCACCACGTCTGCATGTATTTTAAATACCGCCAGGGTCAGTGGCTCAACCACTTCCCTGTTCCAATGCTTAATAACCCTTTTGGTGAAGAAATATATCCTAATAACCCATCTAAACCTCCTGTGTTGCAACTTGAGGCCATTTCTTCTTATTCTATCACTTGTTACTTGGGAGAAGAGACCAGACCCCACCTCACTAGAACCTCCTTTCAGGTAGTTGTAGAGAGTGATAAGGTCTTCCCTCAGCCTCCTTTTCTCCAGGCAAAACAACCTCAGTTCCCTCAGCTGCTCTTCACAGGACTTGTTCTCTAGATCCTTCACCAGTTTCATTACTCTTCGTAGCCCAAATGAGCCAGTTTAGCAAATGCTAAAATCCCATGCCTCTCTGAATCTTCAGCTTCTCAGTCCATCCAAACTCCCCAGAGAGAAGTCTTCTCTTGGGAACTGGTGGTGAAGAGCACTCACATCAGGGGTCGTGATGCCCTGCTCTGTGTTACAACCTAATGAGCAGAGCTCTCACCAGGGAGTAGAAAACCTGCTTCATCAAGAGGAATTTTGTAGGGCTGAAAGCAGCAGAAGGAAGAGGAGACATGACTGCACGATCTGGTTGTTCACATCTAAAGTGGTGAAACTTGGGTGCTTGTCCTTATTCATACAAAAGTCTATGCCTTGCACAGAAGACAATTCCAAATACATTTTGCCTTTCCCCTTCTTTCTTTCTACAGAAGGAGATGTATCCCATGAATAATCTATGGTACAAGGCCTGTACATCGTGGCTTCTCCTATGGTGCTAGTCAGCTGTATGACCAACTCTCAGTACGAGTTAAATTTGGACCAACAGTCTAGCTGGTTAGAGCTCTTCTAACCCTTCTCTCTCCTCATAAACCCTTCTGACTTCAGATTCATGGCATGGCAGCCAAGAGTAGACCTTTGCCATCATCTGATCTGTTCTTATGCATGTCACTAGCCCTTGAGCTCTAGCCCATCAGCCTTGCCTACACAGGGTGAAAGAAACAAGCCTGACATGGATGTGGGAATAGGGCTATGGGAACAATCGGGAAAGAGACCCTGGGGAGCACCAACCCATGGTTCTTACCTGTGTTGCAAACCAGAAAGAGACATAGAAATCCCAGGCTCATCTTCACTGGCACATGCCAGCAGAGTGACTGCATTGTGGACTCTGAGTTCCAGCAGTTTGGGTTGCTCTATGAGAAAGAAATACTGTTTTGGTGGTGTTAAAAGTTTGTGGTGTTGTGCCATTTTATCCAACCCCTGTCCCAGAATGACGTGACTGTGAGAGAAATGTTAGGTCTCTGGGATGCAGAGAAAAGACTGGTGGCATAAATGGCAAAGAATCAGAAATCATACAGTCGGTATTTTCTGTGTATCTCTGGGTACCATAAGTTCAGTATGTAACTCTTGATTTTTGAGTCTACGTAACTGTGGCTTTGGTGGGACTTGGTAAGGTCGTCTGCAGAGTCCTCTGCTCTGGCAGGATGACCAGTGCCTAAAGGACTCTGGCGGATGCATCAGGCACCTAAACCCTTTCTGTTGAAACAAGATAAAATTTACTTATGTTCAGACCAGATATAAGCTCATTTTCTGCAGAAGTGTTGCTTGCCCAGTCTTGCGTTTCTGTAGTTAATTATTGTCACCAAGCTGTGTCCTGTGCTTCCTTGCCTAGTTGCTTGGGAGGGACTAACGATGCTCTGCCTTTCACACAATGAGCTGCTTTCCAGGTCTCAAAGATTTTAATTAGTGGTTAATTAGTGGTAGTCAGAAAAAAAGAAGGAAAGTCCTTGCTTCTTTACATGTTGCCCCCTGTTTTTGTAATATCGGAACATGCCAAATAGTTCTGTAGTTGTCAGAAAATGAGGGAGCGTATGAAAATTAGCAAAAAAAAAAGGTCCAAAAATCTTCTTTCATATCCTCTCAGAGTAGCTAATTTTGCATGTATGCAGCAAACCATTATCTTGAAGATAATACTGTTTGATTAACAAACTATTATCATCACGTTTAAAATCTCTCTCATATTTAATTCACTAGAGAATTAACACATTCTGAAAATAGCTAATTTGCACTTAGCAGTTCTAAAGAGACTCTTCCTTGGGATGGTGAAACAATACCGAGCAGCTCTGCCTTTGAAACGTCTGTTTGCTCGTCTGGTGAGTCAAAAGCATTTAAGTGCCAGCTCTGCCAATTCAAAGCAAGCTCGGAGAAGCTTTTTAGGTAGTTTGTCCTATCGATTCAGTCCATCTGCCTAATCCTTTTTACTCGACCCTGAGCCTACGCCCATCCATGGTCTCTGCACTGCACGTGCAGAAGAGCGGGGCTGAGACAGCCATGAGAGAAAGCCATGGCTGAAATTCACCCCCCAGACTTCACACTCCCTCACCCGTCTGGGAGCTGGAGTAATTATGCATGGACAGAGTCCAGTGTCCCATGGACCAGTCTAGCACCAAAAATCCTAAGCTTGGCTCTTCTTGCAACAACATTTGGAATCCGGCCAACAACTAGACTACAGACCACGAATGTGTTGCTGGCACGAGAATCGCTGGGCTCGAAACCCCATCAAAGCTACCCCTGCTTCCACTGTCCTGTATTGCAGAGTTTAGTGGGACTTGTAACAACTTTTTCTATGGACCCATGAACTCTGTACTTAGGGGAGACTTTGGGATGGTAGCTCAAGCTTACTAACACGCTGATGGGGTGGAAGCAGTGGTGATGTAAACCTGCACCGAGGTAGGCATAAAACTAATCCACACTTACAGATTCTGCTCTACATCATGGGTTTTTTCTTTTTACCCTCTTTGGTTTGACTGTATGAAACAGAGGAGTTAGTGAGAGAAACCTCCTCAGTGGTGCTGAGTTTGAAGAATTGGTTTACAAAAGAGGTGGGGAGGTGGCTGTTGGGGTCAGCAGTCTCTGGGGTCAGTTGGGGTTGTGGGATAGAGAGCTGGGCGATCACATCAAGGGGAGCTTTGTACCTGCCTGTGTCTTGGAGCGGGAGTGCTAAGTGGCTGGTGCACTTAGGCAATTAAGTGTCCTGTTAAAGGGGAAATGTTGGGTTGTGTGTTTGACTGAGGTTAACAGTGGGGGTGATTTGCTGGTTTTTTAAAGGAACACTGTGAATTTTTATTCCTGTACTATGAGAAGCGACTGCCTCCTTCGCTTTGGAAGGTGCCTGTTACAATGACCTCAGCTTCACGATGACAGTTCAAGTGTTTATGGGCCACAGACCTCCCCCTGAGCAAGTTCCTCGTGACCTGTTCCCTGCACACAAGGTGTGATCAGGCTGCACATTCAGTGCCAACTCTGTGCACGGAGACCCAGGGGACATCAATATGAGACATGGTCAAAAGTAGTGCTGCCACTCTACTGTCCCTGCAGCACAAGGCTGGTCTTGGCTGGGGGACCTCTGCTGCAAAGGAGCCCAAACCTCTACCTTTCACGAGGACTTTGGCTGTATGGTAAGCGAGGGACTCAGACGTAGGAGGTGGGAGGAGAGGACATCCTCTGCCCCACTTTCAGTCTGTCCCTACACGTTGGTGGTCAATGTTCGTGCCAGAGAGGGGGGGCTTGATTTCCAGCACATGCTTTGAGGAACTTGGGCTCTCCTAGCTCACCAGTGAATCACACTTGGACTAACACAGAAATCCTTGGTAACAGTATTTCCCAGACTGATGTGCAAACACAGCTTTTCTACAGAGGTTCACAAGTAAAAGGGTTGATAGGCTGAAGATAATTTCCTGTAGGGGATTTAAATTCATTACTGCTCTGTTTAAACTGACCCAGAACTGTTTATGGTGGCAGGATGGGGAAAATCTAGGGAAGGGGCTAAAGACATCACGTCCCCAAGAGATAGGGAAGAGGTGAGAAGATTGGCTCATGAAGGAATTGTCCTATCAAAGCACCTTAAGAGAGAGAGAGAATTAAAGAAAACAGCTTTAAAAGCAGAAACAAAATTGAAAGAGAGTGAGATACAAAGCTGTGCTTGGAAGCACCCCAGGCACATTGAGAGATGCTTTCTTGCTCACCTGAATTTGCAGCTCCCTGCCGTCCTCCCCGCTGAGCTGCTCCTCCACGCTACCCAACGCACACCATTTTCTCCGCATACGGTGCTGATTTGCGGCAGGAATTCAGAGCAGGCATTAGTCTGGCAATAACACCCACATTTAACTGAGGTGTGATTACACCCCACAGACTCCATCAAGCAAAACATCTAATGATTTGGACAACATGCAAACATAACCGGGAAGGATGGATCATAAGAAGCCAAATCCTGTTCTATTTCTGGCAAAGAAATATTAAATAAGGTTTGTATAAA
This sequence comes from Gallinago undulata, assembly GCA_026546715.1. Classification (NCBI taxonomy): domain Eukaryota; kingdom Metazoa; phylum Chordata; class Aves; order Charadriiformes; family Scolopacidae; genus Gallinago; species Gallinago undulata. The sequence continues at coordinate 144,173,220 of JAOTQQ010000012.1, forward strand.
AAGAATGGAAAAATCCTCCATTCGTGGGAAAACTTGTTTTGCCTGAATGCCAGATTTACCACTGTGGTGTCCTCTGACCAGTACAAGGTGCTTACAAAGAAATAGCAGAAAAACCTCATTGCTAAGAGCATCGCTCTAGAAAGTACTGGCCTTATGCCTCAATAGGTAGAGACCGATTTATATTTGAAGCATTAGGTTTTAGCTGCTTTCCAAAATCATTAACTCTCTGAATATTTATTCTGTCCAATTAAATTTCAAAGCCATCTGTGACACTCCTAGAATTGCTGCCTGAAATATCCTATCTCTCAGCAGTGTGGATATTAGTAATATTAACTCTTACAATACATGTCATGTTTGCATTACTGTAGGTATCTGATATATAATTTTAATTTATCAGAGATAAGTTGTTATTAATTTGCCAGCACAGCTGACACTACTGTGGTGACTAAAATACATATCCAGACTGTAAATATGAAACCCTCAAAAAAACCTGAAACCTGTGTCTCAAAGGCACAGGTGCCACACAACCATCCCATAAACTGACTCTTATTGAATATTTTCTTTCCAAACATTTGTCTGATACAGACCACAGGTCAAGCCTTTAGTGACAAATTCTCCTTTACCTCTACTGGATACGATAATCCTCTTCTTGTGTTTATTTTAAGTAGAATGATATTATCAGAATTCATTTTACTTAGAACTGTTGATCCAGAGTTCCCTGAACTGCTGAATAGGAGATTTTAATCCAGTTCAGATTACCTTTATACACTCATGAAGACCTCTTTTTAAATATCCCTTTGTTATTCTAGATTAAAAGTAACCTTAACTCAACATGTTTATTAACTATGCTTCATTTGAACTCAATTTAATGTGACATGTAACCATGAAGTTTGAATTGTTTTAATTTTTCCTGTACCAGACTGTAATCAGATATCAAATAGTTTTCCTGTGTCTTCGTGCTAAACAGAGTGGAACAGAAGTTAAGAGAACAAAGAAATAAAAAAGGGAAGTCCTTGAGTATTAATCTCCCTACCTTCATTCAGTTCCAACATGTAAAGGTCATCTCTCATTTTAAGCACACCGTGATACACCAGGTCTAAAGAAATATGGCACGTTAATATGGAAACATGCCCATGTTATAATCACATGCTTCATTATACTGCTACAACTAATTTTTAAGTTCAGATTTGTTTGTATGTGAACTTAATAAAATGCAATAAATATACCTTTAATAAAAAAAAATTCATTTACTACATTTCCACTGAGCATTAATAGCACAGTTGAAATGGTTTCCTCCAAGTACATGTGAAACCACCAAGATCTGGAAGAGTTAATATCAATTTACCTGATTTGTCTTGTCAAAGATGATTATCTTCAGAGCCTATATAAAACTGGAAGTTATTGCCAGGTCTTAATAATCACTTTGTGAAAGGCTTTGAGTAGGCAGGCTTGATAATCTTGCTTTAAAATCCTGGGGAAATTGTTATCCTAATCCCAGAAGGACTAACTAGAGGTAACACAAGCATAAGCACACAAAGTGCCTGTTGAATCCCGCATGGAAAGTCTCTGTGGCAGCTCAGGTGAGGATTGGAAGCTCCTTTTGGCAGTAACGACTTAAACTGTGGAGGGGAAAGGATTTTTTTTTTTTTTTTCCCTTTTAAAGGGGCAGCTCATTTTACTGCAATTAGCCCAATGCCACCTTTGATGGTGAAAGGTAGGCCAGGGTAAGCCCCTGTGACAAAGCTTGAGCTGTCCTTGGGGAAGTAATTTAAATGAGGGACGTTGTTGAGATGACAGAGAAGACACTTAACGTATATCTTAAATGTAGAAAAACAAAAGGAAGAAGATGACAGTTAAAACAGAAAATTGCCTGGCATTGTGGTTAAGTGGTGAGGGAGGAAGAGAGATCTGGTCACAGCAGTGACGTAGGGCAATTTTGGTTGTGATGAGTGATGTTTACAATTACCCAGGAAACGATCACTTCTGGAAGCAGTGGCTAAAATTCTGCTCCCATTTACTCCCCCAGGCTGCATGTGATTCCTCTGAAAAGAGTGAGTTTAGATGCAACACTGTTAAAGCAGATATTCAGCCATTCAGCAATTTTATCATAAGCCACCAAACACCTCAACATGTAAATGAATTCAAAACTTTGTAGCAATTAGAGAGAGGCAACCTAAAAGGATTCACAGTCAGTCCATGGAATAAAAGATACTTTAAGAATCTGCACAAAAAGTCAACACAGGAATATTCTGACCCTTGTTAGAAAGGTAGAGGACAAAGAGGAGATGGCAAATGAAACGCAAAGGACAGTTGCTCAAACTCTCTGTTGGGAGTAGTCTCCCACGTTTCCAAACTTGGGTTGGGAAATGTTGGATCTTCTGGCCAGCAGCACTCTGGGACTGTCCTTTCAGTGTCATGGTCCTACTAATGGACATTCACAGGTTGCAGGGCTCCCCCCCACTAGTTAATTTATTATTGTAGATATTGCCTGTGTAAATGGTGCGTCATCAAATCTTTTGTTGTCATTTGTCTTTGTTTCATTGTATTGTCCCAGTCTCACACTTCTACCAGTTAAGGCAAAGAAAGCTGTGATGTTACCCAGAGAAGGAAGAAACTTACTGCAATGGCTAAAACACTGCAACCTGCCAGTGTGTCAGACACTGCTTTTTTCTGGTTTCACATTTCAGTTGTATGTTTTGAGGGGTCCTGGTTTCCCACAGAAAAAATGTTTATGGGGTCACGCTATGTGTGTGGTAGGGCTGTGTCTCTCTCTGTCCTACAATCCTGCTTTCACCAGGAACAGCAGCCACATTTAACAGAATCATAGTGATGCTTGCACATGTATGTGCACACCCCTGCACAATCTTACCTTAATTTTCTTTCACTCTGCCTTTCATGAAAAAAACATTATCCAGTGGGATGTCATTTCATGTAAAATTATCTAACGTTGTATGAAAGTCACTGGTGTGATAAAAGGAAAATTTTCATGACTTGTGACTAAATGCTGCAGCTTGAGGAATATGGAACCCCCTTTTCTTTGACAAGACTTACTTTTACTGATTTAATTACCAGTTGTTCAATATCTCATCAAGAAGGCTGGGATGAAAGTCCTCTCTGTAACAGCTGACAAAAACAGGCATAGCCAGGAAAATGTGTGTGCTGGGATCAATTCCAACTGTTTGAAGTTTGGCTATGAGGATAATTTGACTTTCAGCAGGTTTTACCCCATGCTGCGTTTTACCCTGGGACTCTGTAATTTTAACTTTCCTCAGCTGCAGAGCGATGCTCAGGTGACCGGGGAGGGGGCTATTGTTCAGCCCCAACTTTGACTCCTGGGGACAATGCTGTGTTCTCACTCAAGAGCATCACTCTGAGCAAGGTGCTTTCTCAGGAGTATAATCTTTACGCACCTGCTTTTTGCAGCATCTCTTTGTGTGACAGCACTGTGTCCGTACTAGCATCCCAAAATCCAGAACCGAAAAGAATGCATTTTTAGCATCTCAGTAAAATAGTAAGGACCCATAATTCGTATAAATTACTCGGTAAATTTGCTGACGGCTGTGCAGGATAAGTCCCCCACTAATGCAATTTAAATAAACACACATTTAAGCCAAATGCCTGTGATTTATCTGTAAATGTGAGGACAGTGTGACATGAAGTTCTGCAAAGGAGGGACAAAGCAAAGCCTGAACGTTGGTGCTTTCTCTTTTCATGGGTGCAGAAGCCAGTGCAGAAGCAACACAGGGCTCCTTCCCTGTGTTTTTTTTCTTAGACAATTTAAATACATGCTCCTACCTAACATTATGTGTGAGAGACTGCAAGGGCTACAGCCATATCCTCTTGTGCCAGAGCCAGTGTCAGCAAACAACATCATCCCCTCCCTCCCACCCACCCTGTCCCAATCTGCCACTGTCCCCAGGTACGGCTACCCACTGCCCTGGGGGGGATATAAACCGCTCTGCCCGAAAAGACGAGCTGTGGCACGTGGAATACTGTGGTACCTAAAGCACCTTGCAAACCTTGTCTTCTACTCCTAGTGGGAAAACACGTACCCAGCTGTACCTCTCTCTCGCCAGATGGGAATGTGCAACAGAGAATGAGGCACTTTCAGAAAACAAAACAAAACAAAACAAAACAAACAAGCAAACAATCCAAGATTGCTTGAGAGGACTGAAGTTTTATCTTCAGTTACACTTTCTTATATTACAGCAAATGCTTCAATGAAAGCACCCTTTAGTAATTGTTTAATAAACTTTGTTTAGAAAAGTATCAACTGTGTAAATTACTTTTTTTTTTTTTCTGAAAAATCCTGATTATAATTCAACATTTCTTCTTTAGTCCTCTGGCATTACAATTTTACGAGATATTTATTTTGTTAAGAAATATATTAGCTCTATAAAGTTTCTTTTCATCTGAATTTTCATTTCAGATGTTATCAATGTTTTTCTAATTATATTTTATTTATTTTTGCACAAATTTCATTAAGGTAAATTCACTAAATGTAACTATTTCTTTGTTACTCTTAGATGCATAAGACAAATTTCATCTCCTATATATATTTTTATATATATCCTTTTATTTGTTCCTATTAATAAAATTTCCTTCTCGTTTCAGTCAATTTATTTAGAATTGCAAATAAACCCTGTCCTTTATAACTTCTTTTTTTTAAATCTTTCTTACTAATATCTTGTTAAGATTGGCACTAATGCCACAAAACAGCACATCTTACATCTCCTTTTTTCATGATCCCTGGTCTATATTCTGCTGGCCATCTGCATCTAACACAAGGAAGCAGAAGAGAAGCTGTGGTGCTGTCCCAGGCCTGCTGGGCTATCAGCCATCAGGACCATATGCCTGAAAAAATCATCTTAGAGGGCAATTTCTTTAAAGATGGTCTAGCTCTCCTGCTGCTCTGTGCCTGGGGATTTGGCTTTCCTGACTCCTTCCCTCCCAGGGAGGATGCTCCATGTTAATCAAGAAATTATTTTACCTAGGCTAGTTGTCAAGACTCTGGAAAGTCTTGAAAATCAAGGTTCTCTTTTAAGCATCCTAAGAAGAAAGGGAAGGATACACTGAGAAATTTCCACTCCTGACACTGGTGCTTGTGCCATACTGGAAGCACCGATATTTACCCTTTCTAAACCATTAAGTCTTGGTCTTACCCTGCTCAGGCAGTGAAAAATTATATATGACCTTGATAGTCTCATATAGATGTAAACAGACTCTGCAGGAGGTGAAAATTCCCTTGATATAAGCAGGCTTCTGCCTGAGAACAGATATCACTTGTTGTTCCCATTTTAGAATCCATTTCTAAATGCCGCAGTGAAATCCAGTGATTTGGCATGCTTATGGATTTGGGTGACAGCCAAAGGGAAATTATAAAACAATATATTTCAGTTCAGGTGAACAAAAGCTGAGTGGTTCATTTATTGTGTCTGTGAAATGCTCATTTAAATGTCATTTCTGTGGCTGCCTCCTTTTCTTCAGGCATGCAGTTACTGTTCAGTTCAAACTGGGACTTTAACAACTAAGTAGTGATAATGCATGGTAATATTGCCTATAAAAGGATGTGAATTCATTTGAAGTACCTTTGTGTTTGCCTTGAAAGAAATGCAGGGAATAAAGAAACTGTTAGTGTCGTACATAGCCTTAGCTGTGTGAAAAACTGAACTCAAAAGATTTGAAATTCCACACTCTGGTGCATTAGTTTAAAAACATACTGTCAATCTTTAGAAAAAAATATTAAAATTGGCTGTAAGAGCCTGGTATGGATCCTATTTAAATTGATCCATTTAAAAATCAATCAACAAAAAAAAATGATTTAAAAAAAAGCAAACAAAGAAAAAAACCCGAAGTAAAACCCCCCAAATCCCAAAACCAGCACAACTGGAGGATGTACTACAGGGTTTTTTATTTATCCGCAATTTACAGGGACATAGAAGTAGGATAAGAAACCAAAATAACTGCTGAGTAGTTTTTTACCTACCACAAAAATTTAAGAAATCTTTTCTTGGGTTGCACTTCCAATGTCGAGCAGAGCTGGTTCCTTGGTGACAATCATTATGCTGAAGCCACAGGGAATGTCTTAAAAATATATCACTGGGTCCAGTGATATTTTTGGGAGGAGGTGGATTCACATCCTGAGTTATTGTCTCATTCAGGACAATTACCTGTCAGCCTTGTCTCTGAACTGATAGGACAGGAATCATCTCTTCTTGTTTTGTAATCTGAAAGATGTCTTTGTCCAAGTTGGCCATCTTCAACTCTATAGTTAAGAAAGATGCCAGATAGAAACAGAGGCACTCTGGGTCGTTTGATGTAGGACTGGCTGGACCGTGCTGTGAAAAGTGCTGATTTTCCTCCACTCATTATAAAAGGGATCTAACAAGAATCATAGAATGGTTTGAGTTGGAAGCGACCTTAAAGATCATTCAGTTCCACCCCACCTGCCATGGGCAGGGACACCTCCCACCAGACCAGGTTGCTCAAAGCCCCATCCAGCCTGGCCTTGAACACCTCCGGGATGGGGCATCCACAACTTCTCTGGACAACCTGTTCCAGTGCCTCACCAACCTCACAGTAAAGAATTTCTTCCTGATATCTAATCCAAATCACCCACTTTCAGTTTAATCAAAAGAAGTCCCAAATAATGGGATCTACTGTGTGTTTTATTACACCAGCACTAGCTGTAGAAGCCAGATAAAGACCACTTTCAGCTGTGAGTTCAGTCCTGCATAGATGAAGTCAAAAGGGTCTTTGCTAACTTTTTTGCTGGGGCTACATTTGACACTGAATTCCTTGAATGTGTGTGAAGATATCATGATTTAAATAAAAATAAACTCCTCCACATCATAATTGAAATTTCTATTTATTAATAAGTGGTGCAGTTTTTAAAGACAGAACATAAAAAATCAGTTAAGAAGTATCATTTGCATAATATATTGAAATAAACATATTAAAGTTGTTCAAATATTGGACAGTGCCAGAATATAAATTACACATACAGTTTAAAAATTACAATAAATAATATTATAAAGAGCACTAAAGGCCACTTGTATAAAAGTTGTGTTCCCTTGTCAGCCAGAATCTGAAAAGCATCTTTGTAGCATGGAGAAAATTTCAGTGAGCAAGGCACAAATACTAGTAATAATAAGATGCCATAACTAGAAAACAAAATGCAGTTGGCCACGTAACCTTCAGTCTCAGCGTATCCTTGAGGATGGAAAGAGGATCCCACTTCCAGTATTTTCCTTCACCTAACTTCAGAGGGAAGCTATGAAAAGCTGAATTGGGCAGGATCAAACCTTACAGCCTAAATCATCAGAAGCAATAGCGATACTCAGGATCTTCCTCCCCACAGCGCCCAGCTCAAAACACTTGAAAATGGCCTCTTTTTATTCTGCAACTCTGAAAATCAAAAGTTCACTTTGAAAATAAACACTCGCATTCAGGTGGACTCCTGAAAATGTGGTATCACGCCAAATTCATGAGGTGCTGTAGAAAATTTAGTTTTGAAGCACTTGGGCACCTAAAGCCTAGTGGAGGGAGCCATGGGGTGCAAGGAACCAAGATCCAATTCTTTCTCACATGCTCTGCACTAAGTGTGACAATTTCGGTTCTTACAGAGGCAGATGTGACACTGCTGCAACATCTACGCCCCCAGCAGGGCTGAATTTGCTCCTTAATCTGCATTTTCTGATTGCTTTAGGCTGGGATCTTGCAAACTGATGGGACCACGGTGCTCGCCTGAAGGCCACGAGCCAGCAGCCCCGCTACACGCGGGTTCAGGTGGGCTTTACTTGATGGCCACAATTTGAAGCTGAAAAATTTCAAACTGTTTCCATTCTGAACTGTAACAAGGCAGCAAAGTCACAGATAAGAACAGAGCAAATACAGCCAAAGTCAGGTTTAGGGACTTTTAAATCAATCTCTCCATGTGCTGAATTCCCTTTTATTTCGGTAGGAGCCAGATTGATTAATTCAGTGCAGGGAAAAGCCAAGGAAAGGATAGTAACCTTTTACATGACTAGATCTGTTTTAAAGGACCAACTCCTTAAATGGAGCATAAACCACATTTTCTATACCTGCATACTTTTGCTAAACATTCACCCCTGCCTTAGTGAAATATTCTCAGTTTGAGCCTAAAGTGAGGAAGGTTGATGGGTAACAATGCTGCAAAGAGAGATACACAATGTAAACACAGATCACCTTTTCAAAAACTTCCATATGTGTGTCACTTGTTTCACTAGTGAGTGAAAAAATCAACATCAAAACGTCACTAAGAAAAGCACCTCTAAGAAGTCAGTGCTATATTTCACAAAGAAATTAAAAGCTAGGTAGGACCCAATCCCAGTGCGTCAGTTTGAGATTTCTTACTGATTTCAGGGAGGAAAGTGGAAAACCCCACACTTTCTGATTTTGAGAAACATCTCAAGGCCTGAAGTAAATCCTCACTCACTCGTAGGAGTTAAGAGCCAACAAAGAGTGGATTCCAGTGGTTAATTCTCTTTAAACTTAACTATTTAACTATACATAAACAAAGTGTCAGTGTCAGTCTAGATGCCAGGAAGATCTGACCCAAGCAAAACTGTAGCTGTTAAACTAAAATGTCACATGTGAATGGAAGAAGAGATAAATCTAATACATCCCTGCTGTGCAGAGTTCTGTTGACACAGATGCCTCTCTTGAATGAAGTTGTGAATAATTGTTTTGTTGTATGTGGTGAGCCTACTCTGCAAAACAGGTCCTGACCTTTTAAATGTTGCCAGGGACAGAAATCACAGTTACTTTGTTTTGTCCAGTATCTACAGCAGGAACACAAACTGCAGTTCCAATACGGATTCACTTCCTAGACTCAACCTGGAGTCTGATGAAGTTTGCGTGCACATCCCAGATCAGGGATGGTCTCCAGATCTTGCCTTGCTGGAGACATCATGACACATGTCTGTTGTCAGCACCGGCAGCAGAACTGATGCACACCCTATCTTAAATCCAGATGTTGTAGGAGGTGGGGAGCTGCTAAGCATATCACCCTTCTGACTAAGCAGTGACAGGTTTCAGTGAACAATGTTAGAAAAAATAAATATCAAAATAAGCTAATCAGACATTCCTTGACTCTCTTCTTGGGTACCTTCCAGGGCATCCAGAGATGTCCACTGCAGAAGGTCTTGCTGACCTTACCACCAGTGCCTTTAAGGAAGAGGCAGGCCTTATCTGGCCTGTTAGCACAGCATTAAATACTTTATGATGTGGCTACAAATACCTGACATGGTGTTTTTAAGCTGCATGTGGTAAATTGGTGCTTACAGCCCATAGGAAATGCTAACTTGAGGGCAGTTCAGCTGCTAAGCGTACGCAGTGCAGGGAAGTCCAAGTCCCCCTTGCTCTGGGGGTGCACTCTGTGTACAGGTGAAGACTCATCCAAGTCTCTACCCTTGCTTGAATTTTCTCTTAGAATAAACATACCTTTATAATGAGATGATTAATGGATTTTCAGTCAGGTTTGGTATGAGAAAATATTCCCTTTATATAACTTGGCATGGGAAAAGTGAACTGAAGAATTTGAGGGGGATGTTGGACCGGGAACTGCATGGCATAGCCCCTGTCAGAAACATTCACAAACAAATTTCTCAGGTTGCACTTGGTTTTTGGCTGCCTTGATTTTTGATTACTCAGATTTAGAAAGCATTTTAAGAAGGGCCAAAATCAAATTAAATCAGTAAGAATGCCGGGCACTTGACATATAAGAAAAGTGAAGCATGCCTGTCTAGCATATACTTACACCAATTTCAGAAGTCTAGCAATGTTAAAATCCATTTCCATTCTTGCTCATTCATCATGTGAGGGTTAATTCTTATGAATTGCCACAGACATGTATTACAGTATCAGAAAGCCTGCAGCAGGTGTGATACAGGTATTTCCAAGAATTACTGATGGTCAAAGAATTCTTCTCAATATGCCAAATTATAATAATTACGCTTTTGTCAGTTAGTTCTATTTTCTTCAAGCTTAGCCATGAAACTGCACCAAATACAGATTATCTTTCAGGTCAATGGCAATTTTGTCAATTAAGTAATTACCCGAATTGTGTGTCATATCATTATAGTTACTGGCTTCAAAACAGCTCCATGGACTCAGCCCAGCTTCCAAAGGCTGTAAATGGTCTGCAGTATTACCGGAGTAACTACAGCAATTTGTTCTTCCTGAAGCTCTGTCCCAGATGGATGTATCATGATGTAGTTGAAGAAGTAGATGAAGTAAGAAGACCCTAATCCTTTAGCTGTCTCTTTAAATAAAGAATAAACAATGAAGATGAAGGCAATGCCTACATCTGGAAGAAAACAGAAGCTCCCTGGAACTGAATGAAGTTCAGAGACGTCAATGATACTGAGGAATCAAACAAAGATTACTACAGTGGGCAAACCCCAGCAAGGTGTCTTCCATTGAAGCACACTCTGTTCAGGCAATACCCAGTTACACATGGGAAGCCCAGTAAAGTGTGTCTCTTTCTTGTGCTCTGATGGGAGTTGTGCTCAGTCAGTTGTGCAGCTGCAGTGTAATACAAGTAGTCACTGTGGAAAGTCCACTTTCTAACATCTTACATGGGCCAAATCCCTGTGTCTTCATCAGTCAGTGTTCTAGTCTTGGCGATGAAGTCATTTTGTGGAGGGACAGGGGTCATTCTCAACAGGAGGTGGGCACAAGCCATGGTAGAGAGACTGTACCTTGGATCAGTCGGGTAGTGAGACCCTTCTCACTGACTATGGGTGTCTGATCATCTCAAATCTCAGCAAGTCACCCTCTTCTCCCCTTGAAGTCAGTAGAAATTTGGTCCTTGTAGGTAATTGAGTTAAAGGTTAGATTAACCTCATCCTAAAGCTGATGTGTGCTTCGGTTCTTGTATTCTGTGCTCAGTACTGTACTGATTAGTTTTCCACCAGCTGTAAAGACTGCATAGCCATTGAACTTGACATCTAATGCACATTTTTTCATGAACACCTGGACTGACATCAGATGAAGCCTGCATAGGAAATTTGGACAGGTTGGTTTCACTGTCTGTATACATAATACATTCCCACAGTAGTGGTGAGATCTTTGATTCATTTCTGCCCTGTTCCCAGTGCACTCCCTTCCCCTGCTCTCCTTTAACACATTTTCAATTCCCATGAAAAAAAATGTGGCTAAGGTCTAAGGATCATACTTATCCCTCTGTTGCTCAGGGACAGGTGACAAAAATGGTATTTGTTTATTTTTACATTGATCTTAAATACGGCACACATTCATGGAGCAGCCCATTTCCAAGAGAAACAATAAACAGAGAGAAACAGATGCTGGCAGCATCCCACATTGTGGAACTCTCAGGAAACAGAGTAGTGAGATTCTACACATCTGAGGAGCTCAAAGGGTTTGGCAAATATTAGTTAATTGAGCCTTACAACCTGTGTTTATTTACAGAAGTATAACTCCCAATTAGCAGATTGGGAAGCTGAGGCAGAGTTACGTTATGCAGCTTACTTAGCAGCACATAGGTCAATAAAAGAGTGAAGTGTATAAACCTGGAGTTCCCTACACTGAACAACCTTATTTTTGGAACAGAAAGAAAATTTGGCTCCATAAGTAGCAAATGGGTTTAGCAAAAGATTTTCTACAAAATAGCATTGTAGTCACGCTTTGAGCAATTTTATAAACATTAGTGGAGATTTTCAAAGTAGTTTGAAGGATTTATATTTACATCTTATAATAAATAAATATCCATGACCAATCCCAGGAGATTCCTCTGATAATTTTAAATTCTACCCCTAATTTCATTTTGACATTTTATTTCATGGGTAGTTGTATAATAGATCACATGAGAAACAGTTAGTTCACAAAACCGTTTCAGTAAGGTCATTTACTTTGACTCAGCTTTTTCCTTGCTTTGAATATTAGATGTTCTTGGCTAGGTTGGTTAGAGATTGATTTACTTATGTTGGAAAATGGTTTCAACCATTAAGTTTCCACAAAGGGATATTGCTCCTGAAAATATTTTTACTTTGCTGCTCTGTTTATAAAATGTAGCAAGGACCACCATATCTCGCCTGTTACCAATTTGCCATTGTTGTATTGAAGAGTATCAGATAGATATGTATCATAGAAGAAATCAGCTGTACCATTTATATAGGGTAAAGTCATGCAAACCATGCTCAAAACTAAGCTCCTTAGTTTTGGTAGCATGAAAAAAACTGCATTAGTAAATTGTATGAAATGGTGCAGAATGACTACCACTAATATCACATGCATCTTATGCAGCCATTGGTGTTTTGAACTAGTAAGCTTTGGGTGTAGAGTAAGTGAGATATACAAAGTATGCTTACATTACATGGAGAAGTCAACCAGTGACTGCCCCCACACACACTTTTAAACTGGCTTATTCGAAGGGGTCCATATTGAATCTGAAATCCCATCTCCCGTAGAAGACAAAGGCATGGAGCCACTTGGTGTAAAAGGGTCGGTGTCTGTGTCTGTTTCCCCCTCTGCTAGGTAGCGTTTCTCTTTCATCCACGCTGAACTCCCATTGGGGCCAAACGGGAAGTCGTCTCTGTCTTGGGAGATACTGAAGCCACTTGGGGAGCGCTCAAGTTCCTCATGGTTGACGGAGAGAAGGGATAATGGAGTATCACTGTCTCTCGTTAAGCTCCTTCTCTGCCTTGGTGACACCTTATCTGAGTATGGGCTTTGTAGGTCTCCTTGAGAGTGGTAGCTAATCTGGGAGTCCATTAACGTAAATATAGGCAAAACTGTTGGTCTTTCTGCATATGAAGTTGAGGAAGGTGTGGCTTGCAGTTTGCCAGAGTTTTGCCCACCTGTTGATAAAGGTTTTGAATGAGTCATATGACCATGTGCTGAGAAACCATAAGGACTGACTTTGTTGACTGGAACCTGCTGGAAGTTGTAAGGACTTTCCTGAGCACACTGCTCTGTGTATTTATATATTATTGTTTTTAATTCAGAATATTTGTTTTCTTCTCTTTTCTCCTTTGCAGGAGAAGCGGTGTCTTTCAATGGACTTATCTCAGCAACTTGTATTTGCAGCTGTTCCATATGATGCATATGCATATCAACAAGAAAATCCAGTTTCTTCCCCATGTCATTAACCTGAAAAATACCAGTATTATGATATTGTCTGAAGTCAGTTGTTCAATGAAAAAGTCAATGATCCCACAGGTGCACCACCTCCAGCAGTGAGCTGCCATCTTTATTGGTGGTGAAGGCAATTACAGGATAATCATGACTTTCCCTTGGAAGCTGGACTGCAGTGCTCCTGGATAAGATAGACTGTTACCTTATGCTCTAATGCCTCAGATTAAGAAGACCCATCCCTATGAATTGTGCCAAAAATTTGTTAATGTTGCTGGATATTGGTCAGTCCAGCATCTAACAGCAGTCTACAATGTTCTGACCGGAGTCTTGATACTGTAGGGTAAATAGCTGCTACCAAAATACAACAGATGGAATTACCTATTCTCTAGCTCTTTCCAGTCCCACAACATCAGAGTTAAATATCAGGACTAATTTCCTTTCTCTGTTGGTAGTACTTTGTGCATGAACATTTATATTCCATGAAAGGAAAAGATGTGAATCAATGACACTTCCTTCCATCTTTCTTAGTTATGTATTTAAAAATGAGTGTCTCATCTTGCTAAGGGATAGGTTAGGATGCACAAAGAGGGCCCAAAATACCTGTGGAGGCAATCCTTTTGAGTGACAGTCACTGCAAAGGAAGGTGGTGCCCACAGCAAAACACCAAACATGATGAATATGGAGTTAAAAGAAATTAAAAAGTGCCACCTAAATATCATGGTTAGGGTCTTGATGCCATATATAGTGATTCATTCAACACATTTCAAAATGTACACTTCTCAGTTAATTAAATTGTTTCAAGAGAAACTAAAAACATAGTTTTGTGATCTGAGTGAGTCTTGATCATCAACAGTACAAATCTGTCCAGGTGAGCCAAAGACTCATACAGAATTTATATCAGCTTTATAATTTATGTACAAGCACTTCAGCCTCTGTCATTGCCGTGAGATTACATACCTGTCGTTCAACTTTAACAAATTTGCCCATCATACTTTGGTCTTCAGTATCTGCTGTAGATGCTTTGGCTACATATGGATCATTTCTATAAAGAATTAATAACTATTAGTGTTCAGTATTTGTTTGCATTACAGCAATTTATATCAGAAAACATGATTACCTTCTCGGTATATTCATAGAGGTCTTTGGGGGCCCATTTATGAAAAGGTTTATTTTAGTTATTTATCACACAAACAGGAGCAAAAGTGTATTTTATGTGATTCCTATGCATTTCTAAAAAAATTATTCCTGATTTTTAATTTAAAATTGTTCTTGTAATAAAATAAATCCAAGCGAAAAGTTCAAAATGAATGTGAAATCAATCTCAGACTTGGTGGAATAATTTCAGGCATGTCAAAATTGTTGAGATATTCTAGAAAATGGGTCTATGGATGGCCATGTGTTTTTAAATCTAATTCTTTATAATTAGCGTCTTTGATGGCTGAATTTGAGTTTCAAGTCTGAGTGAGTTTTTCTTCTCAATTTTATTAACCAAATGGTACATAGCAGAGACTGGAAATGCTGAAAAGAGACAGTCTGGCCTAGAGATTTAAAGGAGATTCCAGAATAAATTTTCTTCTATGTAATTTCCTACTGCCTGTCCATCAGATGGACTAACTTCAGGAGGTAAGAAAATATCTTTGCTTAACTAAAGAACTTTGATTTAGAATTCCATGGGATCTAGGATGGTCATTATCAAGTTAAATCTTAATCAAAAGGTTTCCAAACCAATCTCAAAGGAATCTGTGTCTTTCCGTAACCTATGTCAGTTCAGAAAAACAATTTTTAAGCATGTGTTCTTTAACATGACTTTGAACAAATACACCATAAGACTTGTTTTAACAGGTTCAGTTCTTCTTTCTGACAAAATTCAAAATAAAACTGTGAATATATATTACTAAAGCAGAAACTATAACTAAAATATGTCAGATTTTGTACATTGGGTTACTGATGGTATTTTCTCATTCAAATTTTACAATCTGCTTTGTTTCCCCAATGATCGTTGCCTCTTCCATACATGTAGGTCTCTGTCTTCACATTTACATATTTTTTCGTTTTTCATTGGATAGGATAAACCAGCTAAAGCCAAGTTAATTTATTTTCTGTGAGATTACTTTTGCTCTGAGCAATGATAACAGCTTTGGGGACAGATTGTTGATGGTCTTGTGTGGTTCTTCATGGGTATTTATTGACAGACTGATAGTTGTAAATAACAGAGGAAATGCCATTTACTATTGAATTTTTGCTACCAGGAATGCAGCAATACAATAACATGTTGTAACTTTCACACCCAAAAACCTGGTATTGCAACTCATTTTCAGCAGTTCTCACCGATCATTGGTTTAAAAACAGCATTATTAAAACTCTGTGCTTGTCATTCAGTAGGGGCGATAATGAAACTTTTTTCACTTCAGAATGATAACTTATTTACCTTCAAACTCTTGGTGATTTTTAGTGAGTTTTTAAGTGGGTTTACTAGTTAAGTATTAGAGATTCAGCACATCAGCTGTACATCACATGTACATATTTCATATAAAATCACACTTTCAAACAATGGAGTAGTTGAGCTAGAGAATTAAGAAGCCATTAAATTTAGATTTCCACCATACATTGTTCTTAGGGAAGCTAGTGTCTTTCTGGTTCAACATTTACGCACATGTATCTTGTACCAACATATCCTCTCAGAATCACTGCTATAACAGTGTACTGGCTGGATGAATGGAAGGCATGCTTATTGCTTTTTATTCCTGTTTTGGTCTGCGTAAAAGACTAGGCATAAAAATTCACCTGGGAGACTGTTGTGAAGGGTAAGAAAAAGCTCCTCCCTTTTGGGATTTCTTATGCTTGGGAGTAGATGGAGGTCCAGGTGTAAAAATCATATCTACTCTGAAAAAAAGAAAAGTGCAACTGCGTAAGTCCATCTCTAAATGTTAGAACATGATAGAAATGCTGTGCATCTCTGCAGCAAACTGTAGCAAAGATTCAAAAAGGAAGCATATCTTGATTTGGCAATATATTGAGGATCATGACGTGTTTGTTCTGTTCTGGGTTCACAATCAATGCATTAAATTCGAATTACTTGGTAATTAAGTGATTATCTATCTCACTGTTTTCAAACTTTGACATTTGAAATGCATGACTTAATTTCCTTCAAAGTAACTGAATAGTGTGATTATTAAAAAACCTCCAATAACAGCTGCTTCTAAAAATATCATGAGACACCCATCAGGTTTTGTGCCTGATAGTGAAAAGCAGAATTTGGTGAAAGATGGCAATTCCTGATACTCTTAATAACCCAACGACTTCCTATCAGTTATTGTGCTTAATTATCAATATTTTTTTTCTTTGCTAATTATTCTTTTGGTTTGAAAAATATAACTATAAATGAAATTTCACAAGGAATCCTACTTGACTTTTTATTTGGAACCAAACCAAAAGGATTGTTTTGGAGGCTCCAGCAAATATAAGCACACACTTTTACTATATCAATATATTCTTTCATTTGGCATATTCAACTGCTCAGGTGCAAGCAAGCCTCTGTTCATTCAGCCCACACACAAACTGACCAGATATCCACAGAGCAGTTATACATATGATCAGACAATCCATGCAGGTACATTTCATGGTTTCATGGTGGCCCGTGGAGTTTTGAAAATGGAACTTAAAACATCTCAAGGGAAACCTCACATAGCTAGCTAGATGTTTTCTAGAAACCCAAGCATTACCGAGCCACCAGTCAATGTGTCATCAAACTCTGGTGGCATCTCACTATTCACAGACACAATGAGTAGGACTTAACATCCCTGGCCTTGTCTGATTACAGGCAGTGGAAACCTAGTCAACACAGTGGAGAAAATTCCAGGGAATGATTAATTATGTTGACTAGCTCTCTATTAACAATAAGAGGAATCTCACATGGCTTGCCAGAGTTATGCTTTTTCTTCAAAGACCCCCAAAAAATGTCTTCCCTGTAAATGTGCAAAATGGCTGTTGAAATTTTGTGGTTCTGTTACTAGTGATTCTTTGTACTGGGGCACGGCATTCTGGAGCTGAACGTCACAGGGCTGAGGCTCTGCTGTGATTCCTGCCCTGACTCACCTGGGATGTGTCTTCTTCTCACAAAACTCTGCCATAAACACCGTGTGAGATGGACCTAATCATGTCAGGCACCTTTACTGCTGCTAGGACTCTGAGAGTTTCCGAGAGGTACTCTCCGGTCCAAAATCACACACCACCTCAGTCTGAGGTAAAGGAAGGATTTCCAGTGTAAGGCATGTAGACCCCTCCATAGATGTGTATTTTTAATGTCATGAGTCCTCCTCAACTTCCTGAGTTCAAAAAGATATTACTGCATTAAAACCTAAGCTCCTGTGATGCAGAGATCATTTTATAGAGGTATTTTGTGGTATGTAATTAAAGAGAGCAGCTTTTCTACAACAATAATAGTGAGTTAAGAACTAGGCATGTTATATCTTGAAAAAAAGATAGCCCAGTAGATGGGAAAGCATTTTGAAATAAGAAATGAACTGCAACAGAAGGCCCAGAGTGGCATTAAAAGTCCAAGGTAAGTCTAGATAGGGTCCAAATGTACAGCGAGATTTGCACTTGCTCAGCCCATTCTTGAGAGAAGTCAGGGGTGCGTCTGTGTGGCATTTTGCTGCTCAGAGTGACTGGAGGGGCTCAGGAAATATGGACAGTGCTGTGCTGGGACTGAACTAATACAGCTACCTGTGTGTACACTCATGTGCACTAGCTCAAGCTCTGACCTGTGCCCATGGCTCTGGATTCAAGCAGCACACATTTTTGTAGACGTGCCCCAAAAGCTCAACAGGATGAACCACTTCTGTGAGGAAACAGCTAGGGGGGCAGATTGCACCTGAACAGTCACTAAGGCCCCAAATTCCATTGTTTTTTTCATACAGGTCAATTTACACCTGAGTGAAGGGGATGTAAAACCTTCTGTGCTGAGGTATTTTTGCACTTTGTATGAGGTGTTTTACCAGGCACAGGTCAGCAAAGAATCCAGCCCAAAAAAAAGTCTACACAGAGTAACTATTGCTTTTGTTTGTCATCTGTGAGAAGGGGAGAAACGTGACCCTACTCAAATAGCACAATGGTCAAGAAAATTCACAGGACTTTTCACTCACCAATTTCCTTGTAAATATGAACCCGTGATCTCTTCTGCTGCAGTTACCCATGCTAATGCTCACTTGCCTTTATTCTTTGAGGAAAAGGTTTCCTTATTGACCAGCTGTGTTATGCAAAGACATAGCTTCTGGGTGGCCTCACATGCAAATAGACCAACTATGCTTTTATTTTGCCAGGATAGCTATACATTTTTCCATTTACCAGAGGATTCTTACCTTGTCTGAAGATATTTTATTCTGGAAAGCATATCGAGATGCCCTGCTGAGTATTGTTCTATCACATCCTTTACATCATAAGGCCTCAAAGTCTCCTTGAATTTTTTTTTATAGAGACGAAACTGTAGTATTCTGCATAATAAACAGAAAAAGTACTAAATTCTTATATAAATTCCAGAATTATAATTCTTCCATTTTATTGAATAACTGATAAATACTTTGAGTGTTTGGAAATTGAACTTAATTTCAAAACAAGGCAATAAAACCTAAGCAGAGAATCTCTAATATCATATCACATTTGTAAAGATACAATAGTTGGCTTTTCATAATTAATAGCCTAAAACAAATTATACACACAAAATGTCATTTTGAACACTATCATCATAACTAGAAATGGTTCAAAGCTACAAGATAATATGCGGAATTCGATATTGAACAGCACAAGTCACAGGAGATTTCAAAGTCGTGAAGCTGCAGCTGCTCTTTTATGCTTCAGCCTATTATAAAGCTAATTTATAGTATATGTAGTGCTGAATCATTTTCAGCTTGGTTTTCATTTTGCACCTGGGAAAGTTTTGGGTAGGGAATGTTAATTAGATAGAAATGTGAAAGTTGAGAAGTCAGCAGCCATTCAAGTTGTGGAGAAAAGAAAAAGTATTAAAACTACCTGTCTTTGAAAAAACAGGAGTATAACATGATAGTTTTGTTGTTGTAATAATAATAATAATAATAATA
>JAOTQQ010000012.1:144192533-144207504 GCA_026546715.1 Gallinago undulata
TAATAATAATAATAATAATAATATAGAATATTATTACTATTATTATAAAATGTCCTAGTAACTAATAATAAAATTCTTATAGCAAGGACCAGTGCTGGCTAGAGCACTTGAAAACTGTTTGGTGTTCTTTTTTAATTCTTGTGTGTTTATAAATTACTTTACACTGTTATATCTTGGTAGATTAAACAAATAGACAAGAAACATATGTAAAGAATGAATAAGGTTACATTTCTTTATTTATTTTAGGCCTGGGATCCAAGGGTTTACTTTCTCCATGTTCTTATTGATCTGAATTGGGGAATTGTTGTCTGTTAAGTTCTGACCTGTTTTTTATTCAAAGGTTTTTTTAACTTTTAAAAAATCTGTATGAACTTTCATTTAGCAAAATTAATACTGAGTTTCTAAGGGTTTTAAAATCTTTAATTCTGATGTTTATAAATATTTTAAGATTTCAATATTATACTTGTGCCTATTATAATCTAACTACATATGATAACAACAAAACCATACTTTAAAAAAATAAATGAAAAATCGGAATCACACTGTTCGCAATTTTAATTTTAAATCTCCTTGATTGTGACCCTGAAAATGCATTAAGGGTTTTGCCTGGAAGAATTACTTCTCATTAGGATTCAGGGTTTGGGCAAACTATACAAGAAAGAAAAAAGTCTGGCTCGTGATCGAGTTTAAAGGGAAATTGAAAGAATCAATTAGATTTACACAGGATGTGGGAAAGGAAGTTTTACAAAAGTAATAATAGCTTGTTTGATGGAGGTGGGGCTGCAAAACAGGACAGACATATAGTTTGTGTTTGAAAGCAAGCAGGTATCAGGGAAAGAAAGGGAAAACTATGGGGGAAGTAGGGATGAAGAAAATTCAAGGGGGAGGGAAGCAGTAAAGGACAACATGAGCAAAGTCTGTGGGACATAGCTTTCAGCAGGCTTGAGAAAACTTGGCATTTTTAATGACTAGTACTCCTACACCTAGTTGGAACAGAACCAGGAGAATATGTATTATGGTTATATACATATAACTATATGTTTATATACTTAAAACCACCTTCCTTGAAGATTTTCTAAGAAGATAATTTTGGGGCACTCCACACTGGAATTACCTTCCATTACCTGGAAGGTAATAACTCCCTGGCCCAAAACTTAAAAACTTCTGGAATAAAAAGTAATTACAATGAACACATTTTCCTGTAGGGACATTTTTCAAGGAAATAGAGTAAAAATACCAAGGAGAGGAGTAACAGAGCATCAGTGAATGAATTCTGTGTGCTTAACATGCTAAACACATTACCAAGCCTTACTAGGAGTTTTCTAACCCTAGGGAATATCACTTGTGATACAAAAATAGAGGTGACACATGTCAGAAGCTGAAGAGTGCTGAAATGGAGACTTTAGCATCTATTAAAATATGGCAGCTGAGAAGTATATTGCATACTCATACAATTGTGAATAAAAAAGAGTTGAGTAAGCTCAGAGTTTATTGTTAAGTAAAAAATTCCAGTTTTACTGGAATGCTACTATCACTAAATAAGCTACTATCACTAAAATAAGCAAAATGCTATATTTATAGCATATTTTGATGAGGAACTGTATACAATTTTATTTTGTAATATTATTTTGTAATAAATATATTTATGGAGTAATTTGCAAAAAATGGTATGGTCAATGTTACTGAAAAACATTTTCCTTTCTGCATACTTTCAAAGAGGAAGTTAAATAGGGCCTTTCCTGTGTTTTTCAATACATCTAAAATCTAAATTAACCTTTGCATTTAAAAACAATAATAGCAGCAGCAATGAATCGACATGTAGCAATGTGGTAATGTGATTTCCTGAAGCATAAGCATTCAAAGACAAAGCAAAGCATTGAGCAGCATCAGAGAGGTTTACCTGACAGCTCGGATGGCTGTCTTGAATGTGGGGATCATATCCTCCATAAGGAAGTCACTACTGTCGCCTCTCTCTTCTGTCATGGGTTCCCCTGTTCCTGCATCTGCAAAGCAGGTCAAAAAAAAGCTGTGTGAACAACTGACCACACAATGTTTAGATGGAGGCCTGGCCAACTAAAGCACTACATAAAGTAAGTGCAATTCAGTAAAGGAACATCTCTTGCAGGTTCCTCTTTCTCTGATCAGCTCTCAAAAGGGATTTCATAATTATGCTGGGACAGCTGTAAGGCAAATAGTTTGAGGGATCTCCTTAGATTCTAACATTTATGTAACTTGGGAACTTTTCTACCTTTCCAATGGATTTAGAAGGTCCCACTTTTAGGAGCTTTCACAATGACAATTCTTTGCCAAAATGATTTTTACTTAAGGCTAAAACAGGTGTAGAAGCTACAGGCCAAGTTCTCCTCCCACTCTGCTACTTGGAGCTCATGTAGCTTGTAGAACAGGATAATGAAGTTCCCACTGTGGACACCCAGACTACATCCATGGTAATCTGCCTAGCATGCACTGATGCCAGCTGGCACAATAAAGGAGAAACTGTTACTTAGAGACCATTTGGACTCCTTGGACATAAGAGGAAAATGTGTGCCCAGGGAAGCTGAGAAGTAAAATGCCTTTGATGTTGCATCAACACCCAATGGAAATCTCCTAAGGGGCAGCAGTCTTTGGGGCAGTGGGAGGGAAGCAGCCATTGACTCTATAAAACAAAGTTTTAAGACACTGCAGTGAGGAGATATTTGGAATGCCTGGACACAGGTTAGCACAGGGCTGGATGCAGTCGAGGAGGGAACTACCTTAGCATAACATCACTGCCCAGTGTGCCCTCTTGTTCCAGGTCCAATAGGTGGATAACACCTACTGGCTATGTCCTATATCGATCACTGGGTTTTGGCAGGCCATTGTCCTATTTCAAGCACTCTGGTGCCTGGAATCCAGCATTCATTTCCTGGAGCTTCCCCAAACGTGTCATGTAAAACCAGAGACTGGCTATACTTAGCCCAGAAAGTCACAAACCTTCAACGTAAGATGCAGAAGAACAAAGTAAAATGGGGAGAAGAGGGGATGGATAGAAAGAAATCAACACAGATGGGCTACCTTCTGAGCTTTGCCAAAAAGCGTATGCTTTCATTCGGAATGCAGTGCGAAAACGCTCCTTATTATTCAAGACAACATTCTTAGGCTCTTTTGAAGGACTTTCTTCAATGGCATCTACATTCAGAGGGGTAAATAGCTTTCCTTTAGTATTGGTACCACGAACCCGATCCAAGAGACCCAGCTTTTGGCTACAAAATAAGCAAAAGTAATCATTTTCCTCCTTTGTACACTTTTAACTTGTTTTCATGACGCTTTAATTATATAATGGGCTAAATAAATGTTTTGTACACAAGGACACTGCTGGGGCTACCGTAATACATCAATGTCTTTGTAAGCAACAGCTAAGCTCCACAGATAATTAACTGCTTTTTATGAGCATTATTTGTGTCAATGTTGAAAATGTTACCAGAGGGTCTTGCTATCCTCTCTATGTAATGTATCACGGTGCTTCAGCTCCAGTAGCATGGCTGAAGCAGCAGATTTATTATTAAGAGAAACACCACTACTCAGGTAGTTATATTGTCTAATGATAAGGATGCTTGGCCTTTCCTGTTCAGTGCTTTCTTTAACCACTAGGTTTGTGGCAGGCTATTAAATGAATAACTCATGTGCATAGCCAGGACTGAAAGAAAGTCAGATGTGCTCTGAGCCAAATAAATTATCAGTAAAACACTGGAAAGGCATTGCCAAGCAATTACTAGGTACGTGGTAGGCCAGGCTACGCTGTTCTCTCCGCCACTTACTTTCAGTCAACTCTCACTATACTAGAAATTGAGGTGACCTATACGAATTGTAATAAAGTGACATATTTTGCTCCTCTGACAATTCCTGGCACTGTCCTCTTACAGATTTACTAACGAAAGGCATTTTTCCTTCAGTGACACATATACTTGCCATCTCACCAGCATCCCTTCTGACCAATAACCTGTCTGACCAATAACCCTTCTGACTTTATGTCCTTAAAGGCCACTGAAAGGATCAACAGAAAAGGAATTCTGCTAGTGACCCTATCAGCTTAAATATGCTCTGAACACTTCATAGGTGAAAGATGGTATAATTATTTGTTTTGCTTTTTCAAGTTGCTGCTTAAATATTTGTTAACTGCACATTTGTAAAAAAAAAATTGCGGGGTTAAGCCATGGGAAGAAAGCCTGTCTTTTAACCCATTCTTGGATGTTGCAGTGTGGGAGAGGTGAATCGTGCCCACATGGTCAAGAGGCGCTTAGGAGAGAAGGGCAAGCAGGTTTAGTGGGGGGAGAGAAGAAGCCAGTGCAGCTATCAGGTTTCTGAGAGCCACAGGTGGGAGCAGAGACTAGCGACAGCAGTGGTAACCAGAAGAAAGAGATTTCATAGGTATGCAAGGAGATACCTGTGCAGTATGCTCAGCCGAAGCCACTAAACTTGCTGGCAGGAGAGGCAAGCGTGGGGAGGGTCCACCATGCAAGGATGCAGTAGGTAAAGATGGAGACTTGTGTGTGCACCTTGCAAGTGAAGGGTCTCACTCACAAACTACTTCTGCTCTATTTAAGGAATTACCTTGCTCAGATGGATTATTTTTGTGTTCTAGCATCTCCGGTGCCATTGGTGCACCTCTTTGAAAGGAGGATCTATCTCAGAGCTCTCTCTGTAGTAAAATCCTTCAACAGTGGAAGTTCTTGAGACATTCCTCTTAAAATGATAAAGACAATATGGATTTAAAGACGTGTATGATGAATTTGCTGCTTTTGTACGTGTTGACTCTAGTAGAAATATTGCAGTTTGCAGCAGACAAAATTCCTATATAATAAGCATTGAATATCACAGCTGCTTCAGGGTTTTGTGTGTTTCTTTTTGTGTGAGTGAGGCCCTCATCTCTATCTGTTTCTGATTAATGTGTCTTAATGAAATATAAGCTTTCCTGTCAGAAAAGATGGAAGCAATAAACCTTTGTGTAGAAATTTTTCAGGCCTTCTGAATTTTCTTATTGACAACATGACAGTACTTGTGAATGCAATTTCTGTATCCTGGTAAATTCAGATACTTGCCCTGTCATTGCATGTATATGTGTATGCAAGTATGGAAGTGGCAACTAAGAAGGACTTCTGTTAGTATGGAGACGCAGGGCTAATTCTGTGAGATCAGCATTGCCAGGACTGAAGTTAATGATGTGAGAAGATAAAAGAATTGATTTTAATGAAGAATTTGAACAGTCTAAGTGAATGGTATTAATATTACCCAGCCTTCGCCCTAATGTAATTTCCTGAGAAATTCATGGCATAGGGGAAAGACAAACAAAGCGCAGACAAATGTGTAGAGCAAAAATTGGCCATTAATTCTTTCCTTGTCAAAAAATATGAGACATTACTTGTTGATGTCTGTGGCAAATTAGTCATCACAGAACGTGTAGGGCAGTCTCGTGTTCGGTATTAAGTACTTGTTTAAAAAGTGGTTTCCATAGTGCTCGATTTTGGATTAGAATCTGGGTTTGATTGATCCACCAATGTTCTCAAGTATTTTGTGTTCTACTAATACACAGAGAATCTTGTGATCTCTTTTCTGCATCCCTGACTTCTCTATTCTTTCAGAGACCACGTTTGAGAGAAGTACTGCTTTACAGGACAGATGTGTTAATTCCATGTGACATTTCTGTGAAACTTGAATTCTTCAAGAATTTGGTTACCAAATACAGGAAAAATACATACAGAAGAAGATGACAGCTAGAGAGCAAGTTTTGAAAGGGCATGAAAAATTAAGGTGAGGAAGTAAAACTCAACTGAATTAATTGTGTGTGGATTTTTTGGGAGTAAAATAGGAAAAAAGAAATTCTAATGTCTCAATAGTAATAAAACCAAACTTTGAAGGAAGAATTAATTTTGAGAAAGATGGTAAAGAAGAGTTTGGTATCATGGAACATCACTGAAAAGGATTTTAACGCAAAAAAATGCACCAAAAATCTAGCTGAGTGATAACAGTGAGTCAGCCAGACTATATAAACTACTGGGCCTGAAGTTGTTAGAGGGAGAGAGCTTGTGAGATCTGCAACATGAAGAAAAGCAGACAGAGCAATTAAGCATGTTTGGCATCAGGGTGATCTTTGTAGATTGAAGTGGTCACACACTACATATTGCCTTTGAGCAATGTATTAAATGTTACAAGATTTGGATTAGTAACATTAGAGAGTGGTCAAGAGAAGAATATGTTTAAGGCAGAGAACCTAAAAGACAAAGAAGCAGAAAAATAGATGAGACAGAGGATTCCTATTGCTCATAAATAGCAGTTTCATATTAGATTAGAAAAATAGAATTGTCATTAGAAACAGCTTCTGACTCTCTCTCCAGAAACTTGCTTGGTCCTTCAAAATACATATTCATGTATCCAAATGTCTCAAAGTTTTCCCCTTAAAACTCCTGTAATAGCTGCCTTCCTTACCAAAAGACAAGGAGGTATAAAGTGCATTGCAAGGAACTATAGAGATTGGATCATCAGGAAAAGGGTCAGCAGATGATGGAAAGTATCCAAAACATTAATCTTGCAGATATTTTTTCAATATAGGACAGAAATATAAGCAATATATGCTAAAGTCCTTGCTGTGGAGCTATACAAGAATAAGAGTGATCAAGATTTGATACCATCCTCAGATCCAAACAGATCAAAATATTCCTGTGCATTCAGTAGAAAAAGCTACTTATTTGCAGTGATGTTTTCCACTGCACGTCGGTACACTCATTTGTGGACTGTAGTTGGGTTTTTTGTGGGATGAGGGTTTAAGGTAGATAATATAAACAAAAAGCATTCCCAAATTCTCTTTCTAGGGAGTTTCTTAACTTTCCCCATTGAAAGTTTCAGTTTAGGAACAAACTCTTGTCCAAAACTGTTGCTCGAGCATCTTAAGTTTAGGAGCTAGAACTAATTTCATCTGTCTTAAGCTGCTTTAAAAGTTAAGTGTCTTGTCTAAGTCTAATCTTCATGCCTCTTTCTATAATCAGCAGGAAGTTAGCAACCTACAGAGTGCAATTCAGCTCCATTTCACTTTGGAATGACTTTATGGGTGGAGGAACTTGTCTCTTGTTATTATCTACAGAAAGATCTAGATGAAAAATCACTTAAAAAGCAGTCTCTCTCTAAGCAGAATCTAGTCTAAGCTAAAGTTATCTGAGCTGAAGCCTTCCTCATTAATTGAGTCCTGATGATTAACCCTTAAAGTAACATTCAGATTCATAACAGTATGTTTATGTAATAAATATAGATAATTGAGTTCATATCCAGGCAGCCAGAGCAGTAGAATCATCAGAAAATAATTCATCATCTTCACATGAAAAAATACAACAATATGTTGTATACAAAACAAAACAAAACCCAAGCTTCATTCCAGATAATGACTAGCTGTCATCAGAGAAAAAAAAAATGGACGTTATTCTCATTTCCAAGGGATGAAATCTGGGTCTGCTGGGGTTTTTGTTTTTATTGTACTTTTTAATAGGACTTAGGAAACATTTGTTCTCATGACATAATCTACTTCATTAAAACAGCATGCGCAGGGCTCGGTCTCAGAGTATGAAGCATGCGCAGATCACATCATCCTTCATGAGAGTGGCTAGGACAGTGGTTCCCACCCACAGGTTCATGTACTGCTTGTCTTTCAGGCTCATCCTACTGATATTAGCTACTCTGCCTCCCCTTGGGACAGTGGTCCCACTTCATTTGACTTCCTTACATTCAATAAAATGTGATTCCTGACTTCCAGAACAATTCTAGAAACTGGGGGGATTCAAATGCATCCCCAACATGCTGATAAAAGGGCAGAGTAGTTTCTCTGACTAGCTTGGATACATTGCCATTGCTTGTCTTGCATGCTACTGCATCCTCTCCCTTGTGGTGGAATAAAAATTTTCGCAAAAACTTTGTCTTTGAAGTGGAGTACCAGCATGAGAGTTCCTTAGTTCTGTAGTAAACACAGACCACCATAATAGGAAGAAGGCAGAAGCACTGCAGACAGTTTGGCTCAAAAGCTTCCTAGCTATAGAACAATTCAGCTCTCAGATTCTTGCTCCCCAAGAGCATTGGGAATTATTTTGGAACATCAGAAAGATGAATTCATTGGCTGGATATACAAGAGATAGCTAGCTTCTGCAGCAGATGTTTTACCCTTCCTCAGAATAAAGAGTGGGAACCACTGAACTAGAAATACTTTTGCAGAAACAGTCATGCAAGGAAATAATGCAGCTACATCCCATCATGCAAGTCAAATACTCTCCTCTCTGTGCTTTGGCTAGTATTGGAGTTTCATAAACAAATGGATATATGCATGAGAAGAAAGATAATGAGTTAATGCTAACAGTGAATCAAACACAGCCCTCTACCATGCATTTACCACTTTCACCTAACAAGGAATAATAATAATTAGGAAATTTTTTCATATTTTTGCAGTTTAGCTAGTCATTAGATTTAGCTGGTCTCAAGTAACCAGAAGAAAAAGGCAGTCATATTTACTCCAATATTTTACTACATTATCAACTGTACTTCAGAATCAAACATTCTGAATGAGATTACAAGAAATATTCTGGAATTTGAACTATTCCCAATAGAAATTAGCATGAAACTAATGTGAGGACCACCATGAATCCTGCACTAATCTAATCTCAGAGAATTCGCACATTTTCTTAATATAAAACAAAGATTATTCCACACTTCTGAGGTACTGAACTTTCACCAATCAGCTTTCCCTTTTAAGGAAATCTAGTAATATTCTTTTCTACAGAGAGAAACTCGCAAAAATATTCAATCTCAAAATAAATTACTTTAACTTCTTGACAACTGATGTCTTTATTTAAAAAGCAACTTTTCACCCTGAATCTTGAGGTATAAATTTGCAAGTTTCTGATGTCTGAGAAGAAAACACCCTCTCTTAGCCAACCAATTTCCATACTTTTTGGTGATGTGTGTCCTCATTGGTATTTCATTGTAGGTATGACTCTAAATCTGAACCCATCTACCATACAGATTATTTGTCCAGAAACATGAACACAAGTCCTAACTTGGGCTCAACTTCAATGCCCGTCAGAAAGGGAAAGAACCTTTATACACACAAAAGGCCTTTTCTCAGCCCCTTGTCTCATCCACACTTTCTAAAGTGATTGGAAATGGATAAAAATAAGCAATGCCACGCAAATCCATGGGGAGAATAATCCAAGTTCAATTCTTTGTGAAAACAGGATGGGTATTTTTAACCAATGGATGCAGCCAGCAATGTAGGTAGAAACAATGTGGATATTGACCCACTCTTTATTTTGCAGTGAACATATCTTCATGTATCAACTACTAGAAATCCAACCAAACTGCAAAATCAATGTCTCTTGACTATTTTGTATGGGCCAACCATCCAATGAAAAAATGGAGTGCTTCGCTACCTGCTCTCCAAATGTTGAAGAGCTTAGGCTAGGAAAGCTGAGTTGTGTGTTGATGATTTCATGTTTGTGGAATGAAGTAGAAATGAGAACAATGAGCTAAAGCTGAATAATAGCAAGGTGTTTGTGTGGGACAGAATAAAATGCTTGACAATTTAGTCAAAGTATTAGTATTTCTGATTATGTGTTTTTCAGATTTTTCAGATTTTATGTTTCTTTGTAAAAAGATAAAGTTCTTGCCTTGCATCTTAGGTCACAGTTCAGCAAGGTATTTAAGCACATCACTAACTTTATTCAGATCACCAAAAACATCCACTTGTTTTCCATTTGCTGAACCAGAACTTGCAAATACACATGCAAAGATGTTGTTCGACTGAACTCAAATGCAAAGTGACTTGCATGAATTTGTGTTGGCAAGGTTGGGACTTCATGAGTAACTGTGTTTAGCTCTTACAGTGTATTTTTCTTAAAGTAAATTTCTAAATTATTTCCAGAGTAGGTTAGTATCACTCCCATTCTATGAAAACAGAGAAAAGCACTTGGTTTTAAGTAAATCATGGGCAGAGCCAGGATTAGATCCCATGTTTTCTGAACTGCAGAACAATGAACTATCTCCAAGGTCATGCAACTTTCTTTTTATGCTTAAATCACTTTTCAATCTTATGTTTCCTTACTTTTTATGGTGGTTAGATGAACTACTTTAGTAAAAACAGAAATTGCAGGCAGAGAATGGCATGCAAGAAATATGAAAAGAGTAAGGCTCAATTGTTACTTGAATGTATATACCTAAGTTTTCTTGTGAGGCTTGATCCAAAGAATGACTCCCTACTAAACATGACATTACTGTAAAGTGAAGAAAAGTTATTAAGATGAGACGTTAATGATTACCCATGAAAAGCTCTATGAAAAAGAGTGGGAACAGCCTTTCATTTGTAGTTAATGTAGTGTGCAGATCAGAGTGAATTTTTACCCCTTCCTGTTTTGGGCAGATGCATAAAGAAGAAATGCTGACAGTGAAATTTTCCACCTTGCAAATTATGACTATTTTCATTATGATATTACTACTGGCAATACAAAAATGCACCACATTATATGCATTCATGCTCACATATTAGGAAAGACTAGTACCAATTCTGCCATTTAACAAAATCAAACCAACTTTCCAAAGGCAGAGAAATATTATTTATTATGTAGAGATAAGGAAACAGGGATAAATTACTTTCCTGCAATCACATAATATTAGGTCTTGGAATGAATATGCTCTCCTGATGTCTAGTTCTACAGTTGGACAATGCTGATTAGGAGCAAGACCTTAGAAGAAATTTCAAAATCCTTCACTAAAGTGCCTGTATGTACAAGTGATTCAAAAATCTTAAATAGTTGAAATCAGTGGAGCAGCTGCTAACAGCGCTGAAAAGTGAGACCCCCAATTCCTTCCTCAAATATAGACATAAAATATTGGTTAAAATAAACAACATGTCTATCAAGCAAAGGTCCATACAGAAATTTGGGAAATGTAGGTCAAGCACCTACATTCAGCACATTTGCTGAATGATTTGCTGCACTCCAGAAGAAATGAGCATTAATATATCTTTCTTATAAATCTTCCTTCTTGGGAGCTAAATGGATGAAAAGGCTTTGCAATACCTGCGGAAGAGCAATTGCTATCTGAGATTTCATGTGTTGGTAGCTTAAGGCATTGATTAAGGAAGAAAAAGCTAGTGGCTTCTCTAGTATAAGGTCAGCAAACTCTCCACAAGTGAACAATGAATGACAGCCCCAGTTCCTTCTGGTCTGGGGGGACCATACAGGGTATGTAGGGAAAATGCCATTCTTAACAGAGAAGAGACATGTATCACTTCACTGCTTACAGGACCCAGTCTACTATCTAGTCCATGGGTAGTCCAATGTGTTCTTCATCTTATCTCACATCTTCACAATTTTAGTCTAAAGGGAGCTTCTGTAAAGATTTGGGCTGCTGCCAAACTTTAATCGGCTCTCTGCTTTCACAAGTCCTTCCCTGCAGCCTTGCCTTGGGATCCAATTTCCAAAATGGACTCTTCCAATAGTCTTCCAGGGAAGAGTCTGTTGTCTTCCCTGTGTTTTTCCCAAATGCTCTAATAACAAGGAGCTGCATCTAGCTGCAACTTTGTCATGAGGCCGGCACCTGCTTCCAAGGACAGATCCTAGAAAGATCTACAACTCTACAACTGTAAAGTTCCTAAGCAGTTTTCACAACACTGAATAGGAACCCTGTCACTTAAAGTGTTACTTGTCCTCAAATTTTCACACAACCAGGCCTCATTTTTAGTTTATTAACTAGTTACATTTTCTGACTCTTCTGGGAAAGCTTTGGACCAAATCTTCCCTCTCCTTTATCAACCACTGCTCAGACAATGTATTTTATTACTACAGCTTTCTCATTAAGTACTTAACTGATGCAAGAACCTGGAGACTGATTGCACTTATGGGCTTTCTCTCCCCTAGGACTGCATTCCCTTATTGCTCATTTATTTCAATACAGCCTTAAATGCAAACAGCAATGGAGTACGAGTAATACTTTCTATACTAAATCACTGTAGGAGGAAGAGTTGTTTTTTTTCTTTTTTAATTATCTGGTCTGTAAATAAGAGTTTTATGAGAGATGGGAGGTGGGACTGTCAAAACAACCAGATTTTATGGTTCAGTCCCATGTCTACTGAAGTTAGTGGATGGTCCCACAAGTACAATCATTCTTCTGTTTACCTGGAGGATTTCCAGTCCCACTTATTGAATGTTTATTTCCATAAACACATTCCTGCTAACAGGAAGGCTCTTGTGCAGGTTTACTGATGATTTTGCTGGACGTTATTACACATGTAACGACATAAAGGCAAGCTATACCCAACTAGAAAGAGGGGCCATGGGATTACAATTTTAAAGATTTTGAGCTGCGAGTCATATTTTTCAGTTTTTAATCCAATGCGACAATATAAAATGATTTCTTCTACTGGCCTAGAAGGTACAGTAATTCTGAAGCTGCTCCACAAACTGTTCTGTCACTGCAGGTGCAGGAGCTTCTCTAGGGGAGCTGTGACTGACAGCAAACTGCAGCAATTATTCACTTGCTTAATTTTAATCTGCTGCTGCATCTGAGTCAGAATATGTTTTGGCTCAAGGTGTGGAATTACTTACTCAAAAGGATTTCAGCTCCTAAGCACTCCCCTACAAATTAAAGGGCAAAATTCAGCTGTTGCCAACCCTGGAGCTGGCTAAAATCTCCAGCCATCTACATTAATGCAACTGAGCTTGCTCATGACTGCTTAGCCTGGGCAGTAATGTGGATGTATAGTACTTAAAGTTCATGAGCATTCACAAACTAGGTAACTCCCACCCAGGTAGTCTTTGAAGAGCAGCAGTTTAGTTCATGATGATGGTCACAGGAGGATCAAGTCATCTTTTCACAGTAAATCATCATTATAGGAGTTTCCTGAATTATAAGAAAAAGTTGAGACTGATTTTTCTTTTCTGTTAAAGGAGGTTTGAACCCCCAAAATTCAGATGAGAACAGCAATTTTTTTGTGGTGGTTTTTTTTTTTTAGTTTCCTTTATTGAAGCTGTCATGTGTTGCATGAAATGTTTAAAACCCAAATAAATAACTTTTCATCTGGCTAGGGAATGGAACCAAGGCCTGTCCTCTGAGTAACAGATTTCAAATTTTGCTACAGCTATTGCTCTTTTTCTCTGTGTTGTAAATCGAGATGCAAATGGAAATACCTTCAGCACGAGACTTTGGAACTATTTATCCTTTAATCATCATTGACTCTTTGTGGATGATCCATTGATAGAAATTTAGCATTAAGTATTTCATGATTCTGACCTAAGAGGTTAAACTATTTTGTGTACTTTTGAACCTGCAACTTAGTTGGAAGGGGTTATAAATATATCATTTCCATTTGAGACCTCACAGGTTGACTGACAATGACCACGCTGCTGTAATGACTGTTTCATTCTCTTTGCTTTAAATTCCCCAAAGTGACTGGGAACTTTCTCACCTGTTTCAGCAGGGGTGGGACAAGGCTTCAAGCCTCACATAGCTTTTTTAGTACTGCCAGAGAGGTTGACTATCCCACTGATCCCTCTTAGCCATCCATTAGTATGTACCACTAAGAAATCTTTGCCCATGATGAATTACCACAGACTTGATCCCTTACACTGCAACATTGCTCTGTGCGGGACTGTTGCGCAATAACATGAAACAGAATTTTAAATTCACCCCAGAACAACATGGATGCTAAACAATGACTTTACAGCAGGGATCAGGAGAAATCTAGACTATGATTAATCATAACACACAATAAAGCTGTTTACAGACAATCAACAACAATCAACAAGCAACATTGCAGTTGTATAATTAGTATTTTAGCTGTGTTGTTAAGTTTTGAAAAAAAGCAAGCAATTAGGAAATGGATTGGTTAATCATTTTTAATGACTACCTGTGGTGTTAGTAGCACGTTTTGGGTAACAGCTCATGAATCAACAAAGAACCATTTAACCTCCATCCTCCATTAATTGTATTAAAGTAAGGCTATAATAATGGCAGCTACATACCTGGTATTACCATCCAATTGGTCTTTCCTTTTATAGAAGAGAGGAAGCATTACAGGAAAGCAAGGAGAGAATAATTAAATAATAAATTTAGCATATTATTTCAAACAGAATTTTCTAATCTATTGCTACTAGTTTATATCTCTTTTGTTCTGTGACCATAACTGACACCAGGGTAAAAGCGTAATTTTCAACTAGTCATGAAGCAAAGTAAGTGATACAGGTTCCTGAAACCAATCTGGGCTGCTTAAGCTGGCAATCTAGTCTTTGGTGAGAAGTGAACTCCCTTTCCCTCTCTCCCAAGACCTTGTTTGCAAAACACCTATTAAATTTCAGGTCACTTTTGAATCACAGAAGAACTTACACACAATGAATGAGCTTGAAGTCATGGTAATGAGACTAGACTCCAGGAAAGCCTGAGAATCATTTTCTGAACAAAACCTGAGGTCAAGAAACCCTCTAGAAATCACTCTATAATGGATAATGTGGGAATAGATAGAGAGTGAGATGGGATAAAGAAAAGGAAAGAAACATATAGAGCCTTAATTATACACTTGTTGTGTTTCTTCTTAGAGATTTCGTTTTTGACCTAAATGAGATCAGTCAAAAAGAAATATATTGTTAATAAACAAAAAAAAAAACAACGAGTTAATATTGGTGATTTGCCCTTTGTAAAAGCAATAGCCTGAAATCTTTCTTCCAGTCAGTTTTGAGCAACAGCTGGAGCTGTAGTTTTAGCACAGTGAACGCAACTGACATGTGGAGACCTCTGCTTCAGCTGAGCAGTAATTTAAGGGCACTTTTTGTCAGAATGAGGCACAACAGCAAGTCCAGAATGAAAGTTTAAAGAATAAACTTGGACAAGTAATGTCCATTATTAACAACTGATAGTCGATAGCTAAAAGTCTCGGCTTTTATAGGACCAACATTTTAAAATATTAAGAACT
>JAOTQQ010000012.1:144220761-144238783 GCA_026546715.1 Gallinago undulata
AGTTGAGTTCACAGCCTGCAGTGTGGAGGCAGCAAGCAAGGACCATGGGATAGGGGGCTCAGCTCAGAGACACATGTCCTCTAACCTGTCCTGGGGTTTTGTTTCCTTCACATATGGGGAAACCTAGGGCTAAGGGAGTGTGTTCTGAGGATTTGCAACATTTTGGCAGCTGGAGTAACAGGAGAGAGGTGATCTCCACATAGCTCCTGCTGACTTTTTGGGGGGCATCTCCCCTAAACAGAATGAACTAGCATCTTCCATGCGATGAAGAGACAACAGTGAAACTTCACAGCAAGACCTGAAGGATTATTTGCTGTCGTGTTCCTAAGATTACCTATTCAGACTGACGTTTCTCTATGCCAGGAAAATTTTAGATCAGCCATTTCAAGCAAGGTTAGAACAGAAACAAATGTATTTGCTCACACTAAATAATTCTGGACTTCTTTGACAAGTTTCACCTTCTCCCACTCACCAGCCATGCTCTAGAGTGAGGGTTATGTGATTGGTAGGAAATAGCCTTTGGGTCCAGAATGTGTCCTTTACCACCTACCTATAACCACATTCCTGCTGCTCAAGGCATTTGGCTGTTGACTTGGCAATTCTGTGGTGTTCCTGCCGTGCCCTCAGGCTCACTTTGTCTCACCATACCTTGCTGTCCACACCTTGTAGTTATGAACTAGTGGTCCAGTGGTTTCCCAAGACCCATGATGCAGCTATCCTGTGCCTCCATGAGCAAACTGGTGAGAATTCAACCGAGATGACAATTCCTTCAATTAGCTGTAAACCACCTATGATCTGCCACATTACTGCCATTACTGGTACCATCTCTAATTCTCCATTTAGACCCTTGAGCTACTGCTACTTGATGCTTTTCATTACAGCCGTTTCTTTATACTATGTAAAAATTCTGTCACCCATCAGCTCACAAGTATCATTTAAACGATTTATTGGAAGGCAAAACATAGTGAAAACAGTCCAAGGAAATTACATCATCCGCTACTTAAACTAAAGACATGAATTTACGATATCATTCAACAGAATAGTCCTGTAAATTAAAGATGATGTGCAGATTTTTGTCCAAGAGGAAGACAGAAGATAAGTCAGTAATGAAATTGTCATGCTTTGCCTAAAAATGACTGCGGTTTTACCACTAGAGGGTATCGGTGCTCCACAGAGCAAAGGGACACGGCTCTCACTCCTATTTTCCTTCCCAATGAAACAAACTCAATGCAGGTGTTCAGGTGATCACACCCATATATTTGATGTGCAAGAAAAGGAGTGTCACAGAAGTGAAAAGGATTTTCCTTGGTCACTAAGGCACCCAAATGCTGGGTGTTAACAGACAAGGGGGGGGGCTGCCATCTCGATCACTCTATGAGCCACAGCCCGTGCTGCGAGTCCCGTTGCTCAAAGTGAGAGCCCACCAGTGAAAACAACAGATCATGCAAGACAAGAAAAACAACCCCAAAACAACAGTAAAAATAGGGTGGGAGAGGGAGACTGGAGAACAGAAGCCACTATGAATAGTTTTAATGGCAAAATTGAGCAGTGAATGTGGTCTGAACTCCCCAGTGCCTGCAATGCAAGAAAGCAACCCAGAAGAGTGCCTCGCAGGTGTGCCTTCTAAGCAGGAATCAGTCCCAAAAAACCACACAGCCCACAGAGCCAGGCTCCTGCTTCCTCCTGCAGTACTCTGTGGTGTGCAGGGATGAAAAGCCTGTGTTGGGATACATAACCACAATCCCTCTTGGAAGGGTCAACTATCCTTCTACTGCACTGTTTCCGAAGCATAAACACCCGCTGCGAGTTAATCAAATCACATCTCAGCATTCCTCCCTTAGCATCTGAAATGGCAACCGCGTTCAGAGCACTTCATGAATTTTAATCTCCATTGACGCTATGCAACTCACCGATTTCCCTTCAGCCTCTTCTGTTTCAGGTTCTGGTGTTTATGGAGCCTGCAAGCCTCCTTGTGTTCTCTTTCTATGGAAGTTGCTACTGAGGTGTCATGATTCTTTCATCAATCCCATTGCTCAGGAAAGATGAAAACAAGGTACATCTTTAGCTTGCTGCTTATGCCCATATTGTATGTATATGCACCATCTATATTCATATTGTTGCAAACATAAAGACTCTTAGCTTGGCTGACAGCTGTTGAGTCTATGCTGTCCTATGGCAACAGGACAATAGCTGAGTCTATATTGTTTAATTTTGTCTTTTAGAGGTAGTAGTGTGGGTCCAGCAGTTGAGTCTGACTGCAAAATCCTAGCAGGCAAATTGCAGGGAAAGAAACCTCTGAATTCAGAGAATTTGAACAGAGGGGAGACTAACACTGACCTGGGGAATTAAGGGGCAGAGATTATATATATACTTACAGTTATAACGATACTATTAATGGGACATAAAACACCAAGGGTTAGAAAAAAGAAATAGGGTAAAACTCAAGGTTTAGGAATAAAAATTGAGTCCTATTAAGCCTAAGTTTCCTACTGAACAGTGTTTCAGCAGGTAGCATTCTAGACTTCAAGATTGGATTTGCCAAATTAGTATCTGAATTTGGTTCTTCTGTTTTTAGAATCATCCTTGCTATCATTTTACATCACACAGCACAGCCCCATTACATTGTACCTTTTTGCAGCATTATACCTACAATCCTGATTAATTTGTTGCATGCATAAGTTCTAGGCCATCAAATGGCACTGCTCTTTTGTCACTCTCACAACTAATATATTATTCTAGTAAATAAATGCTCTTGTTATCGGAAATCATGTTTAACATTCATATTTTCTAAGTGTACCATTTTGGTGTATTAAAGACAGTATTCCGCAAATAAGATATTTTTTCCAGGAAAGAAGAAGTAATTTATGACTACGATAGACCATGAATCTCATGTTTCTTGGATGAATATCACAGACTGTTTTGTTTGATAAATTTATTTTAATATTTCACATTCTTTGAGTTTTTCTTCTATATCTGCTTTCATTTGAAGCCAATATAATAGAGATCTAGCTGAGAACTTTTACATTTTTTCCATATATAGGTTCTTATCATGTATACTGTTCGCCATCTCTTGATTCAAAATTTTAGAATCATAGAATTTTAGGATTAAGATTTATGTGATTTCCTTTAGGAGCAGTTCACGTACTAATTTGCCTATATCTATTCCAAAACATAGTAGTCCTTGAAAGCCTCTTAAACAGTTACAAGTAAGAAATCCCCTCCAGTGCAAAAGTGCATAGACTTATGTTTGCTCTCACATCTTCAATAGCATTTTTTGGAAGCCTTGGAATTTCCTCTGTCTCCAAATGTTTGCATGAATCTCAGATTTTTCTCCTTTCCTCTATTTGATCCTTTCTTGTTTTCCCTCAAAACTTGTGTTCTAGTTTCATTATGTTCTGCCACCTGGTAAATGCTAATGGAATTCTGTGAGATTATATTAGGAAAATCTGGCAGTGTTTTGTTCAATCTTTGGTTTACAGTTCCCAATGCAATATGGTCCTAAAACCATGGTTCCCACACACTTTCCCAAATTTCATATTGGAACAACCTTATTTTCTTCAACTATTGGCTTTTACCCATAAGGATTAAAAATGCATCTTTTCTCACAGTTCTTTCAGCTGCTCTCTATTCCTACCCACCATCTTTTTCTCCGCATCCGAACTTCAGTTTTCACAGAACATCTGCAGTATCTTGCAGTGATCGTTTTATGGTTGCTAATGAGAGGCTTGAGTTGGGATTTTTAACACTATAAAAATGACATTACCAAATATTTGAGAACAGCTCTTCAGAGAGAAGGGAATGCATGCTTGCTTTTCACAGACTTGGGAATACTCGCTGTTTAATATTTAGATTCTTGCATCTCTGCCATCCCAAGCAACAGGCCAGTTACTCTTACAGAGATCATCCACAACTCCATACAGGAGTCCCTGGACCAATCCCATCACAAAGCAAGGGCAGGGTAGAAATGCCATGCTCAGTAAGCTGAACTGCACACTTGCTGTGCTGTAATGGCAGAGAGAGACCCTTCCTTCACAAGATGCTGGGAGAAAACCTAGGAAGTAAAGAAAGATCCCCAAAAGTTCCCTAGTCACTTTGGCATACTAGCAGATCTGGTAGGTGAAGAGTGGTAGCCCAGAATAACACTAGTCCATTGGTGACAGAAGTGAGAGCCATTGTCCCTCTCCCAGTAGGAAGCTGAGCCAGAAAAGCCTAAATGCTTATTTATTCCATGTTTTTTATGACCTTGGGTTCTCATTGGCAGGAGTTCCTCTGAATGGCTTCACTGCTGTTTCCCTAAGTTTGGAAAGCTTCAGTGTCCTGTGTACCACTGTTTCCAACTTCCTTATGTAGCCTAGCATGCCAGTACAAAATATTTTGGGTCAGCATGAACAACATCATCCTGGATTTTCTTCTGTAGGGGACATTTCAGAAGAATGGCCTGACACATTTCTCAGGTTTGCTGGCAGAAGAGTACAAAATAGAAAGATCAGTGCACTGCATTTCCCTGCCTGTTTTTTTCCAATTTGGAAGACAGGAGCCATCCACTAAGACCCCATTTCCACCTTGTCTCTGAGACAAGTCTTAAAGATGCTCTGAAAGGTCTAGCATATATAGCTTACAAGAAGAAGCCTAGACATCTTATCACATAGGCAAATGGTGAACATATTGTATAAGTGGAGAGGCAACAGTAGCATTAGCTACCAAGGAAGTAGATGTCTCCTGTCCTCCTGTGGCTTGAATAAGGGTGGAAAGCTTCTGAGCATTGCAACTAAATATCCCAATTTGCTCTGTTAGTGGCTTTAAATTCTATTTTTATATTAAGTGAATGACATCGGACTGAACTATTGTTTGGAGCTTTTATCTGCCATGACTAGTATGCCTGTCCATGGGCTTATCTCTGACAGGCAGCATGCTGCTAATTGAGTTGAGACACACAGCCTATGAAACACGGTGGGCCATGCGGCACTGCAAAGCAGGGGCAGCAGACAGCCAAACTGCATTACCCAGCAGCCCCAGCAGCAATAACCACAAATCAAATGAGTTTCAGAAATGTTTCTAACAGGACTTTCTCCAAAGGTCATTAACAAATTTGTGTGAAGTCATTTGAAGGTAAACTTTAAGATTCATACATTGGTTTCTGCTAAATTTTGTGAAATGGAAGTGTAGGGCAGTTGAAAGTCAGCCTGTAATTCAGCAGTCAAGTGCCCAGCCTTCAGTAAAATCTGTAAAGAAGTGATTTTAGAGTATATAAAGAGCCTAAGGTAAGAGCATTAATCATCCATGTCAATGCCTAAACATCCAGAGTAAGAATTTCCAGGAAGGTACCTTTCTAAGCATCACCAACATTGATGTGTCCAGAGAGATGAAAGATCAAAGAGTCCACTGCCAAGTATAACAAAATCTCGTGGATACCCAAGAATTAGGATCTCTCACACAGACATGCACTTATCTCCCCACAATCCCTTCCCATTTCTTTAGAGTGGAAGAGAGGAATGTGTTACGTCCTCTGAACGAATTCTTAGGGAGCTCCAAAGAATGCAAATGGGAGAAACTTCTGAATCCATTGTCATGCCTTTTGCCTTGGCTGAACACACTGTAGTGATATTTTCTACCTTCCTATTTGAAATCAAATGAAATCAAAAGATTGTAAGGGAGAGAAAAAAAAATCAACAAACCAAGAAAAAAACCCCAATGAAACAGCTTCCACTCCCTTTCTTCTGCTTGACCAAATTCCCTTTTCTCACTAGCATTCACATCAAATCATAGATTAGAATCATAGAATCATTTTGGTTGGAAGGGAAGCCTGTTCCAATGCTTGACAGCCCTTTCGGTGAATAAATTTTTCTTAATATCCATTCTAAACCTCCCCTGACAGAACTTGAGCCCGTTTCCTCTTGTCCTATCACTTATTACTGGCAAGTTGTCTCCACCTCTCTAAAACCTGGTTGAAATATAGTTGAAAGTTAATTTCTAATACCATGAAGATAGCACTGTACAGAAATGACTTCTGTAGTCTCTAATAGAGGATTTTGAGGTAGGGAAGTGATTACATTAATTCAGTGGCTGGGCAGACTCTTACAGTGAACTGAAAAGAGAATCTTTACTCTTTACCCAAGACTTTACCCAAGACTTGGGGGTTTTGACAGTTGGGGCTTTTTTCTATTTTTGACTCTACATTGCAAAAGAACATTTTATTGTTAAGCAATGACACTATTTCCAACCTAATCTAGCACTTTCCTTGTCCTTTCAGACAGGTGGGATTACCAAGTGAAAAAGCAATTTCCAATTTGGACTGTATCTTCTTTGCTTGTACCATCTCAAACTCCATCACATGCCCACCTTTATATAAGAACATGAGCACTTTATGCAGTGATCTCAGCTTTCACCTGGAGTGGGACATTTGGAAGAAAAGTTGCATGGTGCCAGTCCCAATGGACAGTTAAAGACTACACCCACAAGAACATTGCCAGTTCTTGTGGTAACAGTTTAGTGGGTTTTCCATTATGGGTAATGGAGTCCTGATAGTGCACTTCCTGTGGAGCCAGATACATAGGTCACTTCTGGCAGATTGACTGGGACCTCTGGATTACAGAAGATAAGTATTACCATTGTAAGACCCTCTTCCTGAATTTTCTGGCATGAACTCCACAGAGAGCTTACTAGTTTGCACCTGAGATGGTCATAGTTTTGGCTGTGATACAGGACACTTGACTCAGGACTTTTCCAGTTAAAAGTATCACAGCAAGATTAGAAGAGAGATCTTTTCCGCATAGTGTTCAATTGCTGCCTACACTGGAAAAAATCAAAGGTCTCAGATCCTTGCTTTGAACTATCCAGTTGTTGGTTTGTTTTTTTTTTTAATCCATGAGGAATTTTTGATTTTTTCTTTCTAATTTTTATATAAGTGAAGAGTGCAGAGTCATCCTTGCATCTTACTCTATGTGACAACACTGCACATCAGTTTTCCTTAATAAACTGGTCTGTAGCTTATGACCCATTCACAAATCCAGTGGTGCTTCAAAACAAGCTCACATCAGCCAGGAAAGGATTTCTTACTCTGTAGAATACAGAGTAGATGAGCTGAGCGGCTCTCACTTTATTCACAGTGATAGAAGAGGAGGAGAAGGGATCTGTGCTAAAAGAAGCAAGGGCTCAGTGGATCAAATGAACAGTGGTGGTGTGGAAGAATGCTTTTTCTTGGGATACACAACAAAATACTATGTTAATAGACAGACTAAACTTCTGTATAAATTAAACCAGATTTTGAGTTCAGGTTCACTTGATTCTGTTCCTATAAACCTTTTCTTACATCAGACTCTTTATTTTTCCTTCATGCTCCATAGATAAGCAGGCTGCAGTTTGCTTTGATGATCAGTCAGGAAACAAGGCTTCACAGCTTCGACCCATTGCTAGTACCCCATAAGATGGCATTACCTGGATGGCAGGGAAAGGACACTGACTGCCAAATGCGGAATATTCTTTAATATCTCTTTCTACAAAAGAATTGAGGATGTGTCAGAAGGTTTAGATTATCTTAGAGATCACATGAAAATAGCCATTTTTCAACATGTCACCATAAAGGTCTTATCTCAGTCAGAATGCCACCCAAGGGATGGGCTTTTATCAGATAATGATGGACATCCTGGTGCAACTTCACTCTCTAGCTGCTGCTTCATAAGGGCACAGATGTCCTCTAGGTTCTGTTACATATTTGCCAGCCCTTTATGGATACTTAGGGTCCCCCGTGGTATCTCATAGTACACTAGATGCACATGATTCAAGCCCCAGTTCTTTGCCTTTTTGGAGGAGATGGCTTTATTATACCCACTGGGAGTATCACTAGAGTCCTAGCGCTGAACTCAGCATCAACATGGATGAAAATGCATTTTGGATGTCAACCTGACCAGCTTGGTCTGCAAATCACACCTTCCCCAGCCGGTGAAATGCTCACTGCCATGCTCTTTCTCACACTGCAGAATTGAGACTACTCTCTGTAAATCATCTGCACCCCAATCAACCCACAGCTACACGTCTTATGACCTTTAATACCTGCATTTCAAGATATATTTGAGGGCTTCTCTTCTCTCATGTTTTATATGAACTTTGATGACTTTTTGGACAATGTATTCAGAAGAGAGAAGAGGGACAGAAAGTGGATTTCAATCCTAAAATGTCATCTGCTGCCTTGATGGTTTAACACATGACAAAATATGTGGTCTGGATAGAAGTTTGAGTGAGATAGTCAATTGCTTAGAGTCAAATCTGTTTCTAATAGTGTTTTTTCAATGTCTCATCTTCAAACCAATGAGACTACGTCAATAACTTTAAAGCGATTCAGTGAAAGTGCTTACAGAGGCTGCGTCATATGGAATTGCTATAGGTTCTGCAACTCCACAGGAAAGAACATCGAAGGATCTGTAACTCCCAGTGGACTGCAGACCCATGGTGCTACCAAAGCCACTAAGGCCAACACAACAGCAGCTGAAGCATATAATACTGATAAGTTATATGT
Organism: Gallinago undulata; assembly: GCA_026546715.1. NCBI lineage: Eukaryota > Metazoa > Chordata > Aves > Charadriiformes > Scolopacidae > Gallinago > Gallinago undulata. The sequence goes on from JAOTQQ010000012.1 coordinate 144,229,274, forward strand.
GCTCCTTCTTCAGTTCACATTCATTAGTAAATTATGCGTTGCATTAGCATGGCAAATGAATCATGTCCTCCTTGAAGGTGAACATTGGGTAAGCTCTGTAGAGGTCATTGTATCCTCAAAACTCTGATTTATACAACTAAAGAATAACAGTAGCACATAGTATTTGTACCTATGTAAATTTGGTGCAGTTTTAAAGTATTTTTGCTGCTTCGCATTACCATACACAATTAATCAGCATTCAAAATTCAGAACGATCATCTGCAAGCATGTGATATTTCATTTGAAGTCTGAAGTTGAAGTCTTTGGAGGAGGTTATCACCCTTTTCCAGACCTGCCCCATTTTATTCCTGAAGTGTTTCACCAGCATCTGCAACAATGCCTCTCAACTAAATGTATGATGGCCATTCTGCTCAACTGACTCGTTAATATTGCAGATTATGTTATCCCTGTTTAACCTGACAGTTTCAAACAAAGACAATTCTATCAAACCTGCTGGAAAAAATGGCAATATGGAAGGGAATACTTTTATGTGTTTTTCTTTGAAGAAAGACCTCTATTTAGTTGAGTAAGTAATTTGAAACAGCACAGAATTCAGGGTACATAAGTACATTTAGAAAAATAAAATCCAATTTGCAGTAATGAGAAGTTCTGCATGCAGAATACAATTTAGCAAAGCAGTTAAGTCTGTGCTAAGCAGCTCTGTGGGGACTCACATGTTTATATCCTCAAAGAATATGTACTTTTGGTTCTCCCTAAATGTAGCAGCTGGTTTTACTGGAAGAAGGTCCTCTGTAACAAAGTATTTGCACAGTGGGACACATAAGTTTCCTATTCTTTTTTGACATCCATGGGAACAGAAATTCCTGTTCTTAATTCAAGCTTTGCCACCTTCTTCTGTTGTGGCATTAATGCAGAGAGTGTCTGGAATCTCAATGTAATAATGAATCTGTAAGAGTGGAAAGTTCAATCCATTTTCAGGTATAGCACGACAGATCTAACTAGCCAGCCAATAAAGCTCGTTCAGTGAGTTCTACTGCCCTCTGAGTTCCATGGATGGTACCGACCACATTAGTGGGATAGTAGATACTTTACTCATACGTATGCACACACATATTTGGATGGCTTTATTGAATTTCTTAATCACTAATTGAATCTCATCTCCAAGTGAAGAAAAGCAGAAAGCCTGGAGCAGAAAGCAGCAACAATGATGCTGTGCTCACAACTTGCAGTGCCTCTGCCAGTCCCAAATACTGGGATGATGGAGAAGCTTAGCATCAGACATGCAGAGTTTTTCCCTTTTCCTGTAAAATTAGGAATCTTGCACAGGGAAGAATGTCAGGTCTGGGCTTTTTAATTGACCTTCCAGACAACTGTTATCGTTGACACAGACATTAAAGTGTGTGGGAACTCAGATTTTTCTCCCTACGTGTTGCAACAGGACAACTCCAGTGATGCAGTAGCACAATTACCATGTGATTGGAGAAAACATTAGTCGGTGAACACTAGGCAGAAACTCCTTTCAGGGTGAAAGATGTACTGAATGAATTGGACAATCTTTCTAGTATCTCAATGCTCTGGATATATAATACATAGATATTACTGTTGACTATCTACAGTATTGCCTTTACATTTGTATTTTGTATAGTATGGCTTGAATTTGTTCTCCACATTGATGAATTATTTAGGTCATAGGTTCCAACTGTTCCAATGATGCTACAATGACTTATGAGAAGTCTTGGTCAAGATGCTGACAACCAATTCCATTGCTTGCCAAGACCAGCAGTCCTATGAAGGCTCAGAAGGCTGGTTTATAGTCAAAGTAGTCCTTTTTTTTTTTTTTTTTTAGACTGGAAATTAAGGAGAAGGACAAGATTGCTCCTCCAGCATTGCTCTCTTCTTAATTTTTTCCTAGGGGCTAATTCAAAGTGCCTTTAAATCAATGGGAACGTATTCATTGGCTTCAATGAGCTTTGGGGCTCAGCCTTAACCTTTTGCCACTTAAGGTTTCTGGCTGCATTTTCAGTCAATAAAAATGAGGCCAGATGCATGTGAAATATAGGTTGGGATTCACCTCAACTTATTGCAGACACTGCCAGTGTCTGCATCTCAGTGTGTCTGGCTTGCTTTAAAGCAGTGGGGAGAACTGGGGGACATTAAAAGCATGATTCATCTGCTCTATTTTAGGTATCTACTCTAGGAGGAACTATGTATTAGAAGTGACTACTTCTCCAACTGGAAGAAAGAGTCCCAGGTGACTAGGTCAGATGAATCTCACTTACAGTGTCAGAGAACAAGCCATGAATCAAACCTAACATTCTCAGGCAACGTTGGGAATGATAAAAAAGAAGTAAAAAGGAAGAAAGCTTTCCACTTGGCCCCAGGGCACAAATGCCTAAATACAACCTTTAACAATACAGAAATAAAATAGTTGTTTTCTTACTCTGTCTTACACATAACATGTTTGTCACTGAAATATTTGCCAAACTAAATATTAAAGAAAACATGAGATGAAACCAAAACTAGTAATGAGATGTTCTTAGATATATCTCCCTCCAACATTTTTACCCTTGAGGATGCATGGGTTCTAGTGTTTTTCCATGGCCAAGGTAACTATTAAAGTAATAGCTAATAGCTTCTAAAGAACAAAAGCTTAATTCCTCCTATGAAGGTAATGTTATATTTGGAGAAAAGTTGAAGAAACCAAATTATCATAATCCCATCTCAACCAGTAAAATTATCAGACCTGGTAAGTATTAGTTTTCAAGTTATTGGAACTCTTAGGGTGCTGTGGTAAGTCTGATGTTAAAGTTAATTACTCACAAGATCAAAATTTGAAGGGTTCTCACGGTGAATACTTCACATTAAATTACTAGCACTATTTCAGTCAATGTGACATTTTAAAAATATGCACGTTTGCACTCAGCTTGCTTGTAAGGTTATTAGATATATCTCAAGTTACCCACTTTAAGTGTACACTAAACAGCTGTAGTGCGTCTATGGATGTTGTTTATCTAACACAAATGATTCAACATGCCCACAATAGAAAGCATGTAATTAAGTTCTACACACACTGTCATTGGAGTTATGGGGCAGGATAAGAAATAAAAAATATTTTATGCTTTGGACTCTTGAGGGAACTTGTGCTCCTTCCTCCAGCATGGATCACTCTGTTCTCTCCTTCACAGGACAAAAGGATACAAAAGCATGTGAAGTCTTTCAAACCTAAATATTTTTTTTGCCAGTAATTTTGAATAATTCTTATACAAGACATGCCATGCCATGCACAAAAGCAGGATCAGTTTTTCCCTTAAACTTGTTAATAATGCAGCAGTTATCTTGTACATTCAGTTGTATCTTTCTACCTTTCTACCTCCAGTGCTTAAACTCACATCAGCTTTATTTTTTTCTGTCATTTTTTAATATGTGGAAATGTGAAAGTTGGCTGAGGTTTTTTGTTCTTTTTTTTTTTTTTAAAGTTTTATTTATAGCACAGGTTTCATTAGTTCCCTAGTTTACAGAGCATGGAGTAAATTGCACATGTCTGTCTATTCATCCTTTATTACAGCATTAACCTTTCCATTATCAGCTCAAAAGCAGGGTTTATAGTGCAGACATCAGATCCAGCAATGACTTCATAGGCTGATTTAGTAGCAATCCATATGAGTTGATATCACAGACCCAAACTTCATGAGATAGATGATTAAAAAAAAAAAAAAGAAAGAAGAGGCAACAGTTAAAACCAGATTGAATTCAGGGGTTATTTGTTCCTCTCCATGTACTTTCATGGTACAGCAAGCTAGACAGATTGGGTTCACACTGACAATTGCCTCAGCTAATGTTCCTAATTGATAAGATATCAGTGCGACAGGTCAGACATTTTTTGTGTGCCTAAATTTCCTTCATTCCCCATTTCCAGATAGGAACAAATTGAGTATAGATATATTTTCTAGAGTTTGCACATATAAAATCCAGACTACATTTTATTTCACAAGCATATAGCCTAAAACCTTTTGTAAATGACCAGTTCTTTATGACTGTTTATAGTCAACATGCCATGCACAGCTTGCTTGTGTAGTAAGGAAACTCCAAATGGAGGAAGAGCCGGTAATTTCTCAAACCCTACGTGCTGTTTGGTGGATTTCAGTGCCTCATGGCCTCTACAGTGAAGAAAAAGCTAAGAGGCTGATGCAGAAGTTTCTTGGCTGGGGAAGTTGAATGGCCACTTGAGCACCATCGTGTAAGACAGGATAGATAACACCTCAGTGATCAGGAGACATGTCAAGACTGTATGGCACTCCAGCTACAGCATTCAGGAGAACTAGCATTAAATGAAAGGGTATGGCAAAGTTATCCTGGGTTAACTCTTTGTCTACTGTTGCTCCAGTTTAATGCTGCTCCTCTCAGGGATATTTCAACCAGAGAAGAACAGTTACTGAAGCCTTTAGGAGAGTTTCTTATCCTTTAGGGCCCAGTGGCATCTGATAAATTTTGAAATATCAACCTGAATATCCTTGGACAGATTCACAGAATCAGAATGATTTGGGTTGGAAGGGACCTTTAAAGCTCATCTAGTCCAACCCCTGGAATCAGCAGGGACATCTTCAACTAGATCAGGCTGCTTAGAGCCCTGTCCAACCACACGCTGAATGTTTCCAAGGATGGGGCTTCTACCACCTTTCTGGGAAACCTGAGTCAGTATTTCAGCACCCTCACTGTAAAAATGTCCTCCTTAAAATCTACCTTCTTTTCATTTAAAGCCATTACCCCTTATCCTATCATAACAGACCCTGCATAAAAGTTTGTCCCAATCTTTCTTATAAGCCACCCATTAAGTATTAAAAGGCTGCAATAAGGTCTCCCCAGAGCCTTCTCTTCTCCAGCCTGAACAACTCTCTCAGCCTTTCTTCATAGGAGAGGTGCTCCATCCCACCCTAACAGGTCCATATCTTCCCTGTGTTGAGGACACTAGAGCTGGACACAGTCCTCCAGTTGGGCTTTCACCAGAGCAGAGTAGAGGGGCAGAATCACCTCCCTCAACCTTCTGGCCATGCTTCTTTTGATGAAACCCAGGATCTGGTTGGCTTTCTGGGATGCAAGTGCATATTCTTAGCTCAAGTCCAGTTTTACATCCGCCTTAATTTTTCCCTGCCTTCAGCCCTTTAGGCTGGATCTTGGAACCTTGGCAACAGAAAATGCTGGGTTTAGGAGTATTCAGACATGTGAATCTGTTTCCCAGTCTCCACTACGCACCACAAATTTCTATTGCCATCACTGTAGGTTTTTTGCTCTGCAATGGGATTTCAATCTAGGTTAGTAAAAAAAAAAGATTATCTGTGGTCCCTGAGGACATTTTTCTGTACACACATCCTCACAACCTTAATCTGAAACTGGAGATCTAAACCTAGACAAATAGCAAGTCATGCTATTACTGTTACTCGTTATTACCTAACGAAATTGTATAATGTTCTAGTATGAAAATGTTAGAATTAATCAAGCTAGCTAGAATGAAAAGGCAAACGTAACTGAAATAGTATGGGTTAATTTTCCATCCTGAGAATTAATTAACTGGTGCAATGAATTAATCTGACAGCAGAAAGTCCTGTGCTGTCACAGTTAATCTGCTTCCATTATCATCGTACCCTGGCTAAAGCTAGCTCAGGTATTTTTACATCCCACTGAAACCTGTCCCATAGTCATATTTTTTGTTTCTAAAATGCAATACATATACAAAGGCTACCATTTAAGGAAAGTAATGACAGCTTGCACAGAAGTGTCATAAAATCCGGAAAGTCTTTGATGCACAGGATGACACACTTTGTGTACCTTACTTCCACAGACTGAGTTAAGCCAAGCACCAGATTTAGTATCAGAAAGGGATATATCTTCACAACACTCTGGCATTGAGTATTGGCTTAGACCTGGATATTTTCTTTTCCTTTCCCTGGAATGTAACACATTGCCCGCTTCTTAGGGTTATTATTTGCTATAGCAGGAAATGATTACAGACTCACTCTTCTTCAAGTACATTACAGTTGAGACACTTCAGTATAGGCTTTTTTTTTTCTTTAAAAACGCTTTAGGCTCATTGTAGAGATGACACTATCACTGCTCTGGTGAATGCAGTGCATGAGTGTCTGATATTACCTGGAGAAAACACCTAATTTTCTTTGGCTGCACATGACTGAAGCTGTTGGTCCTTGCAGCCTTTTCTAATAGAACAGAAGACTTAATCTTCATAGTCAGGAGCCTGACCCCTCCAGCAGGGAAGTGCAGGAGGGGTTGTAGCTGTTGAAATGAACCCAGAAAGATGCACATCTGCCTCCTTACTCCATCTTCCTACACTTTCACTGACCCAGCTCTTCTCCGTGGTTCCCGGAACAGTGGTAAGAAGCTGATGTGGGAGCACATGGTGTCAAATGAAAAAGGAAGCAGACATCAGTAGCTTCATTTTTTCCTCGTCAGGACTAAAATATCTTTTGATGAATAGGGAGAACATCTTTTTATGTGAACTAAAAATATTACAGGAAATTAAATAGGGCTGTGAAGATGTTAAATCTAGAAAGTATATTCAATCATCATAACATATTTTACAGCAGTTTTAGTTCTGATTTAAGCTCAAAATCTCAAAGTAAACTTAACTTTGGAGCCCTTACAACATCTCCAGAGTGTATGTTGGTTGCTATATTTATAGATAGTGTTACATGAGTGTTCTTCTCTCTTTAAATGCAGCAAGTCAGCAGATAGCATGCCAGTGGGTAGTACTCCAGAATACATCTGCTTGGTATGCCAACATTATGGAGTCAGGAAGGTTTAATTTAACAACTTTAACTGCATGAATTGTTCACAGAGCTTAGATGTGAGCAACCAGAAATTATTTAATTATTTCTAATATCAATACCTTACTACCAGTTACTTACAAACTGGTTTGTACATGGGAGTGAGTATGTGCGTGTGTATCTGAATTAATTTTCTGGCAACTAAGCATCCTACAGACATCAGTTTGCTACTTCTAGGATAGATGGGAAATCTGAACTAGCTTGATCATCACCCGTATCCTAAAAAAAGGATTTCCCCAAATGCTTGAAGAAATCTGACAGATCAAATTATTCACTGCTTTTCTGAAGTGTTTCTACTCTTTAGCCAAAAAAAAAAGACTGAAAGAACATCTGTGCTTTGGGGGAATGAAGCCCAGAAAGAAACATTTGGGAAACTTACGAAAGAGTATGAATGGCAGGTAAGAGCTTGATCTTATGCTTAGAGAAATTGCTGGCAAAACTCTCAGTGGCTTTAATAGTGGAAGATCAGAGCTCAAAGCATGAGCCCAAGAGAGGAAGAGAAGAAACAGGTCTGTGATGAAAGACGGTGGGCAAAGAGAAATGGTGACAGTCAGACAGCAAAGCCCATAGCCAAACACTTTCATGTAAAAACCTCCATGCTTCAATGACCTACACACTTCTGACGTCTGGTAATTTCCCTCTTTGGGGAAGATGGCCCCAAATACACTGTCACTATTCACTGATCTCAAGATGTTCAAAGCTGCTGATTATTTTTCTTTGATCTTTTCTCTCTCTTTTCTCTTTTTTTTTTTTTTTTCCCATCTATTTGCTGTCAGCTCAAGAATTAGCAGATCAATTCCGAGTACCCATGTCTCTAGTGAATGAGAGAAGCCTTAAAGGGCAATTTAAAGAGAGATCTTACAAATGTAAAGAGAAGCTTTACATTGTAATAGCTTGAAATACAGATGGCAAATTGAGATGCCCTTTAGCTAATACGGGAGTTTCACGTGCTTTCCAACAGACAGATATGCACATAATATGAGAAACCTGCTAACACAATGAAAGGCTTGGAAGCAGCGAGGATTTAGCTAAGGTTTTATTAGGAGAAAGAATTAGTTTTGAATTTTACCGTGGCAGTTTTGAAGGCCTGGGGCTTTAATTCTGCAAAGACTTTACCACGCAATCTGTACTGGATATTACAATACTATACATCATCCTCTGTTCAAGAAACAATTCTTTTCTGATTGAGATTTTTGAAAACTTTGAAAAAATAAAGCATATGATACTCCTCCCATTGATCAGCTGAACTGCACTAGGCTGCAGAGCTCGTTAGGATGTAATCCTTTGAGGGAGTTAAATTTTAACAGACTGCTGGGGTTATTTTTGGTTTGTCATGTGCAAACTGACTGTAATCTCATTGGTACCCACTGAGAAGGCAGAGAGGATGATGGCTGTGCTACAGCTGGTGGTGAAAGGTTATTCTTAATTTTGATCTGGCAAACGAGTTATCAGCCATCATGAATGACAAGATTCCTTCTCCCACTCAGCCAGTGATGAGCAGACTTTCAAACATAGTGTCTTAAGAATGCATAATTACAAAGCCATTTCAAAGTCAAGGTTAAAAACCTCAGATGTTTCATTGCCCCTTGGTAGGAGAATATGAAAATGCATCCCTTTTTTTCCACCCTGCCATCATTAACTATTTCTTTTTTAAAAATCTGCTGTTCTTCTTCTAGCAGATAATTGACAGTTAAAGAGGAGGAAGAATATTTAACTTTAAACTGGAGGAAGAAAAGTGTTAGGCAAATGAGAGGTCTGTGGATATTTTTGGCTAAGTCAAACTCTGGATCAACTTGGCTGGCAACAGAATGCAGGTCTTTACCATGACTTAAGAATGAATGAGGCCACTGGCTGCTGAAAAAAAGCTACTGGAAAAGGCTTTATTTAATTTAGAATGCAGTGATTCAATAAACAAGAAAAATAGGGATCATTTCATGGATTTATGGGATAACACACCACCACAAACTAACGGATTAAATTTTTCCATCAATATTGGCACTGATTTAAAACTGTGGCTGTTTTCAAAACTAAATCAGTCTGAGGGAAAAATAAATAACAAATTATTTTCTAAGTAAATCCTTCCATTCACCCTCAAGGAAATGTTAAAGAGAAACATGTAAGAGGATGGTTCAATCTAATTATATGATGTAAGCAAATCTCTGAATAACAGCTGCAGCATGAAGAGGGCATTAATGTTAACTCTTCAGCATGGGCATCAATGTCTGATGATTATCACCTATTAAAAGCACTTTGTTGCACATGCAAAACCCAGTTGCTAAGGGGACCTGAAAACTATTTAAAGCCAGAAAGTAGTAGACAGCTTTATGTATGCTCAGTGTTACGGTGTCTCTGTAATGCTATTAACTTTAATGCAAATATTTACAGTGAGAGGAGTCACCTAAATTGAGTAAGATTTCTACCGTCTTGCACGTAATGATGGAAGGAAGGAAGAACAATACAGAAGAGTGATGCACGGCCAACAGATGTCTACATTCAGAATAAGCCACTGGTTCCTATACAGCCTGGTGCCAAAATGAAACAATTGCATTAATTCTACATGTCCATGTTCAAACCATTTAAAACTCTACTGCTTATGAAGACCTACCAAACCATTGTATGATGCATGTCCTGCTGCTTTCCACAGCCTGAAAAACACGAGACAGAAAGTTAACTA
>JAOTQQ010000012.1:144242788-144255445 GCA_026546715.1 Gallinago undulata
TGCAGCCCGGGGCAGGGCCCGCGCTGGAGCAGGGAGAGGGGTGAGGAGGGAGCAGCCGCCCAGAGGGGCTGCCATGGTGCCATGGATGGACCCAAACCTCCATCCCCATCCCTGCGCCCCCCGGTGTCAGGGGGAAGTGCTTCCAGCCCATGTTTCCCTCTGAAGGTTTGGGGCAACTATCACTGGTAGATCCCATTATCCTCAGTGGACCAAACATCAGTTTATATATTCTGGATGTTTTAATATTATCTTTATTACTTAATATAACTTAATCCAAAGTTTTAAAAAAATCTGTATTATTTGGACACTCATTCTAGAAGAATAAATATTTTTTTAACTAGTATCTTTCTGGAGTTAATGACCTCTGCCTGTCTAGGTGTTTGGAAGGTATCTGATTCTTGATGAACAATTAGGGTTATTCACACTCTACTGGACTCTGTCAGAAATGTTTTTGTGTTCTTCACCTTAAAAAAAGAAGAAGATTATTTCAAAGTTGTAACTGTAACCCAATTACAACTCCATGTCAGAGCAGAACAAAAGCAAATGTGATTTTGGCTTCAAGCCTGCCAGCAATGTTCAGTGCTTCAGTGATTTTATTTCCCTTAAGTCAGCAGTATTTAAATTTCTCTGTAAATTATTCCTGGTAGCTTATTCATATCTTAACAGCTGGATTGTGGCAGTGTGCCCTACACTGTATCAGCCTAGGATGAGCAATATGGAGCCACTGTGCCACAGAGATCAACTACTGATTTATGTCTGACTCAGGCAGAATTTATTTTGGGATGACAGAGTGGAAGAGCCATTCCCAGTGCCCATTTGACAGGTAAAAGAAAGCAACCTCTGCCTAGCGCATATAGAGGACATGAACAAACTCCACTTACAGTGAGAAAAAGCCTGATAGATGAAGGATAGTTTAACGCAGCCAAAATTCAGGCCAGAATTCTAAGTGAGCCTTTAAACCAAAGCAATCAATGCATCATTGTATAATATGTTATTGACTATCAGCTGGGCATGGTAGCTGACCATGCATACATCCATAGCCTTCTACAGCTGTGAAATAAAACACGGTAGCTTAGAGTAGAAACTTCTGAACCATGGAACCATCAATGATTTCAGCCATGACTTTGGCTTTGGTAATAGCTTTGTCTAGGCTGTTCTTTATGATAATGATTGTTATTGTGCTGCTTTTTAGGCAGTGCCTTTAGTGTCAGTCTCCAAGGCAATACAATCTCAGCAGATTTATTTATAAGAGTTCATAATCTAAGGAAGCATCACGGTGGCAAGCATTTTCTGGGTGGATCAGTGAAGAAGATTTCAGATTTTTGTCATATACATACATAAAATTTCCCTGTAGCCACTAAAGGAAGGCTGTCCAGAGTCAGTGAAGGATTTTCTTTTCTTAGTTCTGCTAGAGATGCAATTCCTTAGCCTCAGTTTACTCATCTGTGAAATGAAAACCCTATGATTTATCCACATTGAAGACCAATGAAATAAAATATTACTGTTGTTACTGTTGTTACTGGTGCAGGGTATCTCAAAAAAAAAATCCTAACACGTCTTCCTACCTGGAAGAGCCATGGCAAGAGAGAAACTCCTCTAAAGAAGTTGCTGGAAATGCAGAAAAAAGTCATCCAACAGTGCCTATTCTCCTTTGATACCAAACTCACACACTGTTTAAAATCATTCTCTACACTCATCAGCCCAGAGAAATGCTCTCCACAGCACCTGTAGAAACTCTCAGGGATGATCTCAGAACCTGAGCATATGGGCTGAGAGTGTGAGCTTCAACTCTTGAGGACACCATGCGCAGAGATAAGGGGCTGTGAGACTCAGCACCAGCTGAAGCAAACATTGTTCAGGCAACTCCCCGGCTGCCTGTTCTTGTGTATATTCAGCAGCAGAAGCAGAAGAATGATAACTCCTGGGTATCACTTTCCAGCTCCCATTCTGACCCACTGCCTGACCCTGGACAAGACAGTTAACCTCCTTTTGCCATTTTATGCTTGAGTGTTAAAAAGATGTAGCACTTCACCTCCCCTTCTGGGTGTTGTAAAGCTTTGGCAATTTATACTTGTCAACTGCTTTGGGATCCTTATACGAAAGGTGCTAAAGCATCATTATTAATATTTATGAGAAAACAAAACCTATAACAGAACACACACAAGTTGACTGCAGCCACGTGTCCTTTACTGGGCAGAATTTTACAGCATTGCGCCACTGGGTTTATTACTCTCCATGGTGGACGTAAGCTGGTAATGCATTTGCAGCATTTGCAGCCCAGAAACCCAACTGTATCCTGTGCCCCACCAAAAGAAGCGTAGCCTGCAGGTCGAGGGAGGTGATTCTGCCCCTCTACTACTCTGTGCTGAGACCCCACCTGGGGTACTGCATCCAGCTCTGGAGCCCTCAGCACAGGAAAGACATGGACCTGTTGGAGCACATACAGAGGAGGGCCACAAAAATGGTCAGAGGGCTGGAGCACCCCTCCTATGAAGAACTTACATTGCTAAGACAAGGTGGCTCACTCCAAGGACACAGACCCTTGAAAAAAGTGATGGTCAGACGGTCTGTCTCAATCTGTTTCACAGGACACCACTGCACAATATAATTACTTACTTTTTCTTTCATTCTTTCCTTCTTTGATCTGAAGCATGCTAACTTTTATCACGTTCTGTTTTCATATGACTTTGTGCAGAATTCAGTCCTGCTTAATTACTGACTGCACAGAGGAAACTGAGTTACCTAGAGGGCTAATTGATGTACATTATGATTCCAGCTTTATAGAGCAAACATATGCAAGAGAACCAAGTCTCCTCAAGAGCCTGATTTGGTAACTGAAAACAAATGAAACAAGAGAGGGATTTTTTTCAGCAAATCGAGAGAGAAAGCTGTAAGAAAGGGTTGCTTGCCCAAATTAGAGGACAGAGATATAGGTTTCTGTTGGCTTCAGGAAGCATCATATGCCTTGGAGAATTGCCTCATTGTCCTCCACCATGGGTTGCAGAACTACAGCTGCTATGTACGTGGCCTATCTACAAAGAGCAGGCTATTTGCCTCTGTAGCTCTCCTTTACACACAGCCAACCTTCCTTTAATCCAGCAGGAGCAAAGAATACGGCAAACCACAAAAGCAGGTTGTAACTATGAAAAAAAAACCTCATCTCCTTCTGTTTTTTAGAGTCCGGTCACGTTCTCTAATTGCTCTGGTGATTTGTACTTAATCATGGCCATTCTCCTTTGCTGCCCATTTCCCTCCCCTGTCTGGCCCTGGGATGAAGTCACAGGCTAAATTTGTGATGATGACAGTCAATGACATAGTTACAGGCAGTGTTTTGGCCTGCCTATAACTATGGCAGATCTGTGTTTTTACTGCAGGGTTAATCAGGAGAAACTAAGCAGGGGAGGGGAGGGAAAAATCTCTATTATTTTTAAGGCAACTAGCTCCTTTCTGTCATGCTAGAAGATAAAACATGTAGAAAGTACCCCAAATTATAGGGGAACATCAGGGAGAGAGACAGTTCTGAGTGTAGGGTGTAATGGGTTTTAGGGATTTATAGGAACCCATTTTCCATTCTGCCGTTCCTCCTGGCACTCTCTTTCAATCTAATTAAGCATAAAGAAAATTACATGCAACTTCAGGATGATGTAATGCATCTGCGTAATTGAGCAGTGCATTGTCAAAGAGCATTCAATGTAATGTTATGTATATTTGATGGAACAATTTCCACTATTAATATTCACTGAGGATTCCTAAAATTAACTGTAATTACTGAGGGAAAGGGCCTAGATATGACTGAGCACAGCTCAAAGAAAACATCTGTTCAGTGCTCTGTGCTGGGCAAAACCAGAAGGATGATGTTGGGCTGCATTAGGAAAGGGCAAGGTAACAAAATATGAAAGGACTCAATTAAAAAAGAAAGATGAAATAATGAATGGCTTCAAATTAAAACCCAATTACAAATTCTACTGCTGACCTCGAGAAATGGGAAAGCTGTAGGCTATTCATTCACAGTTACATGCCTCTGTAAATACGAGACTAGAAAAAAATAGTAAGGCAAGACAAATTTTTATTTTTATCCCAGAAAAGTATGACCTATGATAACAAGTAGGAAATGTAACTTTTGAACAAAGTGTCACCATGTAACTGTACTGCAAATCAGAGCCCTAAAAACAAATACCCTGCACAAGGGAGGAGTGCGAGAGACTGCAGTATAGTCCTTCATTATTACAAGGAATCACACGGCCAGGCTTTTTGATTCATTAACAGACTAGGTCAAAATGTGGCTTAGAAAAGCTTGTTGTTTGTCTCCTGCAAGCTTGTAAAGTTCTTGCTGATTTTCGCTAATGTTTCAAAATCTGACAGCTTTAATTTTTCAAGTGAACGGATGCTAAAAAGGCTCTAAAAAGCATGTATTTGACTAAGCCATATTTTCTGTTATTTTTGCTGTTATCTTTCTAGCATTAGGTTGTTGTCCCATCTCAATGGTAAAACTTGGTGTGGGCATTAACTTTTATATTATGTTTGTGCTATACCTATAACAGTGGAGCCATGATGCTGTCATCAATACAAAGAAATACTTGGAAGGAAACTGGTGGAGTGGCCACCATCTCATCTGCTATTTATTCTCTGCCCTCCATCAAGCATATCTTCTTTTCTGGATTGGGAGGCAGGTCTGGTGGATCTGGCTGAATAACCATGTCTTTTCAGGATTTCTGGATTCATGAACGTACAACAGGTCTAATGGGCTTGGGAGGTCTCAGCTAGACAGACTGTGACATCTGCCAGTGTCCAAGGCATTCTGGAATGGCATGGATTAGCTCTGTCTTCCTGTTTCTAGCATGAAAAGTTTTGGGATGTCCATGTTGGATTTTGCTGAGGAGCAGGACTCCTCATCAGCTGTGATCAGTCAGCAGCCTAGTTTCTCATTCTGGTGTCTTATCGTGAACCCATACAATAGATGGCCTGCCTTAAACTGTCTTCCCAAATCACAGTGTAGTCTTGGCACATTTCATTCCCCATGTGCTTGCATTTGGAGCTGATAGATCGGATTCACACGTACAGACGGTGCCTACACACCTTTTTGTTGAGAACTGAATTCTAACACATTTACTTCTCAGCTGATCTCATTCACTCTATAGGTCTAGTCATGGAGTAAAACACAGCTCATTATGAATAGATTTATCAGGCCATTAATTTTCAAAGCCATATGAAATCCTTTTGGCTGAACAATGCCATGTAAAGGTAGAGTAAGCTGTTTCATAAGTACTAGCACCCAACCAACTGCCCCGGTTGAACTTTATTCTCTTGGACCTCAAGGAGGTACAGTGCTTTGTGGAGATGTAAAAGGAGCCTTTGAAGCTTCGCAGGAAATTTAAAGTCAAACACACAGGGAACGTTTTCTTACCCTGTAGTAACAAAACACCTGCCTTAACCTTGATAGTACTAGGATTTTTCAGTCTGACAGGTTATGGGATTAAAAGACCAGTGTGCAGTGAGGAAAACTACAGGAATATAAAACATCTGAGGGAAATCAATCCCTTGGGTCATTACATCCCTGCTATCTTGAGACATCACTTAATCCTGTGCAAAAACATGTCAGATTCCACCTTCATTGCTGTGTTTGCCTCTCCTCTGGTGCTTCTAATGGGAAAGCATCACAGAATCTCACTCCTCAACTAGTCATAACCCTTCTTGTTTTCAATCTAAAATATTCATAAGCAATATATTCATATTTGGTTCTACCAGCACGGTCCTGTCTGCTTAATAATTGTTTCTGCCTCCCCAGCGATCACACACTGATGTATTGACAGACAGCATAGTTTTTGCAGCCCCCACTTTGCTGAAGTTAAAGAAGCTGACTCAGTTTGTCTCTTCTCATAAGAAAATAATCTCTCTGTTTGCTTCATTATCCCATGGCTCACCTCTGCAACTGACCTAGTTTGAACTTCTCTGCTCTGAATATGGACGGCCAGAATTGCGTATGGATATGGGCTGTAGCTTTCTCAGCCTCTGGCCTTCCAGAAATTTTTGAATGGAGTTGGGGTGGCTGAAAGCACCTGGAAAACAAAGCTGATTTCCTGATCTTTTATTCAGTCACCACAACTAGTCCGTGGACCTCAAATAAAAAAACACATAGACTTGCAGCATTTTAGATCATAATATCTCTGCCCTCTCCAGTGGCAAAAACTTCTGATGTATCCTACAAGTGCATTTGCCCTTTCACAGTCAAATGACATTTTTCTGTTTACCTCTTTCTTTTAAAAGAAAGAAACTCTTATGTTTTATATTCCTGTATGCTTCTGAGGCCAGACTGCCAGCTGGTATCTGCACAGATCACCTTCTTGGCATTAGACCACAGGTAATGTGCTGACTCTTCCTCATGCACATGCTGTCACTCTGATAGCTTTACTAAAAACACTCACAGAACAATCAGTATGGAAGTTTTTCAGGATTCTGGGACAAAGAGTGGGATATTCTCCCACTGTGAAAACATTATTTTCTTTGAGATTTTTTTCCATATTGGATGTGAGAACTTCCTTTATTATATATTTACTTTGTATTTTTTGACTTGTACTTCTTATGCTTAAATAAACTTTACTCTTGGCCTCACTTCCCCTACATTTCTGTTCTTACTCTCTTTTTATTAATACTGCTAGAAAACATTCTGTCCTTGCTTTCAATTTCTTTCACAAGTTTTCATCGAATCACATGGGGTTGGAAGGGACTTCTGGAAATCATCTAGTCCAACCCCCCAGCCAAAGCAGGTCCACCTAGAGCAGGTTACACAGGAACATATCCAGGCAGGTTTTGAATGTCTCCACAGAAGGGGATTCCACCACCTCCCTGGGCAGCCTATTCTAGTGCTCTACCACCCTCAATGTAAAGAAGTTCCTCCTCATGTTTAGGTGGAACTTCTATATTCAAGTTTTTGCCTATTTCCTCTTGTCCTGTCACTGGGCACCACTGTAAAAAGACCGGGTCCATCTTGACACCTTCCCTTTAAGTATTTATAAGCATTGATCAGATACCCCTATAGTCTTCTCAAGACTAAAAAGACCAAAGTCCCTCAGCCCTTCCTCGTAAGAGAGAGAGGATGTTTAAATCAGTTGGTTTTGCAATTGGCATATTATGTCCTCACTTCCTGTAAAGACACTGCTTTTCTTGCTCAATTCCTTTTTTCCCCTTACTCTCAAAATGTATCTTTAACATGGATAGGATAGATTTTGAGATTTTTTTTACTTTCTTTTGGTTTGAATTCTTGATAAGCAATTAAACCCTTGGCAGAAAAAATGTGAAGTTTATACCACATTCAGTTCACTGAGGTCTCCAGTCCCAATGACTTCATTAATTAGATCTCCTCTTTTCTCAAAGAAAATCTTTATTTTCATTTATTCTAAATTTAATCATTGCAAGTCACTTGATATCATAGTATTTAAAAGAAAAAAAAAAACCACAACAAAAAACCCAAACAAATCCAACCCCCCCCCCCAAACACAACAAAACCAAGAAACCAAACCAACCCTCCCCTAACCTTCAATCACTGTTTACAAAATAAAATCTAAAGAACCTTCTGATTTAGTGAAGAAGAATGTCAGCTACACATGCAGGACTAGCCGAAGCTGGCGGTTTGTAACTGCAGCTTTTCTCTGCACTGCACTGAAGATATTAAAATCTTCTTTACTGATTGTTCTTACGATTATACACCCTTCAGGTAACTTCACGGAGCTCTGTGTATGTGATTAATATGGATCTACCCACGGTTTCCCAGCACCACCACTGTGGAGTCTTACGTACAGTTATCCCCAGAATATGACACAAAGGCAATTTGAACAATTATTTTCTTGTATTCAAAACACTAAGAGGTACGAAGGGATGCGCTCAGGCAACAGAATAGCTCAGGTAACTGATTCTGTTGAACAGACATGCAGCTGCACTAGTTGAAGGATTACATTGAGGATTATATATTAGAAGAGGATATGTAACCAAATGGCTTTAATCAAGAAACAGAGATGCAAATATTGAACAGAAACAAAAGTCCTTGGTTTAATGACTTATTACTGTATGGAAATACTCACTACCTTTATCTTTAGACCTTTCTTCCTTGTCCAGGTGGTTGACTTTGGTGCCTGTATGTCAATCATTACAGCAACTCCAGTACATTTTTATTTCTATAATTGTTGATTTGCTGTTCCACATCACATCCCTAGTGCCTTCCTTCTACTGCCTAATTTAATGAACAAACATCTCAGCAGCTTCTCACTCTTTCTGGATCAACTTGTCAATAACACGATTTTGCCTAAAACATTTATGACTGATTTGAGATGCCCATTTGCTTTCAGGTAAATAATCAAGACTGAGTTGTTGCATCCTTTTTCAACAAGGCCTGTACATAAATACCTGTGTTAGTAGCATTAGTTTTGTCTTCTTGTACTCTTCGATGTGTTTTAGCCTCTGTGGTATTTCACTTTCTGAGTAACCAACTGACAACCTCATCACTTGGGCACTTTCTTTGCCTAAGTAAGAGTACTGTTTTTATTGCCACAATCCACAATTTGACATGTTTCAAAAGCTTCTGACTTCAAATTTCAAATGCCATTCTGCCTCAGGTCTCTTTCTTTATTTTGATATATTTTATTTTTTTTTCACAGCTACGTTCTTAGAGCTTTATCATCTTTAGTAGGCTTCCAGTGTGGACTGGAAGATTTCCCCTGTTGGGCAAATTCTACTTTTCCTTTAAAATATTAACTTAATTTGCCAACATTACAGACCATGTTCCTCTATCTGACCAGTCTGGTATCTAAAAGGGTTAGCCTCCTTCGTCACTCTTTTCCCTCAGTGCTAACTCAGATCTTCAGGCTTAGAGAAACTGAACTCCTCTACAAGTTCACCTTCTTGTATGATCTGTTTAGAACATATTTGCTCACGTGTTTCATTTCTACTGAGTGTGCAGGTTTCTATAATACCATTTCACACGCTGCCTATTCCACCGCTGGAAACCACTTAAAATATTTAGCGTTTCAGAACAAAATTTGATTCCCTTTTTCTAGTTATCATGTTCTTCAGAAGTTGTTGATTAAAAACTGTTAAAAAACATTAACAGAAATGTTAATCTGCATTTCCACAGAGTTTCAGGGTGTTTTTCAGCTGTTCCACTGTTTGTTTTGTAGTTCTCTTATTTCATTACACTTCAGGTACCACTTCATGTTTAGGATTAACTCAGGCCACAAAGATTTGCAGAGCTCTGAGTTATTCAATGGTCACTTTTAAAAGGACCTGATGGATTTGACTGAACTCTTCCAGATCCAAGTGTGAACTTTAACGGAGGGGTTCTAAGTGAAAGGAGCTGTGGTCATGAGAAACCTCCTGTACTATGGAAAAAGCAGGACTGATTTCACCTCTTCTGAGCCCAGGGTTCATAGCTGAGTTGCAAGTGAAGGCAGTATCTCCAGTCCAGTGCTAAACAGCCAGCTCCAAGTGTATGTCAGAATTTAGCCTTTACTCATCTTCTCTTTACTTTTTCTTGACTAATTCACATGTTCATCTACTTGTGGTGGCAGGCACCTAACTCTCTTCACATACCATACGGTGGTCACAGGGCCTCACCCAGGCTGGTCTGGTGGCTGTTGAAGAGTGTATGCTAAGGCAATGCTTAAGTTTACGTGTTGGTCTCTCTGTGCTCACAAATTAGTTATGTAAGAAATCAGAGTTTGGTGCAAAGGGATATCTGCAGAGAAATGGGACTAGGACTCGGGGGTCCCAGCCAATACTAATATTTGGAAATAGAATTTTCTTGTAGCAATGCAAAGCTGGCAGGTTATTTCAAGACTTATTAGGAAGCATAATTGTCATTTTGTCTCTGTTCCAAATTGGAACAGATCATCAGTAACAATCTAGTGATGGAGAGCCACGAGACTATAGCCTTTAGAGCGCATTAGAAATTATTTTTAATTTAAATTTTCCTCAGGGACAGTTCTGGTTCCCTTGGATTTAATATAGGGTTGAGAGTCAGGACTTATGGACTCTGTTTCAGTTTCTGACAGTGAATCAAGCATTCTTCTCTGAAAACTTACTGAGGCCAAACTATCAATTTAGAAGCACAATAAATTATCTAAAGTTTTCAGATTATTAAATGTTTTATATTTTTTTATACTCTTTGATATTCTTTTATACTGAGAGTACTATGCTGAATTTTTCTTCCCAGAATTTTGTAAAAAATTAAATCTGATTTCCTTTTAAAAAAGATGTTCTAAACAAATAAAATTCACAGAATTCTTTCATGGATACAGGATGACATTGTGACTCTCCTTGTAATTATAAGAGTTGATTATATTAGCTGGTCAGAAGGATCATTTCTTACCTTAAAAATGAAGGAATTAAAGTATGAGTTTCCATTTGAAGGATAAGTAACAAATGGACTATACCACTCTATTTGGCATATTCAGCAACATTCTTTGAAACTTTCTTCATAGTGTCCAAAAGAAGAAAAATATACTAAATTTGAGAGATTATTTTTACACATCTTCCCTAGTACATAAAGGACATCATCTCTGTTTTAGTTTAAGAATGAAATGGCTCTCTGTTTAACCGATGTGCAGACATTTCTTTGAAATGCAGTGTGCAAACCGTCCATGGGTAGGAGCATTCCATCAGGTGGTTCTCCCATTTTCACATCACAATCTTCTTCCCACCTCTTTCCATAATGGCAACAGACTTTTGTGCAGCTCTGAGCATCAGAACACACCTCTGAACCTGCCCACAGTGTTCTCCATCACAGCGGTTTATTCAATTGATGACATCTACTTCCCTTTTGGGAAGGAAAGCTGAAAGGTGCTAGATTGCTCAGGATAACAGGAATGTCTTTTCTGTTGTGGGTCATTTTGACAGAAATGGGGTAGGAAGGGCTCATACCGCATCTTTTCTAGCACAACTGAGAGGGTGGTAATTCCCAGGTGGTAAATGGGTGAAAAGGCAGTAGTCTGTTTCTCCAGTATATCTCCTTATCAGGCATGTTTTCTACAATTTGAGAAGCCAAAAATTTTCTCCCTGACCATTTTTCAGGTGAGCTGCATGACCTGCCTGAACACACACTATCCTGGAAAAGAGATATCAAAGAAATAACCCACTAGCTCAGACCAGTGATCCATCCAGGTGTTCTGTTTCCAGAAACAGCAGTAGGATATGTTACGTAGGCACAATACTAAGACTGTAACACATTTTTCCAGTCTACTCCCTGCACTTTTCCAACATATACAACTGCTGTACTAGCAATGGTGGATCTCTCCATTCTGCTAGTATTCGTCTAAAATCGAGCTCTAATAAGGAATCCTTCCAAAGATTTTACCTTGCTAGCTCAGTCAAGGATGATTTTATTACATATTAGTAAAATGCAATCTGAAAATGAAAACTGGAAAGGTGATCAAGTTGAGATCAGGAATCAAAAAGTGGCATATCCAATGTGGATTTGAGAAGAGAGAAAACTCAATAGATAGTAGGGGGGATTTCATAATATCAAGGCAGACAGGAGCTGACATATAACAGAATGTTTTGGGCCACGGTCCTGATGAAATCTGATTGAAGAAAAAATAAGGACTTGAGATGCCAGCTGCTACAGACAGAGGCAGGGCTGAAGGGTCTGGACTGCATAAACTATGGCACAGTGGTTGCACAGCAGACATTTTTTGAGGCCTCCAAGTTTCTCCTGAAATAGGAAGAGGCTGCAAACAAGGTAAGGTGGTGGAGATGGCTCTCTGCTTTGGCTCTGGAGACAGATGAAGCTTTGCACGTGTTTCAAGTCAGTCTAAATGCTACCAGATAAATCTGTCAAGCTTTTGGGAGTTGTTAATCAAGGTTTGGGAAATTGTATGTGATATTGTACACAAGCTAAATTAGTAAAATAGAACATGATGTACATGTCTGATCACAGAATACCTCTCCAATGTCATGACCGCACTGCAAGAGAAGAGCTGGCAGTGAGGAGGTGCCCGTGAAAGTCACTCAGCGCTATTTACCTGGTCACACTAGTGACTCAGCTGTAATGAGAGTTGCAAGTATGAAAATGTTCACTCTCTCTTTGAAATAATCATCCCAGACACAATAAAAGCAGCAGGGCAGGGTTAATTCTGAGATTAAGCACAGGTGTTTACAAATATGTTCTCAATCCATACATGGGCTGGGTGTCTACATTTCCCATTATCATTAGGGCTCTAGGGATTCGTATATTTGCATAGACATGGTCATCATTTGCCATGGGGGATTATCTCTCTGTTCTACTTACAGGCCCTTGATGATACTTTGAGGCATCTAAAGTGGCACTAGGTGCCTGTATGGATACTACAAACTGAGTACAAAATGGTAACTTTCTTTTCACCCTCCTCCTCTGAATCACAGACTCACCTAGGTTGGAAGGACTTTTTAAGATCATCTAGTCCAACCAATGAAAAAAAAAAAACAAAAACCAACAACAAAAGAAACCAACCAAACAATAAAAAACACAAACAAACAAAAAAACAAACCACACACCATACCCAAAAAAACAAGAAGCCAACAGTAATCCATATCCCCAAGCACCATGTCAACTCGGCTCTTGAATACCTCCAGGGATGGTGCCTCAACCACCTCCCTGGGCAGCCCATTCCAATGCCTGACAACCCTTTCAGT
>JAOTQQ010000012.1:144259204-144304155 GCA_026546715.1 Gallinago undulata
GAGCAATAAGGTCTCCCCTCAGCCTCCTTTTCTCCAGGCTGAACAACCCCAGCTCCCTCAGCTGCTCCTCATAAGACACGTTCTCCAGACCCCTCACCAGCTTCGTGGCCCTCCTGATGTGCCTCAGTAAGAAGCACGCTTTTGACATGCTCCAAATCCAAAAGCATTTAAAACATGTGCTCCTAAACCTAGCCCGTTCTTAACATACTGCTAAAGGTAAGGGACACAGGCAGTAAACAATGCTTTTGTTTTGGTAGGGGTGGATGTAGAGGGTGTTTGTTGTTGGGAAGAGAAGGGTGGTCCTTTCAATCTGTCTATGCAAAGAGCGCAAGACTTTTTTTTTCAAGAGCAGACGTTACTAAATCAAAGCACAGTGCCTTAGATAAACAATTTAGACATTTTTGGCCTGATCCAAGAAGTGGTGGACAAGCTGTGTATGCACAAGCAGATAAAGATTCGCCTGACTTCAACCTGTATGCTTTTATTGCATAATGCTTAAGTGTTTGAATTACAAATAAATTTATTCTGCTTCTTTGTGCCTTTGCTGGAGAATTCTTCACTTCCAGACCTGTCATAGTGATGCAGTTTGCTGTATTTTGTAAACAAATCCCTCACTTGTTTGTAAAGCTCTTAAAAAATTCAACCTAAATGTTTTTGCTAAGTTATTTATGGCTATGCCAGATACAGCTGTATGAAATGTGGCTTCTGATGCCACCTGTGCCCTGTGAAATGCATGTCTATAAGTCATTCTGAGATCCACTAGAATGAAAAATCCTACTTACGCAAAGATAGCGTGCTTTTGAGCCTTAATGTTCAAGTTCAAATTTATTGATTGACTTCTGTCAATTTACTTCAGCCAGGAACTTGGGCAATTATCTTTTTTAAATGATGATTGAAAGTGGCAGAAAAATCTTAAAGAGGTTTAAAAGTTTAATTCTACTACCTGTCTATGGCTCAGGTACTATGTCATTCTTTTGATCTAAAATCATATTAACACTGAACAGATTTCTTCTGAAGTTTTCCTCCTCTATATATTTGCCCATAATGACCTTCCAAACCTCCTGATGTTTTTTCTTGTTATAATTCCTTTTTTCCCATTAGCTTCTAAATTTTTTTGCTTTTTGAAGGTCCAATTTTATTTTCAGAAGCATAAGTATCATGCAGGGATTTAGTACCTCAATTTGTTTTTCCTAGTTCCTTTTCATACTTTTGACTTCTGACAAGCAGCCCTGGGGGTCTGCAGCCCCCAGGTTGTAAAGTACAGTTCTATATTCAAAATAAAAGGAGGGAGGGAGGAAAGGAAGGAATTCAGGCATGCAAGCAGACACTGAGGTGAAAGAAGCTCCAGCATAATGTATTTCACAAGGTATTAGAACAATATACTGCCATAAAATGGCATTTTAGTGAGAAATCTAATGATGAAGCTTGAAGGAATTTTATAGTCATTTAATTCCTTTGTATTTCTGAGGTTCATTTACTTCATTTGAGGTAGACACTGAAATTCTGATTGTGCCTTTTAGCACCCTGCTCCACCCCTACAAGTTTGGTTCTGCTTTGCATCAATTAGGAATTATCTTTACTCCAAAAAAACCCCAGACAAACGAAAAGGAGAAAAACAAAAGGGGAGAAGAACAGCACAGGTTTCTCACACAGCACAGTGGGTCTCACTAGAGTTCAAGGAAAGAAACCAAGAGAAGTTATCACCAATATGCTACACTGCATTATATCTGCACACAGGTGCTGGCACATGGACCTTCACGGTGTCACTCATGAGGAGCCATGTCCCAGTGGACAGCCTGTGACCAGTCTTGGTCCTCTCCTGTAGCTTTCCCCACGGGACTGAGACAAGAATCTAGCAGTATCGGTGAAAGAGAGGGAGCAGACTGTGAAGTTACTAAGAAGTCTCTAACATGTCTGTTACCCCCTAAAAACAGAGTTACAAATATTTTCTAGTCATACCAGGTGTTTAGGGTCTTTTTCAAATGCAAACTCACTCATGTTACACAGATCTTGGGAGCAGTGGAGTGGTGCTGTTTGTTTTTCTAGCAGATTGTCTCATTTCATTATGCATTATAATAAAATAATTTGGGAAACATGTCTGGCTTTAAAACTCTGTTACCAAAATAACCCCCCTTGGATGGTGTGGCTGGGCAACTAAAGTTGTGAGGGACAACTACAATTATGTAGTGACTTACTATAAATACACCGAGATTTTGCTGACTCATTTTTCTGTCCAGGTCAATGGGACATAATGTTTAAAAATCTGTAGGGAATTCCCTTATGCAACACATTGTGAAGGACAAAGACAGCAATGATACACAGTTATATAAAACTGGAAGAATAACATCTCCAGTCAGAGACAGTTGAGGCTGGATTGGCAGAGTTTAAGCAAGTATGTTCAGAGGCACTTCTGAAAATATCTGTATATTTCTTTGCTTGTAGGTATATATATATGGGTATACCAGGAACACAGGATGGATGAGACCAGCTGGGCCTCTACTCAGTCTTTGCAATTGCAGGTAACTATGGAGACATTTCATCTAGAAGTACCCACAAAACCTCCGCTGCACAAGTCATCTTTACACAGCGTAACAATGTCAAAGTACAAAGGATCAGAAGTCACCAGAACTACACAATACAGCAGAAGAGAATAGGAGAGCTCAAGGACTTCACTCCTTCACTCACAAAAGCATTCAGGTGAAAATACCCTATTCTTCCTGGGTAGTGGATTATACCCTAAATTACATAAGTAACAAAAGACTTAAAAAAAAAAAAAAACAAAAAAACAACAAAACCAAACCTCCAGCTATTGGACATCCAAAACAGAGAAAATTTTCTCCAAACCATGTATCTCATAGTCAGTTTAACCCAGGTTGCATGAATGAAACTTTGGAGCAAGACATCTAGCACCTGTAGGAACACTGGTGTGTTCTGGCCATCATCCCATCTCTTGTCACAGCCAATTTCTGCTCTACCACAAAAAGCTGACAATCCCTTTTATTCTACGAAACCAAGTGATGTACCTGGTTCAGGAGGACAAGGGTGGAGGATATCCTTATTACCTTTTACAGGTAACCAGCCAGTGCACAGGTTTGGAACAAAATAAATGTCATAAAATAAAAACCAGTTGAGATTCAGCTGACTGAATACTATTCAGAGCACTGGGCTGGATCCAGCTACCCGGTGTGTACGTCTGGATAATGGTGATGGCAGGACCTTTGCCATTATGAGATCCGGACTGTGCCCCCTATGTGGGGCAATGTGAAGGGCAAAAGAAGAAGGATGAGTACATCTCCCTCAGGAAATCCTTCCAAGTTTCTTGGAAGGTTTCAGTAAAGACCAAACCTAGCAAGAGTGCAGGATAATACAGCCCTGTTTTCACTACCAAATCCGCTTAGTTACAATTATTCTGATATGACCTTGGTATGAAGGCTGTTCATTATTACAAAACCTGTGTATTCAAGTAGACAAAATAGATTTTTAAAGCCTCTTCTGCTGAAGTGTTTTGCTGTACCAAGAGACATGGAACAAGGATACTGCCATCCATCAGAACACCAGCAGATATTGAGAAATTTTCACTATTAACAATTTGTGTTCTCTTCTGCAGAAACTCAGGCTCTTAGAGGTGGAAAAAAGCCAATGATACTGACCTCCCCACACTTGAAAAGTGAACTCCAAAAGCCTGGGAAAATGAGAGTCAGCCGTTCTCAGAGTGAAACACGAGGCAGTCAAGTTCAATAAAGTTCAGTGAAGAGAAACAGATACCCAAAAGATATTTCAAGCCTCTATATTTCATAACAGCCTTGATCACAAAACACCCAGTAATATGCAGAGAACGATGCTCCCGTATCAAGGAGATGGAGAAAACTCACATCCATACTGTAGAAGAGGGAATGGGCTGCAACTTATGTACTTAGGAAAGGTCATTTTGTGATTATAGAATAAACCAGAAATTCTGCTTCTGTAGGTTCAGCTGTTGGTTTTACCAGAGATATCACTTGTGTCTTTTGGAAATCTACATGGCCTGCTGTTGAAGCACTTGCTTAACTTACCTGCTTTCCACTAGGCACACTCATTAGTCCAAGAACATGCCTGAGTTAACTTCAAGGATATGCTTAGTATTGCACAAGAATTTAAGATCTCTGTTAATTAAGGATAGGCTGAGATAGGTAATTAAGTGCTTTGCTGAATCATCCTTAACATGCACAAATCATGCTGGAAAGGAGCTTTAATAATTTTCCTCTCTCATGGAAAAGTCACAATGATATGTAAGGACTTGAAGTACAACAGTACTTGGGCAAATTAGTAAACTGGCCTTATTTTATTAGGTTGCTTCCAAAATGACTGATATTTCCTAGACTCTTGTAGCAGTGAATGAAGAGAGGGAAGCACCCTGTGGTGAGATATTCTACCCATTTATTGAGAACCCCACTGATTTTCTGCCCATTCTTGAAAACTCTAGAGCGGTCTGCATCTCTCCCCTGAATAATATGAGTAGCTTAAAGCAAAATAGTTCTTGCCATACACAAGATATATGCTTTACTTTAGACAGAATAAACTCTGGTTGAACAGGTAAGAAGATAAAGTTATTCACTAGGTCACATTTTGTCAGATCCAAGCTGCTGATGATTAGCAGACTTTCTATTGCTTCTGTTGTTGAACTACTCTGGTGTAATCAACAGTCAGTTTAAATTCCTTATTTTTCAGTGGCACTTGATTGCTCTCTAATTTTCCCCCTCTCTCACTCCCAAAATCCCTCAATTTCTTCAATCTTTATATATGTATATGTATATGTATGTTTTCATAGCTTTCTTCTCATTTTGTGATTCTGTGATTCTGTGATTTACCCATGATTTCACAACTGAGTAAGATAGGAACTCTTTTTCAGACCAATTTTTGTAATAAGCCTATACTTTCCAAAGCAATCCCAATGCAAGTAGTTTACTCCAAAGACCCAATCCCCCTAAAACAACTTATCAAAGAATGTCTGTAGGGTGAGCATGGAATCTGGTACAGATACACGTGGTATACTTCCAGGGAGCAATGGGACTGGGGTGGGGAGACAAAACTGGGAACAGAAAACTTCCACTTGAGAAAAAGCTTTGTAAGGACTATGGGGAATATTTGAAAAGAAAGGGAACTGGTAGAAGGAACAACTTTCATCTGTAAGCCATGAGCAAAGGAGTTTATACTTCTGTTCTATCTGTCTATCCAGGGTCCAACAGAAGCAGCAGTTCAATATTAGGTTTACCTTGTGTGCATCCAGTGATTCGGTATGTCCCAAAGACACGTCCCTTTGATGTTTTCTTTTTGACTACTTGATTATAAATTTATCCTGCAATAGCAAGTGCTAAAAAACAGTTACTGGCAAATGGTTCTCTAGGTTAAGGCTAATGAATCATTGAATCTACTAAATGTTATTCATAGTGGTCACAGTATATAAACTACTAACCTGGTACCCAGATCTGTCTTCTCATTTCTTGCCTGCATAACACTAAAGGAGAAGTTATTTAGGTGGAAATACATGGATGGTGCTATGACAGAGAGAATGACAGGAAACAACATCCGCACATCAACAGGGATTTCCAATACCAGGAATATACTAGTAGTGATCTCTTTCAGAGGCAGTCACCTTCTCCACCACTGGAAGCTTTTAAGAACCAGTCAAAAATAGTTTCTGCAATGCTAAGCTTTCCTTCAGGCAAAAGACTTGTCAACGCAACCTCTTTAGGTTCCTTGTGGGCTGGTCTTATACCTGTTTTTGAGATCGGAAGCTTCAGGCTGGAGCTCTTCCAGCCAGCTCTTTTCACAAGCCTACAAAAGCTCTGTAAAGTAACTGCAATGAGTTCAGTAAAGACATTTTGGAACTGAAATAGACAATGCCCAGATGCAAAGAGCCTTCATATGTCTGTCAAAAGTCCCTGTACTCATTTTGTGATACCTCGTTTCACTTTCTTTCACGTAGGTGCTAGATCTTTCTGTGCACTTTAAGTGAATCAACTTTTGTAGCAATCCCAGAGAAAGGATAAAACACAAATTTGTGGCTGAAGGTGCTGAGGAAGCATCTCAGTATTGTTGAATTTTCTCAACTATCACCAGAGATCATGAAAAATGAAAGCCATTCTGAAAACTTGGAATGGGGAAGAGTGATGAAGCACCCAGCAGGACGTCAACTACATTAAGAGATGGGACGGAGAAAACTCTGTACAATAAGACTTCCTAGGAAGGGACTATAAAGAACTGATATGATAAAGAATCATCAGGTCATGTGACATATTTCTTCCAAAATAAAATTTGATAACTGAACACTCCTTAGAAAATAACACTGTACTCAATAAGGAAAAAAATACAGGTACACTCCCCTGTGCATCACAGCTCTCCAAACATCTAAACAGTTCATATTCAGTAATGGTTTTTGGCTCCTCTGCTAAGGCAGGTAATAAGGTATTAGCCTTATTTTGCTGAAGAGGAACCAAACCATAAAGGGGATAAATGAGCTACCTGAGAGCGCACAGAACTGTGGCACAATAGGCTCATTTGATAGATATCCAGCAGAAGAACTGGCAACAGCTGAACTGAGAATTAATCCCCGATCTCCTGAATCCAATTTACCAGATGAAATTTTAACAAAAATGTTACTGATTTCGTCTTAAGTATACTACCTATGTGTATGTGTTTTGACCATTGCACTTGTCTGTATATAAGGCAGAAGCCAGTTCAGGGCTGTGTCTCGTCAATTGACAAAGTGAGTACTGTCATCAGTGGCTGAACGCAGGAGATCTGACCTCCCTGACCCTGCTCTAAATTCTTTGCAGAAAACACAGCCAACTGGCAAAGGAATATTAGCTACCATCTGTGGAATAAAAGATTTTTCTCTTTACTAAAGGGAAAACTACTTTGAGTATAACTAGAAAAAAGTAGTTAAAAAATAAATCATTATAGGAACAAAATCAGCCATAACCCCCAGGAAAACTCAGGCAGAGCAATCTTTCCTGCTTGCATGATACCCGTGTGTGGGCCCTGATGCTGACCTGTGACACCTACTCTCAGAGGAAGAGGTCGCAGTCTTTATGCTGTGGAGTTAAATCCCCAGGGAAAATCCCTCCTTGCGGCCCTGGGAGTCTCCTGCTGCCATGTGGCTCTAATCCAGGCTGCCATCTGAGATGCCATCTCCATCCAGACCTTTATCGGGGCACAACAACGAGACATCCTCCTGTGTATCAGCAAGGAGTAGCCAGGTCTAACTACTCAGGGTAGGGAGAATAATGCACCCCCAAATCCCACCGTTTGTAGATCATCTCCTCGCTTGGAGCAAAAGCAGCCTCAGCAACTGCCTAGCAACGCCAGCCTGGAGAAAGGCAGGAGCTGCCGGTTGTCCGGATGCAAACTCGCAGGGACGAGCTGACGCCAGCCAGGGCTCAGCAGCCTCGAATGCACAACCTGAAATTCAGCCCGCCTCTCCCTCAGCCCTACTAAATGCAGGAAGCTGCTCTCAATGAAGCTGTGAGCATTCAAAATATGTTAAGTCTTTTCCCTAAAAATCTGTTTTTCTCAGTCTTCTGCCTCACCAGGTAGATAAACTCACCAGGTAGACAAGTTACCAGTAATTCAAAGGCCAACAGACACTCCCAAGACCAACAGGTGGTTTTTCTATCATTATGACTATGATTTATTTTTTATTTTCCTGATTATAGGAATGACTGATGGGATGTGGAACTGTAATGGTCATCTCAAATTCCTCCCTGGAACATTGCACAGATGTAACTTCCACCCTCGCAGTGTGTGGCTTCCACTATTGCTTTATTAACACTTCTGCAAGAGAGAAATATTACTTGGGCAATATATTGGTGTCCATTAGTATTGTGCACTGAATGTCATGCATCATATTGTAACATCCCTGATAACTACAATCAAATTCGTTGCAGGATGAATAAGGCTATTAACTCCAGGGACTGTGAACAATTTATATTGAAATGCTGGTCCACCTTAAAAAAAAAGTCCTTTTTATGGGCTTCGAGCTTAAAAACTTAAAATTAGCACCTTCCAGGTGGAAAGACATTTATACAAAAAGCAGCCAAAAGCAGAAGCAAACTGAGAAACGGAAGAGAAGTGCTCATTTTGAATGTCCAATCATGAGGTCTTTTGCATAATAACAATTATTTGTGATACTTTTAGATAACTGAATGACTAATGATTCATCTTCTTTTACCTAATATCCACTTTGATATTTCAGTTTCAGAACTAAGTTGGCAGGAGGCCAATTTGACAGTGAGGCCATTTAAATTATAGATAGAAGACTGTAAGATTTCACCTTAAGTATACTACCAATTGAAATGTATTTATGCAATTGCACAGGATCTCTATCATCCTTGTTTTTTCTTTTCACTTAAAAGAAAATGACTTGACTTGTAAGTTAGCTCAAGCTATTTAAAGCCTAAATCGGTTGTCCTTCAACTGGTAAACTTCAGAAACACTTTTTAAATCAGAACTGTAGCATGTATCTTAGAAGGCTCTTCATGTGAGCACCTGGGATTTTACATCGTATCACGGTAAAAGTCTCTGTTGGTTACACCGAGTGCCTTGATATCCATTTGGATCACTGTTTGCTGGAGGGGTCAGTTTTTGCAACTGTCACTGGGGTTTTTTTTTGTGTGTTTGCTTTTGTGCTCATTTGCAGCCTAAATCTCCTCCAAAACCCTATACAATGACTTATTTAAATTGACATTTTGCTTTAATTTCTCAGCGCTGCATAGTTAAGCAGTGAAAAATAGTCTGAGCAGATCCCACATCCCTGATACAATCCACTGTAATCCACTGGTATTTGGGGTTTCCAATCTTTTTCTCAAGAGGTGTAGGATTTGAGTGCTCACTGGTCTGAATATAAGGCACGAGGTCCATGCAGGATACTTAGTCCAGTTCCCACAGCAACATCCAACCATTTCACA
The DNA here is from genome assembly GCA_026546715.1 of Gallinago undulata. Classification (NCBI taxonomy): domain Eukaryota; kingdom Metazoa; phylum Chordata; class Aves; order Charadriiformes; family Scolopacidae; genus Gallinago; species Gallinago undulata. The sequence continues at coordinate 144,268,150 of JAOTQQ010000012.1, forward strand.
GAAGAATTCAAGCAAGCTGCCCTCTATGTCATCCTGAAATATAATTTCCACAGCCTGTAAATGGCAGGCTTTTGGATGATCAAAAGTGTCCAAACCTTATTTCATTACCAGTTCAATGCGGATATTTCCAGTTTGAATTGCGTTCTGTATAGATTATTTCTTCCAAACCACACCACAGGCAAAGGAATGAGTATGGCACAGGAGACCCATCGCTGTACATCCTAGTACTGGAATTAACCTGTCAAACATTAAGTTTTTAATCTAAACTACATTACATTTGAATTTAAACTGTCAACAGCTGAAAGTGTTATAATCTGTTTAATATAGTTGAATGCAAAATGTTTCTGAATGTGGGGTTTTTTTTCCCATTTTACAGAAGAAAAAGAATATAATACTGACATTTACAATTTTTAGATCAGCCCCCTCCCCCCTTCTCTCTGACGTTTGGGCCTGAAGTACATTTTACCTCCCTAAAACTGCACAAATGCTAATGCTCATCATTGCTGATCCCTCTCTGTATCGCTTTGCCCAAGGATCCCCACTCTGATAGAAAGGAAGAGGCAGTATCCAGCTGCTCATATTTAGTATAATTCCTGACTAGGTGTACCTTGACTAAAGCAAAGCAATGAGAGATTAAATGACTTCTGGAAGCAAAACTTGGGATTTCTATCATCACCAAGTTTTCTTTACAGAATCCCTCATTTAAAACACTAATAATACAGATATTTGCTATAGGATCAAATCTTGAATTGTTTTCCCTAAATACTAAAATGCCAGGTAGCTTCTACTGGAGTCTTATTGGGAAGCAATGATAAGGATTAATAAAGTTTAAACAGTATTATGGGTGTTAAAAGGGCCGTAGATTTAGCTACGTGTGAGGAGGAAGATAAGGTGTTTGTCTGAAAATCACAAGTGTAAATGCTGCAATCTCAGTCTCTCGTTAACTGCTAAACCAAGTTGTTATTTCAGAATCACAGTTAATTCCATTATGCTATTTCCCTTTAACTTCTAGATCAGAAATTATAATTCTTTGCACTATTTAAGGACACTGCTATCTGCACTGTTGTCTTTTTTCACCCCCTTCTTATAGGCAGGAGGAGGCAAGTTATAGCACAACCTAAGACCTCCAGATCTGGCTCCTCTGTAAGCCCCAGCATAATAGTGGTCTTAAATCAAGAAAATTACTAACATAGCTGAAAAGAAAAATTTACTAACGTGACCACCTGCAGCATTCATTGCCAAGAATCAAGAACAAGACTATGACAGTCCCATGTGTTTGTGGGGATGAAGGGGGCTGCCCCCATCATTTCACTTGGGAAATCAGAGTCTGTAGTTGTTGGACAAGCACAACCTGAAAGACAAGAGGAGGAGGATCAGAGCTTGCTGTTAAAAAGCACTTGTTTACTATCTTATTCCAGTGGGGCAGGGACTCAGTGGGAAAACACGATAAATCTCTGTGTCAGTCAGATTCCCAGTCCTGCTCCAGATTTGTGCTGAAAAAATCCAGTTTAAATCCAGACAGGACTTAACCATAAAGCTGTGCCTTACAAAAGTGAACCTGTCTTCTTGATACCAGTAAAAACAAACAGAAAATGAATGAAAAGCCACAGAAAACAATATCTAAAAGATAAAAAACACTGAATAGAAGTCAGGAAAACATCCTAAAAGAGTATCTGCTGTAATAGTAAAGTAGACTCACATTTAACCAGTACATTTAGAACAGGTAAAGTTAATCTAGACAAAATATGGTAAGGATTAGATTTGCAAAAAGCACAGAACTGGTTAAACAATACACGGTTTTGACTTCAGCAAGCTTTTGATTTCTGTCATTAGGAACTGGCATAGCTACCAGACATACTGATTTCAGGTCTTCCTACTTCCAGAACTGCAGACACAACAGACGTCATCACAGGCTTCTCTCTGCATCGTGGAAAGGAAATATTTTTTTTTTTTTTAAAGCCATCTGAGATGATTATTGATACTTTTCCCTTAGAAATTTTTTATTTTGGTAACTTGCTCTTATTAAGACAAACGCCCCATCCAAAACCCAGAGCTTCTGTTTCCAGTGCATTTTTAAATATGAGTGCATTTTTCAAGGCACAGTAACTTACATGCTGATGTACAAGTTTTATAGGTGAAAACAGAATTAATCTTTCTGTCCTTCATTCTAACTGCAGAATACAAAGCAAAAAATGGAAGATGAACATGACATTAATTCTCTCATGAAGATATCTGTATGCGTATCTTGATAATATATTCTTTAATGTTAATAAACTGTAATCTTTTCAAATATTTCCCTATTTTAAAATGTATATTGCATCATTCAGGGAGAAGACTGGATTCATAATGACACAAGCTAAAGAAAAAAATAATCTTAATAGTAAAACTGCCAGTTTCTTCAGTAAATAAATACCTACATGTAGGTTCCAAAGATCAGACCTGACACTTTGTTCTGTTGGCAGCCTCACAGTATATAAGAAGTATATTCAAACAACAGACCAGGAATACATTCCTCAGTCGCCATGTCTTTGGATCTGTAGTGATGAGACTTTAAAGATGGGAAACATTTCAATCATGCAGTTTTAGTTCCCTATTTTTTTAAGCACCTAGCTGACTTCTGCTAACTACAGATGTTTCCATAACTACTTCATTCCCATCTGCTTCACTTTGAAAGCAAAGTACCTGGATCCCCTAAAAATTATTGATGTAGGTCCCTGTTGGTAACAGTCTGAATGGTTTATGGACATTTGGGAAAGCACACACTATTCATATTGGCCATAAAAAGTCCAGTATCAAAATAACAACATGAGTCAGCAACAGCTGAAGACTTAAGTCTTCTTGTCAGTGACAAAGAAGCATCACTTAAGAAGCAGCATTCCAGTTCAGCAGGACCTTTTTATCAATGAACCTCCATAAACCTCTGAACTGAGTTTTCCAAAGGCACAGGGATAAATTAGCTCCCTCTGCCTTAATCTAAACCCCACTTAGATAAGAAGTAATAGTTCCATTTGTTCCAGGGAGGTTTAAATTTGACCATATGTCCATTTAAATATTGGCTTTTCTATGGAACACTTCAAACATCCTGACTTTTTGAGCCCACCACAAGCCTAGGTGATGGCAAGGAATGCTGCCAATGCATGGTGGTTCCCCTGATTTTCTCACTGGGGTGATAAAGTACAGGAAAATATTGTCCCTGTTGTGATTGCTAAAAAAGATTTCCCTGTGTTCTTGCTTGCTGGAATGTGAAATGGAGGAGTCAGGGCTTTATGTTTTTGTTCTTTCACCTTTGCTGTATCATTCTCATATGGTTTGTCCCCGCTGCAAGACTGACTCAGAAATGAAGTCACGTCATGCTTTATTTCACGCTCAAGCCCTGTATTGCCATGGATAACGTTCACCTGTTTGGAAATCTGAAGCGATCTGTAGAGACTGGCACTAAATCAAGGATGATGTTTTATTCCCAGACCCTCTGTGCTCGGTAGCAAATAGCCAGTCAAAACTAAGCATCCTACAGCAATAAAGCACAATGTCACTAAGGGAAATAACATCCTACCCAGTGGAACAAAGGGATGAGAAGCCTTTTAGCTTCACCCATAGTTACAACAAAAAATTCACAGATCATTTGTCTGGCCCATGCTGTCACTTCTGCCTTGACACTTCAAAACTAGACTGACCCTTTTGCCAGCGGTTAGACTGCTGCTTGTCATTATCATTAGCAAATATGACACATATTTTCTTTTGAAACCCAATCCATCTTCCATTTGTACAGTAAATTGTACAGTACAGCCTGGCTCTGGCATGAGCCTGTGCAGCACTGCAGCTTCTCAGCTGCCTCCTTGTTAAAAGCCCTCTGCACCTTTGCTAGCCCTCTCGCTGTGCTTGCTAAGCAAGTCTTTCATGCAGCCATATATTTCAGTTTCCATGCTCTGACCTCACGCCGTTTTTTATTCTCCTTTCTGTAGCATTTAGTTTGATCAATACTTTCACTCTTCTCCCTCTGTTGTGGAGATTCCCTTAAAGCATCAAGTAAGTTTGGCTTTTTTGCATGTTTGTTTTGACTGACCTGCTTTTGGTATTTGTATTGGCTGCCTTTAATCACTCCCTCTTACCCGAATTAGTAGCAACACGAAAAGCCAGTAGTAGTTACTCATTCCTGGTGCTCCTGTTTCCTGGCATTTAAAAACATAGAAAGGCTTTCTGTCTTACAAAGGAGCCTCCAGATACAAATGAGCACGGACCTGTCTACAAATAGTAATGCTTAGGAAAACAAGACTCAAAGGCAAAGCTTCCAGTGCTGAGCCCAGGTGCTTGTGTACCATGTGGGGTGGGTGGCAGCAGAACTGAAGTTATTCTAAAGCAGACAGGGTCATAGTTTTGGGGAAGTTTCAAAAGGATGTCCTTTCCCACATGGACTTGAAATCGGCAGGTAGGAAGGGTATGTAATGTAATGTTCCCCGGCAGAAGAAAGGAAATAGAGAGGAACATGGATACTGTAAAACTTATTTAAGGCATCAAGGTGAACAGCTTTTGAGGAGATAACACTGAAGAAACAAAGATTCCCTCTCCTGTAGCTTTTCTGTCTGCCTGGCCTTGCAATAACACTTTTTATGCTCTAAAGATGACTTAGGCCCATTAAAGAAATAATGTTCAGTTCTCCTTAATAGGATAATTCTGGCCATTTCAATGTTAAGACTTACATTTTTTTTTGCAGTGATTTGATTGGGAACATCCAGGAAATGTTTATCTACTGCAAGTGGATTTGTTGAAAGACTAAGAAATCTTTAAACAGGCCTTTAAGTGAGAGGACAGTCAAAATAAATAGGTATTCCTCTCTGTGTGTGAAAATATGCCCTGTCCTTTTCTTGTCTGTTCTCTCCATCCCATGTGGGGATAGCAAACTTTCTGGCTGAAGAAGGAATATATCTGTGGAAAAAAAAAAAAAAAAGAGGTCTGTGGAGTTTGGAAAATCTTTGGGCAGTGAATGTGAGGAGGCCTCAAAGAGGTCAGGTTTAGATGTATTTATAAAGACAAAACTGGCTGAAATCAGCTCCACTGGCTTCACTTCAAGCTCTTCAGGCAAATTTCTCGTAGCATGGAGGCCCTTAGAGAGCCCTGGAATTTGGCTCGGTGGTTTTTGTGACATCTCTATTTTCAGAACCTAAATGTTGGTCCTCATCTGCTTGGGTAGGGCTGGTCCATTGGGCAATCACTCAGGGCACTGTAGGGATTTTTGTTATCTTTCAAAGTTGTTACTTCAGCGACCCATACTTGTTGGAAAACAGCACATGTTCCCTCAGCCTGCTAAGAATTATGGTGCTTATATCCCAGGTAGCTAATTTAAAGGTAGCTCAGGTTTTTCCAGTGCTATGCTGTAGCCTTTTCTATCACTTAGCATAGACTTTCCCTCGGTGTTCCTGTGTTTAATATAGCCCATGCTGGGGACCATGAAATAATAAGAAACCTTGTGTCTCTAGAGATACTGGCACTGTGAAAACTCATTTCTGATGCTAGAATTCCTAGGGAGCTTTCAAAAGCTTGAAGAATGCTTCATTTTTAGGGACTCAGCTTCTAAATCACATCTGCTGCTATAAAAGGGATACACATTTAAGCTCCATACTGTTCATGCATTTTTTAATATTTCTATTTAATTATTTGCTTGCTTGTCTGGGCCATTTTTTTCTCTTAATAAGAGCAAAATGAAGTTAAAGTGTATACATTATTAAATTTAATATGAAGTTACAATTGAATTACAAAGTAGTAACCATTTCTCTTATTTATTATGATATACTGGTCTCTCTCTTTCACTCACAATGGATCTTCTTTTTCTACTTGTAAGATCTGGGGGAAATGGCCTAATAAGCTGTCTTTTACAGCTGAGATTTTCAGAGCAACTTCAGATGTCTGGATGCCCTCATCCCATTTAATTTAATGAAGACTGAGAATCAAATCCCTTAAGCAACTATGAAAACTTCAGAAGGGATGGAGGATATTCCAGCAGCCAGGGCCTTTGTGTGCCGAGGCTGCCTGGAGACTCCCTCCATGACTTGTGACTTCATCTTGCTTTCCCATCTGCAAAGCGTGGACAATCCACTTTGTCACCTATTAGGGGGGATATGAGGGTTATGTGGGGATGAGGATGTTAAGTACATTGAATTTTCAGACTGCACAGAGAGAAGGTTGTGTAACTGACACAGAAGTCCACAAAATTTCATAACCATTTCCTTGCGTTGACACTGCAATCCTGGCATTTCATACCTGCCTGTCTCTTGTAGAAAGCTATAAACATCAACATGACAGAGCCTGCATTATTTGATACAAGAAACCATCAATCCCCCTGAACAAGAGGAATGAAAATAATGACTCAGGTAGAAACACTGAGAAGAAAAAGAAGCTGTTTAGTTTAAAAGAGCATCCTGGCCCAAGGATTTAAAAAAAGTAAATATTGGCCATGAAAATTTTAGGCTATGAAATTGGCACAGTCTAACAGAAGGGGCAATGAAGACAAAAACATGTAACATGATTCTGATTTGGAGTCTATGAAGCATAGCAGCAATTGATTGAGTAAAAAACAAGGTCTCTTTCAATCCTATTGTACTGAAAACTGTAAGATTCCTTCTTTCAGAGTGAAGGATCTTTTATAACCATAGTTACCTCTCTTATGTAATTTCTACACGGTTTTGATTGAGAGAAGTGGAGGGGAGTAAACATGTTTTGGTTTCTAAGGAACTAACTGAGGACCACAAGACAGAAAAGAAAAACATCTTTTAATCTACCAGAAAAATACAAAAGCGGATCTAAAGCCAGTCAGAAAGTTTTGACTGGAAATAACATGCAAACATCTCTACATGAAGGAGTGGCACACATCACTAAGATAGGTGGACTGGATTTCCCACTGCAGAAAGATAGCTCTCGCTCACTCTCCTTCTCTAATAGGCTTTGGAGTATCCTTTCAGAGCTCGAAGTTCATGCCTATGCATATGAGGAAAAATATAGTCATGATAGAGTGACTCTTAGTTAAAATATTTCTCTTGTCTTCTCCAAGGAATACAGAGTGGTGCTAGATTAATGGAGGTAGCATTAATTTAATAGTGCCTTATAAATTAGAAAATTAAAAAAAAGAGAGATATTACAAATGTAACTGCTGTGGATCTGGAATGAAATTATTTTCCCTCTGAACAAGAGAGGAGAGAGGAGAGAAGGACAGTGGCCAAGTTACCTCATCCACAAGAGCAAATGGAGCAAGTAGAAGATGTGGCTAGAAACCAAAACTAGCTTGTGAACTAGGCCTGACAGGACAGATTTAAGCCTTTATCAACACATAAATGGCAAAGATCAAATTTTGATACTGCAGTGCATAGTCCTGACTTTCTGTGCCTGAAAACCCTGAGATCTGGATCATACAGTGATCTGCAGTGCAATGAATATACCTGACATGTGAAAACACACAGACTTCAACAAGTACCAGCCTGGTCATAAAACTGCTTTTCTGGATTTATTTGCAGGATTAAGGACTGTAAATCCATTTTACTAGGGAATATCTAGGTCAGATACTCAGCAACAGATATAGACCCTTTCCCATGTAGGTCATTGGGCTGGATTTGCTCCAGATCAGTAGTGGCCAAAGGTAAATGTTATATCATTACAAAAGTCTAAAGTGATTCCCATTAGAAATTTTAAATGAGCAGTTGCTCTTTCACTTAATTTCTTATGTTAAGTCTAAAAATGTCTTGCAAATGGAATGACATAGAGATTATCAGGTTAAAGACCAACTCGTAGTTATCCAGGATAAGGGTGGTTCAGACAACTGGGTAAACAGGAAGAATTGGTGATATGCAAAGACATCCATCTGGCTCTGTATGGAGCCAGTCTGAGTCCAAACAGGACTCATTAGCTTTCAACTCCAGCCCTTCAGGATTTGGATCAGCTCCTGTAGAGCCTCTGACCACTCCAGTCCCTGCAGTCCCAAAGGACTGTGAAGGCGAATGTGCACCACCATACAAATGCCCAGAGCCCCTTCCCTCGCAGTGTCGTGTTGCTAAGTGTCCCAGAAAAAAAACACTGGTAACACAGTGCAGAGAGCTTAGACTTAGGAGGATCACTGCTCCTCAACACTTGCCAGGGCTTTCATTGCAACAGCTCCACACAGAAAGACCTGGACTAGCTCTATATGGACTGACCTTGGATCAAGCACTGCGGATCATCTTCTGCTTCATCGCATATGCAGGTGTCTCCAGTAGACCCCACGAGGAACATAGATGCAATTGGGCAGGCTGACTAAAGGACTTGGCTGGCATTGGCAACCCCATTACTCAATAGCCCAGTGACGTGACCAAGGAAGAGTGAGTTGGCCATTTTATGGCAACTGAATGATTTGGTCATTGTAGCCAAACACATTTGCAATGGAGAAACCCCCACCACACTTAGCACCAGTTTTCTCCCAAGCTGGCCAAGCTTCTCCCAAGAAGAAGTTGTTATGACACAGAGACCTCCAGTTTTACCAACAGTTGCTGAGCATCATATTTCCAAAAGCTGACAAGCCTCCCAGCTTAAAAAAGGTGAAAGAGCACAGGTCTGGAAGGGAGCATATGCGGTTCAGTACTCTCCCACTTTAATCCACAGCATCTAGCTGCTGACAAGATAGACTACTACAGCTGCTTTAGGGCTCTTCAGCGCACTTGTGCCAGATCTTAATCTATGGATCATTGACATGATGGAACATAATGGCAGCTTCAGAGCCCATTACATTTTCAGTTGTCAGATTGAACACAGGGAGATGCCCATCAGCTGAAACTCACTATAATGCTACATCCAGACATGAAGCCTTTAATCTTTCATACCAGAAAGGTACAAAACACACCACACCACAGTTTTTAAACTGTAAAGACCAAATTAGCAAGTATAATGAACCAAAATGATTTCATTAGAGTTGCTTTTTTCTCATTTCTGAGCTAAACCATTACAATTACAAAACCATCACAGATTCAGAGTACTATTTTTGTTCCTTTGCTTAGTATCTGATTGGAAAATATGTTTTTAAAGGCTGCTTAAAATTGCTATACACTATTACAACTTTCCTGACAGATTTCACTTATAAGCACATTACTGTTTAAAGGTAAAGGTTAAAGAGCTACAAAGTGGGATTCGTGAGGGTATCTTAGCAGCATCCTATCTAAGATTCATCTTAAAAGAACAGTAGCCAGAGCAGTTAATTAAATCATACCTTCATACTTTCACCTTAAAAATTCCAGCAGAAAATTTCAGATCTCTGCACTGCTTTTCACAGGAGTAACAGTGAAGTGGGTAGAAGTTGTCAGGTCTGTGATAAAATGAGTGGCATGCAGAGATTTGATTCATGACCTGGCAGGTAACAACAACAAAAAACCTGCTACGTGTGGTTTTATTGTCAAAGCACTGATGGGTTTGGTTTGTTTCTGGCTAAGTAACAAAGAGCCTCTCCAACTTTCCCTCCACTTAAACAAGTTCAAAAGGGGAAGCCTATAGCTTTTTCCTCAGAAGTTGAAATAGAGAACTAGTATGGAGGTCAGGATGACTATAACAGCTCAGTGAAATTATTTCAGTCTACACCATCTCCTAATTCACTTTAGCTTCTTTTTCTTGTGTCTGAGCTCGTCCCTTAAGATGACAACCTTGATGGCAACATCTTGAGAGCCACTCCAAAGCAACTTCAAGCAATATATAATTACCATGGGGCTGAAAGCTCATAGCTTACAAAGCAACAGCAGCTGTGTGAGATCTAGCCCATCTGGCAGGATGATAGCTCTGCAAGGTTCTCCAGCTTCCTTCGCAAGCAAATAGCTTACCCACTTGATCACAGAACAATTCATAGAGGCTCTGCGGGATCAGGGGCCCAGCTGCATCTGCCTTGTTCTCCTCTGAGAAATCACAACATTTGTCCAAGGACGAGGAGTTGGCAGTTAATGCCACCAAGGCAATCACTGATGAAAGGTGCAGGATGAGCGCTAGCAAGGTAGGTAGGGAGCAACAGAAATCAAATCACGGCTTCCTCATACTGAGAATAATCCTGGTGTGAGAAAGATCGGCACTAATGGAGATCTTGCTCAGTCCCTTTGCTGAGGAGATCGACAGGTTACAGGCAACTTTTCCAGCATACTCAGTGGCCCAAGACATCATCCAGATTCAAACATCTCTCCTGACTTGCATCTGGAGTTATGGGTCACCAAGACTGTCAACTGTGCCATGGGCTTACTCCTAGCATTTTGGATCCAGATCAGCATCTGTCACATAGTCCTTTAGGAATCGGTGACCTTCAGTCATCACTGTCCTTAGTCAGGCTTCAGCTCCCAGTTGGAAGTTGGAGTTTGGAGTTTCTCTTAGGAGCCGTTCTTTTGCGTTAATGAGAAAAGCATTAGATACAGGGGATGTGTTTTGAGATGATGTGGGTAAATAACAATGACTTTTGTGGCTTCTACCAAATTCACTTTAAAAATTATTTTGTTGCTACTTGAATTTACGTATTACGCATGTACATTGCTCAAATAAGTGTTTTAAGAAGTAATCGCTATTGATAGGTTAGGAGGTGACTATATTCATTAGTAAACAGATGGCTTTTCTCCAGGAGTTATATCCAGAATTGCATAACTTAGGAGGAGAAGCAGCTTTAATGATCAAATAAACTATCAGACCTGGAAAAATAATCCCTGCAGAAGCCCACTCACTTGTTTCAGAAAGCTCATAACAAAGTCTTGTTCCCATATCCTGTTTCTGCACTCCAACTAAGCCGGTTCCATGTTTGGCTATGTTCATCGGCGGTATCTTTGAGCAACGAAAGACAACACCTCCAAGCTCAGGAAGCCATACCTGCTGCATTTGTTAAATCTGATTCCCTGCCCAGTCACCAGTCAAAACGATGCAGGTCCAAACACTGCCTCATGCAGAAGCAAAACCGTGCTGACTGGATTTGCCTTACATGAAAAGCAAACCCAAAGTATACACTCAGCCTCACAACGTAACAGGTCCCAGCCTGTAAATACAATTACAAATCTAATATATGGAAAAGCAGAAGATTAAAATAGTAAGAGCAATTTTGTTTCCCTTATTTTATTATTTTGACACACAGAGGTGCTGGCCAAAGGCAAGTGCCACACAACCACAGAGCAGCCTCCCAGCCAGGGCCCTCACATTGGTTTGTGTGGTCCATCTGGGCTGGGCCTGGATGGAGAGAAGGAATGGTGCAAAATGATCCAATGCAGAAAATGTTGATTCCCAGCACTGACACAACAACCCTGTTCATTCCTGTGCCTTGTGACACAAGGGAGAAGCCCCCTATTACTCTGATGAGACCACACACTGATTGAGAAAATGTCAAGGTAAAATAATAGCAAAGTTCCTCGATGCTCTTGAATGAATTATAATTACTGCATTGTCTAGAAAAGTAGCTCAATTAACAGAGATAAATGCATGCGGGATTACTGTGGTAAAGAACACTCTCCTTCTAATGACTTTCTGCAGAAATTTTTACTCAAAGGGGATTTTAAATATATTAAATGCTGGGCAAAGAGAGCACTGCAGGTAAAGCTCAGCTGTGTTATTGAATTTTGAAAGAGAGAACAATTTATATTACTGGAACATTTAGAAACAATTCAGGCAGAGATAATAAATGATTAAAGACTACCAATAAATGGTTGGTCAGTGGTTATGACTGTTAAGAGTCTAAGAGGTCGACAGATTTGCTAATGTGATGGGATTGTACTGTGTATAAAGCACGTTACTACCATTAGCAATACGCTTTTAACACCTCTTTATTATTATTTAACCTTTTTATGTATTTATAAAGAGGGACTGAATATTAATATATATATTTAAAAAAAGAAGAATTGGATCTACTATAAAGGTACAATGATTTTGAACTCCTTCCGTTCCCTTTTAGCCACAGACAAAGTCTAGAAGCCAAAGTCAAGCTCAGCAACCCTCCTGGTGTGGTGTTTCAGAAGGAAGGGCAGCTGAAGAAGGCACTGGTTATTTTCTGACAAGTTTTTCAGTTTGCATCTACCTATTTACGGCTGTGGTCCCCCCAGGAAAGATTTTTACCTGCCTCTGCAGTATTATGATCCTCATTATAGTCCACCTTCTAGTCCCCGCATATTCTACCTTCCTTGCTTGCACTGCAAAGCCAGAGGTACCCTCCACTATTGCACAGGTGGATTCAGAATCAGTCCCTACCAAAGCAACACATCTAGGGCCACTACCCTCCTTTACAGATGGGGAACATCATTCCATGGTCACTATCAGTCTTTATGTGGCTATAAGAGTGATTCACTCTCCCTGCTACACTGCTGACCTTTTCAGATTTCCAACCACAGCTCACCCTGAAGCCAGTAAACTCTTAGTGTGAAGGGAAATAAACCCATCTTAGGCCATTGCAGGACTTTCTAATCATGTCTGAAATGCCTTTGCACTTACAGCAGATCTTGGGGGTCACTGTACAATGGAGCTGACCCATGGCAAAGCTCCTCCCCAAATCTGGGGACAGGCTGACAATGCCAGGTTTATTTCTGAGGACAACTAGATGCAGGTGTCATCTCTGTACATAATATATTCAAAACGCCTATTACCATGCTGTTGGGAAATACAGATACAGCTGACATAACTTTGGTGTCCCAGCTTTGTCACACCTGAGCTATTGTCCAAACCTCCACTGGTGAACCAAAACCCAAGTAAATAGAGTCAATGGGGACCAAATGTAGGAGGCTCAGCATAAGGCAAATTGCATCCTAAGCTCTGCTGACTTTAAAGACCTAGTAAATTAAAGTAAAGTAGAAGCAAAGTAGAAGCTTTATGGGGTGACTCCAAATTTACCTTGATAAATGCACTGACAGCCTTGAAAGACTGGGACAGAAGTGGATTTGATTTTGCTCCTGGTTGAATTACCAGCTATGCCAATTGCAAAACACAATACAACTTGTTTCTTTGACTCTTGCAGGTCACAGACAAAACCTGACAGAATTTCCAAACCATTTTCTGACAAATTGAGGCAACAGACCTATCTTGCTTTATTAAAGACCCTGTGCTATTGTGTTGTGATGAAAATTGCACAATTGACCGTAAGTCAGGAAATGTAATCATTTCATATTCTACTGCATGTTTCCTCATATGTGGTGCACAAGAAATTTAATGCCTGTCAGAAACTCCAGTGTTATCTGCTGTGTACAGGAAAGCCAAAAGTTAAAATTGAGATTGAAATAAAAATACGTATATAGTCATGTCTACAGTTTTTCGTGCCCATAGGCAGGAGAGGAAAGATCAGTCTTAGAGCGATAACCCTTCTCTCTGCATGGATGTGGGAGGCAGCTTTTCTTTTTCTACTCTATTTTCTTATCTTTTCAAGAAGAAAAGTCTTCCTTTGAGCTGAAGTGCTTCCGTTCTCCTGGGATATTGTTGAGAAGGTCTGGACAGACATTCACTGCCTCTCTCTCCATCTCCCTACCTGGGGGAAAAATCTCTATCTGATGTCTTCAATTCCCCCTCAAGGACTTGGTCCGTAATGACATCCCAAAAACCTCAGTGGCTCCTAGGCTGAGCACAGGTGGCTGCTGCAAGACACAGCTGCTCTGGAGAAAGAAAGGCTCATACCAATACATTAGGAAGTGGACAGACCTGGGCTGAGACTCAACCTGGGTAGCTTTAAGCACATTGTCAATTTAGGCTCCCTTATATGCCTGTACCATCAGTTTGGTGTGGTTTTAGTACCAAGAGCACCCTTCCTGCTCTGGTGACAACCACAAAGGAAACATAGTTGGACTCACCAATGTCTCTGTAGTGCTTTAAGCTGGGTGATTTAGGCCTAAGACATGTGGTAGGAGTTCATGGAAACCTCTCCAAATTCAATTCCTGACCTGTGACAACCTTGACATCACCCAGTGCTTTTTAAACAACAAGAGTTGAATGTGGCCCAGGCAAAGACACCTGAAACATAATGCAAAAAACAGCTGGAAACAAACTCACCAAATTTTATTATTAAGAATCTCTATTATTGGCTTCTGTTACTGACCTGAGCTCAATTATGGGTGTCAGGGGCTGCCTGTTCAACACAGTTACAATTAAGGATCTAGGTGATCTGGGGAAATTATTCATGTTATTTCAGTTTTGGGTACTTATTTGTTTTTTCAGCCTTTCAGTCTTATCTCATTAGGAAGCGAATCAACAGCAGATCCATGTGCACAGCTTCTAATGAAACTGCTGGATTGAGAATAGATAGCAAAATAATTAAATTCCACACTGTAGTTGAGCTAAAACAGAAATTCTTTATGCTTCTGGGATTGTTAAATTAGCTAATACTCAAACTTGTTAGTTTGTTAGTTTTAGGTAAATTATAAAGGCCCCACAAATCATGCAAAAGGTATTCCTCAATGCTCCTTACCCTATCTTTATTTTCAGAGAGCATATATTCCTTTAGGATTACCTCCACTGCATGCAGTCACTTTATGAAATTCTACCAAGCTAATGAGTGCTGTACTCTGAATTGCCAGGTCTTATTTCCTACTAAGTCCTTTGTTTTGTTCTTCCATCATGCTGTTGGCTTGTATTCTTCATTTGTCAAATTATATTTCTTTACACTAATTTTGTATTCAACAACAGCTGCATCTCTTAAAATTCAACCATTAACAAGATGTGAACAACAGAAAATGCCTAGCAAACAAGAACTGCAGTTCCCTCTAAAGATTAATCAATTTTTGGGCCTGTGTTCTGTTGTCCGTCTTATCCATTTCTCAAGGTTTTCCTCTTTCTTGTCCTTCAGCTCTCTCCTTTTGTAGTTACTTAGCCTTAATTCTGTCTTTAAATGTTCATGCTGACACTTGACTGTCCTGAGGCTACACTAGGTAAAAATGTATCCGAGTTTAAAATGGCATATATTGGGAAGAATGAAATATAAAATAACAGCTAGAGAAAATAATTATCTTGTCATTGGAAAAAATGTAAACAAGTACTTCTCAGACTGCGGAGTTCTGTTTGTACTGGATTTCTTTTCTTCATGTTTGCCATAACAGTAGTACTATCACTTTTTGCTGCATTGGAAAGGCTAATTAGTGCTCCTTAGGAAAGCATTTCCAATCGTTCATCATTACAGTTCACACACACACATGTAGACACAGAGGTGCAAGCCAACCAAGTAAAAAGACAAAAGAAAAATTTAAATACTTTTTAACATTCCAAGATTTTAAACCTAGACACTGAAACCTGGATGTTTCAGACTATATTTAAGCAAAATCAAAATATATTTTGTGGTCTTACATGCTGAATGGATGCTCAAATCTCTTTGTAATTTACTGCCTAATTTTGCACAGCCCTTATGAGGTAGATTAAGTAGCTCATTTGGTAAATATATGCTTAAAACACCTATCAATTTGTTAAATATGAAATTAAACACTGAAGTTTAGGTAAGTACCACTGTTATTTGACTTGACCTTATGCAGCGCTGGGCACCTGTAGTTATTTTTGATGACACAGAGAACATCAAGGATAAAAAGATGCTGGAATGACATCTGGGAGCAAAGCTGTGTCTACCCACACAACTGACAAATCCCAGGCAACATTATGTATTTGCCTACATTATTTCCTGCCTATATTTCTGCATGACCTTCAAGGGCAACCTTTCCAAATGAAAGAGGATGTTTTCAGCATGTCCAAGCCAGCACTGGTCTCTGTTGGGACAGGCTGTAAGGTTGCTAGCTGGCAACAAACATAGAGGCAATCTTTACTTTGGAGAACTGCCCATCAGGAAGTGATACAAAGCAGGTCACCTCCATCATTGTTCATCACTGTTTTCTATTAAAGTAAAAGAAGCAAGTACATGCAAAAGATGGCACCCAGCTACCCAGGTGTTGGAAACACCTACCTCCAGAGAGATAAAAGGCGGGAAGTGAAAATCAGTTCAGCACAGATACACTTGTACTTCCCCTGAACATCACAGTGGCTGCAGGACAGAATACCATCTTGCATGCTTTAAGGAAACAGAACTTCACTGCACGAGAGGAAGGAAAGCCAGCCCCAACCAAAGCCAAGCGCTTCATTACCTCAAATTCTCTTCTGCAGAGGACCATCTGGCTTGTTACAGTTATCAGCCTGGTAACAGTCCCAACAATCACTGTTGTTACACAACCACAAAAAAGACTATAGCACCTTAAGGGGAAGATACAACACACACACTTCAGTGTCCTGTCCTCATATCATGGGTCACAGTATGGTGGAAAAAGCCCTCAGAGAAGCTCAGTGTTCTCTTCCATATGCAGAGAGGCAAAGAGTGGCTGGGGAGTGGGTGCTGGACTACTGCCATCTCACTGCAATGGCCAGCAGAGCTAGCTAACCCTGTTATGAGACAAACATATGTATGAGACAAAGAAAAGGCTAGTACAAATCGGTTCCCTAAGACAGCCTCATCCAGTCCCTGTGCTGTCCCTGAAGATAACAAAGTCCCCCTCAGTCAAGGCAAATTGCAAGCAATAGCTATAGCTCTCTACCTTCAACTCCCTTGGAAAGGATTGAGATCACAGTCAAAACCACCTAAGAGGCAATTCACTAGTGGGAAACCAGCCTGTGGGCCACAACAGTATCGGTCCGTGTGGAACACTCTGCTTACAAATAGACCAACCAGAAGAAAGTAGAAAGTGAAATTTAAAGAAAAACAAATGCAAGTTTCTTAAATCCTCATGCTCTTTCCAGAATTACCTGCTGTATTTCCTGCATACAGACAAATCTTTGGGCAGCCTGTGATAGTCTTTCTCTCCACAACTGCCTGAAAGGAGGTTGTAAAGAGGTGGGAGTTGGTCTCCTCTCCCAAGTAGCTGATGATAGGCCAAGAGGAAACGGTCTCAAGCTGCACCAGGGGAGGTTTAGACTGGATATTAGGAAAATTTTTACGCTGAAAAGGTTATTATGCGTCAGAATGGGCTGCCCAGGGGAGTGGTTGAGTTGACCCTGGAGGTATTTAGAAAACGTATAGATGTGGCAGTTAGGGACATGGTTGCCCCCAGTGAGGCCTGAGGAGTGACTCAGTCATCCAGACTCTAGCTGCTCACTCTAGGGTGAGCTGAATTACCATCTGGGCTGCATGGACTTTACTGACATGGATGACAATTGGATCCTCAGACATAACAGGCTCATTCCAGTTGCCTGTGTGGACCTTTACCCTGTACCGCTTGAGATGATCCAGAGCATCTTTCATTTGCTTCTCCTTTGGTTGTCTCATACAGCAGTAAGTGAATGCATCTCGTCTCTACACGGCAGTCCTATAAAGGTAAAACTCTCCACTCCTCCTTTTATCTGAAGGACTTAAGCTGAGCTATTTGAACCAGGAAAAGAAAATTGTTGATACAGCAATGAATGCAATGAACAGGGGGCTTTACTCTGTTTTCACTTCTCTGTGTCCCAAACTCCTAGCCCAGTTTACCCAGAAACCGACTTTCCTTATTTGATCTCTTTGGGTGCATCCCTGCCATGCACTGGTCTTGCTTCATTACACAGTGGCGACAGCTGTACAGAGAAACTTTCTGTATATATCATGAATAAGCAGAAATTATCACAATTGATAGGAATGTATGTCTGAGAAACACAACAAAGACCCTTTTCTCCCACTGCATGGCAGAAGTACACGTGTTGTTGGCATTTCTGACTAGATCTCAACAGGGATGGCTCTTCATCTGTCACCTTGCCATGTTTTGCCCTTCTGTTCCTGATGTTCGACCCATCTTTTGTGCCAAAAGCCAAGTTCTACACTTTTAACAGCGGAGTCAGCACTGGTAGCTAAAGACCCTTTTGACTGATATTAGCAGGAATGTGCCCATTAATTCCATTAATTTGTATATTAGCAGTGTGAAATAATGATTGGCTTTGACAAACAAATAGAACAGCCCACAGTCTCTGAGGATAGTGTGTGCTAAATAAACTTCATCAAATTTTCAGGATTTTTGGAATGAAGGCCCAGATCCATAAAGGTATTTCACTGCCTGAGTCCCACTGAAATTAATGGGAGTCCAGAACAAGAGTGCTTTTGTGGATCTTGGCCAATGTGCCTGAACTCCAGTCCAGCTGCCAAGGACTAGAGGCAATGGCAAACTTCCCATAAAGATCAGTGGAAAAGGCTTCAAGAGATGATTTATTCTTATAAACTAATGTTGAGGCAGAACCTCAGCTGAAGTAAATTGTCCCACGCTTGTAGAAGTCAGTGGACCTTGAACAACTGAAACTAGCAGGGAATTGTCCTACTTCTTTTGTTGTTTTTTTGATTGACTCAGATGTTTTCTAAGAGGATGCTGCTGGCAGAAACCACACTATGGTGTGTTGCACTATGGGAAGACTAAGACAAGCAGAGTCTGGTGGGCCAATTTTTGCATATATTCCCCATCAGAGGACATTTCCGTGGAACCAGGAGAATAGGGAGATAGAGGGCTTTAAGATATGCTCATGTATGGATTATTTCCACAGACACCCTGTAAAAGTGGATCAGTAAGTGAGAAGGTAGAAATCCAGCTAAAACACAGTGATGGATTATAGTATGCCTCCCCATTGGTTTCCCTGAAGAACATTAGGCAATGAACTTTTAAATATTTTATTTGCTGTGAATTTCAAGCATTTCCCCAACGTGCTGAAATGTGCCAAGGATTGTGGTGTTTGATATTTAAACCAAAATCCAATAATCTGTTGACCTGTCAAATAAGATATTCCCAGTGTTTAATAATAATTTTTTTAATCCTGCAAAAGTCAGTTCACAAAACATTCCTGTTAAACAGACGCTGTTGGATGCTTTAAACCCTTCACTTAAGGCCTATGTGGAAGAGAGTAAGAGATAAGACCAAAGCCAATATACCCTTTGAGCACGGTGATCAAAGCACATAAGAGATATTTCAACAGAACTGCTGGTGCTTTCAAAATGCTGCTGCTGCCCTAATGCTCTCATCAGGCACCACAGGAGAGACTACTGAAGCCCTTCTCTCTTTAAAACACCAGCCTCTCATGATAAAACACACTGGTGAGACCCAAACCCAACGAATATCAGGGGAAGTCTCAACAAGTTGATATTAAGGGCCTTTGGATCAGATTGCTAATGGCCTGATTGGACTACTTGTTTTAACTTTTATAAGGAGGGTATGTATCACTTGTCTCATTGAAAAGGACAGATTACTTTTGGCTATTAAGCATGTTGATGTGCATACACACGCACTCAGACAGGCAGAAAGTATTGGCGATGGTGTTGAGCTGTACCAGCACTCCCGGGAACTAACCTCATGTTTTCAGACCTGAGTTGCAGGATAGAAGAGATGCAAAAGACTCCTATAATGATCCCATTACTGAATGTATCCGTACATATACACAAATAACGTGATGGTGATAGCCCTCCTCATCTCCTGAGTAAACCCTTATTTTTGATAACTTGTTTAAAAAGGCTTAAACACACTGGAGCTGAACTAGGGACTGAAGAGACAGGGATCTTTTGAAAACCTAATTAATAGATGGCAGAATAATAATTTCAACTTGCTGAGTCCTTTAGAAAGGAGGATGGGCCTCGGGTAACAGTGCCCATTATTGCTGAAATCACAAACACAAATATATGATCCTTTTGAAAATGTAACCAGGAAGGAAAAATGACAACATGATCTTGATTAATAGAAAGAGATTGACCAAGTTTTATATTTCAAACTCAGTTAAAAACTCCAATTAAAATGACCTTCCTAGTTGGAAGCAAACAGCATCTTAAATTATTTCCACTTTAATTAATCAAGGTCGTAATTAGTAAAATTGGTGTCTTGTGGAATTAGCAGACATTTAGAATGAGTTACATTTGTACTGGGGAAGTACTTGTGGTTTGAGTTTTCTGAATAAATAGGAAAAAGAGAGGTTCCTGAGGGATCCAATGAAGGCTAAAAATGAATGTCTGTGTACTAGAAATGCAAATCAAGTCCTAAGCCAAGAGCTTGGACCAGTGTGCTACTCTCTACTGCCAAATGCAATAAAGCCTGGACAGAAAAAAGACCTAAAATTGCTCACATTTGAAATGGGGTTACTTTTGAAATCTCCAATGCACACATGTGAGCCCAAGAATAGCCTGAGTCAAGGAAGGAAGGCAAGTTAAGCTAGAAAAAAAAAAAAGGATATTTGAGTGTGTCCTTCATCTTATTTGATTTCCTTGTTTTTCTTGTGCACTGGTCAGTACTGGCTGGGGACATTGTTTCTTTCTAGGTTGGTTCAGCCTCTTTACCTAAACAGTACGCCGTGTCACTTCCACAGCAGAGGGGACACCAGAGCCTTGCCCTCAGCTCAGGAAGACAGCCACGTTGTCATCTACATGCTCTCAACAAGTAAACTGGGTGAGAGTACACAGCTGATGTGTACATAGCACATTTCCCCAAAATAAGGTCCCTAAAGCAAATCCATTTGGTGTCCTTGAGCGTATCAGAGCTGTTAACATCAAGATGGAAAACAGAAAGACAACATACAGAAAGAATAAGGAGATGAATGCCACTTAGTCCTTATCATTAGTGTAGCTGAGAGGAGAATAAGGCTAGTTGTTTTTGAGAGCAGCACACCAAAATGAAAACACCTCTGTGGGTAGTACACCAAACCACGCTGTAGAGTGACCAAACAGGGATCCACAGCCAGGCTCCACGGAGGAAGTGGCTTGCACTGCAGATGGATTGGAAACCCCAAAGTTTTAAACTTCTTTAAAAGTTGCCTTGTCTCATGCTGTTTCAGTTCCTGGAAATGGAAGAAGTGGGCACAGTGAATTAGGGAATGCTGAAATTTCTTCTCTTTACTTAAGGGTGCTCCTTCACACTCTGTCTCATTTTCCTGGTGCTTTCAGGCCCTAGGCTCCATTCAGGGACTGGCAGAGATGGAAGGACAGAGGGAGCGGGTTGGGTCAGTCCTGGGCCCAAAGGACAGTGGTAGGTGACAAGAAGGTGTGTAGTATCAGATGTGGGCAATGTGGAGGGGGAACAGGTGTGCATAGTATTGTAGAATCACAGAATCATAGAATCATCTGGGCCAGAAGGAACCTTCAAAGGTCATCTAATCCAACCTCCCCGCAGTCAGCAGGGACATCCACAACTAGACCAGGTTGCCCAGGGCCTCGCCAACTCCCCTGTTGAAGCAGGATTGCCTAGAGCATGTTAGAGCATGTTTCTCAGGACTGCATCTAGGCGAGTCTTGAAAATCTCCAGAGAAGGGAACTCCACAACCTCCCTGGGCAGCCTCTTCCAGGGCTCTGTCACCCTCACTGTGAAGAAGTTTTTCCTCATATTTGAGTGGAACCTCCTATGTTCCAACTTGTGCCCGTTGCCCCTCGCCCTCTCACTTTCTTGAAATTTAGAGTCCTAACTTTGCTTCTTGTGAGCTTAAAACTTCTTAAGACTGTGAACTGCACTAGGGCACGATCACTGCAGCCCAGGCTGCCTTCAACTTTGACATCCCTGATGATTTTGCTTGCATTTGCGACCAACAGGTCCAACCATGCATCTCCTCGAGTAGGGCTGGTGATTTCTTGTCTCAAGAAGTTGTTGTCTAGGCACTCTAGAAGCTTCCATCAATGGCCACACTCCAGTCATAGGAATCGTCCCACCAAGTTTCCGTAATTGCTACTATGTTGTAGCTTTCCTGTATGTATGGGTGTGATTGTATACCTATCCAGAAAAACTTGGACAAATTGGGAATGAGGGAATACAGAGGTATGTCAGAGGGAAACATGCATTTTATATGCTATTAACCAATTAATCTTTTTTTTAAAAAAATTTACTTTCTCTTACCCCTGCAGTTATAGGCAAAAATAAACAATTGAAAACCTGGGGAACATAGATGGCACTAGAGCAATAGCATAGGAAACAGACACTTGACCTGGTTAAATCAGAAGTTAAAATGGTGACCTAAGCAGAACCATAGTCTTATGGAACTGCTCTGGCTGGAGGGACCCTCAGGAGGTCTCTAGATCAAGTTCCTGCTCAAAGCACTGAAATCAGAGCAAGCACATTGTCCAGTTGAGTCTTGGAAATCTCTGAGCACAGAGATCACACAAGCTTTCTGTACAACCTGTTCCAGGGCTTTACTAGCCTCACAGAGAAAGAATAAGAAAATATCTGTTCAGTCTGAACTTAACTTGTTCCAACTTATGACCACAGTCTGTCTTTCTCCCACTGTGCACTCCAGTTAAGAGCCTTGCCTCATTTCTGTCATAACCTCCTCTAATGTACTGGAAGCTCCTAATAGTGCTCCTCAAAGACAACCCTTCTCAAGGCTAAGCAACACCTCTTCTCTCAGGCTCTCCTAACAAAGGAAGTGCTCCAAAGGTCTCTCAAATTGGTGACTCTCCACGTGGCTTCTTCCAGCATCTTTCTTGTATGGGGTCCAAACCCAGACAACTGACACAGCACGATAGACAAGATCTAACAAGCGCCAGGTAAAGGGGAATAACAATTTCTCTTGATCTACCTTCTCTGCTTCTGTTAACACAACCCTGTATGCTGCAAACCATCCTTCCTACCAGGGCACACTGCTGATGCTTGCTTAGCATACTGCCCACCAGGGCTTTCAGGTCCAAATTTTTAATTTATTTTTTTTTCATTATTTGTTGTAGGCATCCACTCTTGCTTAAGCCATAAGCTATATTTGATCAGAAATGTATCCAGCATCTGATTTCACCACTCCAGGGAGCAAGAGAGTAGCTCAATGATTGCAACTGGAAACATAATCAGCACTTCTAAAACTTTGGCAAGTGAAGGAGACCAAAAGACAGAGACATCCACACCACAAATATCTGCCATCACAGAGTTATGTGGCCGGTCCAGCAGAAACTATTTCATGTGCAGAAATCTCGCAAACATTGTTTCTGAGCAATAACAGCCTGAACTTCCTGAGATGTCCAGCATCTGGGACTCACCTGAGCACTTGTTTCTGCAACTCATCACCTCTTCAAGAGATATCAGTCTGGGATTCAAGGGGAGCATAGTCCAGCCTGCCAAACACCAGTCACTGCAATATTTGAAACAACTTTCACATCCACGCTACCCACCGGTAGCAGTAAGACTCGTGAATGACTCCGACAAGTTACCAGTGCAGGGTACCATCACTTCCAGCTCTCACCCTCAGCCAGCCCTTGCTGGGGCATCGGCATAAGACTGAGCCTCTGGGCTCCTCGGTGTTGGGCACTGAGCTCAGTGTCACTTCACCTCCTCTTAACTCTATTGGGGGCTGCAAAGCTGCTCTGAAACAACACAGGAGTCATAAGAATAGCTGACAAAACAACCATTCCTTGTTGCTCAAGGGAATAAAGCAATAAAGTTTTGGGGTTTGGAAATCCCCTGCTGTCTGTCAGTCACAGAGAAAAGCCCCTCTAAGACACAGAAGGCATTAATTAGTGTCTCTGGCTCTGCGGGAGCCGCTTATACAGTTCCTCTCTGTGCTCTGGCTGCCCTCTCCATTTTGTCCTTTTGATGCTCTCTTAGGGTTTTCATTAAGAGAAGTTCAGATTCTGAACTGGCTGCTGCCATCAGATATCTTCTTTCTCCAGACAGTTCCTGAGGATCCACAGGCTACATTTACACTAATAAATAACAGGACTAGGAGTCATTAGCTGTCCCCTGGCATAGCATGGCATGGTTAGGCTCATGACCATGTGGCCAGCTCTCTTTCACCCTGACACAGGCTGGCCTCATCCCTGGTCCTTACTGGGAACTAGTCTTACTTGCACTGTTCCCCAAGGGGTGACCTTTGAGGAACTTGCCCTTGTTACAGCCAGGCCAAAGAGCAGGTTAGCAATTGCACAGTCTGGACAGTTCTCACATCTGTGCCTTAGCCCTGTTTAGTTTATTAGTGCATACATAACCACAGATTCCAGCTTAAACCATTAAGGGCAAGTTTCTCCAGACTTGATGCCTAGGGTAAGGTCTAAACACACTTCTGCTTAAAAAGAGTCTACTGAAAGTGGAGAAATTGTTGCACACTGTGAGCTTTAAATATGTCTACATATTCTTATATTTCCTGCATAATACATAATTCTGCATGAGGCTATGCTCACAAAAAATAACTATGGAATGTGCAAATGAATACAGCAGATAACTGTAAAATGCACCCTTATATTTCCATTTCAAAAGAAATATCCTGCAAGGGTTTGGTTTTTTAAGGGGCTAAACTGACACATCAGTATTTGAAAACTTCATCCTGTGTGTCAGTAAAGTTGCAAATTTTATTTCTCTGTTGCTCTGGAATAAAAATCACCTGAACAGTAGAATGTTTTTCAGAACATTCAGGATTCAGTGGCCCTATGTATGCTCATAATACTGTTAGTAAAAATATGAATGTTACCAATAAGTACTTGAGGTGAGACAAGAAGTTTGTGTGCAAGAGAGAGAGATTTCACACCCCCTGAAGAGATGTTTCTCAGATCCACAATGGCTCATCTGGAAACAGCTTCCTCCTGAAAATTCCCCGTGATGCAAATGGTGCTGATGCACTGAGTTCATCCACAATAACAGCCATTTTCATGAAGGTCGACTGTCAAGCACACAAGTACAGGCAGCTTCTGTCAGGCTGATCTTGCCAAGCAAGTTCTTCATTTAATAAGTAATAAGAGACCAGCCATACTGACTCAGAGCATGTGTGTAAACAGAGAACAAGAGTTTTATATTGTACTTGCATTTGGTAAGGGCAGAGGGAACATCTAATGGCCATATGCAGCTAATGAGATGAGGGACTACATTCAAGACTTGAAAACAATAGAGTGAAAATGACAGAGTCAATACGATGGGTTAAAGTCAATTTACTAAGGGCTTAATTCATGTCAGAGGATCAGGTTCCCAGCAGAGACTTGTGAAAAATGCTCAAGACAATCAAAATATACAACGTGTCATAAAAAGGTGAGAGTAAGCAACAGAAAGGAAGTTCCTTCTAGCTTAACCAGGGGAAACACTCCAGCCCCAGGTCTGATGTCAGATTGGGTTTTTATTCCTGTTTGAGTCAGAGAAGCACAAGCAGACAGGTGCATCTGGCCCACGCTGCTCCTCAAGAACCACCGTGATTCACCGGTTGGGAACAACGAGCACATCGTGCCTCTCACATTTATACTATAGGTAAATCTACATGTTAAAAAATGCCATAAAATCCCATCATTTTTAGACATCTTTGTGCCCCTTCTTCGGTTTATGTTTTATCGTTGTTCCATCATTTTGATCTTTCCCGGAAGATATCAGCCAGATGGAGGTTGCGGATGGATGTAATGTCAGAAACCATTTACATCTGACCTATGCAGACCCTGATGCAAAGCACAGTGAAGTCACTGACAGCCTTTTCTTTCTGTAGCACTAAATCAGGTTTGTGAAACTCAAACTTGCAACGGGAGAGAAGAGCCTGCACAGGTGGTTATCTCGGGATGCAAAATATCTTGCCTTTACCTTTCTGCTTTTAGAGGTACTTGAACACTCCCCCTCCCCCCCCCCCCCATCTGAAATTGTGTTTACACCCCAGAAACCAGGACACAGAGTCACCCTCGTATGCAGTCCAACTAGGACATGCAAGCCTTGGGCAGTGGCACATTAGTCACAAACATTAACAACTCTATTGGCACAAAAAGGAGGGGATAGCACAGAAGTTCTGAAATCTTGTTACTTGTATGGCAGTAGCAGCCTTTCACATTGTCTCTCATGTTTATTTATGTGTTTAGCTTTTGTTTACACCAGGTTTTCTTTTGAGATCTGGTGTCTGAAGCTGGAAAATCGCAAGTTTGGGAAGATCTGTTTCAATGGATTTGGAAGGCAAGAGCATCAGCAAGATGAAGAATTAAACAAGAGCTGGAATGGTAAAAGGAAAACAGATTTAGCCCCAAAACTAACTTTTTGGGGGCAGGTTCGTGATTCCTATGTCACTACTTCTCTTGTTCAAGTACAAGAGAACAGGAGAGAGGCAATTGTTAACCTTACAGATTCCCAAAATAACCATGCCACATGCAGCTGGTAGGCCACAACTGTGATCAGCTGATTTGCTGCTGCTGGACTAGTGGGATGAAAAATCAGAGAAGGTTCACAGTGGCTGGAGCCACAGTGCCTTCAGGGCTGCAATGGGGAAGAGAGCTTCACAGAAATGACCACTTCTCCTCACACCACAGCCTCAGACTCTCTCGTCACGAGAAAAGGTATGTGCCCATCAATGGCTTGATTTACAGACATCACCTTTCATGGGACCGATAGTTTGGGTCAGAGCAATGTTGTCTCTTAGAAGAAAGAGAAAGATGGGGAGGAAAAGGAGAAGGAAAGCAGTGCAAACATTGGACAGTAAAATATTGCCAGATTTTGAATTTTCTTCGGAAAACAGCAGCCCTCATTTAATCCTCCTGCAGGAAATTCCTGCAAAGTGTTTTTAACACTGAATACAACCACCTTTAGGGAAGAAAAAGTAAGAGAAGATGGGAATAAGCTGTGTTGCTCTTCCTTGGATGCTAAGCAGTTTTCTTGGACAGGGTAACAACAGGATACACACAGGGGAAAGAAAAGAACAGCGGAGATAAAACCTGCCATTTTTGATTTTGGAGCTAACTCTTGTAAACATGCTTACTGTAGGAGAAAGACAGACACAACATACTTTCAGGCCACCTGGAGACCTGGCAAACGTATGTCATTGTGGTACTCTTCAGAGCACTGCTATTTAGCTGCCTTCTTGGTGATGAGTTCACAGCCAAATGTTCTCTGAGAATGATGCCTTTTTTTAAGCACATGGCAAGAAGAGATGGGAAAGAGAAAAGTAAGAGTAGAAAGGGAAAGTAAACATAGGATAAAGTGAGATAGTATAACCCCTATTCCTACAACTTCTTTAGGAGAAAGCAAATGATGAAGAAAAAAAAAAACTAAACCCATTTCTCCATATCCAACTTGGCCAGTCATCTCTTAAAGTGAGTACATGAAAGTTCAGCAACATCAGGATGCTTATTGGAGTCCAGTAGATGGAGAGAATAATGACTCTGCTCTTTTCTGCTCTTCTAGGCCCTTTCTCCAGTCATCACTCCTATAATTAGAAACAAATGAGCCCAAAAAGTTTATATGTTCCATTGGTTCATTTTCTTCTTTGTCAATTAGTCCTACTTCTCAACCTACCAATTTTAGTCCATTGATTTCCAGCTCTACACTTCTATTGTTTACTAAACGTGATCTCAGCACTGACCTTGATTGACATCCATAGACCCTTTATTTGGATAAAGCTAATCTATCTTTAGTTTTTGCTGACTTATATGAGCAATCCCTGGTATCAATCTGAACCAGTCTTTAATTACTTTGGATGATGTAAAGTCTAGACCTCTACAGAAACATTCTGTTGTTTACTTTAACTTCTTCTATGATCTGGGAAACCATCTGAACCCTGTGGTTTCATTTCCTAGCTGAAAAAAATGGGCTATATACAAAAGTCTCACCTGCTCAAGGAATTGTGTTAGTGAGCAGGGAAGCAATACAAAGAGCATGCTGAAATCTCTTCAGAAGTATCTGTTCTTACCAAGGGGCAGGTGGTTTACACCTGGCTGTGGTTCTTCAGGATCTCCTTGAGTTAGGCCAGTTTGGTATTTTAGTGCTATCCCTGAAAAAAAACACTAGCAAAACCTGTTTGACCCAGTGAACTCATCATTCTTCCTTATTCCTTGTTGTTTTGAGATGATCATCCTAGGTAACTGTTTGAAAACCATAATCATGCATGAGGACACATAGATCCAGATCATACCTCAAACCTAAACTGCAGCCAGGGTTTGACATTTAAGTCTCTTTTTGTTTAGTTGTCCTATCTAACAGGAACTTCCTCTTTCTGAGAATCCTCAGGTCTGAGGTTGGTCAGGTGAGCTGGGTCTGAAGTGGGAAGTGAAATACAACTCCTGTTTGGTGGTTAGCCACTACCTGATCCAAGTGGATCCTCAGGAAAATAGTTCTCCATCCCCAACATGCCTGGTCTCTGCTGTCAGCTGATAAATAAAATCCATGACCAGCATGAAGGGGATGGAAGGACCCATATTCAGGCACAGTATAGCTAAAACTGCTTCCTGACTAAAGACACAGTGGTCCTGAGTCAAAAGGTGCAATACTGGGGTCAAATGCAGATTTCCCATATAACGGGGTCATACTCTCATAATCCATTGCTTCAACATTGATGTTTTCCACCAATGTTAAGGACAAAAATGTTTTGTTGTGAAAAAAAAATTAAAAAAATCTCATAACTCTTTAGATTTTTCTGTTTTTCTAATAATGTTTTAAGAAAATAATTAAATATCCAGGGAAGGGGCTCACCATTCTTATTTTGGGATGTATTTGTTCAGCATAGCATTTTTTTTTTCATGTTCTGTCACTACTGAGTTTTCTGAAATTTATTTTAAATAGCCTAATTAGAAGATTTCTCATTTAGATTATAGTTTAGGTTAGATATAACTTTATGTTATATATAGAGTACCTCTGTTAGGAAATCAACTATATTTACTTTTCAGGTGTGCAATGAGGAACAATTCGATAATGATAGCAAAGGTTATTGAAGGTAGAAGTCCCAAAGCATGCCAGTATCACTGCTTAATTCTGTTCATGCATTGGTAACAGACTATACATCCCAGATTATTAGAATTTCTCTAAGTCTCAAAAAAATGGTTTCTCTCTGGATTTTTTTTTCCCCTTCAGTATAGACTCTTTCTCTGGAAGTTGTTTCAACATATTATATTAGACACCAGTTCTCCATTATTGTTCTGATTGCAAAGCGATTGACAAGTACTGGTATGGTTGCTTCTGAAATACTATGTCACTGATGTTCAAGAAAAAGGAGTCCATAATAAAGAGAGTCAAAGATCAATGACATGTAGAAGAAAATGGAGGTCAATCTAAAAAGAGAGGGCCAGTTAATAATCTGGTCATTATAGCCAACTAAAGGTTTTTGGATTCTTCAGGAGAGTAAATAGTAGGGAAGGCGATGAAACTTTCAAACCATAAATCAACACTGGTAAAAGTGAAGGGGAATAAAAGACTAAAAGAAAATGGTTATTAAGTATCAGATAGTGAAGTTCTAAAACTACCATTCGTTTTGGAGTTTTGAGGGTGAAATAAGTAAAATTTTTCAGATTGAGCTTGATATCTTCAAGTAAGGGTCTGTATGAAATGGTAGCCCTGAAATTGGTCTTGGATAACTCTCTTAGGCCCCTCCAGTCCATAAACCTAGTCCTTATTCTGAGAATGTCTGAATGAGTTGGACAAGAAAATGTATGAAAGCGGCAGACATAAGGAGAACCCTTCAATAAATATGCTCAATTTGCAAATTAAATGTTCCCCACATACATGCACCAAGTACCAGCCTTGCAGATGTAATTGGAGATCTGAAAGTCAAATTGTGACCCTTATGCCTTCTTCCCCTTCACCAGGAATAAATATATTTGTGACCTGAATTTAGCCAATTTGGGGTTTTTTTTTGGTAGTAACGCATGAGGCAGAATATCATCACCTCCCTCATCTAGAGACATGTTCACTTCGTGAAAGTCAGATTCAGTGTGTGGCAGACAAGAAACACGCCTGAATCACACAGAAAAGCCAGATCTAATGACTCATTACATACTATTTTTACTCAGATCTCTGGGTTCTTCTTTTATTTTTATGGCCAGTTTTTGTATGCTTTTTGTTCAAATCCACTCCAAGATCGCTCTGAAAGGCAACATGCGTCAAATTAGAAACTCGGATTAATTTTCATCCCGTGACTTATTCAAGACAGAAGCACCGAACAGAGGACAGAAGATGGACAACTGTCTAATTAACCTTGTTCTGTTATGCACATTCACTGCCGAATGCACCGACATATCCTTGCTACAGAAACGCCTACGGTGATGCCTCCATGCCTACACAGAAGGTTTAGCAATGAAAAAAGTTGTCTTAGATGACCTAATATGTATTTTTCAAATGCAGACTCTGTGAGTCTAAGATGAAACTACTAATCAGAGGCAGAGAAAAAAATGTACTGAAATAAAAGAAGGGCAAAATGGGTCACAAGAAGTAAATTAAATGATCTCAGTGCTGACTATAATAATAAATTAATCAACTGGATGATAAAAATCTATAGGGAAATCTGTTAACATAAACTAGGCAAAATCTGACTTTGAATGTCTTTCATAGAGTAATTTCCCAGGTTAGTATGTAGGGCAACTGACAGACTGAAGCTCAGCATTCACAAGAATGGCAAAACGAATCCTATAGTAACTCTAGGCTCTTTTAGTCAGTAATCCATTAATGAAGAGAAGCTATGCTTGATTCATGGCTACAGACATTTGGGGGCATTATTTTCTGTCATTGGAAGCATGGCACATAATTCACAAAACGGAAAATATAATGACCCCTCTATGAGACAATGTCTGCAGTGAAGGTGGAAAAGGCTGTAGTTCTTCCTGCAATTGTTAATTGCACTACCAAAAAAGACATTTCTTACACTTATTCATAGGCCACAGCATCCTAATGACTAAATTCTGAGAGCTGTCAGATGTCCGACTTCTCAGTTTGGTTCGAAATAACTTCACTCCCAGGAAAACCTATTGACTATAGATCAAAAGCAATAAGCCACAAGGTTTTGATGGGAGGTAGGTAAGGACAGACAGGTTGATTGGCATAGCCAGGAGGATAAAATAAAATATACACTATTTCAACTGAAGAAAAAATATCACCAAAAAAAAACCCAACAAAAAGCCCCTAACAACAATAAAAAAAAATGAACCAAAGAATCTCAGGCTGAATATTATTAAATAATGGTATCCATTATTGCTTTCAACTCCTCAGTGAATTGTAGGAAAATCTTTTTTCAAGTATGAGAGGAGCAACATAGCGCACATACTTGATGACTTTTACCAGTCATGGAAAACAGACATTGGAATTTAGGTACCTAAACTGGTCTGCGTGTATTCTAGCTCACTCCCAGCTCCAGGGCTATCTGGTTCTAGACTCAATCCAAATTTATGTCTATGGACAGAGTCAGGAAATTGAACTACAGAAAGCTGGGGGTTTTATGAGAGTCTTCAGTCAAATTCCTTACATACTTTCCAATTCATTCTACAGGAAGAATCAAAAAAAAAAAAGTAGGACTGGAAAGGTCTTTGAGAGGTCATCTAGTGTACACTCATGCACCAAAATTCACGCTTATCTAAACTTGTTCCAATTGCAACATTCACAAGTAAAATATATTATTTGGATGTGTCAGCTTTTGCAAAATGTAAGCAAGTGAAAGAAGAGTAATCTTTCTTATGGAGTTAGGGTTTTGAATCTTAATATTCTGCTCATGCTAGACCATTATATTTTTCTAATGTAATCCTCCCAATGTCCTTGCCTTCTGCTGAACTTTAAAATATAAAATCAACACATTTACTGAATTTAAAACTTCTTACTGAAATGTTTTTATGTGTTCATTCCTCCTCATTTCAGAACAGAAGGCATTAACCTGGTGTACTTTTAGACAAACCGTAAAAATCTGTAAACGATAGCAAACTTGGAGAAGACCTAACAGAAACCAAAGCATGCTGCATTGTTGGCACTACTGACCATGAGAGATCAAGTGAAATAGAAAACAGTGCAGCAAGGCTTTGATTAATCCTTTCATCACTATCTTCACTTTCCCATTGAAGGGAGAGGCAGATATTTCTGGAATAACTTTCAATATGACCTTGCAGATGAGACAAAGCAAAGGCAGCAAAGCAATGAGCATACATTCATTGAGTTTGCAACTAAATGGTATTTTTAACCTGAAACAGGCACTGATACACACAAAACAGAAGGCTTAAGGATATCATCTTCAGAACCCAACAAATAAAAAAGCAGAAAGAAAGGAAAAAACACTTTTAAAATAAATCTCCTTATTTTCAGTCCAAATGTCCATACTCTTGCTTGTCTGCATTGCTGTTTGGATCAACATCAATGGCCATATCTCCTTTCAAACAAAATGGCTGTTGTAGGCCATATGACTCCCCACAGTAAGAGTGCCCTATTTTCTGACTGCAAAATCTGCTGCTATTCACTTGTCCAAAGCAGCCAAAAATCTACTGCTAAATAGTCTTATCTCCTACTGTGTCTGCCCTACATTGTGATAACAGGTTATGCTGTTATCAATCTAATCTACCGTGACTCAAAGGAGTAATGTTATTAGCTATCTTGCATTTCTGACCGCAATCTCAGTAGCATCTCTGGAGACTGACTGACTTAACAGTTCTTGCACCAAACTTGAATTCTTAATATATCAGGTTTCCTTCGGTAGCAGCTCCTGATCTAGTATGATTAAAAGGGATACATTTTTTTCTTCTGCATTTCTAGACCCCTGCATAAAAGTAAACTTTCTAGGCAGATTTAGATAACCAGTAGCCTTAAAATCAAGAAGTAATGAATTTCATATTTGTGATCCAAAAATGAAAAATCATGTTTTTGCTTCTTTGAGTCTTGATTTTTGCATGCACTTTTAAAACTGCTCTGCCTATCAATGGGAAAATGTAATGCATCCTCTTTCCTTACAGGGTGATCAACAGTTTGTTTTATAAGGAACTTCTGATTGATTGCTGACATAGCTTTCATCTCACTCCACAGGCAGATCTACAATTGTGGAAGTTTGTATCTGAGCAAGTCACCAAAGGCTGCCTTGTAGTCAACAGAGGGTGTTCAATGCAATTTAGGCTGAGATTCACCTTAAGCTATTCTAGTTATTCATATAAGTTATAGGAATAATCTTCATACATGCTGAGATGACCTCAAGAAGAGATCAGATGAATGGCATACCTTACATGCATTGACTATAATGAAATCTTTGATTAACTCGTAGAAGCAGATACTCTCATCACACATACCTAAAGCTTTTTTCAGGCAAATTTCACCTGGGTATCTAAAAGTCTCCATATACACCATGAATTGCAGCTTATGGAGAATGACTTCTCCATAAG
Source organism: Gallinago undulata (assembly GCA_026546715.1). Classification (NCBI taxonomy): domain Eukaryota; kingdom Metazoa; phylum Chordata; class Aves; order Charadriiformes; family Scolopacidae; genus Gallinago; species Gallinago undulata. The sequence continues at coordinate 144,301,067 of JAOTQQ010000012.1, forward strand.
AAAATACATTCAACTGTGTTAGACACCTGTCTTGAGATCATAGCTTTCCAAAAGCATGGTTATACCATGAGCCTAGTAGTGCAGATTGGGAACCTACATATCAAAGAGCTAAAGCCAAGTGAGATGAAAGCTGTGCTTACATTCTGTGACGTTAATGACCAGGGACAGTAAATCAGGTAAAAATAATGCTTGTAACAAATGATTGTGCACAGCGGATCTGCTATAGTGTGGTTCCACTTCGTGAAGCACCATGAGATGGGTCCTCAACAAATAAGCTGTGCCGTATGTGGGGGTTTTTTATAGCATTCCTCTTTTCTTCTTTGAAAGGCTGGTGGTCACCTTATTTTCAAATGACACTTGAACTGAATAGCTTCTAGTGTCACCACAGTGATTTGATGTCTGCCTGCTTAACAGAATGAGAAGGGCGTGGCCAGCTAGAAAATCTGAAAATAGACTCACTTGGCTCATCTCTTCACAAAAAAAGACTTCACACTCCTTTCTCCTTGCCCAGCACAAATGCAACTCTCTTTTCAGGCTTCCTAATATTGCTGCCTGCTCTGGAAGACTTGTCTGTCTGCCACTCTGCTCTGAATTTAGAACATGAGGCGACTGTGACAAACCATAACAACCTCAGTCCCACCAAAGGCAAAAAATTAGTACATGCTTAAGAAGGGATTTCTAAGAGCTTTGCTTTCAGAGGTCAAGCACTGAGAAGACTGTGTAATGGCATCCTGTTGTTTTATATGAAGGAATATGAGGCTTTGTTTCTGCCTTTGTCAGGTTTAGTTCTCAAATCCATATTCCAATAATTCTACTTTTGTTACTTGAATGCTTGTAAGTGTATGTATTGTCTCACATCTGGTAGGCACACAATACTTCTATCCAGTTATTCTCTAAAGTCTGAACGAGAAATTTGCAGAGGTTCTGTTTATAGAAATTGAGGATGCCAAACAACGTGGAAGAAATATGAAAGGGCTCCATTTAGCGTGGTGTTGATAGGTGCTGGATGTGGTTTCTTGATTCTCTTGTCTGAGCTGTGACAAGAGCAGCCAACAGACTGCACGCCCGCTGAGAACAGTGAGAGAGCCCAACACCACGCTGTGGCAGCTTCTCCCTACCCTGGCCTGACAGACGAGCGACGGGAGCACTAGCTGGCCTGGCACGACAGCCGTCGGGGGGCTTGGCATGCCACTCTGCTGAGCAGGCTGTGCGGGAGCATCTGCCCCTGAAAGCAGAAGAGAAGAATCAAGAATGAGGATAATGCGGGAGCGCTCTTGGACAGACCAGAGAATCCTACTGATGCAAGCACAAGCATGAACAAAGGGTCATTCTGCTCCATCCCCTGTAATCCAATCAGTTAATATCCCTTTTTAATTAGCTACAATCAAGTTAGCATAATGAGCGCCTTCTCTGTTTACAAGCTTCATCTGTCCTCTTCCATTCTTGCATCCAAATCTGCAGTGCAGCTATGGCTGGTTTTTGATGATATTTGCTAAGCAGCTTGACTGAGGGTTGTCCCAACCTTCCCATTAACCTCAGGGGCACTGAAATACACCATTCTATAACTATTGGGGACTGAAAGAGAACATCCTGTTACCCTCATTCCTAGTCAATGTCCTACCCTCCAGACAGCAACCCCTACTTCTCTGGAGAAATATTCATATATTGGCAATAATCTGATCTAATGCATCAGGGAGAAGAGAGCCTTGCACAGCCCTCATACCCGTCACAAGTAGAAATATAGAGGACATTGAAGGAGCCTTCAGAGGACAGGCAAGAAGAGTAGCTGTCCTTGAAACCTGATGTGTCACTTATGCTTATTTGTACACGAAAAGCAATAAAATATACAAGACATTTCAGAGATTTAAAGGACATTTGTAGCAATAGTCCAGGACAAAGTCTGTTTCCTAAGAATTTGCTATGGATCTTCACATTAAGGCAACAAAATAATTCTTTCATTTCACAGCTCATGATTCTTTTGTCAGATTATTGCACAGACTGCTTTTTTTTTTTATTGCTCAGTAGCTTTTAATTGGTGTGCATCATAGGAAAGGAAATATCAATGCAAGAATGACTTAGAAATGCAAAATAACTAGGTTATTATCCTATTTTACAGTAAGCCTTCTTTTAATAGCCACTCATTTCTGCTGTTCAAGCAGCTCCTGTGAAAAGGGATTTTGTCCTTCAGCCAGAATAAAAGACATCTTGATGCTAAAAATAAAAGAAACGGGAATTACTTGCTGGAGCTGGAATCTCTCCTGCAAGAAGGCTCTGACAGCGCTGAGGTTGCAGAGGAGCGTCATGATGGAACAAAGGCAACAACAGCCCTGAGACATCCTCCCTGCACATTGGGAGGAAAATATTCATAGGGGGCTGTATTTCTTAGAAACCATCCAGTGATGCTGTGTCCTCTGTCGGGCTCACTTAAAACATGCCTTTCCATCAGCTTCACCAAGCTTAGCCAAAGGTTTTCTAATAACAGCCCGTAAGCCGCCCCAGTCCAGCTTCACCAGTGTAAATGGGGCCACAATAATGTTCTGTGGATTAAAAACTGAAGTTAATTAAAGCAATAAACTGCCAGATTTTTTCCTTTATTTCAAACTTCCCCTGTTCTCTCTTTTTTTTTCCCCCTTCTTTCTCCTTTTCCTGAGCTACTATGTATCTGCTGCTGAGATAAATCAGAACAATTCATGGCTTCAACCGAGCTGTATGGGTGTGCAGTATCTCAAGATCTGGCATATACAAAATTCAGTGTTCCTGATTTTAGAAATATTTGCCTACAGACAGTCTGCACCTGCACTATGACAAAGAAAATTACTAAAATGGGAGATTCCTTACTGTAAAGTATCAGGTTTTTGAAACCTGACTAAGAAAACTGCTTTATGTCAGTGCTCAGCCACCAAGTGCACAGCAGCTCATTAAAATGCACAGCCCCAGCTAGGAAGCTTGCTCCGACTTCTGGCTCTAGCTGGCAGCCTTCAGCCTGCTTAGATAAAGGCTGATGGGAAAATGTCATCTCAGACAGCTCGCTCTCTTCAGCTCTGTTCCTTTTCTTGCGCTCACCAGGAGCCAACCTGCAAAGAAGGGTC
>JAOTQQ010000012.1:144304255-144317341 GCA_026546715.1 Gallinago undulata
ATTCAGTGTTCCTGATTTTAGAAATATTTGCCTACAGACAGTCTGCACCTGCACTATGACAAAGAAAATTACTAAAACGGGAGATTCCTTACTGAAAAGTATCAGGTTTTTGAAACCTGACTAAGAAAACTGCTTTATGTCAGTGCTCGGCCACCAAGCGCACAGCAGCTCATTAAAATGCACAGCCCCAGCTAGGAAGCTTGCTCTGACTTCTGGCTCTAGCTGGCAGCCTTCAGCCTGCTTAGATAAAGGCTGATGGGAAAATATCATCTCAGACAGCTCGCTCTCTTCAGCTCTGTTCCTTTTCTTGCGCTCACCAGGAGCCAACCTGCAAAGAAGGGTCAAAAGTCTGTAGCTGCCCAGTCTTTCTCTTCTCATCTAGCACACAGCCCTCCTGTTCCTCAGCACTCATCCTAACAAGCAAGCCTAGCTTGGATAAGTGCAAATCAGGTTGCATTAGGGGAGGTGTGAGAGACTTTATCAACACAATATAACAACTGGCCTTCTCAGGGGACAGTGGAAAAGACCAAGGCTCATTTACCTCATGGCCAGGTACTTAGAATTGTTGGATGGCATTTCAGCACAAGTCTTGGACACATCACTCAGAAAACTGCATCTACCAAGCCAATATACCTCTCCCTCTCTAAATATATATATAAATATATATACACCTCTAGCCATGCATCTCTGGAAGCCTATATAACTGCACACGTAATGCACCCAACTGCTGGGTCTTAACACAACAGCTGAGTCAAAGGTGGTGCCCAGCAAGCTCTCGCTCCCATTATGTGACTGGTGATGGGCAAGGACACATCACTTGTAACACATCTGAGCTGCTTTATTTTCTCTAAAGCCTCCTTCTCTGGGGTAAACCCGAGAACAAACCAGGGTCAGAAACAGCCTGAAGTAAAGAAGTGTCTCTCTCTGAGACATTCTTCATTCCTGCTTTCTGCCTCTTGACCAAATGGAAATACATCAAGACTGAGAAGAGTCACACTGAACGAAGAAAGCTAGAAAGGAGTAATCTGGATCCAAAAGAAAAGAAAATCTCCATTTTAGTGAGGTTTGTCTGCCTGGGTTCCTCTCTAAGGAACTCTGAAGTTCCCTAATTCCTTTCTTGGCAATTCTTCCATATGCTGGTATGCTGTTAGCACACTGCAGGGACACAGATTTCCATGATGCAAGTTGCTTATTTTTCCTTAGTCCTTCACTTTGTTTGTTTAACTTTGTCTATATGCTTCCCATGGCAATCTCAACTTTGATGACAGAATTATTAACAGTGGTGGGGGCTGATGGGGACTCTCAAGCAGAGTAAACACAAACACTTACTGGTGTAGTGCAGTGTTTGTTATTGCATGTGTCATGGTAAAGCTGTATGAAAAGAAAAAGAAAAGTTCTACTTCTTATAAAACTAGTCTCATGGGATACAAACTATTCCATCAAGAAACTCTATGGGGATATATTGCAAATGAGCTTTTCAGCCCTAATGAATTGGTTTTCATTACCACTCCTGTCCAGATATGTATGCAACACAATAGGAAGCTTTAGGGTCAAAGCATTCAACAGTTAAAAAAATACCAAAAATGGAACAGCCATTTAACATTCCATTCTTTTTTATTCTATATTCCTTCCTCACGGACACCATGATAGTCTTTAACTTATTGATACAGACTAGGTTTCCCTCCAAGCCCCTACCTCATTCACCACATAGAAGACACGATGTCACTGACAAGGTAGCTACTCAAAACGCCAACGTAACGCCACTGTTTAATAGTAACTCTGTACCATTTTTGTCATGACTTATTCAAACTCTGCATAGTATGAATTCATTATTCACTTTTTCCTGCGTGCATCATGATTATCTTTATCTGCACAATTTCATCACTTCTGAGAATGTCCTGCATGGTCACTCCAACCAGGATGCTAAGCAACACATTTAATCCCAGCAGTAGCTGCTGTGAGTTTTCTTTATAAGTGTCCAAAATTCTCACATGGGTGGCTCCTGTAGCCATCAGGCAATACTTAATCATGAAGGTTCAGTTAATACCTAGTTTCAAGTCAGTCCATTGCCTTAAACCAGTTCATTATCTCATCCTCAGAAACAACTAGGCAACAAGTACCTGGACTGCTCAAGAAATTAATGCCTTAAGTACAGTGAATGTCCACACACAGGCACATTCCAGCTACACCACAATTATAACTTGAAAACTTGATTTTCATATATTTTACTCACCACTAACTTCAGCTCCATAAATCTTGTCACCATTTCCCACAGATTTCAGCTGAGGATAGCAGCACTTCTTCAGATGAACCCCCAACCTCAAGTGGAATTGAGCAAGGTGCAATTTATCAGTGTTAAATGAAAGCATGATTTAAACTTGAATCAGGTGTGTACATGGGTGGTTCTCTGGTTAACCATGTAATCTTGTTGTTCCCTGCCTTAGCCATTATACAACTGGGATTCGCAGTTATATAATTAACATCCAACCTTTCCAGGGGTGAGAAGAAGTTCCTTCCCTTCCTTGCTTACGCTGTCTTGGTACCAAAGTGAGAGGCTCTGAGAATGCTAGCAGTTGATTTTTTGCCTTTGAGTGCTTGCAAACAAATCCTAGTGTCAAGGATCAGGAACCAAGGGGACAAATCTTTCTGGACCTCTGGTCTGGCAGTTGTTCAGTAGCATGGGGAACAGGCTGAATGCAACTCACTGTAACACAGCAGAAGAAGCAGAGGATGAAGTTTAACATAGTCAGAACTGAGGGAGAATTAATCTCCACAGTCTCCAGGAGGGCCACGGAAAGTAAGATCTCAGATCTTTGACAGATTTGGGCAATTTTTCCACAGAGATGAAACACCCGAACAGGAGGTAAAAGCCACAGCTGAAACCTGCCTTTCAAGGCAGAAGAGTTTCTTTCTATGATCTACTTCTTAAGAAACTTCTCAGGGTGACATATAAAAAGGTACCACCTCTTTTTGTGGGCTTAATCTTCACATTTGCAGCTGACAAGGGCAAAGCTCCTCACAAGCTCACCCAGGAGAAAATAACATTTAGCACTTGAATAGCTACTCACCTTTGCCTATGCATAACTGCATGTAGTAAAATCTGGGATCATTACAGAGTGTTTGTCTAAGCATACAGAAATTTGGCCTTAGCTCCTTGCTCATCCGCAGCCTTCCTTGCATGACTTTGAGAAATCCTATAGGCCCAGAGCTTCAAAGTTATTTAAGAACCTGCTTACAATTTAAATACCTACTTTCCTCTGGATCCCATTTCACCCACAAACCTTTGAAGATCAAGGTTTTACCCAATCTGTTTCAGTTTCCCATCTGTAAGATAAAGGCAGTATTCCCTGACCTTATGGCAGGATAAGGAAGATAAATGAACAATGACTGGTAACAAGGTCCACAACTCAACAGGCAGCCTGGAGATGGAGGAAGTTCTGCTTATTTTTACCAGTACTACAAACACTTTAATTACAGAATCACCTAGGTTGGAAGGGACCTTTTAAGATCATCTAGTCCAAACAATAAAAAAAGAAGAAAAAAAAAACAAACAACAAAACCAACAAAACCCCCCAACCAAGACAAAAAAAAACCACAACCAAGATAAACAATAATCCTGTTTTTATAATAATAATTAATTATTTTATAATAATTAATTTTTAGAATAGTAATTAATGTTTAGTTAATAATCCTATAAACATCATGCCCAGGGTGGCTGGATAAATTTAAATCAAAATAAAAGAAATGCAACACGACAAAGTTAAATGAACAACCATAAATTCCCTGCAAAATAAGATGGTGATGTAGTTCATGGAAAGCTACTTTCTGCCCTTAATAGTCTGTTCTTCCCATGCTTCCAGCAGGGATTGTAGGGAATGCTTTACCACAGCTGTCCCAGGGTGAAAGGCCTTAGTGTTGGATGCTGTGCAGGCACATGGACCTCAGGGAAAATACAGAAGTAGTAAAAATGGGTCACTACACACTGTCTCATTCATTGAGATGGAGGTTAGTTGGATGACTTGGACTTGTAAGAATTTATCGGGACATTTATGGTTTGCATTAACCAAATATACACACAGCCCTATGGTCCTTCCCTTGTTATTCAGTTTGCCTGAATTTTGGGTAAAAAGATAATGATTTGTCCTGAAGAGGTTGTCAAAGGAAGAAAAGAACTTTTCATCACCAAGTGAAAACAGACTGTGGCTGAGAACTGCAGCCCCATAGAGACTTAGTCTCTGAGAGGGAGGGACACCGTGATGGAGCAGAAAACTCTTGAACTCAGACCTGATGTCTGCAGGCTACAAGACAGGGAGCGAAACGTAAACTGCTCTCTTAGCCCCCTTAGCCACAGGTAACATGCACATATCACATCAAATTACAAAATGGCATTTAGTACATGACCTGCTCTTTTCCAAGTTAGATACTTTCTCCTACAGGTGCAGTCTGTCCTCAGTTTTTCAATATAGGAGCTGTCCTAAGTTGTAGAAATGTTCTATTCTCATGGCATGTGGTCTTGCTCTCTACCATGAAGTCAGGTATTACTTTAATTAACAGCAATGGGAGCTGTGACTACCAAAAGGAGAGAAGGCCAGCTAAGAGGACCATTTAACATAAAAATAAATTAGATCTCAGGAAATGGGACCACAAGTACATAATACTTTACAGACAGACGCTGCTAAGCAGACAGCTCCCCTGACCCAAGGAGATTAATTTAATGCATGTATGACACTCCCCTGTTAGAGCATCACTCGTATGAGCACGGTGTTCTTCTCTATTCACTTGACTTTGTGCCAGAGTGAGAAAAAGGACAGCCAAGTTGCCTAGCTTTAAGAAAAATAGACCTTCAAACACACTATCACCAGATTTCTACATTACCATATATTGTAGCAGGGCTGGTAAATCCTAAACCCATAGGCCAATTTGTGTTTTAATTCATGCAGCAAATGGCCTTCTGACAAACTCTGTATTAACTCATTTATCATCTTCCCTTTTCTCTGCTCAGCTCACCAGCTACAGCTTTATTTGCAGGCTAAATACCGAGCTATAGATAGCTTGAGAGGCAGAATTTGAAATGAAAAATGAACGCACCTTACAAACTTAGCACCTTGAGTGGTGATCTTGTCAAGCTTTACAAACTAAGCAGAATTGGGTTAGGCCTGCACTGAAAGGAGACCTATCAAGAGGGAGAGGAAAGAGAAATCAGAAGGTGACATTCAGCCTTATTTTCACCAGGAGAGCAGAGATGGTGTCCCCAAGTAGCCCTGGGCAGATCCTGAAGCAAAGCCATGGGCTGGAGCACATTAATGCTGTTAACTTTGGTTCTCAATGTATAAAAGGAGAGTTTTGCATTACAGTACTTGTGTCTACAGCAAAGTCCAGTGCTGTCCATCTGAAACATCTTGTGCACTGCTGTGTCTGTTTCCTACTAAAATAAAGGAACAGTGCGAAGGTGAGACACCAAGAACTTGTTCAGCTTAGAGGAAAAATGGACTAGAGGCAAGGAACAATGCAAAAAGAGAAAAAAAATAAATACAAAAATTCTGTGATGATTGCAAGCATACAAAAGAATGAAAACAAATACCTTTGCTTAGATAACTCATTTTATTTTTACTTTTAAACTATATTTCAATTTTGTACAATGAAATCAACCCCTTTGCTGTCAGTAGCACATCCCTACATCTCAGCCTGGTTTCCTGTGAAACCAAAGATTACATGATACATCTCCCAGAAACTCCTCCACCCATTTCTCCCAATGCATTTCCACTCTTTTCTAACTTGTAACAGATTTAAGATGGATTTTGTTAATGTTAGGAATTAAAATTTCACCCTGGAGGGAGTTTTATCTCATTGTGGGGGTGGACCTTCATGCCTATTATGTTATTGCATGAAAGCAGCTTTTCCCATCGTGTTCTGGTATTCTTTAGGATTAACCTTCATGGCTACTTAGCAGAAAAACAACAAAACCTTCGTTCAAGCAGAAAAGGCTAAAACCTCTGTCGTCCCCACCTTTCTCTGGAAGCTATATGACTTCCCAGAAGTTTGTTTTCTATTTCCACAAAAAGTCAAAAGATATTTAAATCAAGTATTGTAGCCTATACCAAGCCAGTGTCCTTGGCATACACACTTTTATGAAACAGGCTGACAACAAAATGCTACTGCCTTGTAAAATTAAAGAAGATGGATGGTCTCGGTAACGGACACGACTCCAATTCTTACCAGCTTCCTCAGCAAATCAAGTTATGTCACTGAGGTAACTTTTCAGCATTTGCCACTAACAGGAACAGCAAAGTCCTCGGGGAGTTGATCTAGCATAATAGCTGACAAGAAACACATGGGACGATTGGTCATGATAAAAAACACACAGAGGTAAATTGCCTTCTCAAATGTCTTGGGAAAAGTCCTTAGAATAACACAGAACTCAACATAGGAAAAAAAAAATACTGAAATTCAGACTTTGAATTATTCCTCTCCAAACTCAGAAAATTATAATGAGTCAACAGAGGGAATCCCTCAGTGAACCTGACCCCAGTGGAGACATTCATGAATGTCTATAAACACTGAGCCATCTGCATGAAAAGTGAACCTCAGCAAAAAAAGGAAAGATGTTTTTGCAAGTGCAGTGATTGAAATGGGACACAGAGTTCTGGGGGTGCTATAGGAAGCAGCAAGAGCAGGCGTCTGGGTGTGAAAGGCAGGGGAGAGGCCGAGGCAGGAGGACAGGACCTCACTCTTTCCTCAGCAATGAGGCAAACCCAGCTGTATGCTTGAGAAGTTCTCCTCACAGCAGTAAAATCATCCATTATATTTCACTGCTGAAGCAGTGCCTGGTGGGGAAAATCCAAGACAGTGTTATGAACTTCTTTAGAGCACAACAGTGCTGCTCAGGTATCATGTATTTTATCTCGACAGAACTGCTACCCTGTGTAAGAGATGCTGACACCATCATGGGAGGTATAGAAAAGTATCTCATGGCATAACAAGCCCAGAGAGAGAGAGAAGTTATCACTTTGTAAGCTGTTAAATAGAGCTTTTGCAGAGTGTAAGGTTTTCCTGGATGAGTACATGACACGTTTTTCAGTCTTTACCTTCCAGATGCTGGGAAAAAAACAGTAATAAAAAAAAGTTTTAGTCATTTTGACTTGAAAAAACATGGCTTTCAATCAATGCAAGTTCTCCTCAAGTGCATTTTAACCCTATTTTTTGACTTGGCAAATAACTAAAATTTTAAGGAGCTAGCAAAGCACTCTTGTGTATGGATTTTAATCTCAATAGTCAACTTCTAGAAGAATCCTCTGCTGTCTAATAATTTGTGCTTAGAGACCCATTTTCCAACCTTACCTTAGAGCCAAGGCACAAAGAGAGTTGCCAAGGGCTGGTTTAAGGCAAAGCAGGTCACAAAGTCCGTGAGCACTTCATCAGTTACAAAAGCATCATGCTTCTACTGTGGTCTCTTCCTTTGCAATGATTTATATCTGTTCCCTCGTGTCCTTACATATTCATTAAATATTTCAACCGTATGCAGTACCTGTTGAAATAGGCTCTCCCTGAAAAAGAGTTTGCTGCGTATAAAGGTAAGAGGTGCAGCATAAATTTTGAGGATGAGTGATCTTAAAGATTCAGATACATACTGTATTCAATGGATATGTATCTAAAATCCCAATTTCACTTTGGACATCACAGCTTTTTTTCATTTGTTTGTTTTTTTTTAACTGTTACAAGGATGTAAATTTCTTCTACATCTTTTCTGGGAAAAAAAAAAATCATATTTTCTTATAACTTTGCTTATCTGCTTAGTACTCAAAGTTATAGGGACATATTTATCTTTTTTAAAAGAACAACAATTTGTTTTGAACAGGGAGCAATTTGTTTTGGCTTTACCTATGGAAATTTCTTTAAAAGAACTATGAGGAGTGATAAATTTGGTTTGTGAGATACGGCTTCAGGTATAGACAAAGGGAGGGGAAATTTGTGGCATGTTCAGTCCAGGTAATATCCCAATTCATGTGCATTAAAACACATTTCTTAAAAGTAACATTGAAAGGCTCTGTTTGGGGGCACCTCTTTTACTGGTTATTGTTTGTATGTTCACATGCATGTCGGCAGAGGTACTTTCCCAACAATGTCTCCTGGCTGTACATTGAGGAACAGCAGCTGGCAAAAGAAAACTTGAAATGTTTGCTGTTGAACAGCTTTGTTCAAAACTCCTGTCAGTCGCTGCTAATAAAACAAAACAGAACAAACCAAAAAGGCCAACAGATTCAGAAGGGCATGAGAAGTCTTGCTCAAAACAATCACTGGACCTGGGAAAATAAAAAAGTCACAGGCAAGGCATGACCTGAGCCAAGCACGCATTTGAATCGGGCCACTTCTGCTGTCGGTGAATAGAGGCCATGAGTGAAAGCTGTTGCTAACAAAAGGACAAATCTTTACTAAGCAGCAGCAAGTCCTGCAAATATCAGGCATTTAATATATCTCAGAGAAGAAGGACTGGAAAGTGTTTTTCAAAACACAGATGAAGCCTCATCGTATTCAGAAAGGCAATCAGTGCAATTCATAGAGGAAAAAGCTGTTGAGAGATGGTGTTTCTTGACAGTGGTCATACATTACCATCATTCAGTAGTTATCTACTATATCATGGCTGATTTCCTGAACACTCTGAAAGCAGAAGCTGTGTGTGGATTCATGCTCTTACCCTACCATGATTTCCTTCTTATGAAGATTTTCCATATAAACTTTGAGGCACACATGGCAGGCTCTTCCATTCACTCCATATCCACCACAAGCCCAAGTCTACCTTTCCAGACCAATGGGATCTGCAATGTCCCCAGGATCTCCAGAAGGGGTCATGTAACCTTCGCTGCTCAACTGCTCCCAGAGGAAAATGCTAACCTAACAGAAAGTGTTTAACTTTTAGTCTCTTAATCAATATATCAGGAATATAAAATACCATTTAACTAACCAACATAGGAAGGATTTATAGCAGCACTAGGTACTAAAGAGGAATATTGAATAACCAGGCTCTTCCTTGAACCAGAATTGAGACCCCAGTCCTTCAAAGGATGAAATATGCGGTTTTCTGCCTCTTCACTTACTGGAACTGAAGTGTGCTGTTGAGTCATTAATAAGTCAGGATGAATTTAACTGTATTTCTGTCAGTTTCATTTTAAAACCCACGGGTAACTATTTTGACAATATACTGTAACCTGTACTGTCATATTATTCACAGCTATTGTTTACCACAGCATCACAGCTGACTGCTCAGTGGTGACAGTGCACAAAACACACGCTTTGCTTCTACTCACCACCTCCTGGGGGGGCTGAAGTGACACGTTCATACTGGGGGCAGCCAAAAGCACAGACATGACCAGCCATCACCAGGCCATTGCAGCTCTCATTAACCTGCACTAATTCACTCCCCACCCCTCCTGTGACCCTGCTGTGTGATTAACCCGAGATGCACATGGAAATTCTATGGCAGAAAAACAAACAGGCTGCGGGAGTGCCCTGGCTGGTGAAAGTGTTCTCATCATGGGATCGTTCTTCATTTGTGATCGTCTCAGAGGAAACCTGGACAGAGGCGACACTGGCAACTCCTACGAGTATAAAACATTACAAAGAGGTCACCAAGAGCTCAGTTTTTCATACCTCTTACCTAGAGCTGCTACCTCTTCCCTGTAAATCTTCAGTTCCGTACCAAAACGCTTCCCTGATAGGCTGAATTCAAACCGGGAGCAAGGAAATAGATGCTGGAATACACGTCTCTAAGTATATTTGTTCAAACTAATTCATCCCCTTTCTTTTGTGTCCTTGAAACTGAGGTAGGGTGGAAGAAAATATGTCATTTGATGACACATTACTTTTCCCCATCTCAATCCATCTTCCCCAATGCTTATTCAATAGTTACATGACTTGAATTCATCACGTCAAGTGTACACTAAAATTGAATTAAAACTATTTGAGTCAGAAAGCATACAGATGCTCATGTGTTTCCCATAGCTAGGAACATCCTGTTACAGTAGCACAGCTGCAAATTTTGAAACATTTAAAAAGAAAATTGCTTTACATGGGGGAAGGGAAGGAGAGAAAAGATGTCTGAATTCAAGCAATTCATGTTCTACATTATGATAATCCGCTGATAAATTTTTGAAGTTTTAGAAACGGGATTGCTGGGTAGAAAGGAGGAAAATTCCATTAGTGTGTCCATAAATGGTTTTAAAGATGCTCTATAAAGTGTTTCAGCACTGGAGAGTGTTCTTCTAGCCACCTGCTGCAGGCTAGACATTCTTCTTGCACTGAGAATTCAAAATAAAATTAAAGAACACAGGTTTCAAAGATTTTAAGAAAGGGATTTCTAATCAAACTTAGGTGACAGAAGAAAAACAAACAGTGCTAGGATCAGATTCTCAGCTAATGCAAACTGGTGGTGTGATAAAGCTGAAAACCTGACCATGGATTTCTGATAAATTTCAGTTGTCATTTTCACATGTATTTGCACAAGAGCAGGGAGAGGTTACGTGGATTTACTGTTTATTTAATGGCATGAAGACCTGACCGAAGGCAGAACTCAGAAGAATATGCTGAGCAGAATTATACCAAGGAAAACGATGTGACAGTAAATAATATTTGCAATCATGTCCTCGTCCACATAGCTACACTACTCTACAACAGATACAGCAGTAGTAATCATGATGCAAGACTTGCCTCCGTGGACTTTACTGTGAGCCTCCTCTCCTTATGGGAAAATGGGAACCTGATGTTTTTTGCACGTTCAAGCCTTTGCCCCTGCATTGTGTCCATGAGCAAAATTTACTTCTATCAGTTCTTAAGTGCTGACACCTTACAATAATTTACGTATAGCTTCTTATTCATTTTGCATTGCATACATACAAACAGCATGGCATCAAGGCATTCTTCTTGCATAACTTGTGCTACACAGAAGGACTGTCAGGAGAATGCAGGTGAAAATCTTGACTTCGCCAAAAACAACGGGTCTTTTGTCCTTGTTTTCAGAGGTTGCACAAGAGAAAAGCTGAAAAATTTCATTTCAGCTCTCTGTAGGAAAACTGCTGTGAAGTTACGCTGTCTTTCATGATACTTATCAGTGTGTTTCTTTTTCACAGTCTGCAAGTGAAGGAAGAGACTGAAAAACTGAAAAGACTGGGAACCTGTGGGAGTCCCTAGCCCTTTGCTTCTCTTTACTCTTCCAAGAGTAAACGGGTACTCAACAGGCCAAGTCGTTTGCCCACATCTTTGTTCTTTCCAATGAAACAGTAGCAGCTGAGAGAACTGTTCATAAGGTTCACTCATCCATGGCAACAGAAAAATATGAGTGTCCATATCTGTTATAAGCATCTTGTCATTCCTACAACCTCAAAAATGAGGCACAGGTTCTTCCATAAGAAAATGACATCATGTGTGTACATTTTAAAAGCAGCTTTTTTTTTTTTTTTATAAATTGTTTATTTGTAGGGAGTTGTGTATGGCCCCTGTGAAGTGATCTGTAGAACCCAACTAGACTGGATGATTGTGTGTCTGTTTCAGCTGCAAGAGTTCCCTTGACCCCAGAGGATTTGGCCTTGTTGGTGAAGAATGAGACCATGCCCCACTGACAGCAGTGTGATTGTAACCCACAGAGTTACAAGACCTTTGGAAATGGACTGGACCATCCAGACCAAAAGAAATCTCCTTTTTTGGAAAATGAATCACAGGATCTTTAGTGATTGTACTAGGATGTACAAGGATGCCTGGCACCATGTGGCAAAAACAAATACAAGACTCTGCGATCTTGTACAGCTGACAAATATTAAATCATCAACTTGACCTGCAAATACACCCAGGATTAATCCCTAAAGGCATTTTTATCCAAGTTCTAACTTGGCTTGATATCTATTAATTTGTGACCTATAACAAGATCACAGCAGGAGATGAAATGGCTATATCTTCACATGCCCCAATTCTTAACTATTGAAATTTCTAATTAAAAAAAAAAAAGCATAAATAAAGAAGACATCCAAAAGCTTCTAAGTTCTTCTAATTAGAATGTACAAATAAAGCCACACAAGATCATCCAGAGAAATTATAGTAATGCTAACCAAATGTGAGTTCATTAAACAGTTGCTTATAACACAGCTGGAACTCCCTTTTTATTCATATAGATTAGAATAATAATTATCATTGTGTGCAAGTGAAAAACATGGTGAAAACTTTATTAAAATCAAATACCTGAAATCCAGCACCTAATTCCTTACGTGGGTACCTTCATAGAGAAGGGTTAACTTTCAGTGCTATAGAGAAGAATCACCTGGCTAAAACCAGGCAGTAAATAGGACCCGACATGTCCTCAGTTCTCTCATCTGGCCTTGAGAAAGCCCAGATCAGATTCCAGAAAGTTAAGTCCCTTTCAGATACCATCTACTTTCTGCTACCCTATGTAGTTATCTTGGATAACCTAGAACTGCTCACACTAGACGCCTATGTTTAGGCAACTGAATCATTTCCAAACAACACTGCACCTTCAGGGAATGCTGATAATTCAGACTTCTGGAAAACTAGTATTGCTTCCTGGCCAAAGGAATTGCTTACTGCAGACAATTTTTTCAAAGTACAAACAATAATGTATATACTCAAGTTACCGCCAAAGGAAATCCGTAATATCCCCAATAAATATGGTTACAATCCTATGCTGGAATGATCTCCCAAAGTACAGTTATGTTCTCCATTTGAGGAATTACTTCATTTCTTTGGCTGGAAATGAAAAAACTGATATGAAAAAGGTCTCTGATGTCATGAAGAGCATGAAAACAGTCAAAGGGTGGACAACTGCCAGATATCTTTTCCAACTAAATTGAAGGAATAACAAAAATAGCAAGTACGAGTTGGGAAAATAGAAAAGAAAACATGAGCTAATCCATTATATACCATATTTACCGGCAAAATTTAACTAGACTTTAATGGAAAAGAAGCCAGATAGGCATTGCAAACATAAGAATCCAGAAGGCACCTTTACCTCCTGAAACATTTCTTTACTGAAAGGGTTATCAGGCATTGGAATGGGCTGCCCAGGGAGGTGGTGGAGTCACCATCCCT
>JAOTQQ010000012.1:144317441-144330008 GCA_026546715.1 Gallinago undulata
TTTGTGGTTGGACTCGATGATCTCTGAGGTCCCTTCCAACCACCACAATTCTGTGATTCTGTGATTCTGTGAAATACCTGAGCCAAAAGTCTCAGGAAACGAGGAAGATATTTTTGGAAAATATCAGGATATGGTTATCCTAGTCTTAATCTTTTTCTCTGTATCCAGTTCAGATAGAGGATCCTCAGCTAGTAGGTCTTTTCTGATAATGAAGACATATGTTAGAAAAGTGCTTGTGTAATAAATGCTGCAAGTGTTCTTAGGGAAGGAAGAAATACTGGTGACAGAAGTGACCTAAATGTGTCTTGATTTCCTTTCTTCTTTTTTACTCCAGGTTACCTACATCATAGGATGCAAATCAGTAAGAGCACAAAAGGCATAAGACATTTTAGTGTGAGAAAATACCATCCACATCAATTTTTCTCTTCTTGATAGATGTCTCAATTGTAGACAAACCTCTTGATATTTTTCTGACCCCACAGGTGACATTTTACATGTTGGCTCATTTCGTAGGTGACAGTAGAAGGATTACAGCACAGGTGTGCAGCTGGGAACATGCATTAACCAGTGGGACTCCTCTGACCTGTGTTGACCAGCCAGCCCGCTGCAGGGCTTGCAGCAGAGCAGAGGGAACGTGGCATTGTGCTGCCGAGGCAGAGGACAGAGCTGGGGAAAAATCATGGGAGTCTCCTGCCCAACACCTGGGATTTGGTTGGTCCAGGGCTCATTTCATTTGAATCTCCTTCTTTTCCAGGAAGGCAAACAAATTTTATTCCTACAAACGGGAGAGGATTAGGAACCGATTACACCATGCAGACACTGTGCTGGGTATTTCATAGTCTCTGGGACACACAGGAAGCTCTGGGAAATTTGAATATATCTATTTCCCTTTTTTTCTTCTGAATTAAGCAATTCTTGCAATAATCCAACTTTTTCCTAGAAGGGTTACAAATAATTCTATTTATACACCTGTGCTGCTATCCTGCTTCCACAATGCTCCTTCCATGTCTGCCATTTCACATACATCCTCAGCCCAAGATGATCCCTCTGCTAGTGCTCAACGGGGCAAACCTTTGACATATTTAGTGGAAAATTAATTCCCACAAGTTCAAGTGGAAAAGCTGCTTGCTTCAACATGGTCAGAACTGGACTCTAATCCCCAGAGGAAATGGCTACAGAGAGGGGTGTTTAAGCTGCGGGAGTCAATCACCTAATTTGTGCTTATGCAGCACCTAGCACCATAGGAGTTCCCATTTCATTTGATTCCTACATGCAGCACTGGAACAGAAATAAATAATAATAAGATTGCAGCACTGATCTTGCTGTTTCTTGCCGCTGTTTAATGAACTCTCATTATTATATTATGGAAAACCGAGTGTGTGTTCTGTAATTAGTCCTCTATCTGCCACATACCATAACCAGTCCTCACATTCTCCCTAATGACACAGATACTATCATGAGGGCTGACAAATGCATTCCCCCTGACTCTATATGTTTCACTTCTTTTAATTATCCTCATTTTTAAATATCTGAAACAACAGTACTTTTCACATCTGGTCCTCCTATAATTGTATCTAACAGCTCCCCACACCCTCAGAAGGAAAATCTTTCATTTTAATTGCATAGTAGACTTTATTTTTGTAGGGGCAGACAGCTAATTCCTCTAAGAAACAAAGCAGTCCAGCATTCACCGAGTTAAGTGTAGGGTAGCTGCTGCCGCTGTCTGTGACACCTTTTAGATTCCCAGGAATCTAAAATCTTTAAATTCCCCTGTGTAAGTCTAGAGTCTCTCTACCAGCATTAGCAGAATAGGATCTCTGGTACCAAAAAAGCCATGTTTGGTCTCTGATTTCCACTCTTGCAGCTCCTGCAGCTAAGCTTATCATCACCGGGAATGAGATATATGCCTATTTGTCAGTAAAGAAATAAAGAGAATCTGACAACGTTGGAAAATCTGGTGTGCTATAAAATACCTGGCAATGCAAAGCATGATTATATATGCAAGCAACTCCTAAAAATATCATAGCTCTTAACGGAGTGTTCATTACCGTGACAGATGAGATAGGTTTTCCCCAAGACAAGCAACATCTATGTTAAAGTAAAGAAATTAACTCTGGTTATTTTGACTACAGGGAGAGGAGGGAAGTGAAGAGCAGACAGGATACAGACACTAGGCAAGAGGAACGAAATAGCCCCTGGTGAGAAAATTGCCTCATTAGGTGTCACAGGTTCTTTTGGTGCCTGTGTGATACCTGTATCTAAACCTTCTGCCAATAAGTCTGCAGTATTCACAGTTTTGTGTATTAGTAATTGATTTCCTGACAGATGGCATCAACCACCTCTCTCTCTCCCTACGAGGCCAGCCTGTCCAGGTGCGTTTCCCACAACCCCTTCTAAAGAGATGGGCAAACTGGGCATCAGTCGGAAGCTCCTAACTTGGAGGGGAAAGATCAAAAGCCTGAAGAATCAGCACAGATTGGCATGATGGGCCCAACGGGGCCAAAAGTGTTCTTAACAAGAGGAAGCACACACTTTCACAAGGTTGTGAAACCTTCGCTAGGCAAAGCCAGACACTCTTGCAGCCAAAAATCATCTTTGTCTTCTTCCCCAATGGCGTTCCTATGCTTTTGCACTTGCATCTGGGCAGGCTTTGCTGGTACAGTGTATTTCCCCTCGAGGAATCACGACCTGCTCTGTTAACATAAATGAGCAGCTGGTCTTCCACGAGGAGGGATTGCCAGCAAACAAGAGGATTTTCCAGCATTTCCCACTAAAATGACTTTTGGCAGGAAAATGAGAATCATTCACAATAGAGCCATTTTTAAGGGGTGCCTGTACCAATTTCAACAGAAACAAAGCACACAATTAAAATGAAGAAGGCAGATAGCGACAGCACAAAGAGTTTGGTTTATAAGCCCCTCCACCAGCCAGGCTCTCCTCGGTCTCTTCAACTTCCTGTGAGAATTGCTCCACTTTGCATAAATAATCATTGCCAGCCCAAAAAAAAAGAGAGAGAGATGCTGAGCTTTCATTACCATTGCCTCTTTTATTCCTCATCAACACCAGGTACTGTCACACATGCCCACCACCCGTGACGTGGTTCCATGGTTCCCACATTTAGCTTAGGGTTATTTTCACCCTGCTTTTGTGGTTCTTTAGTTTTAGCTAATTACAGCCGGAAGGTCAGCTCCATGATTTGAACCAGAAAGAGCAGGAAGCAGAATTTCAGGTCCCTCATTATCCTATCACCTCCCTCTCTGAAAAGCTTTGTTAGTTGTGATGAAAGGCAGAGAAACCTGGCTTCCCATAGACTTTCCCAAGCGGGAAAACACTTCTGTAACAGCTTTAATTCCTTCAAGAGTGACATTAGCGATTAGATTCTAGTACTATATGAGCACAACCACTTGTTTTATTCTAGTAATAGCCATTACAATTTCTCTTTAACAAGTTTGCATGAAAATCATATGGTTTCTTTTCTCCTCATGACAGCAAAAAATCAAAAGGATCAAGGAATTTCTTTAAAAAAAAATAAAAATAAATCTAGTTTTGACCGATGATGCTGATGGGTGAGGCAGAGAGCAGTAAGGGAAACAAATTGTTCCAATGGTGGTAACCAGCTCCTCACTTCTCTTTTTCCAGTTTGCTAGACATACTCTCACATGGAAGGATGGGACCAAATAAAGAAGGCTAGATGCATAGACCCACTGTATAAACACAGCCCTTTGTTGCTGCACAACTTTTTTCTTAACAGACAATTTCTTGTCTTTTAACAAGGTCCTCTGTTGTCCATTGCAACAACGCTAGACCAAGCAAACCAGGGGACTGCTCCAGAGCTTCATCCTACCAGTGCTTACAGCCATTCCCTTACAACCTGCTTACAGCTTCCCTTCAGTAATTCCAGACCATTATAGATAATTATACCACCTTGTACCATCCTCTGTAACTCCCCTTCCACCTTGCTGTTTGCAGTTTTCTGAGATACGTGGGTTGCCCACAGCAAGAACTTCACTCTGGCTCATTAACATTTAAAACCTCCCAGCAAGATGTTTACAAGGTTACTTCTCTTTTAAGCCAGCCTAAAATATGATTTTTTCTATGCAGTTATATATTAAGATAGATAGTTCAAAAATACAGATATTGACATGAATATGGAAGACATAAGAGTAAGAATTTCCAGCATTGCTAAAATGCAGCGTTTTCTGTATTTTTAGCTCTCAATTAGCTGCCTTGATTGCTATTGTTAAATTTTGTTTCTCTAGCATCAAATAAGAGTACATTGGTGCATTCTGTTCTATGTTACGGGTTGTCTGTGGTCAAGTTGCTCTCTATATGGAGAATCAAGTCTAAATTATGGTTTATAATGACCCCTTTATAAAAAGATACAAGAAATTCCATCAGCACTGCTCATCCTACTGGTCTGTGTGTTTCCCAATCTGGTGCAGTCACAACCTCCAGTTGTTTTAGTTAGGCAATCACTTTGCTACTAAGGGTGTTCTGGAGCAAAAGAGGAGCCCTGCTGAGAAACAAACTCTACATGTGACACCCAAATTCTCTGTTCAACTCCCATCAAAAAATAAAGCTAGCTTTAGAGAAGTCTGAAACCAGAGGTGTTTTCCCACACAAATATAGCCCTGCTTTCCATAAATCCTTGAATGCCTTATGCCACACAGGGGTTCAGCCGTTCACAGAAGTGCAATGAAGACACCTGCCCAGCAGAGATCCGTGCCAGCAGCTCCAGCTGGCAGATGCACACAGCTCATCAGATGTTGCTCACTGGGCAGCAGTAAAAGGAAGGAGAAAGTTTCCACACTTCCCAAGGAAATCAGACTGTGGGAAGCAAATGAATGGAGTCAGCCAAGGAAGGAAACAAGCACATGAAGGTCAGCCATGGTCCGTGGGATGATGAAAATGTCTGTGATCTGCACAAGACCAGTAACCAACAAACAGCCAAAACACTTCTAGCTTAAATGTCTCTGGTCTGTAACTGGATTGTATGAGCTGCTAATCTGCTTGCCAGGAAGAGGAGAAAGAAGCCTCGTTGTTTTGAGACCACAGTTCAGAAGTTCAGCTTTGACTCTACTTTCCAGGTCTTGCAATGGGGTCTTGTAAAAATAAGTTCTTACTCTCTTAAAATGTTGACAAAAGGGGTTATTTTCCTTTTTCAAATAGAAAGCCTGCAAAGCATGGGGAAGAGTACAAATGAGTGACATCAAGGTCTCAATTTACTTACCCATACATGGCTGTCTGGTGTCACTGGAAGCGTCCAAGGGCCTTGAGTTATCTGCAGGACTGGGTGATACAGCACAAGAACAGAGCCTTCCTGAGGGTGCAAGTGGGGGCAGCCCCAATGCCCTAGGGCATCTCACACAGCCCATATGGCTGAACCTTCTGCTTATGGATGAGATCACCTCTTCTATCTATAAATGTCTGTATCCAAGCAAATTGCCTTGGCTTTTTTTACAGATTGTGAAGAGAAGCAGGTGCATTTAGATCATAGCTTTCACAGCTTCTCTGCCCTATTTTAGGGTGAGAGAATTCTTCCCCCAAGACCTGTTTTGCTTCATTATGAGATAGGAAGCTCAGATGTGAGGTGGCCTGACTAAAGGTGGGATATGTAAATTACAAGCACATAACATCACCTGAGCATTGTTTGCCACTGATGGCTACACAGAGTGAAGGCTCATCTCCAGGTTCCTCTTCTGGTTGAAGAAAGGCTTGTAATATAGCCATAGCCAAAGTTCAGAGTGTCATAAATGTCAAAGTAGGTGGTTGCCTTTCCTGAGATGAATCATGCCTTTGTATTCTCTCAGGTGAATATTGCCTAAGGCTTGGTCTATGCCTGGGGCAAGAAAAAAAGTACCAGGAAGAAAAAAGATTTCGCAAATAAGCGAAAATGCGTAAGTGCTGCTGGAGTGTCTGAGGTCCAGCATTATATTACACTTGAAGAGAGCGTTCATGCTCTGTAGCTCTAAGTGGTACATGAGCCCTTCTTTAGGTTGGGAACCCCAGAGAAAGTTTATGGGAGAAAAAAAGGGACAAGAAAAAAGAAAGGAAAGCTGACCTCTGCCCGTTCTCTGTCGTGAAAGAGCTCACATTCAAAGTGAAGTTCTGCTGCTCCTGCATCTTTCCATTCTCACCCTACCAAAAGTTTGGGTCAAAGTTCAGAGTAAATCAGCTTTTTTAATGAATCATTTAGTACTTACAAAATAGTAAAACATCCCACACCATTAAGTTAGCAGTGATTAATGTTCCATAAAAGATTTCTGCATATATGGATATCTCATGCAATATTTATCATAGCCCCACAAGTGGCTGGGTCAGCAGTTTTATGGTGAACCTCTACAGCCTCTAATAATAATACCTCTCAGATGGGTATAAATCAGGAATAGTGTGGAAAGAAGGGTCATAATCTATTCCTCCCCTGTGCAGGAGGGTTGTAATGTTACAAAAATAGTAAATGTGCAATATTTCACAGTTAGAAACTTAGGAAATTTGTCTTGGGTTTGGTTTTTATTCTTCCTCATCAAGATTTCAGCGGAGAGGAGAGCTAGTGTCCGCTTTATTTCATTCACTAAGTAAAGGACTGGAGTCTCCTGCATTCTCACTAAGAAGATTTAGTAGGAGAAGTTTAAATTGAGATTCAGTAATTAACTGCACACACTCTCCTGGTATGTTTCAGGGTTTACTAGAGAAGACTGCTACAGCACATTCCCACTTCAACCTGACTCCCGGACAGAATAGAAGGGGCTTAAGATTTATGTGTGAGGCTCACATTACCATCTCATTCTTTCCAGGGAAAACATGTAACATGCTTCATTTTCCCTACCTGTTGCATGAGAAAACACAGAAAATAATTGTGATCTAAGATTGGATTACACAGCTCCTCAAGGTTTCAAGGTTTTATCTCAGACCTGCATGTCCAGGTGATTTTTATTTTTTTTTTCTCCTTGCAAATATAATAACTTTGTTTTCTGGGACAAATGCTTCTGAGACAGTAAAAAGTTAACTTCTCTCCACTTTTCACCTAAAAGGCTTCCTATACCTAGGAAAAGTGGTCCTGAAGCTACTAGCCTTGATACAGTTCAGGGACTTGGGGAAGTATATCTACAAGTAGATCACTGCTCAGTGCAGTCTTCCTTCTGTGCAATTCAGAGAATGATGCTGGTTTATCCATTCACCATTCCAAAAAGTAGTCTGGGAGCAGGTGGCAAAAATTTGCCCTGGTGTCCTAGTTGTATCCAAGCGGAACCGTGTTGCTTAAGAAGGATTTCCTGTCACCTCTTCCCTTATAAATCAATTTTATGAACTGTTTGCCTGCCAAACTCATAGCAGCAGCAGTGCTACAAGATAGTCAGAGCTAGTAGGAGTCACATAGCCATGGCTGTTACCTAGACATCAGGTTAAAGGGAATAGCGATGTTCCTTCCTTGCAACACAGTCAGACCATCACTGTGCTATGCTGATTCTCCTCCTTCATGATTTCTTAAGGAAGGAGGACAAGACTGTAATTTTATCGAGCTGCCACTTGGGCAGTCAGGGTCTGGTTTGGAGTACGTGCACCGTGAATGCTTTCCCCATCTGTTCCTGGCTGAGCATCTGGGGCGTGAGAGCTCGGATGCCACCCGGGAGGCTGCCAGCTCCAGATTGAGATGCTTCAATGGAAACATCTACGGCGGAGGTGTCTGTCTGGAAGCAACGTGTGGAAACCCAGAGCAGCTGAGGGAGTTTATGAAGTGATTCTGCTCATCCACACTGGTATCTGCCAGCCCCACAGAGATGTTTCTGATTTCCAAGGGCATTTCAAGTAATGTTAGATGTTTGTGTGTAGACAAATTCAAACCTGGGTGCCTATTCAGTATGAGAGTGTGGACACCTAGAGCACACTGTAGACATCCAAATGTCTGAAGCTGAATCATACCCCTGGGGCTCTGTTCAGGTGCCTAAATATAGGCTGCTAGTGCCATCTAGGTGCTCTGAAGTGTGTGAGGACCTTTGAGCAAGCCACATCTGTCTGGACAGGCAGCTGGATCCTGGGTTGGAGACCCCAGGGCAGCTCTGATGGCTCAGAGAGCTGAGAAGTGCCCCAAGCACCTTCGGTCAATGGAGTCAGCATTGAGGCCAGTTGCAGAGATATCCAAAAGTTCTCTGTTTGGGAGGTTCAAATCCCTTCTTCTTTTATTCTGAAGCACTGTGAATTTGTTATTTGCATTTGCATATTAAGGAGGTACTTTAGCTTCACTTCACTTATTTTCCACAAGAAAAGTTGAAAGCAATAGTCTGTGCACTACAGGTTGTTAAAAAATGAACTATTTCCTTTGGGTCTCAAAAAAACCCACCCTCCTTAGAAATGAAAAAGTTTCCAACAAAATGTTAAATTAGTACCATCTCTTTTTCCTCTTCGTGTCTTTTCTCTTTTGTATCAGCCTTTCTGTTTCAGTGATGAAATGGAACCGAAAAGAAGAGGAAACAGAAGCTGGGATCACAGGAGAAAACACAGAGGCCCCAGTAAAATGAGGGAGAAAACTGCTGAAAGCAAACGCTTTTCTAAACTCTTCAGATCAATCACAACAACAAAAGTTTCTTCTCAGAGCCCGCTGAACAGCAGTGGTTTCAGCTGTCTGCTTGGTTTGTGAAAGGAGATTTTTTTTACAAATTTTCAGCTACTTTCAGGCTCAATTAAACAACATTGAGACAAGCTGACCTGCACTAGCCACCCAAATATGATTTCCAGTGTCAAAGGCAGCTCCACCATTCGCTATAAAAGCCCTTTATGTTACTACTGCTATTTATGGACATCTTAAAACAAACCAGACCGGGACTAGTCATTCAATAGGTAGTACCCAAATAAAGAGCGTGGCATTCATGGCAGCACCGATGCCATTTATAAGAAGTTGTCAGCCACTGGTCCACAAAGCAATCCTGACTTCATAGGGCACTCAGCTGTATCCAGCTGTTCTTTCCAGTCCAGTACCATGATTTCTCTCCCTCCCTTTGGTATCTGCAGGGAAAAACATGTCTTTGGATACACCACAGATATAGCAGTAATCTGCACTCATCTTTATTATGCAGTACATAATTGCCAAAAAAAAAAAAAAATTGTTTTCAAAACATTCTTCAAGTTTTCCACCAACTGGCAAGTCCCAAAATAGCAACAATCCTACTGTGCAGGTACCCAAAGACTGTACATTCATACCCTTACTGCGAGCAGTTTTCTTCTAGTTAAATACACGTACATTCCCGTACATTGCAAAATGTCTGCTCTGCCATCTAAAAGAACATGGGTGTGATAGAGGTTAAGGACCTGGGGACACATTTTGGGTTTTCTCAGCAACCTCTTAGAACAGAACCTGGAGTCTCCAACCTTGGTCTCTGTTTTCAGTCTCTCTACAAATGCACGTGATCAGAGGCCACTATGCACTTCATTATTCACTTAAAATGGTAAAATATCTTAACAAATGATGAAATATAAAAGGTCCAATGTGCCTGAGGATCCTAATATGAAATGAATGTGGGAGTACCAGCAAATGGCAAAACAAACTCTGAGGCTACATCCACATTAGGAACTGCAAGCCCATTAGTGCAAGTCCAGAAAGAAAAACATAAAGGAAGTTCTTGGCTATTTGTTAGTTCAGAAGAACTTTTAATGCAGCATTCCCTCAGAGATTTCTCCTCAGAGACGTTATTTTTCCCTTTTTAACACATGGTATGATGAGGCAGACTGAAAAACATTGTGTTCTATGAAAAAACAAGTGGTTAGGATATATGTTTAAGATGGGTGGAGGAGAAATTAACATCTGTTGGCTGATAGGAGGGCTACCACTAAGCTAAGGAGCAGAAAACAAGGCCCATAGCTTCTTCTTGGGGTCTAGCATAGTCTTGGTCCAGAGAGAAATATACAAGATTGTGACCACAATTATCAAAATTATTTCATTCAGGTTTAGACAGGAAGCCTGTCTAAACAGGTTTCAGAAAACCTGTTTGCAGAAACATTTTGTAGCTAATATATGTTGAAGTCTTCAGAAACTGTCCACTTCTTTCACTGAGCTCCATAATCAGGGTTCCACAAACAGAAGTGTTGTTGTTGGGTTCAGTTCATTTACTATTGACTCCTTAATGTTTAGTTCTCCTGATGCATTTTCAAAAACTGGTCTTTAACCAGACTTCAAATGTATTTGGCATCCACATCTTTCAGGAATGAGTTAATTCACAGGTTATTAGTATTTTCTGTGTAGGTTATCGCACCACCCATAACACACAACTGTCTCAAAGATCCAAAGGGTTTGCGACTCAGACCTACTGTTCCTTCTTTTGACTTCTTGGTATCACATTACTTGGTCAATAAATCCCTTAAAAAATTTAGGTGGTCCTGGAGTTAAAAAAACAACAAGAAAAACACCACTGAAGAGAAGTTATTTTCATACTATGAAAAAAGTCCAAACTTTCTCAAAAAAAGTATTACAGAGAGGCAACGGATCTAAAGGAAAACACCATGTCTGGAACTCTGCATGTTGAATAATGGATTTGTTCTTTCTTCAAAATTTTTCTGTCCTGCAATGGCTTTAATTCTCAGTGAGAGAGCTGAGTTTATATTATACTGAATTTAAAAGCTATAAAATCCGATGTTCCCTTATGTACTTCTATATTTTATCCCAAATCAAGTTATAGTGGCATTGAATATAGCTATGTGACAAAACCTGTACTATATTATGCCATATTAATCCCTCTGTAAGAAAATAAATATTCTACTCCCATTAAAGTGGATCTTATTCATAGAAATAAAACAACCAATAAAATATTCTCATCCATACACACAACCTCAGAACTCCTTGAATTTATTGATGAAATAAAGTATATTATCATAATACAAATAATGCTTCAATTTCATCTAATTTTATTGTTTCTTAAACTATAGATTGACCTCAACAGAATTTGCAAAAGTCTGATACCTCAGAAGTAATTTATCTTTCTGGTCTCAGAGTACCAGAGATGCCTCAGGATACTCCTGCTGGCCAGGAGAAGGAGAGGAGCACAGACATGGCAGGAATTCCTTGAGGCAGCACAGCACATGAAGTCCACAGATGATTGTCTCCTCGCTACTCTTTTCTGCCTTTACATCTGTTCACAGGAACTACCTGACTCTTCCAATGAGACTTTCTACAGCTGGTAGAAATTTCTCTGTCAACACCTCATTTTGATGTCAAATTGGGTTCTCAACCAAGCAAAACAGATTTGAGAAAAATCAGATTTTTCATCTGAAAGCTCAGGTCTCGCAGAGGGCTCTTTCCTCTCAATTTCCAGCAATTTGTGGCTGAATAATTTTCAGTTTTGGAGAAAAATGCTTCTTTTGGTTTGTGGAAGTCACTATCCTGCTTGTCTCCATACAATGTAGAGTGCTCTGACCCACTCCACTTGGGAGCTTTTGGTGACAGTGTCATCTTGTCTGGAGCACTACTCTTATGAGTCTCCACATCCAGACTGGGGCCAAAAGACATAATGAAAAAGGTATAATACTCAATCAATCAGTGAAAGTCTCAATGACAGAAACGAGGTTTCTTGATTCCATTTCAGTACCAACTTTATTAGAGTGAGAATATGTAATTACTTATGTCTTAATAATCTGCTGGACGATCACCTAATAAGCATAGCAGTGCTATGAATGCATGGACTTTCAAAGGTCCTGCTGCTTAAATTTTCTTTATAATATAATCTCATGGTTGGAATAGGAATGCTTTTAATTAGCTTTTGAAAAAAATTAGTCTTCTCTGTAGCAGGCCCATCTGCATGATTTAGGAACAGGCTCTCTCTAATGAGTCCACCATCCACAATTGCATCAACTGAAAACTTGTTTTTGATACTGTATTTTCTCAAAGTCCATAACCTTAATAATCCTAATAAATGTGATTTGTGCCCAGATCAGGAACTTGTTTTCCTGCAGGATGTTTCTTCTTCTTTTATACTGGTCTGTCTACTTTGCTGTGAACTGATCTTGTTTGTTGGAGTTACTTCAGATCAGTCCCAACATAAATAAATAACATGAAATGTAGTGTTCCTCTCTTATTAGATTTTGGGCCTCTGGAACTAAAAAAAAAAAAAAAGTTATTATTACATTTTTTATCTTTCTAATGGTTTATTATGCCAAGCAAAGGAATAGCTTGGAAAAAATTTAAGTCAATGTTTTGACATGCCTGCACCTAAGAAAAATCTAGCATTCAAAGACACAACATTAAGACTTAAAATTACCTTTACTTGAACTGTAGCCCAATATAGGCTAAGATAGCAGTCAGAGAAAAGTTCCACTTAATTTCTCATGTTCTTTTCACCTTCTTGACCTGCTTGACCTAACCTTGATCTTGACCTGAAGATGACCTTCATCTTTTCACCTGCTTGACCTATTGAGACATTGAGGTGCTGGAGCGGGTCCAGAGAAGAGCAACAAAGATGGTGAGGGGTCTGGACCACAAGTCTTATGAGCAGAGGCTGAGGGAACTAGAGTTATTCAGCCTAGAGAAAAGGAGGCTGAGGGGAGACCTTATTGCTCTCTACAACTACCTGAAAGGAGGGTGTAGAG
>JAOTQQ010000012.1:144330108-144395606 GCA_026546715.1 Gallinago undulata
TGGGAGACATGGTTTAGTGATGGTGTTGCATTTTGTTTGTTGTGTGGGTGTTTATTTTTGTCAGAGTTAGGTTGATGATTGGACAAGATGATCTTGAAGGTCCCTTCCAACCTAGAAGATTCTATGATTCTATTGGTCATGTTTGGCTTTTGAGAACCCCAGGTCAGAAACTGTGTTACGTATTTTGCACTGTTTGCACAGTGCCCAGTAGGTGAGGTCTGTATCCTTGGGAAAGGTTATTAGCCACTATTGTGATGAATCTCGGCATCATTGCCAGGCATCTAAAGGTTATTTTTCTCCTCACCATATGCTGCTCTTCCTGTCTTTAATTTGAAAATAGGAACAGAGAGTAATCTAATACAATTGCCTGTATGGAACATTTCACATCTTACAAGGGCTAAAGAAAGATGATCCCAAATTTCTATATTCTTGTATGTGGGCCTCTTGCCCACAAAGAGAATTACAAACTACCTGCATGGTGCACCAAAATGTACCCATATTACTGCCTTTTCCCAGAAGAATTTTCTTAGGTGTCTGTCTGCTGTTTTGGAAAAGAACTTGACAGGAAACTAAAAGCTCTGTGGAAAGTTGTCCAGGCTCAATTTGGATTGCTGCAGGAGTTACAAGAAATTTTTTTGAGGTGACATTTGCACCCAAGTCACCTACACTGAACTGGAGACCAGTACAGTGATTTCCTCTTAAAACTCAGGAAAGGTCACTGCAGACAAACACAGAACTATTTATGCTGACATAACCTTGCCCAGGGCTCTTAAAAGGTCCAGAAAAACAGTAGTGTTTCATACACATATTGGGAGTACAGACTGAGTTCTACAATGTCCGCTGAGACTACGGGAAGGCAGAAACTGATTTTATGGTGTGCTCTGTACAGGTGGGGTTATAAAGAGTTAGAGGAAATTAAGTGCCCAGCTCCCTGCACCATGTTTGGATCCACTTTCTTACTTAATTTATCCTTTCAGGCATGTCTCTGCCTTACAGAGTCTTCTGTGCATGAAAAGCAGAAGGCAGGTACTGCTTTTGCATAACACCATCAATTTCAGAAGCTATAGATAAGAATATACACGTGATGCTGAAAATATCTGTATAAACTTTGTCAAGAGAATGAAATGTAGCAGACAAAGGTATAATATTTACAGCTAAATGCCTCTTCCTACATGCAAGGCAAAATTCCAATTTCATTGAAAGCTATGGAAAAATTCAATTTATGTGGAGTCACAATTTCACCTCTATTTCTTTTCTGCAATACTGTGTCTTCATGCAAAATTAGACGTTAAATCCAAATGGTCCTTCTGTGATATAAAGAAATATTTTCAGCTTCTGAAATTTTAGAAAGACCTCACTATTAAATTTTGTACACACAACCTTAGAAAAATTCTGTTAGAAATTTCCATAGGAAAAAAAAAAAAAGGATATTTTTCATTTAGCTGTGTCCAAGTTTAATAGAATAAATTGTAGTACGGAGCTCCTTAAAACACATATGTTCGTATATACGTATAAACATACAATCACACTGCAGTCTGGAGTTAAAAAAATTATTTATCCTGTTTGATAGTGTAGAACCAACCAGCCACGAATAATGGTGCTCCTGGTGTTGAGTAATGTACAAATACAAAGCAGCAAGTGGCCTCTTGCCCTCAAGAAAAAGCTAAGAATTATTTTCACATTCCCTTTCTTGAATCCAGAAAATAAAAAAGGAAGGAAATGCACCAAGACTTGGGAAAGAAAAGAAAATCATGTTGTAGGGAGTAAGAATATTTCTGCACAGAATGGCACTACAGACCTTTTCCATCACTCACTAAATTAGCCCGATCTTTTAGCTGCTTTAGCGAGAAGCTCTAATTTAGAAAGTTATTCAATAATCGCACACACAAAAGCCTTCATTTGCCTCCCCTGTGCTCATGCATTATGATGAAGACTTTAATTACAACCGAACATATATTATTATTTTTACAGGTTTCACAACTCACCCAGTGCACATGGAGAATGGGGCACACCAGGCAAACCTCTAAATAGTATTTCCTTATACCTGCACCCTGTATCTGCACTGTGTATAACCTTGCTGCACTCTTCAAAACCCTGCTAGGAAAATAAGACTATTAGTTTCCTCGCACCCCTGCAAGCTTCACAGACACACACAAATTTCTTTTCATAAATCTGATGTGACATCCGAGTGGTCCCAGATTTATTTTATTGAGGGGGGGAACCGAGGCCCAGAGGACTGGATCAAAAGAACAATTTAATTTCTGCTGTCTCAGAATAAAGGCACTGCTTTTCATTTTTCTGTTCTCAGAGTTGTTATCAGTCCCCAGCACAGCTCTCACTGACTTTGGCTGCAGCTAGAAGCGATGAGCACTTCTGCAAGTTAGATGTGCTGTCCCATTTCCTCCCACGCACACACCCAGCCCTCCTCCTCCTCTTCCTCACTGGGGTGGCAAGGAGGTAAGTTAGCCTGCTCTCCTCGTCCAGTCTCCTGCTGCTCCCTGAAAGAAATTATCTCGAGGGAAGTCCAGCCTGGACCCTCCAGCTCAAGCAGAAGCAGAGTTGTCAGAATGCAGGAAGAAGTCAGCTGCCAAATTTCAATGAGTTCCTTATGAGAGACCACAATTTTCCAAAACTCACAATTTCTCCATATATGGACACTTCTACAGGAACAGCAAATGAAATATCCCAGGAATAAAGGCAGCATTTCTTACCAGTACTAAACTGGTAATGCAAAAAGATGCTATAAATTCTGATGTAGTATTCTTGTTTAACTTGCAGAATAAAGATTTCCTAATTTCATTTTCTGAAATGGCTTGGGTTTTTTGTTGAAAATTTAAAACAGTCTGGAGGCAGACTTTCAGCTGGACAATGGTCAAAATTTTGCCAGTACTGTCTAATTAATGACAGATATCAGTACTAGTCCTACCTGTATCTGATACAAAAGGACCTGCCTACTTACTGTCACTAGGAGCACAGCAGGATTTTTTGGGGAAAAAAAATATCAGATTCCTGTATTCATTGAGCCTCTTGTTTCTCCTGCTACCCAACTTTTAAGAGTCAGGAGAACAGTTGAGATTTGAGGTCTCAAGGCACCAGGGACTTTAGGGCCATGTGAGCCCCATGTTCCCACCACTGGTTCCTGCCTCGCTGCACCCGGCTCCGTGTGCTCTTACCACTTGTGCTGATGCCATCGTCCCAAAATATGATGTGTGATGTTTTCTTCAGGCAGTCAAGACTCGGCTCATTAATTAACAGTTACACCATTGCTTCCAGCTGCCACTGCAGCCAAAGGCAATCCTCTCCTCGGTTGTGCATGGAAGCAGGGCTGGGGTCAGGAAGGGCATGCCCTCAGCCACATTAAAACTAGGAAAAAAGGGGACTGCAGAAAAGCTGACAGTAACATACATGAAAAATATTATCGTGACAGCATATCTGGTTGTGGGTTTGAGTTACTCTGCAGGGAAGTCATCTGTTCTGAGGGTCTGGACAAAACTTACATTTGGTGGTTTACAGGATGCCATGCATTCCTAATATTCTAGGGAAAGGTAAAATGGAGAGGTGTGTGAAGCAAAGCAAGTATGGGTTTCCAATAGTCTTTCCAGTTAGGTACAACATTATTCTGCTCACCCTGAGGCTAGCAGAAGCTGACTAGCAGTAGCTAGCAGCAGCTAGCATGGCACCAAACCTGAGCTAAGAAGCCTGCTGAAATAGGTGCATTAAACAAGGGCTGATGCATAGTCAGCTTGGGCTGAGCATGCACCTCCCACCTTCCTGCAGTGGGCCAAGGCTTCCTCTGTGGGGTCTTGTACTGCTCTTTTCATCAGCACCTCTGAAGCATCCAGGAAAGGAAGGCTCAACATCCCACTTACACTGATGAAGCCAAGACATGCTCTGGGTGAGCCAGCAAGGCAGTGTCAAAGCTGAACATTGAAAGCTGTTCTTCCAGGATGAAGTCAAGAGTACCAAACTGTGCTGTACAACCACAGTGCTTGGCTGGCAATATTTTTTAACTGTGCTTTTTTTTTTTTTTTTTTGTTAATGTGCCCAAAGACCCCTGGGTTTGCATTAAAGGCTACTCTGCATCATATTTAAACGTCAACATTCGAATGAACAGGATATGTCAATAAGAATGAACCTATTTTGCAGTGTTCTTTGCTGTTCATCCTTCAAAGCACATTCTTCTCACCTCTCATGAATTAAAAGTCAATCCCACATGCATCCTTTTGCACTACAACTTGCACCCCTCGTGTTAACATTTCAAAGGTTTGCCTCTCCATTGGTGTCACCATGGGAAGGCAGGTGGCATCGGGCAGCTCTAAGAAAAGATGGGAGAAATATTCAGGGAAACAACTTTCCTAGATATTGAGGAATAAATAATATGGTGGAAGGAAGCTCATTTTAAATAGAGTGGTTTGGTTTTATTTGATTTCATTGTGCCTCCACAGTACTCTGGTTGATATCAGCAAGAACACTCCATTTACTCTTCCCATCTCTATTTGTTTTAAGATTTGGGGCTTTTCACAGGCAGTGAAGAGAGCAGGGTACCCAAACAGAAAGGGAAAAAATGTGCCCGTGTAACATCTCTAACTTAGTCCTTCATTTTGTACGCTAAGGTTTTTATCTCTGTCACCTCAGAACTAAGTGCTAGATCTAAGTGTCAGTCATTGGGAAGAGGTGGGAAGAAAAGTCTAATCTGCTGATTTATTAAAATACGTTAATGCTTTATACTGTAAACCTTGAAAAGGATGTGTGTGTAGGCAGTTGTTTGCATCTGCACAATGTCCTATTCATGGCTGAATGGAGCAGGAAGATAGGCAATGGGTGAGGAGGGAGGTGGGTATTACTCTTACCCAACTGATGTGCTTGTACTTCCGGAAAATTCAATGTTCTTGTTCTGTTGGCTGCTTTCAAAACATTTATACTGTCAACTTAGTACCACATGTCATGCCCAGGTGACCACTACCTGGAACAACAGGGTAGATGTAGCCCTTAAAGTTGGCTCAACTTTGGTCTCTGAGATCTTTGGGCTTTGCTTCTCCAGGACAGAACTTTTATGTCCTGTCTGTGGGCTCCTTCTTCACTCAGAAAATAAATATTCAGTACTGCTACAGTCAGCTGGGGATACCAAAATGAGATACTAAATGCTGTATATTATATTTGTTGACACAGGCAATCGATATGACAGTGTATGTGAGTAAAATCTGACATAAATACAGTCATCCCACCCTACATATCTCTGTCAGGATCTCTCAAGCCACATGGAAATAATACAACATCAGTGAACTGCTTCACACTAGGAAAGTCTCCCTCCTGCCAGCAAAAAAACCCACAGCCAAGGTGTTTCATTTATTTTCTGCGATTTGCTTTTTCAGGCGAAGATCAAATTTTAGAGCTCTTGACCACAGCTCGAAACCCAATAGCAGTGATGATGTATCAGTTGGCACCTTTAACTTCAGCTGCGGTTTGGGTAACTTTGGGAAGTCCCAGCTGGGTATTGGTGAGACTCTGCACGACCTGTTTCTAAAGTCTTAAGAGGAAATTTAAGAAACAACCTTTGCTTTGGGAACACTGACACAAGCAAAATAAGATTGATATGACAGCAGTTTATTCTTCCCTCAAATGCTCTTCCCTCAAGTTATCCAAAGAAATTTAAATTCAGGAATGTCAGTTTCAGTTAAAAATCATTTTCAAAGCTGTATCTGAAATGCTCAGTGATGAGTCAACAATATTTTTTGGTTTGGTCCACGAACTTGATACTTCTTGGTTTTGTTCACATTCAAAATGTTCCTGAACTCTTTCTAACATTAAAAAAAAAAAAACAAACTTTGAGTTCCAGTTATGGACAAATGTACAAAAACATTGAAACTTGTCAAAGTGAACAAGTTTTGCATATTTTGTTTTTCAGCTCAGCTGCTGATATAATCTGGTGTAAGATCAGTGAGGATTGTGCAGTTTTCTTGCTTAGGTAAATGAACTTTATTAATTGACTGAGGAAGAGTTAACAAGCCTAGAATGGAGAATTTAACAATCATCTCAGAACATACAAAGCAACTTGTACTTTCCAATTATTTTATTTTTCTCATAATACCACTGCTGACACTCAGTTGTGACTAAGGATGCATGTACCCCTTCTCCCAACAGCTGTCACCTAGAAAAGACTCAGTTCCCAGTCTTTAGTAAGAAGCTTTCAGACAGCAAAAGGGAAGCTGGGCAGATGTTACAGTAAGACTATTTAATTCCTTCATGGGCCACTTTTGTGTAACCATCTTGCAGAAAGCTGCTGTTTTCACCTACAGCCGGGAAAGGTTCAAAACAGATTTGATTCCTAGAGAGACCTTCAATATGAAATGCTCCATGAAACATTCCTTCTGCTGCATGAAAATTGCTCATTTCAGAAATATCCCCACTAGGTCTATCTGTGTCACAAAACGTAACAGAGTATTCAGGGTCATGCTACAAATGCGATACGTGTCCAAAATGGAAAAAATGTCTCTGTAACTTAAAATTGCAATTGAAGAGCCTGATCCTGCAGCACAGACAGTTTCTTACCCATGCTAAAGAGATGACATTAGCACCTTCCATTACATTTTATAATTTTTGATCGCGAGGAAAATATATGGGGATGACCCTTGCTCTGAGATAAATCTGCACTGTGCTGCTAACGTCACAGCTTCCAGAAAACAGGAAGCCCATGCAGCCTAATGGCTCAAATACTGGTAGAGAATTACCACACATTTTGTTATCTCCTGAATTTTGGATGCTTTGTGATATTTGTGGACTTGGGACCTTACTTCTCAAAGGCCAGGAGGTTCCTTATGAGTCCTTATACGGTCCTGAAACGTTTTACTGTGCTGGGACTTCCTTTTGAAGGGCTCATTCTTGGAGCCTTTTTAATCCAGATCCTGAAAAGCCCCCTCAGGAGAGTCACTGGGACTATTGGAATAACAGTCTTGTTTATGATGTTTGAATAATTTGAATATATTTGAATATTTGCACAATATTTGAGAAAGGCTGAAAGGTAGACAATGTTTGCCAGTGTTCTCCTGTCACAGGAGAGTTTTGGGGCTGGGAAGTAAAAACCAGAGTAATGAAATGCCCTTCCCAACCGCTGGCTTTCTGATGCTGACCTGCAGCTGAAATCAGGGATCCCAATAAGTTTCCTGGTTTCATCACCCCCTTCTCCTTGGACCCATCAACCCCAGGTTCAAAGTCCCTCCATCTGCATCAGTATGAATGACACAAATTCATGAATTGTATCATCACACACAGAAGTACAGTCTCAGACTGAGCAAACCCACCTCCTGCCCTTTCTTGAGGTCAGTAGGCTTCTGTTGTGGGGTGAGCTGAGTCACGCTCTGGACTTCACTGACTACGTTGTGTTCACACCTAATCATTTGATGCCCTTTGAGCTTCGCTGGCTCAAAGCCCACCTGGCCTCCAGCTTCCAGTCCAGAAAGCTTTGGGTTTCCTGCAGGTCCCAAGGCCTGCACCTGCCAACTCCATGAGGATATCTCATACACTGAGATGCCCA
Organism: Gallinago undulata; assembly: GCA_026546715.1. Lineage (NCBI taxonomy): Eukaryota > Metazoa > Chordata > Aves > Charadriiformes > Scolopacidae > Gallinago > Gallinago undulata. The sequence continues at coordinate 144,337,640 of JAOTQQ010000012.1, forward strand.
CATATAGGCCCAGAATGAAGCCCCAGATAACCATCAAGTAAAATGGGAGCTGAGACTAGTAGGCACTTTCACATAGGTGTTTTAATTTTAAACTGAATCCCATCCTCATTTTTTGATCCTTCTGTTTATGCATCAATCTTGGAAAACACGAGCTAACACATCTTAAATAGTTTAAAAACAAGTATGGTGCAAGGGATGTCCTTTCACTCACAGAATGGTGGGTTTTAAGTGGCTGAAGTGGAGATACTATCATCCAAAACTGGTGTGATTCCTTCATTAAAATATAGAAAAGAAGGAAGTTTCTATTTCCATAGATGCTCTCCTGAGGGCACCACGACCGTAAATGCTGCCTTGGTCTGTTATAACACACATTCTGGGAGAAACAAAACCTTATTTTAGATGCATGGAGTTTTTAAGCCTTGAGGGAACCTGTGGGAATGAGAAAGTTGGAGATGCGCTGCTGAGCGAGAGCTCAGCAGGTGTTCTTGTGTTGATGGGAAGGAGGCCTTGAGATCAGTAACACAATGTCCTTATATGTTGATGTGTGTGTGGTGTGAAACAGGTAGCAGTGTACCGAAATAGTAATGTTTTGTTAGCTGGGCGGGATAAACATTTAAATATAGGCAATTGTATTTCTCACAAAAGCGTATGGACATCCACTTGTAACCTATCTGTGTAAAGAGCACAATGTGTGATCAAAAGACAGAAACTATATATGCTGGAAAAGTGAAACAATAAATGTCTTCGCTTCACCTCTTATCAGAGTCCGTGCCTCAAGTGCCACAGGAACCGTTATGGTCATGTAGGGTATTCTGATCTCCTGCATCACAGGCCATAGATCCTCCTCACAGAGAGCATACAACTTCTACTGGACATTTTGCATATCATTATGGAAGACAAATATGTTAAACTGACTTCAAAATAAGTGGGGAACCTACCAGCATCATATCCACTAAGTTATATTGGTGCCAAAATAGCTTTTCTGTGTATTTTTTAATAGCAGTTGCCTCAGTTTCCACCCACCGGCTCTTTTTTCTGCTTTTTCTGGTACAGCAGTCTATTCCCAGCAATGTCTACCCCATGTAGTTTTCTACAGACTCCTCTTAAATGAACTTCAGAGATAAAGAGAAAATTCCATGATTCTGTGATTTCCCTGGGTAAATTAAATAATTGCATCTTCTTAGGTCTCTTTCCCCAAAAGGACATTCTCAAAACCTCAGATATGTCTTGTTACACTTTGCCAAAACCTTTCTTTCATTTTTTTTCAACAACCTCTATTAAGGTTGGACACAGTACAGTGTTCACCAAATTAAGCTGTCTCTTTGATTATCTCCTACTCGTACAGTCAGTATCCTGTTCTGCCTGTTATCAATTGATTGACTAAGAATCCCCAGCAAACGACTCTGAAAGTAATTTGGTGGAGGAATATTTCACTACATTCTACACATGGAATTACCATCATATTACTGAGAAGGGAAAGACTCATTTTATGAATTTAACAATATTTATCATACTGTATTCACCAAATTAATATTAAATGAGAGAAGACCATGTCTAAAATTTCTTTTGCTCCTCTTTTTCCTCTATGCTTTAAGCCTTCTAAAAAAATATATAAATGGGTCCAGAAAGCAAACTAGCCGATATTCAAGGCTGTGTTAATTGGGCTCCCTGTCTCCCTGCCACAGCAAGACATAACACTGTTTACAGCCAGATGCTAAGAATTAATTGTATCTGTGGCTGAATGGAAACCAGCAAGCAGCTTCAAACATGAATAGAAAAACTGAGATACAGAGGTTATCCCTTTCATATGTCATATAACAACAGATTGGGAAATCTTCTGCATTTCCCACCAAGAAGCTAATTAAATGAGGGGAAAAGGAAAAGACATTCTCAAAATATGTGCTGGAATTACGGAAACAATGAGAGAAAACAAACCTCTGTGTGTACACTTGGGAAAATAACAAAAATCTGCCTATTTACTGCCAGTTCCCCTGGCCCCAGATGCTCTGTGAAAGGACCGCTGCTCGCCCAGATCTCTTCACACTTTACAATCAGTTTACCCAAGCTTAATATCAATAATTGCAATGGTACCACTCCAGCTGGAGAGGCAAATCCTCCATAACCAGTTACCAAATATTTCCTCAGGTGCCTGCTCTGCATGTAGAAAATGCTCATTATCAAGTGAAGAGCATTCACTGGAGTATTACAGGATGGAGCTTCACTCCAGTCCTTAACCACCCCCTTCTTCATCCCATTCTTTGGTCATCAGGACAACTTACTCCTGTATCCACCACCCAGATTGCAGTCTGTGGTAAAACAGCTCTTGGGTGAAAGCAGTCCTGTTATAAAATTGCTGACTGGGAAAACAGAAGAAAGTCAGCTGGCTAACTGATTGCATAAAAGAATGATTAATGACAATATTTGAGCTATTTTCTTGCAAATGAGGTTATTGGGAAGGACACACTGAAATTAACTTTCTTCACTTACTCTATCTTTAGGAATTAATTACCAGTCCAGAAGGCAGGCCATAAAAGCCTGTGAAAACTACAGAAGATGTTGGGCCACAAGCCCAAGTCACGTACTATGATACAAGCTCTCAAGCTGCATGATAAGGTAAAAAAACAAGGTGAAGGGTAGCTATGCAAAAGGCAAAGCTAGAAAGATTGCTGGATCGTTGCTCCTGAGGCAATATCTTAAGGGATATGCTGAGGAGCTGATTCCTCTGGGCTAACAAGGGAATTTGAGAACTGTCACTGGCAGCAGGAGCTTAACTCAGAGCAGCAGAGGTAGCAACAGCAAGGGGAGCATCAGGACAGATCTCAAGCAAGAGTTACATTGATCAAACTGAGCCCCAAAGGGGACTGTGAGGGGTGTGTGCACCAGGGAAAAGACCTCAAAAGAAGTCGTGTTTGTGGCAGGAGAGGAGCATGGCACATAACAAGACCTGATGGTCAGAAGATGCCTCCTAGGTGGACCATTTCCCCCAATTTAATGTTACCTCCCAGTGGCACGTTAGCACTGTCAACACCCCACGATTATCTGGCTATACATGGGTCCCACAGAGGGACCACTGCAGTCACATCCCCTGGAGAAGAATATCCTTCAGAGGTCAGACCCCACAGTGCATAGGGAGAGGAAAATTCGGACATGTTGTGCAGGGTCTGAAAGGGAAGAGGGACAACACCAGCAGGAGACAGATACAGGGGCTCCAGCTGTGGTCATCAATGAACACAAATATTATCAATGCACAGCAGGTCTGAGATTATTTGTGAATGCAGGAATGACTCAGTCAGTCCCGCAGCAGAGGCTGTGCAGCTGATATATCCTTTACAGAGAAGATAAAAGCTGAGAAAACAGCCTGCAGACCAAATGACAAAGGCAAAATCCAAAGCAAACTCAGTCTGCAAGAGCAGAAAGGATCCAAAGGAAATTTTATCATTTGATGGATGCAAAAAACGAGTAATCTACTCTTTTTGGAGCCATTTTCAGAGAGATTTAAAGATTTTGGAAGAGGGGAGTAGGCACAATGCATACCCAGGGCTCACAAACTGAAAAGATTAGTAAACTGGTCCTACGCTTTGGGTGCTCGGAGCAGAGACTGCAGGTGACTAGTTTATTCTGAGAAGCAGACCTTTTGATGTGGACAGCCATGTTCTTTGCACACCTGGGAAAGACTACCTGCTTCAGCAGAGATTTTAATGTCACAGTGGATCAAATCTCAAAATTATGAAACTGCATCCTTCCACGAACAAAGGAGAAACAGGAATTGTTATATCAGAATAGACACATTAATGAGGTGGATACTTGTCCGGTTCATTGGCAGATGAGTCTGGAAAATAACAGATACCAGCAGAAGCACTCACAAAGTTACTATCTGAAACAGAATCAGAACTTGAAATCTCCCATTGACTTCCACCTAATCCCTGCCCAAAATGACTTTGAAACAATCTAGTCCAAGCTCTAGTGAATGTTTAAACCCAGGTTAAATATTAAAGCATTGAAATTCAGATGTCTAAAAGCATCTTTTTAACTAACAATTGCATATCTGACTGTGCTATTTGGATTCCATGGCCCTTTTAAGAAGCCACCCAAGGTCAGCAAGATTTAAAGACATCCTTATTTTCTCTGTGGGCTGGATCTAGGCACATGTTACATGCATTTAAGAGTTTTGCTAACCTAAAGCTTTAATCTCCTTGTAGCTCACTCCCCACCTCAAGACCGGAGACAGTTATATTTTCCTTCCTTCCACCATTTGTCTGTCTTGTTAATTGCCGTTTCTTTGGCTGTAAAGTCTTCAGTTGTGAGGACTGAAAATTCCCCAGAGCAAGAATTGTATCTCATTATCTGTTTTAATAATGCATAACAAGGGATTGGAAATATCCTAATACAAAAAAGCAAGATCAAACAAACAAAAATATTCTTTAACGAAATTAAACCCTTCTCAAATGTACAATCCTTGTTCCTCAAAAGATCAAAACCAAATGTTTTTTAAAATAATATATCCAATCTTCACAGAAACTATTTCATCTTTTGTTCTAAACAGCAAGAGCTGGCATATGAGTTTTCCTTCTGAATGGGGAAAGAAACTCTAAGATACTAGCTATAACCTGTTTATCTTCCTAAAAAATTAGAATTCTCAAATCTACTCCTCTTCCTTTCCTCTGTGAACAGCCAGGAAATGTATCTCACCAGAATGTGCTACTCGAGGAAGAAGGAACGGCTCTTAAAAAAGTAATGAGCTCCACATGAATCCTCCAACATATCTACTGGTAATGCAGACTCACGATGTATTTACAAGCCATGTACGTAGCATTCAGTACGCAACAAAGTACCAACATGCGTGTTCGATAAAAGGGAAAAATGGAACACCTGGCTGAAAGCTAAATTCAGATATTCTTGTCAAAATGTACCCAGAGTAAAATCCCCTAAAAGAATGTCAGTACGTCGCTGCAAGCACAGGGAATTCAGACTCATTTCTTTTCAGCAATACATTTCTCCAAGAGATTAAACTCCTGCTTAACTTTGATCATGTCCAGAAGGTCCTGATTCTCCTCTAGAGAGTCATCAGCCCAAGTATCCCTCCTTTGGGTGAACACTAGGGTACTGCAACAGTCCAAGTGAGGTATGGGCCACCAGTTTGGGTCCAAGCACTCCTCCTGAGCTTGTCCATATGTGGCTCCTCTTCTCTTGTCTGCTGTCACTCTTCTCATCTACAAGGATCCTTCTTTTCCTGTAACCCACACCAGCAATATATCTCTGTTGAGCCATGATGAATGAAAAAACATCATCTCCCCAAATAAGACTGATGATTTCTCTACTTTTTAAATTAAAACAAAATAGGGTGTATTTTGGCAACTCAAATTTGAGCATCAAAGCCCTTGGGAGGGTGCATCTCTAGACGTGACACAGGGAACTTTGTAACCTCACTCACAGTTGTGGTTTCAAGGCTCCCAACAGCTTTGCGCAAAGCCCCTTTTCTGGACCTCAAGAAATGGAATTCTTTCTCTCATGGTCTCTACTTTGAAGGTAGTTTGCCTCTGGGATAAACTTTTTACCTCTGGGATGAGAATTAGACCTGACCCTTCCTCTGATATTTTTTTTGTCTGCAAATATTCCTGTTCAGTCGAGGAGCACTGGAAGGGCTGAGCTCTGCACAGTCCTTGTACCAGTGGCAACATGGTTTCGTAGTTAATCCTAGTTAAGACTAACTTTGACTAAGAAAACATGATTTCCCAATAGAAATACACCATTTCCTGACACCCAGTATCAAACTGAGTCAGCCATCAGAGTCATTATTGCTCTGCTTAATGCCTCCCACCCAGGATGCTAATGACTGCAGCTATGGAAGTACCCATGCAATAAGGAATGAAATCGGGGCACAGAGACTGAGATGTGCAGAGAGGCATAAGAAAGACTGCTGCTCTTTTCCCAGAAGCAATAGTCCCTTTCAAAGCTGTAGCCTACACAAACTACCCAAACCCACTGTACAAGTGAGTACAAGCAATACCTAGTTTCAATTTGTAGAGTTAACCTACATTAACTGGTGTCCTGAGAGGTGGTGTCTGCCACGATGCAGAGCTTGAAAAATTCACTTCCACTCCCACCTGCATCTCACAAGCTTAGAGGCACCTGAGGAAAAGAATTTTCTCTTTCTGTCACACACTAACCTCCAATGAAATGCTCATTGGAAAACCTTGCAAAGGAGGGTTATATAAGAGCTAGAAATTATTATTATTATTATTGTTATTACTACTGGAAGTCCTCCAGACAGGTTTGATAGCACTGCGCTGAACAGTCAAAAGGAGGTTTTACACCAAGAAATGTCCTTAAAACAAGCTTTGTGATGAAACACCAAACTGTCACATTTTGCTTTACCACTTCATGATTGCACGTAGCACAAAAAATATTAATTAATTCCCACACCAGCAGGAGGGGAGGAACTGCCAGTTCAGATCAGCCCTTAGGTCTCCGTAGTTACAGCATTTCATCTCCCACAGGAGGGTTCAGAGGAAGGTAGAAGAAATCTCACAGCTACCCAGAACACGGGAATCTAACCTCAAGGAAATTCTCTTTCTAACCTCATGTTACTCAGAAGCTAAAGCTAAAATGATGAGGCATCGATCCTCACCCAAGGCAGACAGGCAGTACCTTGTGGATCTGACAGCTAAAGGAGTCAGGGATGGTAAATTATTTGCCTGAGACGTTCGGGCCATGTTTATATTGAGGAAACTCCCTACAGTGTGACCTCATCAGTGGAAAATCCGTAATGCAGTCATCTGCGCTGGCTGAGGGCAGGGCTTAAACTGCTGCAAACCCCACTGGAGTCTGTTTTCAGATTAAAAGGCATCACCTATGTGTAAAAACTGCCTTAGGGGTGGCACAAGTAACAAGACCCCAGCACCAGCACCTTTTCCTCAGACCCCCACCAGACCTCAGCCCTGTGCTTAATCAGCCAGAATCTCAGCAAAATCCTGGGCTACTTGGGTGGGATGTTGATTCAGCTGGAGCTCACGTCGTGATATATCCTATCTTAACTGAGTGGTGCAAAGCAAGTCCCTTGGATGGGGAAAGCGTTCCTTTTCTCACCGTTCCTGTTTTCCATCCGTTGTGCAGCACCGCAGCGGCGAGCAACAGGCTGGGCTGGGTCACAGGGAAACCCCTCTGCTCTCGTCACAGATTTATGGCTGCCCGTGACAAGCAGATGTATCTTTAGCTTTGGCTAGAGGATGCTCGTGAGGCTGTCTAAATAATTCATCTCTGAGAGCTCATATCAGCCTTTCCAAGGGCAGGCTCCAGCGAGGGCTGCCTCCTGCAGCTCGCAGCCAGCCAGACGTCCCCACGGCGCAGAAAGCAGCCTCGAGCTCGCCTTGAAAACGCGCATCGGGAGGAAGGCAGCTCGTCCCACCGCACGGCAAACACCAGGCACAATGAATTAATCTGAGACAGGCCCTTGTCTCTCTCCGCTCCTGCAGTCTGCGGCGCTGCTGCTGATTTGCTGTTTGCACAACAAACGGAGCCCTGATCTGCTCCGTGCGCTGGAATCGATACTGCGCTTTGGCAGGCTACGCAGTGATGCACAGTGATGAAAGCTAAAAGAAGATAGCTGGGACTTCCCAGGAAAAGAGAAAGCTATTCTACCACCATTAGGACCCCGCTGGTAAGGGATCGTTAACAATATGATTATAATTTCTTCATTGAGTCTGTAAAGGGAGCTACAACACATTTTTTTGAGAAGAGAGTAGACTGGGCATAAGGATTTCAAATAATGGACAATCTTCCCCGCCCTTACTAAGCCACTTTGGCACTTCCAGCCAGACCAGCTGCATTGCACCCATTTCACAAACGACTAAATTCAGAGTCAAAGAAGCAATTTTTGAAGGTCACAAAGAGTACATGACGGGTGAAGAAAGATGTTCTCCACCTTGATCCTGTTTCTAACCAAGCATTCAAACATGGCCAGCAATTCTGCATGTGGCACTGCACCCTCTGCCCCTTCAAAAGCCACCCAGATCTCTTCAGCATCATTTAGTGATGCAACTGTGGAGGGAATGATAAGTACTACCTGGGCAGTATCCTCAGCCCTCTCCATCTTGTGCCACAAAGCAGCACATCCCAGTAAGAAAAACAGCTTAATGGACAGCAATAAACATTCAAAGCAAAAAAAAAAAAAAAAAAATCAGGTTGAATTACTTGATGAAGACATTGCCTTCTAGCTAACAAACCTAGACTAGGTTTGCAAAGAGAGCAAAGCCTCACCAGCAAACTCAGGGGATTGATTTTGAAAAATTTAGCTGCAGATGCATTTTTTTCTTTGTGTCATTTTTGCCTGCCTCGTCTCAGGCAGTCCATTTCCATGCACACAGTGTCTGCGGAGCTACATGGCAGGGAAACCCCCATCTGCTCCCCTTGGATTTACACTCAGCCGTGACAAATGACTTCAGCTTCAACTTTCTGCTAGGAGATGCATATAGAAAATGGGGTCAAAAAGGCTCACTTTAAATTATTCATTGTGAAAAATTCACCCTGGCTCTTCTAAGCCTGTACAGCCAAAGAGGAACCACCAGCTCCCCGGAGCCAGAAGAGCCGATCAGTGCGTTCGCTCTGCTGCCTATAGCTCTGCTCTATATGAGGGATGGCAAATGTGGCACCACAGCAGGGGTGTGGGAGTGGGGAGATCTGGATTACTCTGTTCCAAGCACCAACTGTCTCCATGTGTCAGCCTAGGAGGCTCAGAGGCATTGATTTGGAGATCAGAAGGGACTGGGTTGAAGCTGGAAAAGCTCTGCAGTGAAATCCCTGATCCACGCAATGTGAGAGGTCAGACTAATTGATTGTAATGGGGGAAAATGCAGGAAAATCTCCGAGGGACTATTAGGATCATCTGCCCTGATTTCATGGTGTAATGCAGCAATTAACACACATTTTTCTGGAATACATTCAGTTATTTTTGGTTAAGCCAAAGAGAGCTATTCTCAGTGAAAAGTCTTGCTGGCAGCAGCATTTGGGTGCACCTCCTCAGTTAAGCTCTTATAGCAGTCAATCACTCACAGACTAAATACGTAGACCTTCCCTTCAGTTCAAACTGTGTTGAGATGACTTTGCCTGTGGCTGTATACAAGGGCCTCACTCCCCACTTCTATTCTAACTTTACTGCAGAATGGCACTTCTCCACTTACTGGTGGAGATGACACACTAACTGTGGAAAACAGAAGAAAAACTTCAAGTGAAAAAAAAGAAAAGGCAAAGGAAAACAACATTTGGGCACTGATGGAAGCCAAAATTTTGAAGTCAGTCAGTATAGTTGTTGCACCACAACACAGTAAAAGCATTGAATCATCTAGGTTGGAAGGGACCTTTCAGATCATCGTCCAACCACTAACCCAAAACTGCCAAGTCCACCACTAAACCATGTGCCTCAGCACCACGTCTACCCATCTTTTAAACAACTCCAGGGATGGTGACTCAACCACTTCCCTGGGCAGACTGTTCCAATGTTTGATAAACCTTTCTGTGAAGAAATTGTTCCTAATACCGATCTTCAACCTCCCTCCGTGCAACTTGAGGCCATTTCCTCTTGTCCTATCACTTGTTACTTGGGAGAAGAGACCACCCCCCACCTCTCTACAACCTCCCTTCAGGTGGCTGTAGAGAGCAATAAGGTCTCCCTTCAGCCTCATTTTCTCTAGGGTGAACAACCCCAGCTTCCTTAGCCACTCCTCAAACAGGAGACCCCTCACCAGCTTTGTTGCCCTCATCTGGACACACTCCAGCACCTCAATGTCCTTCCTGTGGTGAGGGGCCCAAAACTGAACACAGCATTCTAGATACAGGCAGAGGGAATCCTCACGAAAGGATGTGCTAAGCTGAGAAATGCTGGGGCTATAAAATCAAATGTATTTAAACTACAACAGAGATGTTGTTCATGCTGTCATGCATTTATCGGGTTTGTTTGGTATTTATGTAGACTCACTCTCCTTCCAGATGCCTTCCTCTTTCCAGAGGTATTGATTTACTCTCTCATTTTTCCTCAGGCTCCACTTAATCTTTTACAAGCACCTTTTGTGACACAATAACCTAATTTCAGTTTATTTGTCCAAGAAAATGGTATGCCTGCAGTTTGGTAACCAGCAACTCTAAACTGAGCAACTGCTTTGTATAAGATAGGAAGTTATTAATGTTCATTGGGAAATTGCAAAGGGTCATTACAAAGTTCCAGCAACTGCCAGGGCTGCGATAGCTCCACAAACTCTCCACATCTCAGTTTCAGTTTCTTATAATTACACTATTGAGTGCCGTTACTAATCTTGTTTTGATGAATTTTAGTATATGTATATGCTTTCCTCTCTGCTATATTATCTTATTTTGTGCATCAGGAAAGATGAAGTCCTAAATAATAGAAGTCAGGGAGGAAGTTTAAACAGATAGAAACATTCCATTTTCTTGGTAACCATCTCTTGCTCACTTTTTTCCCTGGGTCCCCTTTTTGGACAGCCAAACCTAGAAGACATTGATTACAGGGATGTGCTTCAATTTTAAACCTACCTATAAGTTTTTAAGAGGTCCATGCATGCACCTTAAACTGTTAAAACTAAATGAAAGCAAAGCACAAGTCGAGTGCTTTACAGAGCTGGCATTCAAACACTAATATCATCAAACATATAGATTGTCCTTGGGGTTACAGAGGGGTGTTGCTGTCTTTTAAGGACTTCAAAATAAGTATTTCCTGTAAATGGTTATTTTATAAATGAGTTACAAGATAAAGGAAGTAGAATCAGAAAAGTTATTCCAAGCATAAACATTAGAGGGGAAAAAAATGTGGAATCTCAACTTTTCCCAGCATTCAAAACCACTCCTCTATATGCTGTATTTATGAATTTATGAATCAGATAACAAGTGCTATCAGTACAGTCCATCAAAGGGGCTGGACAGGCAAAGGTAATATCAGCCCTGCACTGAACATCATCAGTTGCAATGGGAATTAACATTAGAAACAGCCTCATAACGTTTCAGGCTTATACTCTGGGAAGTGAAGCTCGGTCTTGGAGGGCAGAGAATGTCCCCAGTGCCATTCATTTCAGGAGCAGCTGAAGAAATTAAATACCCTCTGTGTGGCCTGACTCTGTGCATGAGGTTCAGCTTTTGCATCAAATTGAGAGCGCAGGAAGGAGGGAGAGAAAATAATGCTATAACGATGGCCACCAAATAGGCTTTATTTACTCTCTTGGCACTACATAAATACCAGTCCACAGTCAGCTAAATGCATTGCCTGCTCAAACATTTTTATAAGCATGAAATTTACTCAGCTGTACCCATAACTTAAGAGGCCAATTATTGATAAGAACACACCGTCTACACCGGGATTAAGAGCTAAACATAGGCTTTCTTAAAAACGCATCAGGAAATTAAAAAGCTACATGGTCGTCACTGTTAATAGTATGAAGGCAATGCTTAGAGACATCAGCTCAGATCAGAAACAAGCATGCCAGGAGCTGTATAAATAGAGGACAGGGCAATGTGCTCCAGAACAGGCTAAGAACATCAGAAGAGGCAGAAAAAATACAGGGGAGGGAGAGCAGGTAGCAGGAGAGCTGCAAGTGTCATTGAAGTGTTGTATATTGTCTATGGGTTAAACAGAGAGTGGACATTGATGGGAAGGCACAGGGGAGCCTAAAGGGTAGAGGAGCAATGATGAGCTAGAAAAGACCATGAGGAAGGAAGTGAGATTACTGGTAAATAGAAAAAAACAAAGTGAACTGTTAGTTGAACAGTCGGGAGCTGAGATAAGGACAGTCAACCTCCCAGCACAGAAAGCCTTACGGGAGCACACACAGCAGAGACCAGAAGATCATGTTGGTGATTTCTCACCAGCCCACAAACTGGATGTCCTGGGAGCCTGGGGAGGGTCTGAACAGATTCACTCCTGTTAAGATCCCACAGGCTCTCGCACAATCCCAGGTGCTTTGTTCCCATTGCCTTTTTTAAGCTCCCCGAGTCTCTGAGCCTGGTGACGCTTCGGCTTACTTAGCAGTTGCTTTTCCTCCCTCAGCTGTCACACTCCTTCCATGGCCCCCTAAGGAAAGCTGAGGAAGGCACCCTTATGTCCCTTCTCTTCAGCGAGTCCTAAACCTCACAGAGCAGCTTCTCTTCTCATCATGGAGAGGTGGGAAGTTCGTCACAAGTTACATCCATTGCCTCGTGGCACTGGGAGGATGCTGGAAGTACAGGATAGGCTGTGTGACTGCTCCTGGCTGTGGTGCAAATCACCTCCCATCAGCAGCATCTCAAGCCCCCAGTGGACAGCTGTTCGGAGGGAAAATTAAGAATCCTCCTCAAATGACATGTGAAAGTGTGTAAGTGCTCGAGCCTGAGCAGGTCACTTCATTGCTCCAGTTTTGCCAGTGCTTCTCTGCAGGGGCAACCTGAATCATCAAATCATAGAATGGTTTAGATTGGAAGGGACCTTAAAGATCATCTAGTTCCAACCCTCCTGCTCCAGATAAGCACCAGGTTGCTCAAAGCCCCATCCAACCTGGACCTTGCACTTGGCCTTGTTGAACTTCACGAGGCTGGCATGGGCCCATCTCTCAAGCCTACCCAGGTCCCTCTGGATGGCATCCCTTCCCTCCAGCCTGTCAAGCACACCACACAGCTTGGCGTCCTTGGCACACTTGGTCCTGCTGTTCATGTCACCAACAAAGATGTTAAACAGCACCGGTCTGACCCCCGAGGAACTCCACTTGTCAGCGGTCGCCGTTTGGACATCGAGCCGTTGATTGTGTCTCTGGTCTGCTACCAATAAGGCAAGGCTGGATTTTTCACTGATCTTTCTCCCTTTGTCTTAATTGGGACTGTGTTGGGGTTTTTTGGCACAAGACTCTATATAACTATGTGCAGCACTAGCTTTGGACCGTCTAAGCTTGTTTCCCTACTGCGTTACAAGACTTCTTCCAGAACCTACTGCCTCAGGGACCACCTTCCCAGACACCTCTTGGCTCATGTCATCTTTCATCTCCCATTTGGGGACAAATATCAATCATCTCAAATGACTTTCAGGGAACACAGGAAAGGATGAGTGATTGTCATTTTAAGGGATTCCTGAGATGTAAGGCATTGGGCACATAATTATGCATGCTGATCACCAGGCACTGTATGAATGCAGCTATTTAATTTATTCATTTGCATATGCATTAATCCACATTACGTATGAAGAAGTGGTACTCGCAGAGACAAATTAAGCATGCAATACAATGGCTAAATTGTTTAAATAACATGAATGTTTATCATTCAGTTCCCTGTGTGTAAGACAGGGCTGTTAATAATTAGTTTCCTACCTCCAAAAGAGCATGCATGTTAATTAATTAATAGTTGCAAACCACTTTGAAGTTGCAAAGCACCATAAGAAAGCTACCCATTATTATGTATAGTAAATGTACTTCCAAATGAAATAATTTGTCTATTTAAAACCATTGCCCTCCTCAAATCCCCTAGAATCCCTTACCCATAATATTAATTAGCATCTAATAAAAAAAATGTATTTAAATATTCATTTGGAGTTTCAGGAGAAGAACAGTTTTTCCATTCTCAGTATGCCAGGTACCACAGACAGGGCAAAGAAAAAAGCACATAAAACAAGAGAGACTCCAGGCTTATATTGTGTTAATCTGGACTAAGAGACCCAGGTTTAACCAGCAGCTCTGCGGTGAATTTCTGTGTGACTTTGGACACATTTCATGACCTATAGGTTGGGATGCACTCACTGTTGCAGCCCCCAAAAGCAAAAAGATTGCATGAGTAAACCAACCAGGATACCTTGGTTGTCAACAAAGAGGCTGATGTTTCAACAACATAATCCAACCCAGCATCCCGTGCACATGACGAGTTGTTACTTTGAGGTGCCAAGGTCTCTTCTGGGAGGTGCTCCTGATGCCATCAGCCTGAAACCAAGTACTGGGGCTCCATCTTTCTGGTTTTTCTCAAACACAGTCTCAAGATGTACCAGAAAACAGCTCTGGAGCTTTCTCTCATGTCATGTGCCAGTGCACACTATGGATGTACTGCCCCTTATCTTTGGGTTTCAGACTTCAAAAGCTCATGGTGTACAATACTTTGGTGGTTTGTTGTTACCTTACAAAGAAGAGCATCTTTTTCTAAATCTCATCTTAAGTGAATAGTTACCTAACATAAGAGAAATTGCATCAAATGTGAAGAGTCGCCCAAGCTACTGAGACCTAAATAGCTAAGCAGAGCCTACAGTATCTCTAACTTTCTGCTGTGGAAGCACCCTGCAAAGAAAACAAGCACCACCACAATGCTTCTCTGCTGCCTGGAAGAGGTATTTGATGTCCAGGATGCTGAAAAGAAGACTTTCAGACTGGAAGCTTATGGGGTTCACCTTCTCAGAACTTCCTGTCCCTTCCAGGCTCTGAGAAGGAGCTAAAGAGCTATGTGCTGCAATGAGAAATAGGCACCAAAAATCTTTTGAAACCTGGGGTAAAGTCCTCCAGGCTAATGGGCCCCAATCAGGGATGTGTGCGAAAGTTACCCCACTGATTCCAGAGGCACCCACAGCCTCTGGCTTCAGTGCTCTTAGATTTCCCAGCTATAACACAGTAACATGATAGGAGTAAGGTCTCCTAAATCTGCCATCAACTCACCGAGTGACAACAAACAAGCCACTTCAACACTTTTGCTCATACTTCCACATAAAGGAGAACTAGGTGCTACCTATTATCAGTTTCTAAATCCCAATGGAGAATTAAGTGACCTGATCCATAGGCATCATATTCATTATAGGTGACCTCACTTGATGCCCCCTTTTTGGGTGGGTGCAATCAGTAATAAAACTTCCTCAGATATTCTTAAAAAAATAATTTCTTGAAATAGGAAATCTTCCACCTAGCATAGTGTAACTGAATACTGGGTCTCATCTTGGTGGACAAAGAAAAATCAATTGATGGCCTAAAAATGAGAAGTTGCTTAGATACTGATGATTATGATGGTGATCTGATTACTTTTATTGTGTGAAAACAGAACACACCAGTGACCAGTAAAAGAATTTTTGAAAGGACTAATTTTTGCAAACCTAGGGAGATAAGTCAGCATTATTGGCAGGGACACAAATTTAAAGCAAGAAATCCTAAGAGAAGACTGTAGTAGGAATTGTTCTCAAAAGCCACAGTCCTCCAGTCATGGCATTGCTCTGCTGGAAAAAAATATCCTCTTAAATATCAAAAAGGGATCTGGAAGTGGCAGTAAGGCATTAATTTTTATATATTTGTAGAGTCAGGCAGAAAATGGAAGGGAAATGGCAATTAATATAAATTACAAAACACATGACTGGTAATGGGGAAATGAAGGGAACAATGAAATGACCAATACAGCTAGAAATAATTATAGCATATTTTTCAATGTGAGTTATTGCTGGAGGCGCAGAGCAAAACTGTTCTCAGGCAAGTAGAAAAACTAGAAATTTTCAAAGGGTAGATATTTTTGTCTGTATATCAAACTGAGCAGGAATTTTATACCGAGGGTGGAACAGAAAGATTGCCATCTGTGATGAAAAGGGAATGTGAGGTAGCTTTTGCTAAAATTAAACATTTTTTAAAAACAACAGACACATATCTTGCACCAAGAGCCTTTAAGGGATGAGGAACTCTCAGGAAAGTTAATTTCAAGAAATCTTGGGAAACAAAGTTTCAAATGACTGCAGGACTACCAACATCATTTAAATATTGAAAAGTATAAAAGGAAAGAACTAGGGAATTAAAAACCAACCAATCTGATCCTGGGTAAATAATATAATGCTGATTTTTTAGACTATCTCAACAAAAAAAAATTAAGCAAAAGTGTAATTAAACCCTTCAGCATGATCTCATGGCAAGTGCATTTTCCAAGCTATCCCTTCTTTGGATTAAAGAACAATTGATCAATTAATCATAGTGCTTGTATTTAAAAGCATGTGACTTAGTACCACACAACGTTTTGACTTTAAAAATTTGCAGTCACATACAATAAATGGGTTACAATTGGCTTACTGACAGATCTCAAAAGATAGATGTTAATGGGAGATATTTTTTAGAAGTTCCCAAGATCTGGTTCTTGGTCTAGCTCTGTTTTTTGTTTTCATCACTGCGGTCACTGATAGATTGTCTTTCCAGTCAAGTCTGCAGTGATGCACAGATCAGTAGGTAGAAAGTTGCCGCTACGAAATACGTCAACTGCCACAGCTACAAAACCAACCATGAACCCAGATAAGGTGATTCAGATGGAAATTCCTCATGGGTTAGTGTCACAACATGAGCTCTTGCTGCAGTAATAAAAAGGGGGATGTGTAATTTATAAGAAGAAGAATACCAAACAAATGTGAATATGGATAGAGACAATGGGTTTCAAATAGACATGGAGGAAAACTCTTTGACAGGAAAGGTAATGAAATGGAGGTAGATGGTTTAAGGCATTATTCACTCAACATGATTTCAGATTTTTAAGAAGAGGCTGGACAAATACCTTTCAGAAATGACACAGATATGTTAATGTACTTTGATTTCTGGTTTAGGGGTGGAGTAGATGACCAGCTAAGGTTCCACCCAATCTTAGATTTTGAGGTTATACTGAGTGTAGGGGACACTGCCTGTATTCTCCAGAACATATCTACTCCTAGTGTTCGGAACATTAAAAGATTAGGAGGAGTTCAAGAAAGTGCTATAAAAAGGTAAAATAATCAGAGGTTTCAAGCAGCTTTCCTCCCAATGTCCATTTCCTTCCAAAGTGGAAAAATTACCTTCTAAGATGGTTTAATAAAATTTGACTCCAAAGGAGAGAAAAGGTTATTTTTCGTATGTTTTTCTCAGCTCTACCTCACTACAGTGGCTTTTTAATGTTCCTAAACTCCACATGATGTCTAGTGAAGCTTTTTAATAACACAGGATAATCATCCACTGGATTCTAATGAAATTTTAGAAGCTATTAAAGAAAAAAAAAAGATTAAAATATCTTGGATGCTTGTTAGTTACTTGGGGTTTCTTCCTCCTCTTTCTCCATTAAATCATTGGCCCCAAACTTAATACAAAGGGGCTAGTCAATCACAGTCATTTTTATCCTATCTCTTTGTCATCATTTATCTGCACAGCTTTAAAAACAAAAGCTGTACATGGCAGCATCAGATGCTTCCCCTTTGTGCATTGCTCTCATCACCTGTCGCGTTTCTCTTGTTAAATCTTTGATGTGAGTCTTCAGCACTCCTGCAAAATGATTTATGCATTTTCCCCACCTCTGCAGCTACCTTGTGATAAGAGCAAGAAGAAATCAAGGAGGAGGCTGTAATTAATGCATTTCCACTGTCTGAAATTAATGCCATAAAATCAGTGCCCAGCCTTGTCACGAACATACAGCAACTTCGTGTCTGCTGCACAGTTACAAACATGGATTGCTCTGGCCATGAATCATCAGTGAATCCCAGTCACACCTTAGCCCATGTCCAGGATTAATTCTGCACTTTATGGCAAAGGAAGACTATAAATCTGACATCTGCACAAAGATAATCTGTTTGACTGATCCCTTCCTAAAGCTGGGGCTTAGCTTCACTGAACAACACCATGCACTGAATCCTTCAGATATGAAGTTCAATTGAAAAAAAAAAGTGAATTTGTCCCATTAAGGTTATCACTCAGAAGAAATACTAATCTGTTCTAAGTAATATGAAAAAGTTAGAATCAAGGATAAAAGTGTCTAAAGAGGAGATGTTAAAAGAAATTGATTAAGCAAAGAGCAAAACATCACCAGATTTATATCTTGAGCCTCTTCAAACGGTTTGGAGGCATTCATAATGGAAATTATGGGAATTCGTAGGAGGAATTATGGGAAATCATAAAGAATTCACAGGAAACTGCTAATCAGAGGCACTCACTGACACCACCTCAAGGTAGATTCTGAACATCGTAGTCTGCATTTGTAAAGCAGGTGAACCAAGACCTGTAGGTTTTACTGGAGACACAGGTGAGGTGCCACTGCCTCTGTTTCCCATCACTCGGATAACAGAACTAGATGGAGTATCTGGTGTTTGGGCTCCAACACATGCTAGAGCCTCCTCCAGAGGAGCAAAGATTAGCTTTGACATTTCCAATATCCTAAGTTATAAAATAAGAAAAAAAGCAATCCTTATATTTTTAGGCATTCTTCCTGCCTATGTTACTTTTCCTGTAATAAATCATATGAGGAAAAAAAAAGAAGCCAAGTTTAAATTTAACTAACTATTTTCAAGAAACCTGTAAGAGGAGCAAGTGCATCAATTAACAAGGTCTCTCACGCCCCACGGTTCTGTTGTCTCTCTTATTTGTTATAAACTGGGCAGGTGGGAGGAGAGTCCTTATGTCCTGTGCTTATGCAGTGCCTAGGAAAATTAGAAGCCTGGTCTTGATTGAGGACTTAAAAACACTGGTGTCAATAAATCACAAGACAGTAAGAGTCTGTCTGAGTTAAGTTTTGGATCATATATTATAGAAAAAGGAGGGCAAAAATGGCAGAGAGGTCCAAAGAAAGTCACAAGGCTGGATTTTGGGTCTTTCCCTCTTAGATCCACAAATATCATCTTTTCAGTAAGCCATTAAGGTAGAAGATGACTGTTCCCTTTAATTATGCTGGGAAAGTGAGGAATGGGGGAAGCAGAAAAGCTGTTTGAACTAAAAACCGGCATTGGCAGAAGAGAGAAATGAATATACACAGACTGCGCATAAATATAGATATGGAATTGAAAGGTTTTGAGCCACTAAAATAGCAAAAGCCTTGAACAGCCTTCAAATAGCAGCCGTGGGAGCAAACCAGCGGGATCCGTGTACCCGGCAGTGATGTGCAGATGTGCCCAGGCTCTCTGTACGCTGCTCGCTCTTGGGAACTGCCTGCCTACAGAAGCACGGACCTCAGTTCAGGTTAATTTGCTGAGTATTTCAGTCTTTTTGCTTCCTTCTCAGCCTCCTTCATGGCCCCTGTAGAGCTCCATTCTCAGCTGCTTCTGACACCTGAGCTCATCATTCAAAACTAGTGCCAGTCCGGTACTGCACTGCAGTCCTGTTCTGAGTCCAGTATGGACAGCCTCTAATTAGCTTTCACAAAGACTTTATTCATTTAAGGAAAAGATCACATTATGTTCCTGCCTCAGATAGAAGAGGACAGAACTCAGTCCCTGCAGAGATTTCCTTCCTGTCCTGGATTCTTACATTGCTGGCTGCTTCTTTTCAGAGAAACAAATTAAAATCTCCTTCATCCCTACCTCTTTGGCATTAGCTTGCCAAGGGAGTCCGAGAGCTATAAAGTCTCTCCTGATGGCAAAATGAAGGCAGAGCTTTCCAGTAGCATGAGGGAAGGATCCAGTTTTACCCCATGGCTGTACAACGTGCAGCCCAATGCAGCCCTCATTCAGCAGGACACTTGCCAGGTGCTCCTGTAATATCACACAAGGAGACGGGATATTGTCTCACACAATATCTGCCGAACAGACTTGTCACTTTTTTTTCCACTTAACTACATCAGCTATTTTTCCTTCTGCCCTCATAATCTCACCCACACCATGTTTTTTAGACTATGAACCTGTTATGTTTCAAAAAACTTCTGCATTTTTGCTCATCTGGAAAGATATAATAGCAGCAGTCCTTCACAGGCACAATCAGAATTGAGTCCCCAGGAGAAATGAGAAGATTATGATTTCTTTTTTATAAAAATTTCTTTTTTTTTTTTTTTTTATTTTACAAAAAAGGCATATTCGAGAGAGCTGGATGTATTCATTTCCCAGTTTTGTGTCTTGGAAAGCTTATACATACATCTCTGTGACTACTTGGAAATGTAAACCTTCCAAAGGCAAAAAGAAAAAATAAAGAAGATTAGCATACATGTAAAAAGCTGCTAAAATTATCACGAAAGGGCTCTTGTGGTTTGGACTGCAAGAAACACTGCAAGTATCTTGGGATCTGTACAGAACTGGGAGTCAGCACCACTAAGAGATATTTTAAAAGATAGGCAGGTCAACTGTAATTCAAAATTCAATAAACAAATGCGTTGAAATTTCTTTTAAAGTGTGTATGCCTAATGGTGGTAAAATAGACACACTATAGGTCTAAAGGGATTTTTTTATTTTTTTTCTTAATTGAGAGCTCATACAAAAGAAAAATTCATTTGGAAATGGCTTTGCAACTTTTAACTCTTAAATTAGTGCTAACATCAACAGCTATGAAACTAATTTTATTTTTTTTTTGTAGAAGGATCCCTGCACTTTCTCCAAACACTAAGGCACAGGACACACCAGCAGAATACAGAAATATTTCAAAGCCTGTGCTTTTCTATTTAAACAAAGGCTGTTTTATAACGCAGAGGAAAACTGAAATATTTGACTGATCTTTATATAATCTGCTTATTTTCAATACCTACCTTTTCAGCTTTCCTGGCTATAAATAGCCCTCCCCCACATGACACAGCGTACCCACAGATCCCTTGCCTCTCTACACGCTGTAGGTACCCCAAGGAGTCTGCGGGAGCGGATTACAAATCGTTCCCGAGCTATCTGAGTTTCAAGAAGAAGAGGGGCACGCACACGGGCACGGAGAAGAAACCACAGAGGAACGATGTGCTCACAGACACGGGGCTGAGTACACCAGGTGTCCCCTCTGCCGCGGGACCCAGTGCGATGGCAGAGCACACCCCACCGATAGCGCCTGCTGCGACGAGACTTTTCACAAAGCCATAATTAGCAGTTAAAACAGCAGTTACAGTCAAGATCTTCTTAGAAAAGATGCCCAAACCTGTTTTCAATAAAAGCATTTTAATTGCTTTAAAGGTTTTATTAAAATCCCAACAGGCCAATTACAGTCAATTGTTTCCAGCCTCTACCTGCCTAGCAATCGCTCAGCTCACAACGGTGAAAGATACGTGCTCCATCACCTGCTCTCCTTTTCCTCTCTCTGGTAACCACATTTTTTTACTCGCTACTGTTCCCCAGGTAGTCTAGCAGATTTGGATTATCAACCTCTTTTGCTAACAATATTCTACCTTACATTGATTTTAGGTGCTCATATATCAAAGGATTTATGCCGTCTAAAACAACAAGGAAAGATCCCTCCCCGAAGAAAATACCTCATGCCCAACAACACTTTATATCCAGAAAAAATTGATTTATAGAAAACAATATCTTCGAAAAAGCACTGGTAATTTTAAGCAGGAAATAAAAAATCTGGGTAAAATATTCTTTGGATTGGAGGCTTATAACTCCTACGGTGGAAACAGCTAGCAAATCCTCACTGTTCACACAGCCACCCATTCAGCTCTTCATGCCATGGCAACAATGTCATTAAATTAACCGTCCTGTCAAACAGAAGAAGCTGGCGAGGAGGCACTACCTGGGGTTGCACCAGAGGCCCGCGGAGGGCAACTGGGGTGACAGGCAGAGGAGCCGCAGCGAGGTGCTCCAGGGCTGTGTACACACATGGCAGTGTACTATCCACAGCGAGATATTAGCATTGAACTATAGTCCTGGAAACTTCTGGAAACTTTTACCTCCACCGTGTTTAGTAGTGGAGGATAATGGCTGTTTTAATGGCATTGCCTTAACACACCAAAATGCAGACAAAAAAACTGCCACCATATTTTACTTTTCTATAATATGTGTGTTACCCAGCCACATTGTGCAACACCAATAGAGTCATTTGTGAAATCAGTGGTGACATTCAAAATGGCGACACTTCCAAGTTAAAGCTGTGCGTAGATGATACACTGAGCAGGTCCTCCTGGTGCCTTCGCAGTTTGCCAAGTCAGAAGTGTGGCATAAAAGCTTTCTGTACCTTGGAAGACTTTTGGGCTTTTTTTGGAGGTAGTTTTTTGGGGTTTTCTTAATAGCTAGCTACTAGAAGAAATGCTGCAAATCCAAAGGACATTTTACCCAGCTCACTCTTAATGTTTTTCAACTGTTGTCTCCAGAACAAGCTCTTTTTATTAATTCCTCCACAACCAGCAATTTTTCAACCAGAGATTTAAATAAACCCATGGGCAGCGGTGTGCCATATTGGCATTTCTAAAATTAGCTGCACACCAATAATTCTGATTTCCAACCTCTGCTCCTCCCTGTGGCAGTCAGACTACAAATACAACGGGCACGGCTCTGAGTGATGGTGACAGGCAGAATGTCTTATGGCTTTGTTAGAAACATGTTTTGCATTTATGCCACTTCAGGCCTCCGCAGTAAGCTCATTTCTTGGTTCACTCCATTTTCACCAGAAGACCCTGCCAATTTCCAGCTCAGCTGATGGTACATGGAAATGCCACTGTTTCTTCTGAGACCTCTTCCATGTGCTATTCAGAGCTGCTAACTCATTTTTCCTTCCATTCACGGTGTCAATGATAACCTCCAAAGCGCTAACAGACTAGACAAGGATCCTTCTGGAAAAACCATCTGCAGTTGAATCAAGAGAGGTACTGGGGCTTTTTTCCATTATTTTTTTTTTTCCTGAGACACAACAAACATCTTACAGCAGAAAGTGCTAATTCATACGCTACTGAAGCAAGCCCTTCAGAGCCCTGCAAGGTTCATCCAGGATCTCCCCATACTTCACAGCTAAGACTAAGGAGCAGATGCTGAGCGGAGATGCCCCACTAGAAGCACTCCACTATGTTTTGCAAAGCACGGCTGTCCTTAGGAGAGCTTTGCTGTTAAGGGCTGAGCTTCAGCACTGATGCCAGAATATGGCCCAAATTCGAGGAGACCAACTTGACTGAGAAACGTACTTCTGACTCACAACTCCTCCTGAGCTTTCTCTTGCCTTTTTCTGGGAATAGCAGTTTCTCCCAGATCTGTGCCAGCCCTTACTGATCACGGCTCAGATTTTTATCGCACACACCCCAAATGCATTAGTTGCTCTGGCATAGGCTGGAAGACACAAAGATGCATGAAGCTACCTCGCTGGCTTTTCTAATAGCCTTTCTTCAAATTATCCATTCCTGTGGCATGTACAACATTATTAACAGCTTATATTGAGGGCAAACTGGGAGTACTGCCAGCAGTTCTTGTTTCACCCCTCTTCCCCAGGATCCCCCTTTAATTCCTCTATTACACTGAAATTGTAAGGTCTTTGGAGCAAAGACCTGTTTGTTATTCTGAGTTTGAACAGCTTTAAACCAAGTGAGATCACAGACTGCAACTAGGTTCTTGCTGCTGCTGCAACACAAATATTTTTAATTAAAGTCCTACTTCTGCTGGATTTTCCTTCATTTTCCTTGCTTGCTTCCACTCCCCTAATTGCTGATAAATTAGCAAAGTTCAACCATTGACCCTCCATACCCCAGTTATCAGTGTCATTCCACTGAGACAGGTTTTGGCCATTGAAATTACGAAGTCAACCCACTGCCTTCCCGTGCCAGCCCTTCTGGCCCATCTCTCCTCGCTGCAGCTTTCCTCCCCAGTTAAAACAGACGCCGCACAACAAGACCTGCTCGTTGAGAAGATGCAGATCGCTGCCTGCGGGAGCGAGACAGGCAGGTGTAACCCAGCAC
This sequence comes from Gallinago undulata, assembly GCA_026546715.1. Classification (NCBI taxonomy): domain Eukaryota; kingdom Metazoa; phylum Chordata; class Aves; order Charadriiformes; family Scolopacidae; genus Gallinago; species Gallinago undulata. Next base: position 144,361,166 of record JAOTQQ010000012.1, read on the forward strand.
CTGTGTAAACACTGCCCACGCTGCCTGCACACAGCAGCGCCACACACAGCACCCAGGCATTCAAAAACAGGCTTTGCTTTCCAGAGTTGCCAGAAACAAAGCCAACCGCAGCCTTATCTGCATAAATCAACAACATAAACAACGTACACGAGCTGAGCGCTTGCCATGAGAAGGATCACAACCCACCTCGAGATCTGTGCCTGGGATTTAGCCCCTACATCTCCCAAAATGCTGCAGCAGCTGCCATGAAATGCTATTGCTCCTCAGCTCACGGTGGCCCAGAAAAGGAAGAAAATCTCAGTGTTACAAAATTGTCTATTGTCAATCAACTTCCCAAATCCTCTGCAAGTCTGTCAAAGATGGGCCACCCAGGAAGGGCAGAGAAGAGACAGACCACGGGTAAGGGAAGACAATGCACAGAGGCTGCATTTCATGAATTCTCCAGGCCCCCAGAGTCACTAGACCCAGGGAAACATGAAGGAACAACAGATTTCAATTAAGTGAATTAAACAAATTTGCCTAATCCATTTGGAACTTGTATATATATCTGAGTGAGTTGTGGCTGATGGTTGGAGAGTACAAATGAATGGGACCTCCAGACCAGTCAGAAACACAAAACCAACTAGGTGCAAATATTCTATCCCTTTACATGCTGTGTAGGAGAAGGGGCATGACCACGTATGAGACATCAGCCATAAACCAATATATGTTCTTGAATGAATGCCATCACTTCTTCAACTTCACGCTTTCCAGCACTGTGAGCAGAATAGTCCCCAGGTCCTGAAGTCAGTGGTTCCTTCATCCCTGGTGAGCTGAATTGACTTAAAAGAAGCTGAATTAGCAGCCCTGAAACACATCAGCCTTCAGCTGGTCTGTTTTCTCTCCTTGAGAGTGAAAGTAGCAAGATCAACAACAGTTTGTCCATGCCTTTCACTACCAATGCACCCCACCTGGGCTTGGAGTCCACCCTCTCAGGAACCATGACAAAGCAGAGGGAGCCTAAGAAGGTAATTTAATCTGTTGGATAACCAAAGATACCACCAGTGAGGATGTCAGCTTTGGGGATGTCTTTTGCATGCTGTTTCAAGGCCAGTTAGAGGGACCAGTCACTCCAGTAACCCCTGAACTCCCAATGTTTTCCCAGAACACACCATGGAGAGTTGAAACCCCAGTTCTTGGAGAAAGTTTACTAATGTTGAACCATTGCTATCCCTGGAGTGACACCACTCTTTTCCACCAGTGATACCAACTTCTCCTATTTATTAGCCCACTTTTTTTCACACTCTGCTTTTCACTCTCTGTCCCCTGTGCAAGCAAGGAGAGGTCTGTGAAAGTCAGCAAATCCAGCGCTACGCTCCTTCCAGTCTTCTCTTGCAAAAGGCTTGTGTCTGTGCCACACATGCAAAATACTAATAATTCTGGTGCACTGAGACTACTGATTATTACAGTAATCATAACTGTTTTCTTGTTAAATTACATCTGCCCCAGCTGGTAGTCATAGTCATAACAAGCCTAACAAGGCCAAATGCAAGCTCCTGCACATGGGTCAGGGCAATCCCAAGCACAAATACAGGCTGGGCAGCGAATGGATTGAGGGCAGCCCTGCCAAGAAGGATTTGGGGGTGTTGGTGGATTAAAATCTCAACCTGAGCCAACAATCCAGAAATCCAACTGTATCTTGGGTGGCATTAAAAGAAGTGTGACCAGCAGGTGGAGAGAGGTGATTCTGCCCCTCTACTCCACTCTGGTGGGACCCCACCTGCAGGAATGTGTCCAGTTTTGGGGCCCCCAACGTAAGAAGGACAAGTGCATGTTTGAGCAGGTCCAGAGGAGGGCTATGAAGATGATTAAAGAGTTGGAGAACCTCTCCTATGAAAACAGGCTGAGAGTTTGGGTTGTTCAGCATGGAGAAGAGAAGGCTCTGGGGAGACCTTACAGTAGCCTTTCAGTATTAGAGGGGACCTACAGGAAAGGGGGTTGAGGGGGGAAGACTTTATCAGGGAGTGCAGTGATAGGAACACAGGTAATGGTTTTAAACTGAAAGAGGGGAGATTTAGATTAGATATTAGGAATAAATTCTTTACCCTGAGGGTGGTGAGACACTGAAACAGGTTGTCCAGGGAAATTGTGGATGCCCCATCCCTGGAAGTGTTCAAGACCAGGCTGGATGGGGCTTCGAGTAACCTGGTCTAGTGGGAGGTGTCCCTGCCCATGTCAGGGAGGTTAGAAGTAGGTGATCTTTTAGGTCCCTTACAACTCCAAACATTCTATGATTCCGTGATTCATTTTCCACGTCTCATTGTGTACAAACTTGTCAACATATTGGGGCAAGGATCCTCTTTGCTGTGTATGGACAGGGAACAGCACAAGAGACACAGTTGGGCAGGGTGGACTGCACCTTGCTGAGGAGGTCAGGTGTGTCTACATCTCATCAGCTTCTCAAGAAAAGGTTGGAGGTGTTAAGGAAGCAATGCAATGGGACCTAGTAGTGTTGGAAGGAGCCTGGGATATTCTGGGAGGTACAAGATGTGTAGCCCAAAGAGCTTTCATCTCTGTTTGTCCCTGATGGTACTTCTCTAGAATGTATAAATATGTTATAAATAATTTCAGGGTTGTCACAAAGGCATTTACTGCATCCAAATAGGAATAGGAGCTGCAGTGACTGTGAGGTCCTGTGCCATTTCAGACACGCGTTCATAGGTATGTCAGCCATAGCCTTTGCCCTCATGGTCACCTCCCATTCATTTCAGCTTATCACATGACTGCACACTGCTAATAATTTCCTTATCTTCACTAAAAATGATTCAGGGGCTTAGAAAGGGGGCCATGACAAGATTAATCTCCAACTAAAAACCAGATTATATGCTAGATCTTCTGACTCAGAACGAGGCCGGTGACTTTGCTGTCCCTAATCTTAGAAAAAAAAACAGCAAACCATCAACCTGCAGCGAACGTCCTGTAGACGAAATAAAACCATAAACAGAGAATTACAAAAGGTCTTGCACCTTGATACCGTGTTGCAGGGTAAGGCATTACATGAGTCACAAAAGAAGAGGAACTTATTGAAGAGAGATGCTGTCAGGCCATGAGAATAGAGATAATGGCTAAACCATCACCTCACATATTGCCTTTCACAGTGCTGCAAACACTAGGTTTATTCTTTCTCTTAATCCCCAGCTTGTGGAGCCAGGGTATGTTGGCAGACACAAAGAAAATATGGAAAACCTGGTGATATGGTACCAGCCTGAAGAACCCCAATCCAAATGGTGAAGGAAAGCCCCTTAAAGGTAGTCATTTCAACCAGCAATGTCTAAAGCAGTCGTGTCCAGGCCTGGCTTGACATGAGACTGCTTTCCTGTGCCTTGAATATATGGCTTGTTTAGTTTCCATCTTTATTCTTTAGACCATCTTCAGGTTTTGCAGCCAAAGCATGAGCGTGTAGGGGAGAGTGGGAGGTTCACTGCCCCGGGATCAGCCCCAAATTGCCCCAAAGCACACTGTCCTTGGATTTCAGCTCTGAGGGCTGTTCTCTGCGCTAAAATAATGAAGTTTAACTTCCTCTCCTGCTGTTCAGGTGCCAGCATGTAACTCATAGCTCTGTGCTGCCAAGTAAAGGTGACAACTGTGACATGTATGATGAAGATGGATACACCTGGGAAATTACAGTCCCCTGGCTGCCTCCAGAACAGGAATAGTTCAAACAACAAATATCTATTTTCCACCACTACCTGGCCAAAATGCTGCACTTCTGACCAGATCTTGGGCTTGTCCTCAGTCTACCCAGAGCACACAGAGTCTCCCATGTAGGTCAAAAGCAACAAGTTTTACACTAAAGACACTTTTCAATTAGAGAAAAATAGGCAACTTGCCTGAAACAGGCACCAAAGCACCAGGAGGGCAATTGAGTTGTTTTCTCTATACAAGCAACACCTCCTTTAAGTAGCTCTTAATATGTTCACCTACAAGAGTAGCTTAAATCCCCCTCCTCCTTCTGTTTTACCTTTCACAGTACATTTACTCCTCTTCCTTCTCCCTTTTGCAGCTTTATTTCCTACATCTCCCTTGCCTCCTTCTCCAGCTTGGTTGCTGGTTTATCATCGTCACTGAAACTGCATTCCCAGATGCTGGTTTCTTCCCTGCACCATTGCTATTCTTACCTTACTCTAAAAAAACACTGGCTTTGTTGCTTATTTCTGCCCTTTCTTTCTTTCTTTTTTTTTTTTTTTTTTTTTTTAACCAAGTGGGCTGAAAGCCATTCCTTTTTCCCTCTGGACAAGGCAGAAACCAGACAGGTCCATCTGTTCTCGTTGCAGGATCAGTGGCAAAGCAACTGCATGGACACCCAAAAATTATATCCCACTCTTCAACAGAGCTGTCAGCTCTGAAGGAATGACCATATTGTATTTACTTTTTAAAATAACTCAGAGACACAGCTCTCTGGATACAGAGATACAGAGACCTGGAAAGGATAACATTTACTTGGGGACCTTTCCAGACACACAAAAAAGAAATAACAACAAAGAAAAAATTCTGGCTATTAATGTAGGGACTATATTGCCTAGAGGGACCAGCAACAATTTCTGATGCCAGTCCTGTAACACTATGCTGCATGAGCTTTCATTTCTGCATGCATGTGGAACCTGGGGGACATCACCAGAGTCCCACAGGAACATGAGGTCAACCTAAGAGACAACCACAAGATTTAGGTACAAGACTGAATCAGAATCCAGCACTGCAGAAATTTGGTGATCTTGGTTCATGTATTTACCTGCTCTGAGAAAGGTGTTCCAGATTTAAGATTGCATGAGATAATATTTGGGGAAGTTATCTCAAGGCCAACAAGGAAAGCTCTGTTTTAACCTCTAGTCCAGAGTACTTTGTAGAGTTATTATCCCAACAAGGCCTTCAGCAACGTGATTAGGATGAGATTCATCTCACTTAAAGTTAGTGTTTGTAATGTAGGTGTCTACATCGAAGATCTCATTACAGTCAAGGGATATAACTTTTCTTTTTTTTGGTATTATCTCCAGTAATCAGGATACAATTTATTAGTGTTACCACTTATTCAGGATGAGTTGAACAATCACCGATACTCCTATAGCAGTTGTCTATGCTGGCTACTGAGTAGATTGGAATGACTTGGTCATGTTTAGACATTTACAAGGAAAACACCTACATCTAGTCCTAAGAATCCCAGCCCAACTACTATTACTGTTGCTATTTATGCTATGCTACATTATGACATTAACAATCCAGTTACGAAACAATTGAATCTCTTTTTCCTGAGTTACTTCATCTCATTTGCCTGTTTCTAAATTTAAATAAAAAAACAAACCCCAAACACAACATATTCCTGGTTATAACTTGAAGTCCTGCTTAATCACCAGCCAAGAACACACAAAATTATTGATTTAAACACATATTTTGCAGCTAAGCTACAGCCTGTGGTTGTCTTTTGCAAAATTCTCCAAGTTTGGTTTAAAAATGACAAGTGGAAAATTGATGATTTCTTGTGCAAATTCTTCCAGCAGATATATACTCCCCTATTAAACCTTATCTATAGCCTGAATTTATCTTGCATCATCTTCCAACCGTTGCTATATCATCCTTTATGCAACTAAAAAGCCCTCTACTATAACAGAAACTCTGTGTCTTCATAGCCTGGAACAAACACTGATGGAGCACTCAGATTAACGCTTATAAACACATTATCTACTTCAACTTGCTTGGAAATTAACTCATGGTAGAATGAGTGAAAACAAGAACTGCCAATGACGATGAGCACTGACACATTTCCATCTGCCCAAAGTCTCTTTTCTTCACTTATCTTAATAATATTTTCTTTAGAGTTCCTGTTTTCAGAAAAATATAAGACATTGCTTTACAATAGAAGAGCTTTCCTATGGTATCCAGCAAAATGTTGCTTTGGAGGAGATAATGTCCTGCTTTGGTCTCTGGGAGCAACGTTGTGTTCTCATCCAATTTTCTGGGGAATGTGGTGATTCAGGCTGTTAAGACACAGTGTTCAGTCCTGCCTATCTGCTCACTCACTAGGGAAAGTTGCTGTCCATTTCTTGTTACACTGGGAGCTCTCATCCTTTATCTTTCTTGGTTAACATCACTGGCAACAAATGGATCTGCAGACCAGGACCTTGTATTATCATCCTGACCCTGGGAGCGGCAGCCGCAGGTGTGGTTCAGGCTGTGTATGAGGTAGCATGAAGATCTTGGATTAGCCTGTACGTGGTGCTCCTAAAGCTCTTCCTTCTACCACTGAAACCAGGAATGTGGATAAACTCAAAGGGCAGACATTAGCTCAGTCCTTTTCCTTTCTGGGAAGAGGGATGGATGTCCACCTCCACTTCATGTTCCCTTTTTCTGGGGAGAAGAGCTGAGTCACTGCAAGAAAACTGTTACCTACACAGGTCATCAATAAATTGCTCTTTCCCTACCACCACCAACACCCCTAGAGCAAAGAGTGATGAGCAGCAGTGACTCAGAACTAAGTGAGTCTGAATCACAAGACACTAAGAGCCTCCTCTGTGTTGATCCTGTTTGCGTAGGGACTCCAACTTTGGCCCAAAGCAACAGGCTGGTCCAGTGGGAGCACCTTACCACCAGATGCTGAATTCAACACCAAGGAGCTGTGCAACCAAAAAAAACACTAATGGTGATGAAACACAAGGTGATTCAGAGACCATTCCTGCATCTAACACTATATGGACAAAGTAATTCCTATTGAATCCCTACTCTGAGAGAATTAGAGGAACAATTTTAATCCTGACATAGGTGAAGTCAATGTCAGAGACCAGTAAGTTTAAAAAAAAAAAGTATAAAAAAAGACCAAAAAGTAAATACAACTATGACTGGGTAAGAGACAAATTGTCATGTCAGCTCCATCAATCTGCTATCAGCGCTTAGGCCAACTGAATTGAAGTCAGACTGAACTACTGTCATAGTGACATAAAGTATGAAAGGCTGAGGGGTCACACACAAAGCACAGCTGGATGATCCAGTGCCAGGGAGAAAGAGACGGGAAAGTCAGGAGGAGCTGTAGAGTGGGGATAAATTATTGGAGACCGAATGGTTTTTCTGGATGATGAAAAATTGATGGAAAAGTCAAATTACAACATCAGCAAAAAAACTGAGAAGTCATTGGGAAAGGTTTCCTATTTTCAATAAACTCTTCTGACTTCACTAAAGATTATCCCTAATGTTTCCCAGTGTCAGTACTCCAAACACAGGCAACGCTGGTGCTAGTTAGCCTTGTGGTCAGCAGCTTTCTACATGGTTAATATGAGCATTCTTTCCTCCACCGTGGGCTGACTTGCCCAACATCTCTGTCCAGATGTTACATCTCATTTCTGTCCATGCATACTCAGGATTGAAAGGAGTGGGGAAGGAAGAAGACTCTCTGCCCAGAAGTCTGCCTGTTATGAAAAATGTATAAACAGCATGTTTTGTGAAATGCAATGAAATCTATCACTCCTCACAATATAAAGATGTTCAAATCTTAGAGATGCCCTTCCAAACCCTTCCAAACTAAATGGTTTTATGGTTGCAATTGTCAACTCCCTCTTGCAGCCCCAACAGCAGAGAGGACCTACACAAAGAAATGGGCAGACAGTGCTTTGCTCGCTCAACTTCCCCAGCTTATCTGCACTGCGTTTGTTAACTAAACAACTGTATTTGTTAGCTAAATAACTGTATTTATGAGGGAGAAAAAAAAACTCTTTCCACTTTGGAGAGGAGGGAAAGAAGGAAAGACTCCATACTTGTATAAGCCAACTCCTAAAGTGAAGGAAACAAGCTTCAAACATCATGGTGCGATTACTGGCAATTCTGGGACAGACTGGTGCTCACTTCTTGTCTTGCCAGGGGATCTCCATCTCTCTTATTTCCCCCATTCCTCAAAATGTCTCACCTTATTGGGAGGGCAAGTTTGTGGTGGCAGGAAAGTACCTCACCAGAGGTCCAGGACCTTGACCTTGGCCCCTGGCACTAGCAGAATATCAGTAAAAAAATGAAAAGATTCTGTAGTGGGTCCAGAACAAGCTTGCGGTGCAGCAGCCAAATCCAATTGTTCTAACTTTAATAGATTTACTCTACATTTGCACTGACATGCTGGCTCAGTATTTCTGCAAAAACAAGCAAAACACAAACTAGCAGCTGTTAAAGGAATACACCACCACCTGAAACCACTTCCTTATGGCAGGGCATCTTCACGCATTCAGATTTTGTACTGTGATGTTCTGTGATGATTTCAGTATTAGGTTCAGTTATGCTCATTTACTGATTCAGTTGGTGCATGGAATGGAGTGTGTCCTCTAAAATACTGAATGGTGCTTACACATTTACCAAGACTCCAGCTTTACAGAGAAAACTATAACACACAAAATACAGTCTAAGCCTACGAATGCCCCCCACGATCAACATCATTCATCCCAGGCCATTCAAATTGAACTTCTACGTTTGATACAGGCTTCAAAAGGACAAGCCACTTACAAGTGCTTTTCAGTTCTTAAAAGACACCTTCTAGAAAGTTGTGTTTTCTGTTCATTTATTTGGGGAGTTAATTTTAATTGGTGGAGGCAAAGGGAGAAATGCAATTGGACAGAAATTCAGGAACAGGAAGAAGCAGGATTGCCGCTGGGAAACTCCCACCACAGTAGCTCCTGTGCCCAGGTAAATCACAAATGGCCACAAGAAGATACAGGGAGAACCGAGTCAATCACAGCTTTTGGATTTGAAGCTCAGTGCAGGAGGTAGTTAAGTCTGGGTTTGAGTATGACCTCAAGATCGACTGCAACTATGATTACAAATCAAGAGAACATTTCTGGGAGGGTTCAGGGAGACAGATCCCATAGAAAACCCCAGAACAAAGGGAAGGTGGAAAGTTAAACTTAAAGACTCCCATTAGGGAAAGCTCATAAGCTACTGAGATCATCAGCATAAGTAGGATGATAAAACTGAGAAAATCAACCACTCCACCATATTTATCTTTGGCCTAATGTCAGGGATGACTATAGGTCCATCACAGCCTGGGATAACAGGCAGCCACATATGTACAGCTTTCCTTTGAGGAAAGGAAATTAGAATATTATGTTGAGCCTAGTATCAATAAAAGCCTGTGTAACAGTAAGACCCATACTTCTCTTACCTTTAAAGGTAGGACTCATCTGTCTGAAAGTGGCTTTTACTGCACTCATTTACCAGAGATCAAGTCACCTCAGGTCCTGCTACAGACAATGAAGGGCTGCTCAATGGAGCTGAAGCTGTGATTTATTTCCGTGTAAAGCAGACCCCCACATCTGGTTGGATGCATTGCCCCGTAAAATCTATTGACTGTATTGACTAGATCTATACTGACTATAAAGAGAACTCAAATACCTATTGCACACACAGAACCATACATGAGCGTATCTAAATTTAGTTACCTTAATGTGGCTTTGAGTTCCGTCTCTCAGGCAAAAAGTTTCCGATCCTTCAGGTTTAAATATCTATATTCAGTCTAAATACCTATATTCCAGTTAGTCACCTGAGGTCTCCTTTGTAGTCAGTGGAAAGTTTCAGGCACTGCAAAAAGTCATTAATCTCACCTATTTTAGAATCATCCTTAGGATGAGATTAATTGCACTCGAGAAATTTCTATTTTCTGTTTTTCTTCAGCAGCTATAAAAGGAGTCCAGACAACTGCCTCAGATAAGGTGTTAGATGGATGGATCCCATTGTGAACGTTGAGAGACAGCCTCTCAAGCCCTGAGGAAAAGCAGGGAAATACAGTTGTTTTAAGTAATTTAGCACTGAAGAGAGTAGTGTATTTGAGAATTTAGTATGCGATAAAGCCATAATCTGAGAGCAGAAACTGCCACAAGCGTGCATCTGGCAGACCCCACCTCTGCACAGTGTCATTGCACCCAGGACTTGACAAGATAATGGAGCAACATCTACAATAACAAGTGAGACAAAATCAGCAGAAATGCCCAAGTATCAGCAACAATGCAACTAGCAATATCTTCTGTGTTTTACAAAAATCATAAGAAGTTTGGTAATGAATGGTCAGTGGGCTCTTCCAGATTAGTACCACAAAAGCTTTTCTTTTCTTAATATGTCGAGATGTGGAGATGAAGTATTTGAACCTCCATGGAAGTTTGATCCGCACAAGGAATGCTGAAACAGAGAAAGTAAAAGCCTTGGCAAAGTCCCATGAACAGGAAGAGGAAAAGGTATAGAAAATAAAATGTGTTATTGGACACACCCATAGGGTGAAACGTATTATTGTAATGGGGTAGGATTTCTTGGGGCTTTATCTAAGTCAAAGGTGTTATCCCAAAGAAAAGTGGTTTTTTGCATAGACCCTGGAGGATAGCTTCAAAGTGCCAAGATCTCACCTATAGCGATTATATCTATTCTAGTAACCCAGAGATGCTCAGTCCTGCTCTCTGTCCATGAGGCCAGCTGCTGTGACCAATGTCCACATCACTGACCTCACCTACCTGCAGTGCAGGGACCCAGATGCAGACTCCTACTGGGAGTGATCCCAGGTCTGTGGCAACACCTGAGCTCTGCCCAGTCACTTAGTTGGCTCAGACTAAAACCATGGCACAGATCATCCAGCAGCTCCACAGTGTTATTGGCCAGTGTGTGCCACTGCTCGGGAACATCCCCAGCATGGTTCTGCCAATTAGTCTAAACATAGTTAATGACTACCCTAGGCATGAGAAAAGCTGCCACCTTATCTGCAGTGCAAGGATGGTCCTGAGCAGTGACCCTATGCATCTGGTGTCACTGCACAGACGGTGTCTGAGGTCTGATCAGGGAGCCTCAACCAGTTGTGTGCATTGAAATTCTTCCAGCACATCTCCCAAGAGCAGCAGTGTTAGCAAAGGTAGAAGAGCAAATTCCAGTTCTTGTAATTACCTTCCTAAATTAATTCCCCTGCAATTTCAATCAGCTGCTCTTGACATTCCCTCCTCAGGGTGTAATCCCTCCTCATAAACACTCTGAGCAGTGCATGGGGAGGCACGAGGGGAACAAAGATAAGCAGAGCTGATGCTGCGCTGCTGAGAGCCTGGTGGGCAGCTCCCCACCGCGCGCTTTGGGGATTTCACTATCAGTCCCTCAACAGCTGTACTTGCTTCTTCTCTGTCCCCACTGAAAACAGAAAATTTTAGACTCTCTGTATTTACAGTCAGTGGGGAATGCCCTGTAAAGAATCTTCTGGTTAAGGATTAACATCTCTGCCCTTCACCTGAAATTAGGTATAAACCAAATTTAATGGCTCCCATAAAACACACAAGAACTAGGACTTGGATGGATGAGGGCATTTAAGCTTTCAGCATTGCTTTAGATCTACTCTAGTGGTGGACGGCACTAGGAACATTGCATTATTTTGTTATATGAGATACACACTTACCATGTCAAAAGCATGAAAAATCCAAGATGGGAAGATAACAATTAAATGCATATCACTGAACTAAATAGATAAACATAGCCCAAAAATCAGGTTTGAACAAAAAGAAATGAGGAAAAGTTTGCTGTTTGGACATATGTGCAATGACTCATAAAATCTTAGTTCCAGTATTAATTCAGATGACCTGGAGAAACTACGTGAACTGAAAAACTGGCTTCAGAGCTATAAATAAAGCCATAACAAATGACATTGTACTAAGCAGGAAGCGGGGAAGTTGTTATTTAGTGAAATGCTGAGTGGATTTTCTTAGTTCTGGTCTTATTAAGTGCTTCCTTAATGATCTATAAAAAGAGTTAAATTAATTGTTAACAAAATTACGAAGTACTAATCTGGAAGGTGATCAAAACACCGGTGAGGACAGAAGAAACTAAATATTGAAAGCATCTGGGATTAGAAAACACCACTGGAGAGTCAATATGACAGTCACAAACTAATGCAGCTCGGCAAAGGAATGCAAAACACATCCATACAGCTCTCAGAAACAACTCTGGAAACAGGGAGGACAAGCAAGGTGCAAGTATCCACAAAATGAAATAAAGCCTGTGAGTGCAATGAAGTCAGACAACAGCCAACATGGACAGGATGAGGATTCCTCCACTGCCACTGCCATACAATGGATCTGTGATGCTCCACAACCACGTACCAGCAACCTAGAAAAAGGAAAGGAGGAAAGACTATGGCAAGATGAATGCATGTAGAAGGGAGTGAGAGCGTATGCCACCTCAAGAGATGCTGGATGATTCTCATGTCAGGGTCTCAGCATCTCTCTCAACTGGGATCTAGCAGTGTGGGAGAAAAGCAACTCCACTTCAGCATGGTTTTTAAAGCCCACACAAACCAGTAAAAGGCAGCACCTGTAAGGAGGGCAAGGTGTCATCCTGGTGACTGTAATCAGAGGTGGCTACTAAGGTACAGGAGGGATGAAGGCCTGTGATAAATCCTGTGGGGAACTCCAGCTTAAGAAGACAGCAAACAGAGCAAGTAGAGCAGCAAGTTCGTTGTGCAGAGGAAGATGATGATACTTGGGGCTGCTTTCCACAAAATCTCCATCACGCTCTTCTGCTTTGCATGACCTCAGCGTCACCTTGGATAGGTTCATTCTGACATCAGTGGGACCTTTCCCTTGCTCCAAGTTAAACATGTTCTTAAGTAGTTTGCTTGCTTAAGGCTGGGGAAAGTAATTTACAGATTTCCAGCCTGAGAGTTCCCCCACAGTGCCTTTTTCCAAAGTAGGTTACCATGAACCTAAATATCCCTGGGCACGTCCCTCTCTCCACAGAAAATGCTAAGTTTCCCAACTATCATCCTAAGACAGAAGACAGCATATACTTAACGGTTCTTGTGTACCGTACCCCTTGTAAAGCTATTAATATTTAAGTCATCCCATTTAATACAGTATCTGCCAGAAGCAATAGCAGATGAAATGTCTCTGTGCCTTCATTCCTTCTGTAAAGTTCCATGCACAAGAAGGGAATATAGCATTATTAAATACAAGAACAAACATTATGATTTATTTATACCGTGCAGGGCTGATCCCAGTAGTACCCAACCACCCAGCTGCCTGGCTATATCAAATGTCACCGATCTATTAAGTTTCTAAAAAAGATATAAATGATCTTAATACTCACTTGACTGATTTTGTTTGGAAAGTTTCTTACAGCTGCTAAATTAGACCAAAATTACTCAAGTTCAGACCTTGGCCTTAAATGTACTTGCATCACCTGACCTTGCTGGAAAGGACCAAGAAATACAGAATTGTGCTCTACATACACACACAGGTTTATGCATTGGCTAAACTATGAATAATGAGTATTTAATCAAGTGAAGCTTGAAGACAAGGAGCCCCAAAGAAAGAGCAGAAAGATTCCAGGTGACTAGGTGCCTTTGGGGTGACATTTGGGTGAAGTAAGAGATGCTGGTGCACCTTCATGTTCACTCAACCACATGGTGGTATGTAACTGGCATTATATGCATGTGAGGATTTTTTAATAAATGCTAATAAAATGGGGGTGGAAAGCCTCTTCCTGCTCACTTCTGAAATGTTTTCCTAATCTCCATCTCAGATTAAAACAAGGAGTAAAACCCATGTGGCCTCTTCACCTGGCAGTTGACCCAGAGGTGCCCAGATCTTGCTGTGCCCCGCGATGATCAAATGATGTTTGCTGTGAGGAGCAAAGAGGCATAAGAAGAAACAGATGGCTTTTGAGCTGAGTGGCACCTACAACCAGAGGTTGCAGAGGAGATACTGCAATAACTCTAGTCCTGGGCTTGACTGCTGAGGGTGCCTTCAGGACTGCTTGGGCAGCAGTGAGATGATGCTACTCTTCGCTACCCAGTTTCTCAAAAGAGAAGAACAACACTATTTTCTGGCTGTTGGAGTGGTTTTGCTGTATCACCTCTGGTCAAAATGATGAAATCTGGGACTGCTCATTTTTATAGAAATTACACCAGGGACTATGACTTCTTTCTGAGGGACTTATTCCTCGAGCTGACCAAGACTGGCTGCTGACTGTTTGCTGTGGCTGGTGGCACTGATGGTTGCTCGTACATTGCACCCTCCCTCGTGCATCGCAGACTGTGGTGGATCTCGACATCCCTCCAGATGAGGCTGCATCGTGTGGTGTGATCAGGGGATTGCACTTGTAGAAGGGGCTCAGGGTCCTACCTCCCCAGGGGTTTGGGGGGACACTAAGGTGCACCCTGTGCTCCAGGCAGCACTGCACCTGCAGCTCCCAATAAGCCCATTGAACAGGCGTGAAGAAGCACCAAAAGTTGGCAAGTTAGCAGTGTAGCCATGGCCAAGCCAAGTGAGTGAACTGACCAACCTGACCCATAGGTACCAGATCCAGGAGTGTCCTAGCAAAGAGTTATGAGGCTGTAGGTGAAAACACACCTTTCTCCACCAAAGTGCCAGGTCTTCAATTTCAGAGGTAGCTCCAATGCCTAAACAAGCGTTGGGCACCTACGAGCTACTGAAGCGATTCCGAAGCTAGAGCTGGGGATGGCTAAGCCACTCACATTATACATCCTATGGCTCCCCGAGGCTCTGCTGCCCCTTCTCATTGCCACCAGCAACCCCAGGTGTCAGCAGGTGGTGACCACAGCCTGCTGGGCCAGCTGGTCCCAGCAGTTGAGATGATACAGGCGCATCTCCCTAAACCGCACGCAAACCCAGGGTGGACTCCGCAAGCCTCGGTGGAGATGCAACAGCAGAGGTGTGCGGTGAGGTCTCCAATGACTAAGACTTCATTATTTTTTACAAAGTATACTGCAGAATATTTATCCATGCATTACGATGGCTTAGCATAAATAATTAAAACAGAGCTCGTATTGGCAAACACATAAGCAAAGGGCACTTGCTAATGGACCAGGCTTGCTCTGCTGCTCCGGGGACTCACTTAGAGACAAGACCATGCCAAACGGGTCAAGGAAGGATTCATATTTGTCCTTCTTACCCTGAGCCTGTTCCTGTCTCACCCCAGATGGGCGACACAGGCTGGTGGATCAACTCATCTTACAGAGCATCTCCTGAAGGGAAAAGAGGAAAAAAATGGAAAGCCCCCAGACCTTCAGCCTGTTCCCTGAGTCCCCCGACACCCTTTTCCGCAAACAACCCTCCCACGATCAGTCATGCAAGAGGTGCTTGCTGGTGCTTCCCAGAAACACTGATGATTTGATGGATCATATGACTCTGCCTCCTCTTTTTAATCCAGGTACTAAATGGTATTGAAATAAGAATGCATGGCAAATAGGGAGGGGGTTTCAAGCGTTCCCTCTGGTTTTGCTCTCTGATCAGCAGGTCTGCCATGGGAATCTACACCAGCAGAGAGCAGCCAGTATTGCACATTTTCCCAAAAAAGAAAATCTAATCCCGAGCCTTTTCTTAGTCTTATTTTCCCATAAAAATAAAGGCTGCAGTTGTCTAGGAGGATGGTATGAAAAAAAGAATATCTCCTAGTTACCTCTCCTTCAACCTCCCTTTTCTTTAAGTCAGGTTGAAAATTTTCCAGAAATTGCAATTGCAAACTTGATTTGTAATTTGTTACCTTTATGGACTCTATCCATTATTCATCAAAGATTTTACACTTACAATTAAAAATAAACTCGAACATAAAAACCTTAACTGTTTTCAATTTTTCATTCGATTCCTTTATTGTTCTGTGTATAAATAAAGAACTTGGATGGCTGGTGGAGGCCAACAGATCTCAAGTTGGTCTCCTTGGCCAAAGTACACATCCCACGAGGCACAACCGCAGGGGTTTCCTGCAATACATTGCTCTGCTCAACCCAAAGGGAAATACAGTCTCTCACAGGGGATGCAGTCGTACCTACAGGGAGACCAGCTCAGAAAGGAGCAGTGATAGATTGTAGCCTGACCCACAAGCCCCAAGAGACATTTCCAAATTAAAAACCTCAAAGCTTAAACCAGAATTTGTTATTTTTATTTATTTATTTTTTTACTGAAAATGTTCAGCGGGAGTTCAGCTTTACAGAGGTGAAATTTTTCATGGGAAAATCAATTTTCTCTTCTCAACTACACCATTAAGATATTGCCATATCGCCAAGAAGTCTGTGAGCCCTGGTGTCCGAGCAGAGGGGAACTTCACGGGTGTTAGGTAAATCTCCCGTCTAGCAGAGCTGCCAGAGAATAAACGTTTTCAGATGGTGAAGGAAACAGAGTCAGCTTCTTTGGAACCAAATCACCTTTCTCATTGCTATAAGGATAGGCTTGGACAAACTCACTTTTGCAGAACAAAGAAGGAGGAAAAATCACAAGGGAAATATCTCATGTCACTTTCCATAAATCACTGCCAGTGAAAGCTGAATGCTAAAATTGCCATCAGGAATTTCTTCCTTTCTCCCCTGCATCGTTGTCCCCAGGGTTGATAGGGCCTGATCACCTTTAGGCATTCTCATTGAATTATTTACATAGACTGAATCATTTCAGTAGATCTAACCCCACCTAAACTAAAGTGAGTGTTTACAACAGGCACAGCGTCACACCTTGTTTATGTGCACTTTATAGCAGTGAGATACGCAAAGGATCATGACCCCTTTGCAGCCATATGGGTATCGCTGTACAATTTAACAAGATCGCATATGTCCCACCCTTTTAGCAGTTCTGGCATTCAGAGCTTTTGGAAAGTCCTCTGCAAAGCCCCTTCCTGCCCCCACCCAACACCCTTGGTGTGTCCTGAAAGCTGCAACCCTCTTCCATCAGCAGCTTCCCACCTTCTAAACCCTGGGATATACAGAGCACTGGAGTCCTTTGCAACATCTCTTCATT
Organism: Gallinago undulata; assembly: GCA_026546715.1. Lineage (NCBI taxonomy): Eukaryota > Metazoa > Chordata > Aves > Charadriiformes > Scolopacidae > Gallinago > Gallinago undulata. The sequence continues at coordinate 144,377,926 of JAOTQQ010000012.1, forward strand.
AAACACCTCTGAATGCTTGGATCTATAAGGATTTCATCACATCCACCCATGTTGTGAACCCTTTTGGCCCTCAACTGTTTATCCTCTGGGTTGGTTTTTATTTTATATGAGAGCAACCTTCTCACTCTTAATTTTGGTTGCATGGTATTTATCGCAAAGCTACTCAGAAGATTGAGACAAAGTGTAGCATGTCATTAAGATAAATGGCACTCTTCCTGAAAATTAAAACAACATCATATTTGTAGATCTTATGGAAAGGCTGGCAATCTCTCACCTACCCAAGGGAAAGTGTAAACTGTTCTAGTCTGAAAAGAAGCACTGGGGAACTGCGGGGATGGCACTACGCGGTGTCACAGCAGCACCTCCAACATGAGAGACACTCCTTTTCAGAAGGAAAAACATTAAAAGTCAATTCATTTGAAAGCAAGAACAAAGAGTCTGGGTACCAACTTAGGTGCTGCTTCCCCACAGCACTGCTCCTGCTCTTGAGCAGGTCAACATTCTCCAGTCACGGGATAAAGCTCTGAAGCCTGTCAGCAAGATCTCGGCACACTCTTCCATCGCTTTTGGCATATTTCTTTTGTAGGGTTTGATCCTACAGCGAGGTAAGAGCCTACAACTTCTACTGAGTTCAGAAGGAGCTGAGACTGAAGAGAAACACCATGTGGCTGACAGCAGCCTTGGACTCCTGAGCCCCCCTGAGTGTCCTGGGAAGGGATAGGATGTCTGTGCTGAGCTGACACACCAGGACCTGTGTATTTTACTTCCTTTAAGGATAATGACTCTGAAAAGTGATTTTTTTTCATTAAAGTTGAATTGGGCACTGATTGTCTTAAAAAGGCTGCTATTGCCTTCTGTGAGAGCAGGTCAGACTCACATCTCAGTTTTGAGTAGTCACCAAAGAGAAATTGGCCACATTGAGCACCAGGTCCACTCCTGAGAAGGATCAAACCTTACAAACATACTGATTTTTTTTTTTCCCATTCTATGATCCATGTTGCGTAAGAATCTTAAGATTAACCAAAAATTTGGAGAGCTACCTAAAATGAATGTTGTAACTTGGACATTCTTAGACCATCGCAAATCAATGCGAATCTCTCGGCTCACCCGAACCTCCCTGGACTCATCCACCATCCTATTACTTATAGTCAGACATGAGCATGGATTTGACCCAGTGGCCAAAGCTGGGCACAAACAGGGAGATGCCAAACTGCTCATAAAGCCTCGCTTGTGGAGTGTGTTGGGGCTGACCAAGGCAGGATGAACGGAAGCCCCTCCATCCAGATGTGCTTCTCCCCATCAAGAAGCAGCGTTATGCAATAGTGAGCATGATTGAATAGCAAGCTCTGGACCAAAGACTCTTCCCAGCATAACACACCCCAAATGATGTTCCTCCCTCCCAAATGCTGCTAGCACAAGGTTTCCTACGGAAAAAAAAAAAAAAAAGGGGGGGAGTAAAAGAACTGAAAAAGTGTCGCAGCATCCAGTGTCCACATTTTCACAGAAATTAAGCTGGAAAGCAGGAACCTGTGTCCCAAGATGGACTTTACGAAGACACTGAGGGGAGCAGCAATGAGAGAGTGGCACACAGCAGCACATCAATAGTAGTGAACGCTGCCTTTTACTCCTTGCCCAGGGTTAAATCCCTAGAAACATGGATGAGAAATTTGCCTGAAGGCAAAATCACAGCCCTACACTCAAGGTGTTTATTTGCAAGTGCAGAGACTACACCGAAGACCAGAACTTCCCAAGATCCAGCTCCAGGCTCACAGCCCATGCAGCCTGGAGCACTTTGTTTGTCTTTGGCAAATAAACCAATTTCAGAAATCATTGCTGAAATCCTCTGTCACATAGAGTTCTGCACACGTTAGAGCATTAAAGAAAAGCAGTAACACCATGATCACTGATAATCCCCCGGATTTTCAAACACATTCACAACACTAAAGCCCACATTTATTTCAATAGGACTGCGCCAACTCCGTTCTGTGCTGTAAACAGATTTTTTTTTCTATATTCCTTATGAAAACTTAAGGGAACAGAATTTTTAGGAATGCAAAACAGCGGTCATTTATTTGACTTGTCACCTTTGGGCCACGAAATGAGTTTGTTTCATCTCAGTTCGCTCGTGGACAGTTTAACTTTCGGGGCTGCAACGCTCCGTTCTCATGCACCGCAGGGCGCTGCTTGTGGGACCGAAACCCGACGGTTTCCAGTTGACACTTTCAACCGTCCAAAGAGTGGGCTCGCCCGGGGTTCCTACCGCTGAGTTTAACCGCACGCAGCGCTCCCGGCTGAACGGGAACCGGCAGGGTCCCCCTCCTGCACTTTGAGCCGTAAAACCGCTCAGCGCCTGGTCCTTTCTGGCATCCCTTTCCCAGGGTCTCGGGACACGCCGAGAGAGAGAGACACAGGCTTAAAAGCCCTCATTTTGGAAAACCCGACAGCAAAAAACAGATAAATAAATAATGACTAAAGCCACTCGGCAGCACACCCCAGAATAAGACCCTTGCTAGCCCCCCACCTCGGTGCTGGAGGGACGCCCCCCCACCCACCCCCGGAGCGTCTTATGCCGAGAATGATAAAGCAAAACGGTGGCCCCCGGGGCGCATCTCTTGGGGGCAACCCCCGGGGCATCCCCCCCCCCTCAACCCCTCCGCCCCGCTCCGCGCTCCGCGGAGGGCAGCGCTCCCGCGTTACTCACACGAAGGCGTGATAGAGCAGCGCCCAGCCGCGGGGTCGCTCCAGGGCGTCGTAGATCAAAGTTTGGATGCGGCGGTACTTGGCGTGATTCCGTTTCACCGGGCGGCTCAGGGGGGTCTTCGCCAGCAGCCCCAGCCCCGGCGGGCTCCGTTTGCCGCCCTCCTCCTTCCCGCCGCCCTCCAGCAGCAGCGTCCCGTCGCGGTCGGCGCCGGTGCCCAGGGCTAGCGAGCCTTGCTCGGGGTCGCCAACGCCGCCGCCCGCCGTCGCTCGCCTCCCCGCCGCCGCCGCCGCCGCCGCCGCCGCCCCGCCGGCCGCGCTACCGCCCGCCGCGCCGCGCCGAGCCTTCAGCCCCATGGTCGCCGCCCGGCCCCGGAGGCGAGCTGCAGATCGGCGGCGGCAGCCCCGGGAGCCCCAAGGCCATGATCCGAGCTCCCCGCCCCTCCCCCCCCGCCAGTGATTTCTTTATCGGTGTATATATATATACATGGATGCATATATATATATCTATATGGAGGGAGGGGGGGTAAAAAAAAAAAAAAGGTGGGATGGGGGGAGGCAGTCACATCCCCGCTCCCATCCCCGTCAGGTCATCCTCGCCGGGAGGCAGCGGGGAGGCAGGAGCGCGGCGAGCACCTGGGCCGGCGTAAGGGAGGGAAATCATCGCGGAGTTTATTTACCAGCCCGATGCCCGAGCCCCTTCCTCCCCCCCCCCTCCTCAATTCCCCCCCCTCCCGCCTCCTCTTCCTCCTCCTCCCAGCTCCTGCCTTTCCCCCCCCCCCCTCCCCCCAAGCCCTCACGTTAGGGAGTGGCCCATTGTATGCAGCCAGCAAATAGCCGGGCGCCCGCCCCCCGCTCCCCCAGCCCCGGGTGTCTAGTCATCCACGCTGCGGGGGGCACTGGGGCCGGCCCTCAGCCACGGGGCTCCCCCCCACCCCCCCCCAACCCCGGTTGCCAGCCCCCAACAGCCGCCGCTGGGGCCGCCGGAGCCGAGCGGGGAGATCCCGGCAGCCGGCGGAAGGGGAGACCCCGTTCGACACCCGGGGATCCCCCTGCAGCATCACAGCCCCCCTCCCCCGCTGCGGCTGGAGGGGCGGGAGAGGAGGGGAGAGGAGGGGAGGGGAGGGGGAGGGCATCCCCGGCCCCCGGCGGGGGGCTGCTGGCACCGCCGGAGCAGGAAGGAGCGGAGGATGGGGATGAAGGATGCCGGGAGAGGCTGGGGGTGGGCGGCTGGAGGCGCTGCCTGCCGAGGCGGCTCGTTCCCAACCGGAGCCTCCGCCCGCGGAGCGGGGGTTGGGGATGGAGGGGGGGGGGGAGGGGGTCAGCACGGCCAGGCAGCCCCCAGCCCCGCCGGGGAGCGGCTTTTTTCACGGGTGTCTTGCGGGAGATGCTGCTTCTGCCCCAGCCCCGGCTGCGGTTCCCCAGCCCGGGGGCTCCTCGAGGGAGCAGCGCTGGGGACCAAGCCCGGCTGCAGCCCCGGGGCGGGGGGGGGGGGGGTGTTTCCCTGCCCGTCGGGCCTAACTGCTACCCCCACCCCCCGGGGTGTGCATCCCGGGCCCGTCTCGCACCTAAGTCCCAAAGGGATGTAATTTTGGCTGGAAGGAAGACGGGAAGAGACAGCTTTTGTGTGCCTTGCACCTTTGGCGGCCTGGGATTTCTGCCACCACACACCAGAAGCATCGTCACCCTCTCCTCACGGGGCTGCAGGGCTGGGCGTTCGCATATCTACACCTTGGGAGGATACAAAGGACCTTGTATCCCGTTCTTTTGAGCCTTTCTTTCTCGCCAGATAAGAATAATAAAAATAAAAATAATTTAAAAAAAAATTAAAAAGACAAAGCCTTACAGATTGCTGGTTGCTCCTCCTCCTCCAGATGGGGGAGTTTTCCTGGTATCTCCTGAAGAGGTGCCAAGACACCCAAGAGCCCTTCCAGACTCATAAGAGAAGCAGATTTGCCACCTACTCGAACTGCTCCTGCTCCATTCCCCAAAGGGATATGTGAGCTGAGGAGTCCTGTTTCATACACCAGGAAGGACAGTAGATGGAAAGGAGTTCCTGGAAGTGATTTTTGGACCTATCACTGGTCTCCAGGGGCCATACTACCTTGGACCAGACGATAGGTCACTATTGGAGACATCCCAGGTCATGCAAAAATGACAGTTCTGCCATCTCATTGCTGGGTGGAAAAGGGGTTGTTTCCTCTCTGATATTTGGATCCTCCGAGGGTCAAAACTGAGTAGATCCAGTGCCAAAGAAGGAAAATGCTGCTCATAGCCTGGAGCTCCCCCTGCTACTGTTCCCCTCCCAGTTTGTAGCCAGCACATCTGCCTCCAGCTCTGCAGGCTTCAGCATTAATACGTCTCAGGCTCCATCTGATTCCGTACCTTTGCAACCCCAAGGGATTTGTCCACAGGCAGATGCGAGCAGACAGCACTGTATCTCACCCTCACGGCCACTGCCTCGGCAGCCGGTGTCAGGTTAGCAGAGATCTCCATGACACTATCAGCAAGAAGTGGCTGGCCCGAGCGTGGCTCGGGGAACGCACGCGCTCTGCTCCCCGCTCAGCTAACATCTATCAGCATCATTTGAATGTCATTTATAGCTGTATTCCCAAGGAGGGCTGTGGGAGGCTAGGAAGTTTTGATAACTAGGCCATTTATCTCTCTCTAGCTCCTGTTCTACCTCTGTACGATGGCGATGATACTACCCAATGCCACAGGGGAGCTATAAGCATTAGCGAGGATGTATGGGGCGCTGAGAATAGAGCACTTACTTCAGATAACACCCTACGCCTTAACCTTCATCCCAGCATCACATAGGAAGAGGTGGGAGGAGAAGGGGGAAGGAAGGAAAATTCATAGCTAACCAATTCATCACGGTTTTGAACCACAACAGTAAATGTTCAAAGTGAAATGGGGATGGTAAACAATTTCCAGGGGGGTGTGTGGGGGGCAGTAAATTATTTTCATTTGAAAAAGGTTATACCAATGTCAAATAGCAATAGGCGATCGGTAGGCAGGCACTCCAGCTTGTCTGGCTTTTATAGCCCTTACATCAGGGACACAACACCTTTCAGTATAAACTACATGTTGGGTTTTTTCAGCTGCATCCCCCAAAAGACAGGCTCTCAGGTTCCAAATCCTTCCCGTACAAACCACCTTTTAAGACCCAACAGGAAAGAGTCTCCATCTCCTCTTCAAATTTAAAATCCCATCACTCAACATTGGGAATTCTCCTTCTCCATGCTCTTTCTGGGATAGCTGCGCAGATGTAGCTGTACTGGCTGGGAAGCCAGTAAGGGGACATCAGGTAAAGCCTTTTAAAACAGTGCAAAGACACTCAGGACCTTCAAGAGGCTCTGAATCAGTCCCCTGTGGTACCTCGTTGGTGGAACCGCTGCTTGGGACCCCAACTCTATCGCACACCTGCTGGCAACGCTCCCGCTGCCGTCAAAGAGAGCTTGGCCAGATGGAGCTCTCCAGGCTATGATTTGGCTTGATGAGCAATTACGCTCCATTACTATTATTTATGATGTGTTGCTGGCAGCACCCAACGTGCACAGGTTTGACATCCACTTCTTTGGCTGACACTGGAGATGTCTGTAATCAAAAGCAAGCACTTCTGCCGAGCTGGAGTTTGCAGCCAGGAGGCTGTAACAGGCTCTGTTGGGAGTGAGCAGAGGGACCTGTGATAAACATCTCCCAGTAGGTTATGCTGGCCCTTGTCAAACAGAAAACTGGTTCAGACAGAGAGTCTATAGTCTAAAATCAGAGGAAACCAGGAAGGGATTACATCTGTTGGTCAAGATAATATGGCTTTATCTTGGCTTATTCATAGATCAGCTGGATTGTTGTGAATGACAAAGCACAGGACTGCTTCATAAACCACACACAAACACAGAGTGTGCTTTAGTAGAGCCACATGCACATTCAGCTGGAACATCTGGAATGTGTTTACAAGAAGGAAAGATGCAAAGAGAAGAATAGTTACTCCACAAAGACTAAAAGGCTTCAGGGACAAAATGGGCAACAGCTGCTCATGAGGCTCAGTGACAGAGGAACAGAGATCTGATACTTGAAAAACCAGACGGGGATATCTAGGAGCTGGGATCAGAAAGCAACACTGTCTATAGTGTGTATCAAATTGTCATTAAAATGTCGTGTCCTATTTTATTAGGACATGCTTTGAGAAGGGTTCTGAAGAGCAGAACAACAGGGATCATTTTCTGGGATGAAAGATTTGAAGCTTGAGGACCTCTCGACCTAGCAGTCTTAGCAATAACAAGCTCCATCACACGGAGGGTGAATGTAAATAGCCGCAGAAGTAAGTGGGAATCTCAGTGTCACTAAGCACACAAGTGGTGTTGAATTTTGTTGCCTTTCTCTTTCTGTCATTCTGCTGGCTCCTCTATCTCATCAAGCATAATATATCATCAAGGCTTCTTGTTTCTCATTTAGGGTAACAAGATCTAATTCCATTTTTAGCTGGTCTCTAACACCAGCGTCCGCTCAACCTTTGGTAGAAGCTCCATCAAGCACCCTAATACTCTCTCCTCCGAAGCTCCAAAGGTTTTGTGGAGGACTCCATCCACACACAAACCTACCTCGCAATCCCATTCAATCATGTTGTTAAAACTCACTACTGGGATGCCCAGAAAACCTACCAACGTGCCTGCACACAGTCTGGAAGCACCTACTGGTGAATACCAAATGAGGCAGGGTAAGTACAAAGTCCAGTGCTGATATCCCAGTGGATTCAGGCAGTAGGAATAGTCTGGCCATAAAAGAGACATGAAGCACCATGATTTTGGGGAGTGCTCTGGCAGACCCAGCACTGTGCTGCCACAGCTATGTTGTTCAAAGACCTAACTTAGCTTGTGTACTGGGACTTCAGCAGCATAGATATGCTCAAACGTTTCCTCTCTCCCCTTTTTGCATCATGTGTTCCTTCTTCCTTGTAGCTACATGTCAAGCTCTTTATTTTAGGGTGTGTTTCTTAGGGCATTGAGGGAATCTAAACTGGGGCTATCACTCCTGCCTGCTGAATTAACACAAAATGAAGCCTGATAGTCAACCAGTGGAACAACCCAGTCAAGCACGAAACACTCTTAAGTCTCAGTCTTAAGTCAGAGTTGTAGGTTTGATCTCTATTTTTAAAAGTCATGGCCTAATTTAACTTGAAATTACAGGCTGTGATCTGCAGATGGTCAAAATGACCAAAATGTCACTTTCCGACTTGCAGATCTTTGCACGCGCTCCACAAAACCAGGCCAGGCAGAAAGGCACACAAAAGTCTTGTTGAGGAGACTGAAACCAGCGTCAGCTCCTTGGATCTGCTGATTGAAGAGGGGTGAAGATGTCCATGAAATCTCAAAGCTGTGCAGAAATATAAAAGATAGTTCTGCCAGCCAGCTCTTCCTTCCCTAGACTGCAGACGAGCCTGATGAAAAGCAGCTGCTGCCTCAAGCTGTTTTCCTTTTCTCTGCAGCAACAAGGTGCAGCTGGAAACCAGAGCCCACATTAGCTGCCATTCAGGGTCAGAATAACTGTGGGGCTGGTACTGCTGGTCGCAAACTGCACAAAACTCATTAAAAGAAGAAGAAAAAAAAACACACCAAAATAAAACTCCAACTGTAAAATACTTTATAGAAAGAGTGCTTACTTGAGGGAAAGGCTTAGCAGGATGGGTCCCCTGATCTGAGAGTCGGTGGGTCAAATGTTCCCAGAATTGCTACTGCAGCAGCTTTGACCTAGCTGACAGTATCACTGCCTGTCAGTGACGGAAATGAGTTCACAGAAATCACCTGTGCCAACTCTGCTCTCCCTAAGCTAGTCCCCTGGCACTCAACGATGCTCTGAGGACAAGAGGTGGCTGTCTCTGCCATCCATAGAAAAGGGGCTCCAACTGCCAGCTGTCATTGGCCTCGCTGCCCGCTACCTTTATGGAAAACATAAAGAAGAGAATAAATCTCCACCACTACAAATTACTGCATGGACAGAAGAAAATCAATACACTGTAACTTCACACTGTCTCAATGCCATTAAAAGATCGTTGCAAACCAATCAAAAGAGCATCCATAATTCACTCATGCTCACCTTACTGAATCCATGGCATAGCGCAGAAAGCACGTGTGCATCCATAATCTTGTCCCATCGTTTTGCACAGTCCTTGTCTTTGAGACAGGAGGAGGGATTCAGCCAGCAAGGTTTATGGACCTTGCTGGGCCTCGTCCAGCAGCAGCTCCAAACCTTGGACTTCTGGGGTCTTCCTTGCTCTGTTGAGCCCTGACCATTCTAGTCCTTGACTTTCCTGAAAAAAGCACTTGTCATAAACTTTTTCATTCCTCAACCCACAGATCCCCTCAACCCACTAAGCCTTACCCAGCAAGTCGATCTTGCTGGAGCATTGAAAATGTGGGTCTGGGTGAGTCCAGGGTACCTGCCCAGCGACAATATGGATGTGCTTCTAAAATCACATTATTGCTTAGTTTGATTTCAGAACAAAATATCAAAAGAAACTGTGATCAGAGACAGTATGTCTAGAAGAGACAGCAGGAAGGAATAAGATTCATTGTCATCTGTTCAGGAGCAGAGTTGATTTGGCAATTAGTATGTAGGTGTAGCACTTAGAAGATCTTGCTTTCTCTTCCTACTATTACTTATTCCCTGTGTGGCTGTGATCAGTGTCATTCCAGGTCCCATTCAGGGAGCAGTTGCTTGTTTTGGTTTCTTAAGACCTGGTCCTGTGCTTCATTTGCTTCCATGGCCAGGGCACCAAGTTCACTGGAGCATTAGGGCTTCAGTGCTTTGAGACTACAAGGTCTGGCATGACACAGGGCCCAGCATGATGAATGGGATCCCTCAGCGCTGCAAGAGCAGAAATGCTACGTTATTAATAAGCAGGTGAACACACAGGTATATAGCAGTGCTCTTCTTAAGTATGTGGATTGAGGTACCGACAGTGAAAGCACATCTGTTGGTCTCCTCTCCACCAGATGGTTTCTTTCAGCGCCTGAAGTTACTGTCATTTATTTCATCAGTGATTTAGTTCAGGGCTTGCTGAGGAGCGGACACATCCCAGATAGGAGAATAGTGCTCTGACACCTGAAAAATTTGCTAGGAACATCAATCTGTGGAAATTCTTCAGCGATAAGCTAAAGACTCTCTTGGAGTTTTCTTTTAAATGGCATGAACTAATTGAAAAAGAATTATATTTTTAATCAACATATGATAAATTAAGCTCTTTTTTAATTACCAGGCTTTCTTGTAAACAAGTTTTGGGAGAAGTAGTGAAATCACTTTCTGTTCACTAAAAATAAATTGAAAGCTGATTCCTTTTCAGTTTAGAAGATAAAAACAACAAGATGGATAAGTTTGGTAAGGAGTTGTTAAAAGGCTGAGCAAACAATAATTCAAAGTTTCAATATCTGAGCAGCTCCTCGTGCTCAGAGCTTCAGGCAGGTTTAAACCAGGGCACTGTTTTCTCCTTGGGGTGGACACCGAGGACATGCATGGCTGGCCAGGGCAGCATCACTGAGCAGCAGGGACCGAACGGGCTGTTCCCAGTCAGTCAACTGTCTGTTTGCTGATCTGTGGACCCTGTCAACCGGGAAGATTTGCTGCATTTTTACCCGAGGTTCAGTAGCAAGGCCACATATCCCCATGTCTGTCTGCATCTTCAGACAGCCTGGCATCACGCTTGGTGATGTAAAGTTTCACCTTTAAAGAGGCTGTCATAACCTTCTAGGCTCCCAGGCTAGACATCAGGTTTATTCTCTGTTTTTTTGATGAAAAAAAATATCTTTCTTCCTTGCATGCTTGTCTGTTCATCTAGCTGTCCCATCCCATTGTCACAGCAGGAGATGCTTGGACTTTGTCTGTGGCTGAAGATTGGTTTGCAGGAGGCTGAAGCCAAGGTGAAGAGCACTCAAACTTAATTCCAGCTTGATCTTCTGTGTCAGACAGAAGATCATCTGTGATATCCAGGTTCATTACAAACCCTCACACTGAAGGTTTTGATAGACACTTCCAGAAAGCCATAAGAACAACAGCTTCTGTCTCTTGAGATCATGATGAGGCTTCAAGCTGAGCTGAGAGGAAACATTTTTTTGGCCAAATTCGAAACTTGTTAACAGGAAAACAATATTATGGATGAACTTGTGTGGAGGGCTTTTTTACCTATTTTGCAGAAGTTTGGACTTCTTAAAATTTTTCATTTTAAGGTTTGTTTGAAGTGTTTGTTTTACCATTTCACAGTTCTCTTTTAGAGATTCAAACCAGTAGTAATAAAATTAGAAACTTGGCCAGACAAAATGTAGCATTTTGAACAGACAGAAACAAATTGCTCCTGCTGTTGTTTCCAACTTGAAACTGCTTGCAGTACCGTTGAAGTTGCATGAGGTTTTTTAATGGAGTTAAACCTAAGTTTGCATTGTTTTTTAGAGCATTGCTCTGCATTCAGCAACACAACAGCACCCAGAGCCCCGTTCTTGTTCCTTTCCAGTGTGGCATCTCTATCTCCCTATGTTTGTGATGTAATCCACGAGTGTAGTTATTCCTGCTTAACATCCTCAGACACCTGAAACCCCACCAACACACCCAAAACTGCTGATGACCAGGGGGCATTGCTTGAGCAGGTCTCAGGGTGCCATGTTTTCCTTCTTAGTGAGCAAAGAAGCTAAATTCTTCCCACAGGGAAATTACTTCTGACTCTGCTGTAGCCATAGCTTTTGGCTACTTAAGCTGGTCATTGCTCTGCATGTCCTTTTTCACTTGCAAAACATCCAAGACAAGTTAAGAGCTTGGGGGATCTGCTGGCCTCTCTTTTCTGTGATGGGAATTTACCATTCCAGAAGTGCGATCTCCGTGGGGACAATTCCTTGGAGCAGGGACCAGACACCTCTGCAGTTTCAGAAAAGCCCTTCAAACCCACTTTTCCAATTTCATGGGGAAAAATAAAAGCAGGTCAAAAAATAATATGTTTGGTCCATTTAGGGGAATGTGTTTTCAAATTGTTTTGGAAAGGACTACTGTCTCATAATGCCACAAAGTGAGGTACTGGAAATCACAGCACCTTGCAGGACAGAGGCTTTGGACAGTGCAAGGACCAGAGCCCCCCCCCAAGACTTTGCTATTCTTTGCAGAGGAACATGCTGCACCCTCCAGTTCAGCAGAATCTTGCAGCCTAAGCTTGAATGCCACCACTTTAAGAGATGTAAATGTATTAAAATATCTTCCTGGGCATCTTATTGTTCCTTGCTCCTGCTGGCACTTCTGAATGTAGCAGAGTTCAGCACAGAGGCCAGTTAGTGAACAAAGGCAGATTTACCACTGGAAAACGATCTAAGGAGAGGAATTGCAGATGAGGATCCATTTTGCCAGATCACTACCTGCATTCAGGCCAAATTCCAGCTGGTCTGGCTCATCCCTTGGCCCAATCAATCTGCCCTTAAAAGAATGATCTATCAACCAAAGACTAAATATATCTAGCCTTGGAGAAAGAGCTCCCAGCAATTCATCATGCAGGTAACTGACAGAGCAGTCTGAAGGTATTCTCATTGCAGCTCCTTCAGCTGTAGCTGACCTTTCTGCTTGAAAAGAGAAAATTCTTTCAGACTGTCAAGACCTCATTCTTTGGAGGCCTCACTGTTCACTAAAAGGGAAAGTGCTTGCACCACAAAATATTTTTATTCTTACCAGTAAACTACAAGAGCATTAATTTAAATGCATCAGCAAGATGTTACATATTTGTGCACGTTGGAGAGGAGCCCATGTTCCTCCTCACTACCTCAGCTGCCTTTTGGCATTTCCATCTGCAGCATAGCTGTGCTGGACCAGAGGTGTGAGTTGCTGCTCCTGGAGACAGAAAGCTGGAAGGGAAGGAGGTCAAGGAGGCTGAATCTGGAATTCCCGGGTCTCACCTCAGCAGCTCACAGCACAGCAGGGAGCAAGACTCTCAGCCCACAGTTTCCAACATTTGCCCTTAAAGTACGCAAGCTGTATTAACCACCATAATTTCTGCACCAACAGAATTGATTAAAAACTAAGGGCAAAGGTGACTTGGCCAAACCAAAAGGCCTCATTCGGATCTTTTGAATATCTCTGTAATACCCTGATAGATTTCCATCAACCTTGGAAAGAGCAAAACTCTGCAATTAGTTGGAAATTTTCAGTATGGATTTCAGTGTCTAGATCAGGACTTGTTGTGTTTGAAAGCCCCAATACGCAGTAATCCATGCCTTAATTTCCCTACCTTCAAGTGGGAATGGTAGTCTTGTAGCAATAATTAGTATCTGGAAAGCGCTTCAGATGCTTATACAGTGCATTCCCTAGAGCCAGCTACCTACAATCAATGGGATATAATGGCCTCATATTATCACAATAATTAAATACTTCCAGCTCTTCACTTAACCAATGTTTACAGTGCACCAGTGAGATAGAGGAAACCTTAACTCTCTCTGGTTGAGAGAGAACACACGTGAAGGAAAAGTAAGCAGAGTATTCAGAATGCCTCTATAACATGTAAAAAAACCTCATGTTCTTCTGAGCAATTAAATTCAAAGAACTGTTAGGCAGCTTAGACTACATAATTCTAGTCCTGCAGGAGTCCACCCTGAAGCTCAAAGAACTGCATCCATACACTGCAGGTCCTATGATTGGATCCTGATAATCAAAATTGTACAGAATATGATTAGAGCAACTGTGGTTCTGTGACCCTCTTCAAGACATTCACCATCGATGTTTCTAAATAGAGACCTTCAATAAATCATTGCTGGGATAGAATGAGAAATACTTGTTCTCCGAGCTATCTGTCTTAATAACTAAAGCCTTTTGCAAATTATTGCTATTGCATTTCGGTTAACAAGCAGATATTTAACCCACACAACAATTTGAAGATTATTTTTGCCTTTATCATGATTATATCATATCAAATGTAAAAGTCTGTACTGACTGGATCAAGAATAAGTGGTAGAGGAATTTTGGAAATAATTATATCTAAGATTTAATGCAAAAAGTTATAACGTTTTGTATCTGAATGGTTGGGTTCAGTTCTGCCTTCCCTTACCTTCACCCTTGAAAAGAAAGGATAAGGAGCAGCCAGGCTTACCGTGTAGCTATAAATACATATATTACTTTCACTATAAACAAACACACAGGCTAGAACCATAATCACAAATGCTATCTTACCAAAACCTGAAATTTTGTTGTCCTGCCTCTGTGGTTTTTGTATTTGAAAGAAAGCAGAAGCTAAAAAGATGGATCTGAATAAGACAACATGTTCTGTGCATAGCATGGTCCAAAGTGCATCTCCAATGTGATTACCAGGAACCAAGTAGGACTGTGTTATTTCAAACTGATTCTGAGTCATATAATATATCCCTCAGAGAATTTACTGCAACGTAAGTAATGGCAGACGGACCATCCTGTGTTTGGAAAACATACTCCTTTTGATGCATCTTCAGAGTAATACTGAATAATAGAAGATACTGTGTATCACCTTAATTTTTTATGATGCAGCACCACAACACAGGTCAAATAGAAACATTCAGTCTTACAGAAACCCCATGCAAATCTCTAGGAAGTCAGTGGGGAACTTTGCTAGATCAGGCTGCTCATGTCCTTATTTGCTCAGAATCCTTCAAATATGGCATCTGATCCCATTTTCTAGTCCTGAGATGAAGACAGCTGACTTTTCTGGCAGTTTCTGAATGAAAAATGAAAGGAACTTCTGCAGTCCATTTGTTTCTACTTCCTCTTGTTACTCTCATGTAAAATTACTCATCAGTGTTCGCAGAGAACTTACAATTCAATCTCAAGTAACTAGAAAGGCCTCTTCATTAGGCCTGACCCAAAGGCCACCTAAATTCCACCATTCCTAGGGTTTTTTCCATCAGATACCTGACAAAAGTTTCGCTGAAATCTACAATAAACTCAGTGCAGCATCAACAGGAACAAATTTTAGCAGTGCTTGGAGGAGACAGACTTTTGTAAGATACCTTTGCCCCAACCTTATGCCTTCAAATCCAAAATTCCCACTGCTCATTAAATCCCTGCTTTTGGTTCAGGTGGTTAAATCATTTTGTATCAGTGCCATCAAAAAACGTGAACCAAACTGCTTTATGTGAATAACCATAACAGTAGAGAATTTCTTCTTAGCCTAAAGAGACACTAAAGGCAAGGGGGAAGATGTAAAGACCTTCACTTTAACAACATCCACTATGTCTGTGCACCACATGTGATTTGAGAAGCATTAGCATTTTGCTTTGTTTTGGTCTTGTAATTAGAAGGATTGTGCTTCATTATCCTACTGTAGCTCCCGCTGTGACACAGTCCTGGTTATCTCTCTAAAGGAAATATTTCATACACAATATCCAATTCTGTCAATTGATTACAAAAGCTTTGGAAGTTTCTCCATTTCTTATTTCAAGACAGCATTTAAAGGAAAAATTAAAAAAATAAACCACAACCATTTATTCCTATGGAGTTATTACATTTTTGGGAATTATATAGGGAAACAATTCAGACAAGGCAGTTCATTTCCATAAAAGTGGAATATTGGGAGGAAAGATATCTTTTGTTGGTTTTGTTTTTCCCCTTTTTCTTTGCAGAATAGCTCTCATTCAAAAGGGGGAAAACCAGTCCACATTAATTAACTGATATATATGTGATGGGGGTCAGGGGACAGGGGGCTGGGTCATTGGGGGCAGTGGTCCCAAAAAAACTCTGAAGACTGTGCTATCTACTGTATAGAATCAGGCAGTTTTCAGTCTAAGAAATCTCCAAGGGTGTCCCTGTGAACTGTACCCTATGAGCTTTATCTCTTAAAGCTTTCTCCTCACCTCGTCTGCCAGCATTCTGCCCTGCCTTTAACAATCAGAGCCTCTCTTTGTACAAAACATATGTTCGTAACTAATAAGATGATGTTGCCTGTGATACATATAATCTTATGTTCCTGTGTGCATATGTTAGCTGCAGTATTCGTTTCGAGTAGTCTTATATTCAGAAGGGAAAAGGTCTTTCCTATATTTATGCTAATTAGCATAACATACTCTACCCATAATTCATCATATTCTGCTAAGCTCTGCCAGAGAAAATGTATTAATAGCTGAACTGTTGCAATCCTTTATTAATATTGGCATTGCAAGCTCTGTACCAATTTGAAGGCATACTAAGAAGACAGGATTTTTGTCCTTATTCCTTAAATCTTTATCACTAAGTAATCAGAGATAATGAAAAAATGCTCCAGAAGAAAAAGCTTGGGTGTAAAGGCAAGTGGTGTTTAACTCCACACTAGATTGTTCTGTCTTGTAGTTGTTGAATCCGTGACATGACTCTGGGTCTTGCCTTAAAAAATGATCTAATTAGGCTTCATCCAGTCCTAAATCTTTATGAAAGAAGGATTCCTATAAATGATGAGTACTTTCAAGAATTGCTTGATTTGAGAGGGAACTATACGTACAAAGTGGAAGCAGGACTGCACATTGCGTCATGTTGGCTCTCTGTCCTCCTACAACACTGAATCTTGTGTCCAGGTTTAGGAAGAATGCAAAAATCAGAAGTGACAAATATCCAGAGTCCTCGAATGAAAACAGAGGTCATGGCAGCACACTGAATTCTCGTCTCCAGGCAGAAGGGCAAGAAAACTACAGGTTTATTAACAGAGTATTTCTTCATCTCCAGCTCAGAGGAACTTCATGTGCTTCCTCATCCCAGATAAGATAATAACTACAACTTAAATGTTCTTAAGCATGTGATTTTCATGAGCTATACTGGGATGGTGGGCAAGACAAGAGAGACAATCGGTCAGTAGCTGACCTAGAAATTAAAGTCAGATCTCCATCTATGAGATTGGACCAATATATCTGACAATGGTATACGTTCTTGGAATTAGCCTGTTGTCCAGTTGGCTGAAATAAAAGCCTGTAACTCAGGTATCTTCAGGTGCCGTTGTTCATGTCTGAGCAAGATTTGTCCTCTCGCAGAACAGCAGTCCCATTGGACGTTGTGAGTTTACAGTTTTAATTAGCCAAGGATAAATTCCTGAGGAAACTCAACACAGTAACTCTATACATCAGCACAGAAGATACACAGACCAAACTGAAATATCGCTGTATTTCTCTTTCTCCTTCCATCGAAAGTTCTTGGGGGAGAATTTCCTCTGTCATTCACGATCCTCCTCTTGCATGAATCTCCATATTTTTCTGCATCCTTTTTTAAGAACAGTATCCTCTAGAATTTAATTTTCTTCTACTTCAGTCTAATGATTTCCTGATCGGCCCCAGCAGGGATTCAAACTTCCTAACAGCTTATATATAGTAGCAAGAAACCAATAAATACATTTTGATTACTGCAGTGGTGCTCAGCTGTACCTCTTGTAAAAGTGACAAAGGAGGTGCTGCCTAGGATCATTTTGAGATCGTAAAGGAGAGGGATTAGGAAGTGACAACCAAGGTGCCAAGAGTCTCATGGCCACATAGAGGCAAAGGTGTGCCAGCAGACTAATGGTAGATGAAAACTACTTTTAACATCTCAGCGCAGTTGGAAATGACTTTGTCATGGCCTTCCCCATATAGAACCATAATTAAAGAATCTGGGAGAGACATGCTGGAGGTTGCCCAGAGTCCCAGGTCACTTGGGAGTAGCTCGAACTGGCACAGTAAGCCATGGAATGTATTGTAGATCCCTGAGGTCTTGGCTGCATTTTCTGACCTGGCAGGGAACAGTCCTGGAGTCCCACAAAAGCCCATCCAGCAGGAGCTGAGAAAGAGGATGAGTCCATTATGAGAGATATGGTCATTGAGTAGAGAGGCTTGGTTCAAATAACATAACATTTGATCCCTGGACAAAAAAACCTTGACCAGTGTTCAGTGGAAAAATATAACAATCAGGCTATCTGTTGCAATAAAAAAGAATCATAGAATCATAGAATCATAGAATCATCTGGGCCGGAAGGGACCTCCAAAGGCCATCTAGTCCGACCCCCC
>JAOTQQ010000012.1:144395706-144413474 GCA_026546715.1 Gallinago undulata
CCTCAACCACCTCCCTGGGCAACCTGTTCCAGTGCTCCACCACCCTCATAGTAAAGAACTTCTTCCTAATGTCTAAAGAGTTGAAAGCCAAATCATGAGAACAATATACTGCAATTAATTAATGAGGACGGAAACAGAACAATCGCTGCATCGTGAGATGGAGCCACTAACTATGAAAAGGAAGACATAAAACCGCTGCTTTTGTTCCCATTAGCACAGCTCAGTGAGTCACTGGGTCAAACCCATCCCTGGTTTAACACAACTGATGTCAGTGGAGTCAATAGCAGAAAGAAATTTAGTCCTTCCCTTCTCTAGAAACAAGCTGTGATCTTTAAGTTCAAATACCTACTTTATATCAGAGAGAAACTGCAGAACAGAGAGGCTGAGCACTTATTAGAGCAGGTGAGTTAATTAAAGCTCTCCAGTTTAGAACTAGGATTGTGTCTGTCTCCTTACAGTTGTTATATCTGAGCTCTCCTTAAGGGTCAAGCATCCTCTCTCCTTTCTGTTACACAAGTACTACTTCAGCTGGGTTTGTGGAGCAAAGATGACACTCAGTGGCTGGCTAGGTTATCACAGGTATGTGTTCCCAGCAGTTTTCCAAAGTGACTGCTCTTAGATGTTGATGGAAGAGGCTGTCCACAGAAACCTGCTTTGCCATGTTGGGTGCAATATCGTCTTCAGAGCTCCAGCAAAGGACAGCATTCTTCCACTCCAGTCACATGCATACTAAGCAGCGATTTATTTTCCATATACATTTTTGACACATGCATTTCTTAGCAGAATTTCTCTTGGTTTGTAGGAAATGGAAGGAAAAAGATTTGAGGAATGTTTCCATGGAATTTTTCTTCTTTATATTCTTTGTAGAATATAGAATTAACTGGGTTGTTTGTTTTTTGTTTTTTTTTTTTTTTTTTTAATTCACAGTCACAGCTTTCCCTATGCAGTTAAGACAAGCCTTTATAAGCACCCTCCACTGTGTAAACCCAAAGTCCTCTGTGAGGGTTGCAGACTTTGGCTTTCCCAATATGCAGATGAGATGTAAACTTACATCAGGACCACAGTGATGAAGTCAAGCGAAGCTAAAGCTTGTGGGCCAAAAGAAGGATCCAAGCAAGCACTTACCTAGTATGGACAAGAATTTGGTTTCATGGGGGTTAGTTTTTTTCCATGTGCCCTCCCACTAGTGTGGGAATGGAAACCATCTTGGCCATTTCATGACCAAAAGACCTCAACAATAGATCACTAGTTGTATGGAACATACTGCCCACGGTGTGTATCAGCTGGTTAATTCTGCAGTGCATGCTCACCTGTCTCAGCACCTTCCTGTTAGACCTGGTCCCCTTCCTAGACAGGGAGTTATGTGCAGACTTTTGCATTAATTAATGTTGTCACACAGCTTTCCCTCCCTCCCAGTAAACCCCCAAAGGAAGGCTGCAAGGCTCAATCACAAGTGAGTTTGTCTTCACTGATGAGGTGAGTTGTGCTCTCGGTCCCATTTCTCAATAAATTTGTGTCTGTGTCACAGAATGAATGTGTCCATGAGCCTCTTTCATTAGCAATATAAATGCAGGGAAGGCAGCAATGCAATTCCTTCTGTTTCCTGCAGGTCCCTTGCACCAGGGAATAAGGTATATTAGCAAAAGAGCAGAGACAAGCTGCCCCACTGATGCCCATGGTCTTTCTGGTTTAAAAGAGAAGAGCTGGAGCCTTCAAAGCTGGTCGGGCAACATTTATTATCAGTAATCTGATGTATCAATAAGGGGGAAAAAGTGGATGGACAGAAAGAGTACAATTTCTAAACACAGTGATGTTGATTTGGATAGTGACTGACACTGGGAAGTGACTGTCAAAATCCTTTGAGGTGGTGGCCCTCAGGCTGAAAAAGACAGGATCTCTCAGACAGAGAAGAGGATCTCTCACTGACATCAAGAAAAAATCTGGACAGAGATGAAAGACAGAATAAAACAGTCCTGTCTTGACTAAATTCTGAAAATATCTTGGTGATTTCCAACATGTTCCACTTGCTGCAATGGACACTACCCTTTCCAGTACATCTTCCTACTGTTTTCTCTGCAATCTGATGATTTCATGCTCTTTAACACAGGGACCACATTTCTGCCCCGTTTCTGCAAGGCACAGTGAATGATGGTAGGTCATATCATAAATACCCTAATGCAGAAAAATAGTGCAGCTACTGTCAACAAGAATAGTAACGAGTGGCAGGTACAGACATCATTCAGAGGAGGTATTTTGGGCTGCCTGCAGAAGAAATACATAATACTGCAATGGTGTTTGCATTTGTTAAGTTATGTTGACAGACATGCTGATGATTTAGAACACATCAATATTGATGCATGTATATACTTATATATGTATATAAGCTTATATATACTTGATTGCTAATATGCATAATAGTTGTCAAACATACAGGTAGAGTGAACACCTCAATCTGGACAAATCTTGTTGCCAGACTTAGGTTTTGATTTGTTGTACCATTAGGCTTTATTATTTTGGTTTTACCACTCAATCCTGGATGAAAATAGATATGTCACATTCTTCTCATCCCTTCAAAACAGACTGCAATAAGGTGATGCTTCTGACTGTATCCCTTTACATCCACCTGGGACAGCACTTCTCAAGCTAAAGCCCTTTTGTAGAGAATCATCTCCCACATAAACTAACATAGAACAAAAAGCTTACATGTTTTCTTAAATCCAGCTTTGTAAAAGCCGTTTAGGTGTCTGATGCTACAGAAATTAAAGCAAACTATTTTTCTAAATGCTTCTAAGTGTCCATCATTACAACAGTTGCCTGGGAGATCACTGGAGGTTTTTCTGCAGGGGTAGGGATTGACTAGAGTAATTTAAGATTTGCCTTATTATTTCATATTTTTTTGCCTTTAAGTCACCAACTTCAATCTATTCCCACTGCGATTGCTTTCTCCTCCAAAAGGCACTTCTCTCTGCCAAAATCTTCCTAGCATCATGTTATTACTTGTTTCCAACTTGCCTAAAATTTCTGAAGTTTAACTGGATGTAGTTCAGTTTGAAAATTAAAGCAATACAAGAGCATAACCAATGAGCAAGACAAAGTAATGTTATCTATCCTCAGTGTGCTGAACGCTGCAAATATCAAACTAGATCAAGCTCAGTCCACAATCACACATATTCCTGTCAGGACACCCGTGAGAACTCCATTAGGGCTGGCACCAGAGACAAGAGACTTTATGAAAGGAGTGTTTTGAAAATGGCTTGTGAACACAAAAGTCCTTCAGACTTCAGCTAAAGGTTCTAAACATGAGCTATACAAGCTTTATAAGAATTTGACTTGCATGTTAGTGGAACTCTCAAAAAGGCCCTTTGTCCTTATACTTGAACAGATTAGAATAAAAATGCCTAAAGAAACCTGAAACTAAAGTGAAATCAATATACCATTAGCTTTGAAGAGAGGGATGCAAACTTATATTTGATAATGTAAATAGGCTCAAGTCCTGAAATGGGTAAATGGAATGAGGAGCCCATTATAGAGAGCAGTTTGCGGGTACTGGAAGTCAGGAGCTGTTGCTTTGCAACTACTTCCCATGCAATCTGGAGTAGGAGAAATCTGAGTGTCCAGTCCAAAATTATACTGGCTTCTTTAAAAAACTGTAAGTTTTATTCTTACTGCTTTGCAGGCTCATATCTAGTTCACTTTTTTGGTTTCCTTATACCTCCTTCATCATTATTGCTTTCTCGCTGTCTTTGTCCTATTCAGAGTTTCAGTTGATTTCTTTCTTCCCACATATATGCATTTACATTATCACTGAGTCTTATTTTGTTATTTCCTGCTCTTATTGTTAACTTCTAAGAGGTCTTTAACCAGCAAAGGGTCTGTCCTTTGTGCCTGTTATATGCCCATCAGCTGTCATTACTGGGATTGAGGTCCTAAATGCCTCCGTGTTCTCCAGTTTTCTCTGTTATCTCATCAGTATCTGCAATTGCTATCGGTGCATTCCCCAAACTGGGTGCAACAGAAGTAGAGCATCCTAATTTAATCCTTTTTCTTATACCCTTTCTGTGTACTAAAAAGACTTTTCCAAAGTAGGACAGTTCTTTTCAGTCTGGATCTTTATCTTTGGTAAAGTTCTCTATTAAAATATCTCTGCCTTCACATGCTGCCCTTCTCTATGTACTGGCTCTCAAGTAGTTGGGATGTCTATAGAATCCTCTTTAATCTATGGGTTTGGAAGTGTCTGTTTCCCAAACAGTGACTGAATATTAGTGCCATGGTTTCAGCTCAAAAGGACTTAAATTTCTTATTAGCAGCTAGTGTGGTGCTATGTTTTGGATTTGGGATGAGAAATGGTGTTGATAGCACTCCAGTGGTTTTGGTTATTGTAAAGTTCTCAAGCAGTAAGCTTCTCTCATCACTACGCCAGCAGGGGTTAGGAGTGCACAAGAAGTTGGGAGGGGACACAGCTGGGACAGCTGACCCCAGGTGACCAAAGGGATATTCCACGTAATATGACATGATGCTCAGTGTATAAAACTCAGGGAAGAAGAAGGAAGGAAGGGGATGTTCAGTGCTATGATGTTTGTCTTCCCAAGTTATGTGTGATGGAGCCCTGGTTTCCTGGAGACAGCTGAGCACCTGCCTGACGATGGGAAACAGTGAATGATTTCCTTGTTTCTCCTTCTTTGTGTGTGTGGCTTTTCTTTTCATTTTTACACTCTTTTTATTTCAGCCCACGAGTTTTCTCGCTTTTACTCTTCTGATTCTCTTCCTCATTCCACCATGGGGGGAGTGAGCAAGCAGCTGTGTGGTCCTAGTGGCTGGCTGGAGTCATGACACAATGATAATAAGCCACCTTAGTCTTTGGTTTCATCTTCTTTAAAATAACAAGCCCTTTATTCATCTTCCTGGTATCACTTCAAAGGCTTAGTGCTAGGCAGGTGGGTGCACATAGCTGAATTCAGCTGCTGAGGTGGGATTACCTTCCACAAACATCACCACAGCCCTTAGGAAAAATAATACCTCAAATTCAAATTTGAATCAGGTTTCATCCCAACATCCGCTTTTGGTAAGAAAGAGAGTAGCTAGATCGAAATGCCCAAAAAAGGGCAGTGTTTTGGAGAAAGCATCAACTGGGAAGCAGCAGAGAAGTGTGGCTAGAAAAAAACTTGGGTATAGCTGGTCTGACCTTGAGGAACTGAAAATGTCTCTATGTGCCCTCAGTGCTCTAATTCCCAACGACTCTGGGGGATCCTGCAGCGGTGCTGGGAACCAGATGCCGGGCTGATCCAACGGTGTGTGGGTGGGCACAGGGAGGACTTGACAGAGGGACCGTACTGCAATGCAGCCTAAAAGCCATGTCAGCAATGAAGGGCAAAAGGCTGCTCACGTTCCCTAGGGAGTAGCTGCTCCACGAGGGAAGAAGGGGGGCCTCAGAGCCAGCCGCAGCTTTGCCAAGACTTATGCTGCTGGCATAGTCTCTCAGAGTCATCAATGATGCTGGTTTAATTGCATTTACATACTGCACTATTTCTGAACACTATGCACAACAACCTTAATTTTGCTCTCAATGAGACGAGATGACTTTGAGCTTCGCTGACAGTCTAGGTTTTAACTCCCAAGTGACACAGAGCCCTGACCTGCAATCACACCACTCAGCACTGATCTTGGTTCTTTTCCACTCCAGATTTCTCTGTTGGTCTTTAGATTAAATAATCCAAAAC
The DNA here is from genome assembly GCA_026546715.1 of Gallinago undulata. NCBI lineage: Eukaryota > Metazoa > Chordata > Aves > Charadriiformes > Scolopacidae > Gallinago > Gallinago undulata. Next base: position 144,401,424 of record JAOTQQ010000012.1, read on the forward strand.
AACTATGGTAGGAAGACTTGGTGGCTCTCAGAGAATCATACATGACTGAGCTGACCTGCATCCACAGACCCAGTTCTTGTTTAAATGGTAGTGGTTGCCTCTCCTGCTCTGCCTGTGGAAGGGGCATTTGCCACAAGGCTGCAGAAGAGCCATGGGGCTTGTCTGCATCACCTGGCAGTAAAGTTCATGGTGGTCTTCAAGAATAATCATTGATAAGGAAACAGAAGAGCAGGTTGTCACGGTTTAACCCCAAGCAGCAACTAGGACCATACAGCTGCTCATTAATTCCCTGCCCCGAGTAGGGCAGGAAGAAGGAGGAAAGGAAAGAAAAAAAAGCTTGAGTGCTGAGATAAAGATAGTTTCATAGAACAGGAACAGAAGAGGAAAATAATAATAATAATAATAGTAAAAATTATATACAAAATAAAAAAAATATAAGTTGCTCTCACCACCTGGTGATTGGATGCCCAGCCCGTCCCAAGCAGTGATCACAGATCCTGTCCCCCTGGCCAACCCCCATTTATATACTGAGCATGACCCTTATGGTACGGAATATCCTTCTGTCAGCTTGTCCCGTTTATGGGACTCTGAAAAAGTCCTTGACTAATATAAACATTACCTAGCAACAATTAAAACAATATGTGTTATCAACATTTCTCAGCATTCTTCTCACACCAAATCCAAACCACAGCAGCTATTAGAAAGAAAATTAATTCTATCCTATCTGAAACCAGGATACAGGGCAAAGGATAAAATTCAGATTATAGTGAACCTTAAATGATGTCCCTCAAAAAATGAAGTGATGTGTAGGTAGGGAAAAGGACAATAATTCTGTTTTTAATATTATATCACAAGATACAGCACATATCATAACTTACTTAGGATTGACCTACAGTTTTTACAGTGGAAGGCAGTCAGCCGTGACAGGATGAGGAGCAGCAGGCACAAGCTGGAACATAGGAAGTTCCATTCAAATATGAGGAAGAATTTCTTTAGGGTGAGGGTGACAGAGCCCTGGAACAGGCTGCCCTGAGAGGTTGTGGAGTCCCCTTCTCTGGAGATTTTCAACACCCACCTGGATACAGTCCTGAGCAATGTGCGATAGGCAAACCTGCTTTGGCAGGGAAGTTGGACTAGATGCTCTCTAGAAGGTTCCTTCCAACTCCAACAATTCCATGAGTCTGCGATTCCGTGTTTTTAAGGTCTGAAATAATGAAGACTTTATCTGATTTATTAGGAAGTTGTGATGATTAGCTGCCCTCTTAGTTAAACATCATTTTCCTTTTTCCAATCCTGACAGTGTAGTTTCTGTTTATAGTCACTGGGTCTTGATGCAGGTTTTACCACTGGATTAGAGGACCTGTGGCTGTCTGTCAGCTCTTTAAGGAGCTGCTGACAGACTGTCAGTGAGTATTTCAGCAAAGCCTGCGGGGTCCCCATACGGAGGCTGGGTCTGCGGCTCTCACAGCCGCGTGCGATTTTCAGAGCTCAAACCTCACTCAGTCTGTGCTGTCAGCTCTTACAGAAGTGTCACCGGCCACCCTGCCTTTCCCTGAATGACCATAAGCAGCTCTCTTTAAAAACCAATTCATTGACTTGTGAATCTAACGCTTGCATTTCATTCTCTCACTTTGATTGGTGCCCTATTATCTACTATTTGCAAACACAGGAGAAACCACTAGGTATTTACAAAATATTCACAAATCTTACCATTCCCAGTCATTATGTTAGTGCAAACCTAATTATTTTATTAAGTTTTACCCTCTATACTTTTTTATTACTGTTTAATTCTGGAATAAGAATTATGCTTAACATAATTTGATAGCTGAATGCTGAACATCTAGTTCTATTAATAGACTGAAGTGTTCCTGTTGCTGAGGAAGATTAGTACAACCCTGTTTGCTGAATGAAAAACAAAATGAAAGGAAACATTAGCATAAATGAGAATGTTTTGATTGTTCGCTACAGTTGTCCTTGGTAATGAAATACAAGGTGAAGCTGAAATAATACAATCTTGATAAAATTGTAGTAAATTTGAATAATTTTGTGTGTGTAATCAATACAAGGGACTAGTTTCTTGGTGTTTCCCCAGGGCATTGTTTCTACATATCATGCCATCCTCATTAATGCAGAAGATGTTAAGCTAAATAAAGCACATACCTCCTTAATTTCAAAGATAACAGGTATGAGTCTACCTCTTAATTTTTGTCCAAATGAATCCGGAACCTTATGCAATAATTCTCTGTGATAGATCAAAACCTGAACTAGCAAAGTAGGAAGTATTAACAGAGCTTTGTCTAATCAATACAAGCCTACTGAAGTGTATGTTTTGTTAAAAGTAGCATACTTGCATCATATACTTCTATTATTTATCATTAAAATAGTTTAAAGATGCAGCATTATCATTCCCAGTTGACTCCTGGTGAAAAGTGATATAGGTAAAAAGTATTAATATGCAATCTAATTAAGATTATTAAATAGTCCTGGTGATTTGGAAGTCCTGTCATTTTTTATTTCACTGGGCCTAAAATCTCTCCCTTAATTCTGAAAATATCTCCCATAAGACTGCTGTTTGGATGGTCAAAATGTTCTCCTTATCCTTTATATAACATATCTACTCAGGCTCTGAAAGATCACACTCTTCTGAACTGATCTGGGATTGACATGGCTGAAGCTGACATTCTCCATGGCCATAGGTACACTGATATATCTCTATTCTACGCCAAATTGAATTTCACGGTCACATACCCAAGTGTTTCAAGATAAGCTTTCTTCTAAATAAATCTTGGAAGAAAAATACTTGAGCATTCAAAGGCACAAAGTGTATGAAATATGAAAAATTTTCAGGAATGTGCTGACACCATATGACAGCTCAGTATCTATTTAGCTTTAACTCTCCTTCCTTCTATATGAATGTCAAAATACTAATTATATTGCTACAGTAAAAAAGCTGGACGTAGTAAGATAAACATTGAAAGTTCTCATACAGACGTGCATCAAACACACAATCGGGTTCCCATTTGCTCTGAGTAATGCAGACCAAGGGTTGCACAGTAACTGCAACAGGTTGAACTTGTTTTCCAGACTTTCTAGATTCCTGTCGGCCAGGCCAGGACTGCATCAAAACTGCAAGGAAATTAAATTCTGTTGCTGCTGACAGGACTTCCTTGTTAATCTTGATTTACAGCAGGTGATGCTATTTGCTTGACTGCCATGTTTGCCCTTGCCTTGTACAAACTTAATTTTGTGCTGTAGGATATTTCTATATGAGGAAGAAAAAAACAACAATTTAAGCTACTCCCAGTTGTATAAATGGGATTCACGTGGCTTAATGCAGACATCCCAAAAGCTAACCTGTAAACTGGACAAAGTGTCTTAGGTGATGTCTACATCCCCACTGTCTGACACAAAGGGCAGCTGTGCATTTCTGTGTGAACGGGTTCTTTCCCCTGTGGAACAGAATAGCTGCACCCATAGTGTCCCTGGGGAATGACCCTGGCTTGTGGTAGCTCCTCAGCCACGTCTGGGGACTACTTGGGAACATGTCTGTTGGCCCCAGGCAGAAAATGCAACAGGAACAGTTTCCACAACCTGTGTGGAGAATCAGCACCGTTAAGTCAACAGCACAGATGTAGCCCAAGTGTCCTTTCCTAGTTAATCTGGAGAAAGAGGCACTATGTCATAAACACCAAAAGTAGATTACTCACATCTTTAAGTTGCTTATTTCTCTCCATGGCTATAAAAGCGTAAAGAGTGACTAGAAGAGGGACAGACATCTACATGGCAGAAATCTAAAGGTAGATAAGATGATCCTTGAAGGGTCTGACAGTTACACCTCCAACATGATGTCCCAATTTAAAGTCAATGGGACTTAGTTAATAGCTTAATTTTAAGCATTTACTTCAAATATCCTTCTTTCCCATTGATGATTGCTAAAATCAAGACCAATTCTTTCAATCCTAGTATCACTGAAGTTAATGACAAACTCTCCTTTTCTTCATTGGAACCTGGATTTCCTTGTTAGGATTCAAGTCTCCAAATAAGAGATGCCTGATTTAATTGGATTTCTTGCCAATATTTCCACTGATAGGCAGCAGAGACTGACAAAAACAACTATAAATCTGATATTCTGGACAGCTCTGCTACTCTGGTTCTCCCCCGGCATCTGAAGAATTGGCAGTTCTTAGAAGAAAGTCCATACTAAATTAAGAAATGTTCCTCACTGCTCTATATTAACAGCTTGCAAGCAGCAGGAGACCGTGGAGTTTTGCTCTATGAATTATTTTTTAAATTGAGAGAATTAGTTCTTTTCTTGTCCTCTATTTTTATTGCAACACTTTTGCCAGGACTCCATATGCCAAGATGTAATTAGTTTTCAGAGGAGACATTTGGAGCTCTGGCACAGACCATGGATAGTTTTAACAGCTTCTTTTCTCTTTCTTCTGAATATTAAGCAGGAGCATATAATTGTCTGTGACTTCTTTCGAGGCATCTCTGGAACTTAAATAAATTTTCAGAATTAAATAAATTGAAAATAAAAATAAGATTAACACAAGTATTACTCAAAGAAGATATTTTAGGCACATAAAAAGTCAGGAATTCTTACTGTTGTGATGGTTCATTTCAGTGCAAATCCAGCCCTAACTCTTAATTATACATATATTCATTCTCTCTTTCTATTATAAAGACAAGAAAGACTGAATAAAGACTGCCAGGTCTATGCACTAGAGAAGAGCTGATTTTCTGAGGAGAACTATGTCTTTTGGTATTCCTTGTCTCTGGAGTGCTTGAAATTCCATTCATTTCTCTTTGCATTTTGTGGCTTTTTATTTGCTCAGCAATTTGATGCTAACCAGAGATCCCAAGCCAGCACAATATTTGCAGTGAGCTGGAGGGTCATTGGAGTCCTTGAAAATTTTTACTGATATCACCAGGTGAAATGTCACCTCTGTCCTTCACAGCACCCAGAAACTGTGCCTGCTCTACGTGGTATCAACCATAACAAAAATGCTCCTGAGCTCCTTCAGGCTTGTTAGTTTTTGTTGGTTTACTTCCCACCATCTTCTGAGCCTGATCCAAAGGAAGCAAAGTTTCACAGTCATGGTGATATTCTACCCTGATTTGCACTAGAATAAGCATATGGACAAGAGTGAAGTAGATCAGCCTTACTTTTAGAGCATCTGAGGTCAAATTAGTGACTATTTGACCTCACCCGCAGATCCACAGATGGAGGTTGCTAGAAAGTCTGTTACCAGTGCTATGCTGATTGGGGAATATCTTCGTATGTCCTGTTTGCAAAGTGCTCATCCTGTCTATGTAATGGCCTCTCTGACTACAGTGGCTCTACAGACAACCTCTGCAAGCACGTCTCGGGGTTTAACCCCGGGCAACAACTAGGAGCATGCAACCACTTCTCACACCTGCTGCTTCCAGTGGGAGAGGAAGAAGAAGGAGGAGAAAAGGAGGGGAAAGAAAGAAAACTCATGGGCAGAGATAAAGACAGTTGAATAGAACAATAACAGAAAATGAAAATAATAATAATAGTAAAAATAGTAAAAATTATATATATAAAAAAAGAATACAATGCAAGTTGCTCTCACCACCTACTGATTGGTTGCCCAAGTAGAGATTACAGATCCTGGCCCCCTAGCCAACCTGCATTTATACACTGAGCACGACCCCTATGGTATGGAATATCCTCCTGTCATCTCATTCTGTCTATGCTCCCTCTCAGCTTCTATGGAAAGCTGAAAAAGTCCTTGACTAATACAAACATTACCTAGCAAGAACTAAAACAATATATGTTATCAATATTTCCCAACATTCTTCTCACACCAAATCAAAAACACAACAGCTACTAGAAAGAAAATTAGCTCTATCCTGTCTGACACCAGGACAGCATGTCAGGATCTATTTAATGAGTTTTTTCACAGCACATATTCACCCCTCAGTTTCCTGGATGACTTTCATCTCTATGGGCCTGTGCTCTCAAATGTGAATGGTGTTTTGAAACGCCCTTTTCCACACACCCAGTCTGGCTCCTCTGTACACTCCTCCTGTGCAAATACAGCTATCGGTGGGATTTGCAATGCCTGTTCTCAATCGCGGCGAACTCCCTTTCCAGTTTCCCAACAGAAAACCCATTGCAAGATCTTATATTTCTCTAAGGCTGTCAGTTATGGTAATGTACATATCAGACAGTCCATTGTTCAAAGGTACTGAATCATGGGGACACAGGATGGGTAAAATGGTGAAACAACCTTGTGTATGTCTGCAGGAGAGCTCTTAGGATGTGCTGCAGCCTTTGCAAAGAGCTGATGGTCGAGACTACTTCTCATGTAAGTAAAATTTGGCTGAGGCAGGAAGAAACAATTGAAAAACAACAGTCCTCGATTTAAACGGAATGCTTGCACATATCCAATTTAAAGACTGCTTAGGATTTTAAACTAACAAGAGTGAATATGGCTGAATACATAGAAGACATAACCAAATTCAAATTCTTTCATAAAATACCTGAGTGAAAAGTTTTGCTGCTTGACTGTTCCTTGGCACTGCACCCTGCACTGCACCCAGAGGGCAACAAAATATGGGATCTCAGTTTGTTCAGCAACTAAATATGCAGAGCTATCAAACAAAAAGATGTCAATGTTCACTGAGCTGGTAACAGAGACTAATCCATTGCAAGGCTGGAAGAAATGTGTCTTGGCTCTTACATAATCCGGCAGCTTACTCTCAAAGGGATGTATTTTTGCATGTCAGAAAGTCAGGCTCTGGCTAATAAGGCATTTAACATAAATGACATGGTTTTGACAAAGAAAAAGTGACAAACAAGCAGAATGTGATGCCTCCTCTACCCTCTGGCTCGCCCCAGAGATGTCTTCAAATCCTGTGCTAATTAGATGCGTGTACAAACCACTGATGTCATGCATTTAACAAGCGAAGGTTTGTTTTCTATGGACTAATTTCACCAAAGTCCTGCAAATCCTCCCTTCTTGTCAAAGAGTGAGAGACGCTAAGAACGGCTAAGTGCCACATGCTGTGGATCACTTGCCTTCAGCCTTCCAGTGTCACTCACCAGATGATTCCCACTGCCTAAAGAGCTCAGGATGAGGTGCCTGCTGTCAGACTCCCTCCATTGCTACCGGCCAAAAGTCTTCCAACAAGTGTCTGGGATGCTGCACTTTCTTCACCTTTCCTATATGAACAATCATGCAAGCACCAGACCAGAACATCATCATTGGAGCGTGATGCTCTGGACACTGCAGTAGGAGGTTTGGGAGAAACTATGAATGTTTGATCAAAAGTGTACCTTACTTAATGAAATCCAACGTAAGTCAGCTGGAGGCTGCTAACACACCCAACTCCCCACAAGTCCCCTTATCTTTCTTACCTTCTATATTTTTGTGCATCCTCATCCTCTGAATGTCCAAATGGGAGGCTCCATATGATTGCTGCAGTTGTCCTCCAGGCTGTTAGGATCATCTCTAGGAAGATCCTCCATTCTCCCTTAATTTTGTTCTCTGCAGTCTTGAAGATTTTTTCACCTAAGGATGACCAAATTCAGTCCTTACAATGAGGTATAGTCTGTTCTTCAACTCACAATCCCAAAACAAAGCTAGTATAAGAATCAAACAGGGCATGGAGGTCTTTCTCTTTATGTTTCAGACCCTTAAACCGCTCCGCTACGTCTCAAACAGCAAAGTTATCATAGTGAAGGTTACCCTGGAAATGTATTTTTAAATCTATATGGAAAATGGCTGGATGCAGAGACACACCTTTGTGCTGATTATAAAATTTTCCTTAGCTGGACCAATAAATGTAAGTAAATATTTTCTAAGTCATGTTCCAGTATTGGCTCATCTTTCCTCCTTGTACAAGGTTATAAGATCGTGGGTGGGGAAGAATAATAATCAGCATTTTTCTTCATTAGAACTCACCTTGCTAAACATGAAAATGTCAGAAAGAAATGCAGAAAGTTTATGCATTTCTGTTCATTTTGTCATTGCAACAAGATCTTGGAAAATTTGTTTCCTTCAAAATTCTTTTATCTTTGGCCAGAGGGTACAGCATGGAGATCTCCAGATATTTTCACAGCAAACTTCATGTGATGGGAAAGATGGTGTGGAGATATCAGGAAAAATTCACTTACACAATATTTGGGTTTGTCTGTGGGACAAATTAGGCATATATTCCCATCAAAGTGTCTAGGTTAGGAGTTTACTCACCCTTCAGAGAAACTTTCTGGAAGTTTCTTTGTCTTTCCATTGACTATGACGGAACTTAATCTCATGGTTTAAATTTAGGCAAGATAAGCCACACTCACTTGTTCTTTGAAAAAGCCATGATTTGTTCTGAAGATGGACATGGGGCAGGTATTGACGCTGATCCTCTTAAGAAAGTGACACTCTGATCGTATTTTATTTTTTAGATACCTTTTCTTCTGTCTTGCCTATAAAAAAAGTTACTTCCCAGTAATTTATGCAGTGGGTTCAGTAACTACTTTGTGCTCTCAAGCAATGTTTCTCAGACTGGCATAGCCTGTATTCAACCCTCTGGATGACATTTCACTTGGAGTAACAAGGATGACATCAATTCACAGATTACACGCAGTCACTTTTTCCCAAGTAACCAAGTCTTTAGAATTAAGATCCCCAGGGTAGGAGCCAGCACTTGCTTGGACCATTACTTTTATGTGCTTTGGCAATCTACTGACACATTTGGTGTCAAATATGTCTCAGCGTATACAACACCTTGTCTTGATCCCAGACCCACCACTATCTGTAGAGAGCAGTTTCATCCCAGAAATGACAAAAAAATGTCAGAGAAAATAAATGAAAAAAACCCAAGATCTTTCTGCCAATGAAATATAAAATACTACAACTAGGAAAAAGCGGAACAGGCTCATAATCAGAAGAGAGTTGTGCTTTTACTAGAAACATGGGCTTAGAGGGCAAATAAATGCAAAGGCAAATTTTCAGAAGCAGTCTGTTAAACTATTGACACAATTTTTATTCCATGCAAACCCTTCTGCTTTTCAGTAATTTTGTAAATTCAATTTCAGGGACTAAATTTTACCTAAAAATAAAATGGGAAAACTTTCCAGTAGGAACTGTGAATTTTTCAGGCAGCCATGGTATGAGTACTGCAGTGCTCTCTACTATCACCACTGCAAGCAGGAGTTTTGCTGGCTAACAGGCCCCAAGTTCCCACTTTGAAACAAGAAGAAGAGGGAGTGAGGACCATGATGAAGTAAATCTATCCATACTGTGAGGACTAGAGCAAGGCCACATTGTCTGAGTCTGAAAACAACGTCAGAAATCAGGCTGAAGCAGCAGTAATGCAAAGGACAATCTATTCTATTCTATTCTATTCTATTCTATTCTATTCTATTCTATTCTATTCTATTCTATTCTATTCTATTCTTGTCCCACATGTGTGGGGTTTGACACATACCCACTTAGGACCAGTTAGTGGTGCATGAGTGGATTTATATGCACGTAAGTGCTGCAAGAATTCCTATTAGACCTTGTTTTCAAGGACTCAACACCTATGCATGGAGATTGCAAGTTGGATTCTTGATTGCACAGCCTTTCTTGTCTTGAAATGCCAAATGAAGGAGATCAATAAAAACTACACAAGTTCATAAGGATTTAGTGGAAGAAGGATTAGCACCTGTTTGCAAATCCAGTATTCAGACCACAACTCTTTCTCCTGACCGATCTTCTCAGGTTCATTGATGTATTTGCTACTGCCATTTGAAATGCTATATTTAGACTCACAAGTCATGCTTCACTCCAAAACTCTTTACAATGGAATTTACAATGAGTTTTTTAGTAAGGTCTAAACTTGCATTTTTTATAGTCTACTATATTTCTATATTACACTAACAGAATATTCAAGGGTAAACTGTCGAGTTCTGAATCCCCTAACAGAGTGCAATAATAAATTTAGTGGAGCCACTGTAATTGCTTCTCCCCGAAATGCCAATGAATATGATGAATATGGTAAATCTTCTAACCGACCTCTTACCATTTCCCAGAAAGATACATCATATGCAGACACTAATTTGTTAATTGTCATACTGTCAAAGGCATGCAAATGATGTAAAAAGTGGCTCTACTAAAGACTATTGACATGCAAATGATATGTTCTTTCAATTCTAAATAGAATAAGAGAACATTCAGCTCTTTCCAGCTCTGGTGTAGAAGAAGAGTTCATTACCTTTGAAAAAAAATTTAAAAAGGAATTTGGAAATGGGTTTCTAAAGGTAAAAGTAAAAATTTGCACTGCTAGCTCTTGGAGAACCTTTCTGCTGGAATGAACTTCCAATTGAAAATGACATTTTTGAAAAATATTGCCGAGGAATTGAAGATGGCAGGTGGCTGGCACCTGCCTGGAAAGGCCTCAGCTATTTACTGTCAGGAAGTTATATGGACAGAAGTGCTTGAAGGGTTTTTGCACTTTGGTGCTTTTGGCATTTCAGCATGTTCTGCCTCCTCCTCAACTCCAATCCAGAATGGGGGAGGGCTCTAGTTCTCTCATCTGATTTCTCCACAAGTGGCAGCATCTTTTTTCGTCCTATCTGCCTGCATGGGAAAAAACTCGTGCATGCTTAACTTATCTAATTTGACCAAAGGTGGATAGGAAGTAGGAAGTGTCTATTTTGTGCTTTTCGGGAGCTATGTTTTTGAAATTCCTTACCATTTTGTTTTGTGACCAACTTCCTTTCTCAGCATAATCAGAAATGCCACTGTATTCTACTTTCTGCTTTTGTATTTCCAGGTAGCCAACCTAAGTTTTTAAGTAGGGACTGACGATCCCATATGTTCAAGTTTAAACTCCTCCACAGGAATGATTAACAGTAGGGTCTCAGGACTTATTGAAAAAGTGAAAAATCACTGCACTCTAAAGACATCACAGATTAAATACTAAAAATGGAAGCAACTGAAATCACTAGTCACTTGAAAGTCTTACTGTCGATATTTCAACTCAAATAGAAATACTTTTAGTGAGCATGTGGAAAAGGATGTTCTAGTTGATATAATGCTCTCAGTTTTTCAAAAAGCTTTTGACAAGGTTGAAAGATTAGGAAGGGAACTAAGCTGTCACAGCATAAGAAGGAAGGTCACCTCAAGGATTAAGAATTTTTTAAACACAGGAAGCAGTAAAAATAAATGGTCACTTTTCAGAATGGAGAAGGACTATCTGTAGATCCCCAAAGAGACCTGTGCTCAAAGTTGACCTGCTCAACATCTTCTCAAACAGTCCAGAAAAAGAGATGAATAATGAGATGATAGCATTCACTGAGATAAATTGTACAGTGATAAAATGACTTGCAGTAGTCACATCTCAAACTGCCTGAGAAGGGCGCAACAATTTCTGAAAATCCCAAGTAGTCAGGTGATTGAGTGAAACAGTAGTTCAATGTCTCTAAATACAATAAATACAAAAGGGAAAATAACTCCACCTAAACCAGCTTGATCTGTCAGTCTATAGTGGCAGGTTCTTGTGTAGCTATCGAAACTCAGGAAATAAAATCTGAGCTCCCTGTAGATAGTTTTGTAAATATGTGGGCTCAGTGCTTGACAGTATTCAAAATACAAGAGCCCATTAAGAATATGTAGGAAAGTGAGAGATAATATGTTGCTATCTAAAGCCACAGAGCACACACTTCTTATATATTGTCCTGTTAATACCTGGATGTCATAGAAGCAGAAAAGATTCTGAGAAAAGTGACAGGAAGAATCAAAGGAACTGGGAATTCCCAAGGAAATGGTGATAGGCTTTAAATAAACAAAGACCAATATTTACAAGATGCATAATTAAAGCACAAAACTTGTAGCCACGGGATACAGAATGGAAGTTTATAAGCATAATTAGGGTGAAATAAGGACTACACAGATTCACGAAAGAGTGTACGTAGAATGGCTTTAAGTCCAGATGGAAAGCAGTGACAAGTGGTGTCCCTCAGGGGTCCATGCTGGGACCAGTACTGTTTAACATTTTTATCAATGACATAGACAGAGGGATTGAGAGCAACATCAGCAAGTT
>JAOTQQ010000012.1:144420912-144442463 GCA_026546715.1 Gallinago undulata
CAGCTGTGTCCTGCGGTGGGGCCCTTGGAGCCGGCTGGCACCGGCTGGCACCAGCTGTGTCCGGCACGGGGCAGCCCCGGCCGCCCCTCACACAGGCCTGAGGCAACCCCACTGCCAGGAACCGGGCATGGCCCTGGGCATTTTCAGATATGGACATGGGCACCCCGTACAATCTCAAAAGTAGCTGCATTGACGTGCAATCATGAGAAACACCCGTCCAGGTTCATCCTTATGGGCTTGTAACAATTCAGTGACATCAAAAGGTAAAAACTAATATTGCCTTTTTCATAGTTACCCAGCACGATTAGGGATTTACAGTGAATAGGGGAATATTGCCAAAGAAGTTGATGTTTTCATACTCCATTTACCAGAGTAAAGCTGATAAGTAGATTTCAAGGCTGAGGGGCTTATATCATGGAATAATTTATTCTGAAATGGAAAAATCAAATCAATGCACAATATGGGAAAAGAAAAATCCAAGATGATACTACAATAGGTCAGATTATGTCCAAATTTAACTTTGGTTTAGGTCTTTGTGATATATACATTCTCTTTTCATCTCTCAGCATATGCAGCATTAGTATGAAACTTCTTTTTTTTTATCTTATATCCACTTCAAATTGCAACCAAAGAAAATACATCGGTTCAACCCATCAGCCTAAGTTGACGGGTATATTCTGCTTCCCTTCAATGCCTTTTATGATAGACTATTTATCTTTATCTTACATTAAGCATCTGTGGAGAATCATAAAGCACTTTAGAGTGGCTAAAAAACCCCTAGAATTCAATAGCAGTGGTTTCTTTCTAACTAACTGCTGAGTTTTCTGCTTAATGTTTTTCACAATTGGGGAAGCTGCATTTCCACAGAATGCGTCATGGGCTTGCTCTGTGCTGAGGGATATTATGGGCACTATCTGAACACAGATTTATACAACATATTTTAAGTGCATTTTCAGTGGTTCAGTTATAAGTGTAGCTTATTAATTTTCTATCTTAAGGATAAAAACAAGATGTAACCACAAAATACTCTTTGATTCTTCCTGAATTGAATTTGCTTGCTCTATCCCATTTGGCTAAAAGAAAAAGCTGGTTTGAATCAGAAGCATTTTCTTTCTTCAGGACCAAACAAATTCTTCTTTTACAGAGAAACAGTTTCAAATTCATTAGCACGGTAAGGTGGGTCACTCAACTTGTTTTTTCTTGGAGTTTCTCTTTGTTTTTTTGAAATAAGAGTGGCCTTCAAATTAGTAAAAAACCCAAAAGTATCTTTTTTTTAGTATGGAATTGAATGCTAATTGCCCAACTAAAAGTCCAAAAGATGTTCAGCACATCTGCACCTTTACATCAGCTGTTTCGTAGACAACAAAGCTAACAAGGCTTGATTTCATATGGGTTTACATTGTATGTCCCCTGCATATTCCTCATTTCAACAACCACCCAGCCCAGAAATATTTTTTGTGACCCTCCCTCTGCAAAATTCCACTGTCTTCTCAATATCCACCTTTTGTTTCCATAGTAACTCAAGTTCTAACCATATTTCCTAAATACTTCCCACTCTCTCCTCAGCTTTCCCCCAGGTTCCCAGAACTCTACTATTGTAACTCCTGCTTTCTTTAACTACCACCAAGGTAAGAATGCCAACACGGACAAAGAGCTCTGTTACCAACATGTTGATGAGCTGAATGATGACTGCCAGAATAGGTAATGGCTGAGTTCTCTCTTCCAAACAGCAGTTGCATCAAGAGCATCCTCTTTTACTACTCAGTGATGTTTTTCACTAAATTTAGAGGAGATGGGTATTTCTTTGACCTTTTTCTTCTGTCAAATAGGGTGAAAATAACAGAAATGGCATTCAAAAGCAAAGCTAAGCATAACATGAGCCTTATTTTCTCAGGAAAACAGGCCAAAAAAAAAAAAAAAAGGAAGAAATTTGGTCCTGTCAAATTGCAATAATTTACTAATGTGACTCAGTGTACTTTTTTTCTTTCATATTGTCCTTTTTCACTCATTGGGAAATCCAGAAGCTGTGGGGAAAAAATGCAATAATGGAGTCTCTGGTTGCTAAAAAAGGGCTGGAGAGTAGGGAAGGAACAGCTCCTCTGGTTATAGTTGCTCAAACTTATTTTATCCAACAGGTTAAAATTAGCCTTGATATTTTTAGGGAAACCAGAAAAAGATGGAACAATTTAGAGTAGCTGCATGAAGAGGAACAAGAATGGTCTGGCTGATTCCTCCCAGTTTCCCCATGGTGCTACATCTGATATACTGTCTTCTGCATTATTCTCTTCCAGAATCTTCCAGGAGTGGCATTGTTACACCAGCTCCAGAATCCAGCAGCTCTGCATTATGCTGGAAAATTCACAGATGTATGGTAGGTTACAGCAATGTCTCTCACTCCCAAAGTACATTGTTTTATTTTACCGTTCTCCCTCATGAAAAAGAAAACACTGAAGGAATACATAGAGTTTTTTTGCTATCTTCAGTTTAGTCAGAATAAGACTTGTTACAAGTGCTTTCTTCCTTCTTTCCTTTTCTGCAGTAATATGCCATCTTGCAAGCTAGACAGTAAATTCTTTGAAGAAATTACAATGTCTGACTTATATGACTCCCATTCTGATTTGAGACTTACTAAGTAAACAATCTAGAAAAAAGAATTTATATAGGAATATACTAACAGAAATGCAGCAAACACATGCATAACAAAATTTATGAGAAGAACTGTAGTAATATTTGCAACTTCAGCTATATTATACTTACTTTACACACAGGGTCATGAAAATAAACGTAAATGCCACATATAGATGGACTATTTAAGAATGTTTCAAATTAAGGGAGGAACATCATCATCATTTTCAAACGCAGCATAACTCTTCTTAGTCCCTGTAATATTCTCTGGTTGTAGCCTGATAGGTCCCTGCCCTATTCGGTCCTTTTCTTGGATTATCTTTGTCACATCAGGAAATGAATATTTACTGGGATCCACTTCTAATTTCTCAACTTGTACACTCCTGAAACAAGAGAAAAACACATGGAAAAAACTAAATTTCAGTGACAAATATAACAGAACTATTTTGGGTGGCTGTTTATAAATCTGTTGGTTTAAGTGTGAGAGTTCTTACTGAGTTAAACCAAGATTAAGAGTTCTTATTGAAATTTGATAAAAAACACATTGTAAAAACAGAAAAGTATAATAAAATCTCTGAGATTTTGTACTCTGAAGTACAAAAGAATCCTTAGCCTACAAACATCAAAAGTTGATTTTTGACATCTATAGTTTGCTTTATGTCAGAACATGGTGATTGCTGGTATCCCATTACAAATGGTTGGCTTTTGATGTAAGACTGGGGTTTTTATTATCAGCTAATTTTAGAAATCAGCTAATTCTTATGTTTTGAAATTATAGATCCTCACCATGCTTGTATTATGAAAACAATTCTAAATGAAAATATAAGAAAGATCAGAGCTATAACAGAATTTCCAAAGTCTATTGCTATTAAGAATATTCTTTTAGATCACACTTAGAAATGTCTACCATCTACTCATTAAGGCAGCCTACCTACACCACGTAATGATCAAAGATTTGAAATACTCTTATACTTTCTTGCAGTCCTAAAGCCACTGTTCTTTTTGAATGGAGGAGCCCAACAATTAAATGGAAAATCTAGAGTGTTTTCAAGTAATTTGTAACTGTTTACAGGGAAAGTGGCAACACGGAAATTTAATTGTAAAATCATGTTCTAATTTCTGCAAATTCCAACACAGTTTGTACATCTTCATACTAATTTTCATTTTATACTGAGTGTTACTTTGGGTCAAAGTTCCAAGCTCAGCATTATAAAAGACAGTGCATCACTCTTCAAAGATGTGAGAAAACTACATGTTTACCCAGGAGATCAGAAAAGCTCATTAGAACTAGAACAAATAAAAAAGTAGCAAAGTCACTGGATGAAAGAATGCATTTCTTTGATGACAATATGGGTAATGAAAATATGTAAATAAAGTTTATGAAAATATTTTAAACTGAAAACACACCATCTTTAGTTGTTAAAACAAAGAGAGATCTTTGCCAAGGAGCTTCCAAATTCTACCAGTGCTTCTCCATCACGATTCAATGAGATCTGAGTGGACATCCCAGCCCACATCTGTGTGCAGGATGTCCAGTCCAGTGGAGGAGAGATGCAGAGGGATTTGTGGGAGTTTTCTTCCTCTCCTCCTCTGCTATGCCAGGGAAAGCATCACTAACAGAAGAGGTATTACTCAGCCCAAACACTTCTTTCAGCCTTATGTCACTAGTTTTTTCCTGGGCTACGGGAATTATTTGCTCGTTTTGCTGAGTGGACAACAAGAGAAACACCCTGCACTAATAATCTGAATAACCGTTCCCAAAAAATGATACAAACAAAAACTACTCAGAGGAGAATTTTATGGGTAATGAAGACAAAACTTACTTCTTTACCCAAAATGTTCTTCACTTTATAAAGCTAGATTTTTTCCTTACGCTACACAGTTAATTGAAATAAAAGTGGATTCAGTGTGGCAACAGTCTAGAAAATGCTCATCCTCAAAGTAAAAGACATTTTTGTTTCCTGTGTAATTTATGAAATACACTGATCTGAAATAATTTTATCAGCAGCTGTTGGGGAGATTCCAAAGAGAGCACACCATGTCCAGAATCTTAATCTAATCACTAATCACTATTCTGAATCACCTCAGAAGAAGTTGAAAAACCACAAATATAAAAATTAATTAGCCTCAGCCTATGCTTCCCTCACATGGGAGAAAAGATTTTCCTTGATTTGTAGTATTTTAATTAGTAGTGATATTTTACATTTGTTCAACAGCTCTAAAACTGTACAAATTTCTAGTCATGAAACCACAATAAACTCTATGGAATTTGAATAGCTAATTGCTTAGTAGCAGAATAAGCTTCAGTCCACTCGAAATTAATTAACAGTGAGCATCTTAAGTAACAGTTCATGTCAACAA
Source organism: Gallinago undulata (assembly GCA_026546715.1). Taxonomy (NCBI): domain Eukaryota; kingdom Metazoa; phylum Chordata; class Aves; order Charadriiformes; family Scolopacidae; genus Gallinago; species Gallinago undulata. The sequence goes on from JAOTQQ010000012.1 coordinate 144,425,899, forward strand.
GCTGTGAAAGGATTATATGCATCAGTCATTCTCAAAATTTGATCAGTGCACGTTATTGAGAATCTATTAGCAACAGACAATAAGAAAGACTAAGAATCAAGCATAGGTGATTTTTTTTCCAGAAAGGAAGTGGATTTTTATGTCCTTATATGCACATGATCAAACATTCTGTACTTGTTTACTAAAGCTTCACAGTGCTGTCTCAACTATCATGACACAAGAATTTGGCCGATGGCAAGACTCAGTTATGCTGAAGTCAGTGCAGCTAAAACACACACTCCTGCTGAGAATCTGCTCCCCTCATCATGTAATCTATGTAAAAATAGGCACTGATGATGTCAAGACTAACCACCTGAAAATTTTTGGAAGAATGAGTTTTATGTCATGAAAACATTTCTTCCATGTAATTCTTCTTAGCAGAATAAAAGTAATCTTCTTGCTGAAGCTCTTCCACAAGCAACCGCAAGACAAGAGTGGTGAAAACTATAATACTTCTTCCAGGACCAGCTACAGCACATTTCTGGAAATCTCAGTGTTTGCAAATTATTTCAATTTCAGGTTTAGGGGGAAAAAAAAAAAAAGAAAAAAAAAAAGAGAAGTTGAGTTTTTGGCATTGCTACCTGCTGCTGAATGTTCTCTACTCAAGGGAAAATTATGGTCTAAAGACTAGAGCACCATACAAACTAAATAATACTGAATTAAAGTCTTTCTTTGTTCTTCACATGTTTTTCCTTTTGAAAGGCTATTTTTTTCTGTTCATAGATGAACAATGCCTTTAAAAATGAAAATGAAAAGACTTCACAAAGTCCTTCCATTTTGCATAACTATAGCAGCCTGCTGAACAATCTGGTGTGTGACAGAGCACATATCTGATAATTTGATTTTTTTTGATAATTTACACTTTTGTTCACGCAGTCCTTAATCCCCATATTTGATATTTTAATGATTTGACAGTTACATTCCCTTGTTTCAACTTCTGAATTTCAATAAAATTTAGATTGTTAAAGATTTCTCATATGTTTAATCCAGAATATACAGGTTTTTGACATTTGATTGAAAATTTCCTTTTGGCACCAGGATTTCCAAAGATATTTGCAAGTCACAACCAACAGCTTTGCAGAAGCACTTTTTCCAGTCCTTTAACATTGTGAATGAAACAGCACAAAATTTATTATCATCTTAGAAAAAGTACTAATGCATTCTTTTCTTGAAAAAAGAAAACAAAGGGATTTCAGTATCTGGAATTATATCTTATTTGAGAGCTTTGAGAAAGACAAATCTTTATTTATGTGCATTAAAAACCGATGGTGAATGTCTTATACTAGCCATACTCTGGTCTCAACTTTTGTAAAAGCAGGCTTAGAGATATATACTAGGTAATCTAAGCAAATAATCATGGTTTTATAGATACTTGGTATACTAATACTTCTTTCATTGCATATGAGGCCTTTCAAATCTCTCTATATAGGTGTCATCTGAAATGAAGTTATTACTGGAGTCTTCAGAATCAGTTGATCACTGGGAAGATATGAATAAACAATGGTTGGCAGAATCAAGTTCATTTTTCAAGGACTGAACTACAATCAAAAAGAACTAATAAATCACTAGTAAAAAGTTCTGATAAATAAAAGGCTGATGATATCTGGGTCACTCTGTTCTAAAAGACAAATACATCTAACAAATAAGATTCATCAGATTAAGAATGAATATAATACCGGCATCCAAGTTTCTAAAAGTTAAACTGAAAATGACAGTCACCATGATATTTTCAACTTCAGTGTTCCATCCCTTTCCATCTTTTGCACAATCATCTCAAGATACCTGATTTCCAACTAACGTTGTCTGATAGCAAGTAATATGCTCCAACACTTGTAATATGCAAATTGATCCTAAATTTTTAGGTCTGGCTATAATACCACTTCATTTTCATTCCTTGATTAACCCAGAAAAACAAAAAGCATTGCTAAATTTCTTAGTCCATGTGGAGACCCTACTATTTAAACATTAGGGAAGCTTACACTGAAAACACACTTTATTCTAACAAGGTGTTAAGACTTTGTTTACAAAGTTATGGAAAGATACAAAGACACTTTAAAATACATCTCTACCCTCAGTTTTTTGTCCTTGTCACATACAGACAGCTGGAGATAACTTTAGATTGCAGTAATCATGAGTTAACTGAACAGTGTTCTTGAGATTGCTGTTCTCCAGAAGCCACATTTCTGAAGTCTTCTCACCTTTATTACAGTTATGGATTACCATATGCCTGTATGTGCAAATTAATTTTCCAATCACTTCTTAGCCACCCCACCTTTTGTTCGCCTCATTAGTCAAATGATAGAGATGTATAGCCTTTGATTAGCTCTAGGCCTCCATCAGAATACAAATTCATCTATACGTTAAGATTAACCTGAGCAAAAAGCCTTTTCGGTATGTTGCTTAGTCATACCTGACACCACCTTCTATTTAAGAAGTCAATTGAATTAGAACTCCTATGGTTCCTCCTTTCCCAGAAAATGTAACTTGGATTGTAAAAAATTCTCAGTGTCTTCATGACGGCTAACAAACTATGTAGCCTGAAAATATTACTTCTGCAAATCCATTTAACTCTCAAGATTTACGATCTGCTCCCAGGTATTTATAGAAGGCAAACATGACAACTCAATAGAATTGATAACTGATTTGCCATTTGTGATCTTTCCACACATTTATTCATCTATCATGTAGGCACACTTCAGATGTGCTTAGCTTTCTTCAAGATGAAATATTTGTGTTTGGTTTAGGTGTAGAAATGAAAGTGAATTCAGGTTTTGAAAGGTCACATAAATCTTCTTGCAGTTCTTTCAGGTTAGTTTGTCTACAGCTCCATTCAATTTCTGACCTCATTTTACCTCACACTCCTAGTCTTAAGGAAATTATTAAATTTGTTCTACTGTATTTCTCTTTGAAACATGAAATGCTCTTCTTTCCAACTTGTCACACCTCTATCCCTCTCTGTAAACTGTAGAAATGTAAGACTGGGAGAGATCCTCAGGCATTAAGTCTGTGGAAAGGAAGGGATTATTTCCACACTTCACAAGGATTCTTTCAAGGATCCAAATCAGGACTTCTCACTTCCAAAGAAAGATTCTTACCCTTAAATCTACAAATTTCTCCTACAAATTTGTTCTTTGCACCTTCTCCACCAAAATGTGCTAAGCTCAATCAGGGTCATCAAGTAAATTAGAGCTTCAAAATACATCTCATCTTCAGCAACTCTGTTACATCTCAAGTGAGACAACTGTAGAGTTTTTTGAATAATCAGCCTTTTTTTCTTTGCTTGTTAATAAATGGAAAAAAGCTCAATTAAAAATAAAAAAATTCTCCCAGGAAAGCAAATTAATGCTTCATCACTGTGAAACTGTAAACCATAAAAGGAGTTCTGTTAATGAGTCTTAATGATGACACGTTTCCTAGAAAAAATTTGGAACTGAAATCCAATACACTATTAAAAACATGCAAGTTTTCTTGACCTTAAGTTCATCATAACTCACAGGCTTTTTAATATATTTAATGTCTCTCCCAACTAGTGAAGTTTGGCTGAAACTGGGTAGCCTGCTTAAAAGCATTTGTGGGTGTACCAGAAGACAGTGGTGGATATTCCAGCAGCATGTTTTTCTTTTGTTTTCCCTTTAAGAATCTGGATGAAAAAATGAACAAACAAACAAACAAACAAAAACAAAACAAAAACAAAAAACCCCACAACAAACAAAGACACTCCCACCCCACTCCCAACCCCCCAAAAACCCCATAAATTACATACTGCCAGCAAGAACTGATTCCAGTAGAAAGTAAGTCAGATTTCTAACTTAATGCACTATACAGTGTTTTCTATAGCACCTGCTGGTTTAGTCAACCAGCGCAACGTTACTTAGCCAAGAGGAGAAAGACACTTAGAGCAGATTTGCAATGCTTGATTACTCAGAGAGAAACCATCTCTAGTTTACATTCCTTATTTCATTACAAAACATGTACAGACAAGAACTTGCTGATTTTTTTTTTTTTAATTCTGCTTTGTTAAGTACCCTAGAAATGGCTGCTCCATTCCTTTGCCTCTTAACTAATCCATTCTCTGGCTGTATTTCTCAACCTCTCTATATAAAGATCCACAGTAAATAAAAAACCAAAACAAAACAAAAACTACAAAACACAAAAACCAAAACAACAAATGACCCAAAAAACAAGCCAATAACAAAACCACAAAGAAAAAAAAGTATATCTTGTGTATTCCTATGTATCTTTCTTTACTGATTTACTGGAGGAATTTAACTGTGTATATATTTATTTTTAGAGACATTTTGAGTTTTATTTCATTTTATTTTATTTTGCCATGTGTTAAAGGAAGAATAGTCTAAAGCTGAGGGTGTGAGACAAGGATTATTGATTTTGTGCAACTGTTATTCTTAACATTTCCAGTATGATTTCAGAAATTTAACCTCTATCTGAATTTCACCCATGCAACTGTGGTGAACTCAACTTCTGTACCTCTCAGAGGAATTGCTAGGCCAGTTACAGTAAGACTGGCACACTCAGAAGCTATATTAATAGAGGCTTTACAAGTATATTAAATCAGTCAAATTCCTCCCATAGAAACTTGTCTATTTGAAGGTCTGAAATATAGTTTTGTACACAGACACAGAAGAAATCTCCTACGTGGCAGAAGTAATGACAGTATCATCCTGCAATCTAGCTAACAAGAGTTAAAGGAATTTAAAGCACTACATTATAGTTTAGCAGATTATATGTCTGACAGCACTCAGCTAAGACATCTGTAGCTGTCAAGTGTAATCACTATAATGAATGTTCTTCTGTAATCTAAGAGACAACTATTCAGCAAATTTTAACATCTGGCTAGTCAGCGACTTTTCAACTAAAGAGGTCAAATCTTACTATTTTTAGTAAGATTTGTAATTCAGAAGTCTTTTTTCCTACCTCTAGTTTTGTGATATATATCCCTGTAATATTTTAACAGTAAAATTTCTATTTTTCCTTCAAAATCTACAGTATGCATATTCATAATTTACTTAAAACTGCATTGAAATGAAACACAAATTCTTAAAGTTTCTCTATTCCATGGAGTATCTTTAGTCCATCAGCGAGCGGGAAAGTGGAACATTTCACATTATTTTCATTACTTCCGTGTTCCCCTTATTATTTCTATTTAAATATTTATTGTGTAGCCAAAAGTAAAGGCACACAGAGGGTTCTAAGGAAATATATATTTCTAATCCACAAGTTGCTTACTCTTTTGGTGTTTGGCAGAATCCATTTGGAAGAGAGATAATGATGTCAGTTTTCTAATGAAGGTCTATTTTTCTCCTGGAAAAAAGCTAAGATATTTCTTTTAACTGATTTCTTTCAATGTGCCTAAAGTTTTAGCTGTTCTTCTGTGGGAAAGAACCACTTCTTTTGTAAACTAAAATTATAGAATAGAATCATAGAACAGTTTGGGTTGGAAGGGACCTTTAAATGTCACCTAGCCACCCCTCGTGCAATAATTAGAGACATCTTCATTAGATCAGGTTGCTCAGAGTCCAACCTGATCTTGATTGTTTCCAGGAATGGGGCACCTACTACCTCTCTAGGCCACCTGGTCCAGTGTTTCAACACCCTCAGTGTGAAAAATTTCTTCCTTCTATCTAGTCTAAATCTTCCCTCTTTTAGTTTAAAAACATTACTCCCTGTCCTATTAAAACAGGCCTTGCTAAAAGGTCTGTATCCATGTTACTTATAAGTACTTTAAGGTTGCAATAAAGTCTTCTCAGAGCCTTCTCTTCTCCAGGCTAAATGACCCCAACTCTCTCAGCCTGTCATCATAGCAGAGGCACTCCAGCTCTCTGATCATCTTTGTGTCCTCCTCTGGACCCACTCCAACAGGTTCATGTCCTTCCCATGCAGAGGCCTCCAAAGCTGGAGGCTGGACTTCAGGTCAGGTCTCAACAGAGCACAACAGAAGGGCAGAATCACCTCCCTTGACCTGTTGGCCACACTTCTTTTGATGCAGCGCAGGATACATTTGGCTTTCTGGGCTGTGAGCACATATTGCCAGCTCATGTCCAGCTTTTCATCCACCAGTGTCCCCCAAGTCCTTTTTGGCAGGGCTACTCAAAATCCCTTCATTCCCCATCCTTTACTGATACCGGGGAGTGTCCTGACCCACTTGCACTTGGTCTTGTTGAACCTCATGTTCATATAGGCTCACTTCTCAAGCTTGTTCAGGTCCCTCTGGATGGCATCCCATCCCTAAGGCATGTCAACCGCACCACTCAGATCAGTGTCATCCACAAACTTGCTGAGGGTGCACTTGATTCCACTGTTTATGTCATTGATGAAGATATTAAACAGTGCTGGTCCCAATACAGACTCCAGTGAGCATGCACCACAATGAAATCAAATAAGGAAACAAACACAACGCTTCAAATATAAACAGGTGAATGGCTTAACAAACTTTGTTGTTACTGTATCTTATTCTAGAATCATTGTCTGTAGCAAAAGGAAAAGGAAAGATTAAAAAATATATCATAGTATTTGTATTTAGACCAAGTGTCCATCAACCCTACTGTCTTTCTACAGCAAGGGTTATTAAGACTTGCAAAGAGTTAAAACAAAAAACTGTGCATCGCTGGCACTTGCTTGCTTCTGGTAAATCATTACCTGCAAGATTTCAAGAGCTGGAGTTTACGTGACATTTAATAGGATGGATCTGTGTTATAAAACATTGCGAAATTGTTTTTTGAATCTAGTTATTATTGCAGTAGCTCAACCTGTATACCAGTGAGCAAATACATTCATGAGAAGGATTTAAAATCATTGCTTTCTAAATGGTTTTCAGACTTGAGTTACACAGCAAGGAGCTCTGCCGAGGCAATTCTCAGTAGGTGATTTAGTTTTAGCATATACCAGTTTAATAATCTGAATGAGCTGATGGAAAAAGACTGATCAGAAGAAATAAGTGCTTTTATGGCTCTGCTATTGAAGTCGATCATATTATCAACAGCACCAAACAGGTCATTAGTCTAAAGCTTTTGGACACAGTTTTATTCTGTACAAATCAATATTTTCATACTTTCAACAATAACAAAATAAGAAACATACATTCCAGAATGTGAATAACAGACAGATGAAAAATAAAAATAACGCAAAAGAAAAAAGGAATTACCTTCTTGCATTTTTTTGCAGTGTACTGCAGTCAGAACGTTTAACTGAAGTTGATACTTTTTGCTTAGGCAGGATTATTTCTTTAGCCTAGAATAAAAATAGACCAAAAACAAGTCTCATAACAGTTGATATTTATGCTCACAAGCATTTAAATAATCTCTCAAAAACAGATAAATTAAGAAGGTAAATTTTTTCTTGTGACATTTACTCTGTTAGATATTAACACTTGTCACTCAGCATGAAACACATGCATAAGGCAATTATAACCAAATTATCTGAATGGAGTTATATTAAAATATATATACAAGTATATATATATAAAAATATATTTAAGTATTTAAATATATATATATTTGTATTAAAATATATGCTGTCTAGTTTAGTAACACGTTAATAACACACACTACTGATTTTCTCCATAACTAATTGGTTTATGATGTGTCTCCCCCTTGCATTTCAGTTCTGGTATCTGTGTAGTAGTTCAGACATTTTTTATTAAATAATCTGCTACAGTCTGTACTTCTCACTTTTTATAAAAGGGATTAGTGAACACAAACTCCCTCAGCTCCTCTGCTAAAATTCTCGAAGTCCAAGTGAATCACTCTTCTCAAAGAAAACGTGTCCATCGCTATCTTTTGGCAGACGTGTCCTTGGCAAAAGGGTATCTCTTTCCCTTCATAATAACACTATAGGAGAGGAACCCCTTAAGCATTTGAAAGAAAGGAAGAGAATAGAAACTATACCAAATGGTTAATTTTACTATTTCCTAGTACAACTGATTTGAAAGTAATCTGTTCCAGATCACCAGTAAACTTATTTTCTCCTTTCTAAAATATGCAAGAAATAAAGCAGATCCTGGAGCTTGTCATACATTTCTGAAATTCATTGTCAAGGAGCTGATTCCCTCTGATTCTGTATGTACTCTGGTGAAGGAGATTGTTTCTTTGGACCTTTCCTCGCTTCACAGGAGGCCCTCTAGCGTTCTGTTCTTGTAACAATAATTCATTCCTGTGACCCCCTTGAGACTAATATTCCTTACTTGGCCCGCAGAGCACACCATCAAGAATGGTGAGGAAATTTGCTGATTCAGCAATCAACAGTAAAGGCTTCCTTGACAAGAAGCAATCCTGGAACTTAGGGAAGGGATAAGATTTGCCTTCTAGAACATTATCAATTATCAAATATTGTTTAACTTAAAAGCTCTTTTGCTCAACAGATGCCCTCCTACCTCTGCTCAGGAAAATATTTAAGTGCTACTCTCTTATTTCTCTTGGTTTTGAAACACAACTCCATATGCAAGAATGGTATGTGAGCTTCATCAAGCCAGTCTATCATCAAGACTGTCCATCTCTTAGCGACATTGATCAAGGGAGGATAACTGTTCTGGAACACAGAACTGCCACAGCTTCAACTGTGGCCAAATATAAAACTTTGGGCTCAGTAGGAAGATAACTGTATGAAATTTTAAGCCTGTGATATACAGAAAGACAGACTAAATGAATATAATGAGGCTTTCTAAAAGTGATTTTATGAAATTGTTTTTAATGTTTGCAATAATCAGAAAACAAAGGAGACCTCTTTTAATATCATTATCAGAGAATTCTAGAAATGGATATGAATCTAGAATATATTTGAGAAAACAGAATGAATATGTGAAAACAATATTTTTAAGCTGAGTCGTCTTTTCAGTCCACAATTTTTTCCTACAGTGACTTTCTTCTACAACAGGAATTCCACAGCATTTCCTTGAACACATTCATTCTGAAGCATTAATAGAATTCTAGGGTTCCACAGCTGTATGTCTCCACATGCCTTTGATGGTAATGAAATATTACTGCATTTACCATACCTAGATAAGTGAGAATTATATAGTGAAATTCTATCAAATAACCTTTACACTGACATGCATAATGTATACCACTCGTATTTTTAAATTTATTCAGGAATCTAACTCATTGATCTTTAAGTTTCTAAATGCTTTTGAAGGCCTAGGCAATAAAAAGCTTTCAGAATTCATTTGTGACTGCTTATATAATAATGAATTAATCAAAGAGTCTAAATTTTGCTCTCTGAATCACTAAAATAAGGAAAGTGAAGTTGTTTTAAAACATGACACAATATCTCAGAACCCTAAATAAAAACTGCTTGCTAATAACACTGGTTTTTGATGCTGTTTCTCAGACATTAATTAAAATGCAACTGCTGTAATCTACTGATGACATTTTACAAAATCACTGATTAAATATGCCAATTTTTGTCAGTCTATTAAAGAAACTCTCAGTTTTTAATTTTTCTGCATCATCTGCAAAGATGGCACTGCCAGAGCGTAGAAGTTCAAAGTTTAAAAAGCTTCATGTCACAAATATTTTTCCCACAAAAATGAAGCACGTACAATGAAGTCACTCTCAACTCCTTACTCATGCAAAATCTCTGTACAGATGATTACTACAGTGAAAACGCTAAACTTTTAAAGCGTCTCTATATGATTTCACTGAGTGTTGTGTCCTTCAGTTTGTTTTGGTGACCTTCCAAAACATGTTGGTAGACACTGCTTTAGAAAGACACTCATTCTGCAGTGATTTGTTGTGCAGTAAACAGTATATTTAAGAAAAAATATCCTTCCATAAAAGGTGAAAATTATTTGCTTTCTTTCACTTCATGTGGAATTTACTATCTCCAACATCTGTGGTATGGCAAGGTCATCGGAGAGGCAAGGAAAGAGGTTTTGTTTTTCATTTTAAAGGCTAGGGAACTATGAACAGGCTGGAAGATGAATGGTGAAAGGTTTAGTAATCTGATCAGAAACTCACAAAAGCAAGTGAAAAACACCTACTGAATTCAGGTAGTGCTCTGTTCTGTTACTGAGAAAAGAGAGATCATTTCAGGTTAGTATTGCAAGAAGCTTATTATAGGAGACTATTTTTAGGTTTATAGCATTTTAAACATTTCTGTTACCTAAAGAATGTGCTAGGCCATTTATCTAGTTGCAAATAACTTTATTTTTATAATAATTTTTTTATCAGGAACAAAATGGATAAATATAGTTCTTCCTATTATGTTTCTAAAAGGAATTAATATTAAATTGATGATCTCAAATTAGTATTCTCAAACTTTGTTCATAACCTCAGCCATAATATTCCTGAAAAAAATATCTATTTGCCTTCCAGTTGTTGCTAAACTTTATTCATTATACTTTAATTCCTAGATTACATCCCATTAATACCAATAAAATGGGTATGGATAGAGAGCATCTGGAAAGGACATGAATCCCAAAAACATAGCATGTCCACTCGAATTCAATCCTGAGGGAAGGGAACAAATTTTGTGACTGTAATACACAACAAAGAACAATAGGTCTGTACCTGCTACGTGCAATTGCTGCAACGCAACGCAAATCCATCTTTTGTCAGCAAATCCATGCAGTTCACAGGATCACAGACTCACTGAATGGTTGAGGTTGAACAGGACCTCTGGATGTCATCTGGTCCACTCCCCTGTCTCTAGAAGGGCCACCTAGATCCAGATACCTGAGGCCATATCCATGGCTTTTGAGAATCTCCAGGGACTGAAGACTCCACAACCTCCCTGGGCAACCTGTGCCAATACTCGGTCACCCTCACAGTAAAAAAGTGTTTCCAGATGGTCAGATGAAACCTCTCATGTTTCATTCTGTGCCCATTGCCTCTGCTCCTGTCATTGGCCACCACTGAAAAGAGCCTGGCTCTGTCCTGTCTGCCCCCTCCCTTCAGGTGTTTGTATGTATTGATAAGATCCCCTCAAGCCTTCTCCAGGCTGAGCAGTCTCAGCTCTCTCAGCCTTTCCTCATAGGAAAGATGCTCCAGTCCCTTAATGATCTTTGCGGCCCTTTGATGGACTCTCTCCAGTAAGTCCACATCTCTTTTGTACTGGGGAGTCCACCACTAGACACAGGACTTCAAGTGTGTCTCAGCAATGCTGAGCAGAGGGAAAGGATTGCCTCCCTCAGCCTGCTGGCAACACTCCTAATGCAGCCTAAGATACAATTATCTTTCTTTGGCAGAAGAGGACATTGCCAGCTCATGTTCAACTTGGTGTCCACCAAGACTCCCACATCCTTTGCTGCAAAGCTGCAAGTTTTTGCATACATTGACAACAAAGATATTAGACCACGCAGCATTCCATTCATGCATATCTCTATATCCCAGCTACACAAGTAGTTTTTAAGCAAACCAAGGCAAAACTCAGAACATAACTCAATTATTTTCTCCTCTGGTCTCGTAAATATCTGTGAATCGTGACATTCTGAGACGAAACAGGCTCCAGTCCCTCAGCTACGTAAAATATGTAGGTGTAGCTAAAATATCAAGGTAGGTAAAACATAAGTGAAATATGAAGTTAATTGTGGAATAAAGGCAGTTCTCAATCACATATGAAGAGATAATATGCATTTTGCCTATTCAGGTTTGACTTTCTAGGCAGGCAGCAGATTTTATTATCTCCAGAGACTCTTTGAAATATTTACATTTTCTAAGGCACTGATCATCCACAAAGAGACTAGCAAGATGTATGAGTAATAAAAGCAGGTTATGGCATAAAAAACTGATAGAACTTAAAATATCCAAAAGACAAGTAAATATTAAACAAAAATGTTCAGAAGCAATTCAAAATTACATTATCCAAAACGGCAAATGTCAAGGCTGCAGTTTCAAAGAAATAGGTTTAGGAAAGCATAAATTCTTATAGGAGTGAATTCTGAACATTAACAAAATACAGATTTTAACCAAGTGAGTACTATTTTCAGCATTCTTCAAGCTCCTGGTGAAACTGCATGCTTGATGCTGGAGTGACAGTTTGTGATTTAACAAGAGGCTGTCCATGTAGGGAAAGACAGATGGTATGGGACTGGAGCATAGAAGAAAACATAGAAGGTATAGAACCACAAGTGGAAAAAGCCAAAAGCTGAAAAATAACTTTTTAGTTATGGCTACTAGTTGCGTAGTTTTAGAATTAAATCAAAGCCCAAAGAGAAAGAAATGACCCCTAATAACAGACAAAGGTTCCTCTTTCAGAAGAAAATGCTGCAGTTGATATATCCTGGCAGACTCATATACGTCTCACCGCTCCTACACAACAGAAAAACTTACTAGAGGCCAAAAGGGTAAGGCTAAAACACCAAGAATTTGTTACTTTCTGAAAGCCAAAAATATATGATGTAGTCCCAGAGGCCTTCAAATCAGCCCAACCCTTCAAAAGCAGAATGGTATAAGAGAATGATGCTGAAGTTGATTAACCTCTACCACAGCTCCCAGAACCCCACCATTATCCCCTCCAGAACTCCACCTTCCTAAAACTTCCAGCTCCCTGTCTGCTCCAAGCCCTTCAACCTGTCTCTGCTCTTCCTCCAGGCCCAAGAACCCAGTCTTGCACCAGATGACATCAGGTCCCACCTTAAATACCTTCCCATTTCTGGTAGCATCCCACCCATTAAGCCCCAAACTTCAGGGTACCTTTGCCCCTTGTCTTTTTTTCTGGTTCACACTACTGCATATTCCCTCTAATCACCTCTAAACTTCCAGTGGCTGCTGGCTGGCCTCCTGTTCCTCTGGCTGGCCACCTGTTATCTCTCTCACTGCCTACTTCAGAAAGGCAAGGTGACCTCCATTTCTTCAGCTGTTCCTCATTACCGAACATTCCTTCTCTATTGTCTAATTTTTTGGCAGATGTGTGGGAATCAGTAGGAGATTTACTGATTCCACATTTGATTGTACCTCATCTACTCGTTATGTCATCCCACAAATCAAAATATCTCTTAGGTATCAGTGTAATCCAGTTACATTTACTGAAACCATAGGAAGACACAGAGTGGAAAGGAAATAAAGTGGACACAGCTCGCAGTTTGGTCTCATTTGCACTCATTTGCAAGAACTGAGCTGGGCAGGGAAGAGAGAGAATACAAAACACACTTTAAACCAATTTGCTTTTACTTGCCAGCAGAATTCACTCAAATCCTGATCAGCACGACACTGTACAGGCAAACATCGGAGCACAGGTGAGATGGGAGAGTACAGAGTTAGAAATATAAGTGGAATATGACTTCTACCAGGCTTCTTTAAGTACTAGGGACTGCTGTGCAGCATTTTTCAGTTGAAACACCATGGTGCCACAACCTTCTTGCTCTGTGATTACATATACTTAGTACAGCTGGACCATGGATCCTTTCCAGCCAGGGAGAGCATGAAGGGAAAATGAATTAAGCAATTCTTTTTCTGATCACCAGAGACATGGGAGTACTATTTCATTCCAGTCCTTGAACCAAAAAGTAATGTCATATGTTGATGTGCCACAAAAATTTTGAAAAATTGATCTGGTTTTATTATTTCATGGGTGGAAAAATAAAGTAGGTAACTTGCTTATTTGCAGTTATTTGAAAAATTCATCTTCTTACACATTTGCACAATACTGCATGTTTTGAAGAGTCTCTTTTTGTATATAAAAAGCTGGTTTTGTTGGAAATAAAGGAAATACAAAGATTTCTATAGCTAGATTTTAATAATGATTCTTTAAAGAGATCTTAATTCCTAAGGTTTGGTTCTATGATTAAATTGCCTTTCTGGAATGTTCCTTCTTTGGAAGATAAGTCCTGATGGGAAAGGCTAGACTGAATAACTGTAGCTCAATAGATACTACCTGTAACTCAGAAACATTCCCAAAGCACTCACAACATTTTAAGTATCTTTGTATGATGCCTCCTCAGATTATTTTACATACCTTTGGCATGCTGACAACTAAATGACCAGTTGTTTGCGATCTTTTAGCAGAGCTGCTGTCCGGCTTCACTTCCTCAGGGAGCACAAGCTGAAATGGCTATGAAAAAATATGGAATTGGAGTATATAATTCTAAAATATATATATATATATTTCTTTTCAATTTATTTTTTACCTGGACATAACAGACACAGAAACATCACTGTCACATCCTTTAATCTTAAAGACAGCATACGTCTAAATTCTCTCACTTTATATATAGTATTATTAATCCTAATAAATGATTAGCACGCTAAACAGCTTTTACTTACAAGTCATATGTATATTCCTGAATTGCTGTCATTCCTGAAGTGACATTTCTAAAGAAGTTTATGAAACGATGCTTGACTTATACTAGCAATTAAATGAGAAAGATTATCCAGCCTATTTCAGACATAAAGTAACTCTGAAGTTTTGTTTATGCTGTTGGTACAGTCAAAAATAGGCATTTTGGTTTAATGTTTAAGTTATTTGCATTTTTTTAAAAACAATGATGATAAAATTAAAACCACTGAGAAGAGAGAAAACTGAAATGACATTTTAAATACCCTTTCAAAAGAATATACATGCATTCATTTGTGTCAGTTATAAATTCCAGATTGTGAAATTGCTAAATTCTAGCCTTGGGCAACAAGCAAGCTCTCTTAAGTGAATTATGGTACAATGTGTGTGGGGAATAAGACAAGAGAAGGAGGGAAAGAGAGAGCGAAATTTCATTTCAGGCTATGCCCATTTTCTGGTTAGGACTTCCACAATTCATGTGTGGTCCAAAATAATGCAAGTATAAACAAGCATTTTTTCGGCATAAGTGTACACGACTGGTAACATACAGAAGTCAGATACAGAGTCCAGTGAATCACTATGGTAAGGATTAACTCTTGATTTGAAATGAATGTAGTAAGAAAACACTAACCTTTCCCTTCACTAGTACTCGTATGTAAGTTGGCTGGACATCGACATCAAGCAGAGAAGTGTCCAAATGTCTTCAGAATGAGATATAAGTAAATTAATCAATCCACAGTACATTCCACTAAATAAGCATTGCAGGCCATATAATACTCTTAAATAATGATTTCACAGCTTATAAACTACAAACTTTAATTTCAGTGACTAAGTTCTATGAAATATTATTAGGATTTAATGTCCTTGGAAAAAAAGCATGATCTCTCTGTGTGTTCACAGAATGCCAATTAAAATAATGTCTAAATTCTGTCAAGTCCGCCATATCAGCTACTGTGTAAGTGCAAAAATTCAAAATCTTTGCAGAAAATGAAGAGGTCTTTCTTCTATTAGCTTAATGCTCTACATTATATGATAACTGGTTTATTTGCTATTTAAAATTGTAAAACTATTTTGCTACTTTTCTTTCAGAAGGTTTAGCTAGCAAATTTATAATGACTTCTCTTTTTCTTTTCTTTTTTTTTGGACAGAATTTGCTGGAAAACAATGAACAGAAATACTTTACATTCCCAGGAAACACAGTACGTTTAAATTTCAGTACCATCAAACAAAATTTGTGACCTGTAAAAGCTCCACTTTAACATCTGCCCTTCATCATGTGACACATACACTTGTGTTCATGCGACCTACTAGAGAATGCACAGGTAAGTATTCCCTATTTCCTTTCTTTTATAAACTTACTTCTCAGGTGAATTTTTCAAACTTTTTAGTTCACATTTTTTACAAGTAAGCACAGAATATTACAACATATCTTACATCATATTGAACCTGAACAGATTTTTTTAGCCTAATTCTTCAAATTCAGAAACATGGAGCAGGCCTCTTTTGAGGGAAATTAATGAGCTTTAAGTGAAGAATACCTGGCATGAATAATATTTCTGTGCTGTAAAACTAGTTCAAACTTTACTCTAACAAGTTCCTATTATGGTTAAATAAGCTTGTGGGTTTCCAATCATTTCCTGAAATGTGGGCAAGGCCACTGCACTGCTTATAGTATAGATTATCAAATAGTTATCAGGTTTTCTTGTCATATTTTGGCCTAGTTCAACCAAAGTTCTTTCAGGCAATGTCCTGGCACAGTTCAGGAAAAAACACGGGCCATGGAGTCTTTCCAGTAAGCAAGGAAAGTAGGACAAGGCTAACCTGCTTTGTCCTGGGAATGACAAGTATTTATCTAGAAGGACATGGACTGTACTGAAGCACTTCTAGGGCCAGAGAATGGGCAAAAAACCCCATTCCCTAAAACCCTAATATCCAAATGAAAAATGGAAAATATTTTACATAGGTACAAAAGCACAGGCGTGGATGAAACCTGACTGTGAACTGCAGAAAATATCAATTCCTAAAAGGACTATTAGTAACAGGACTCCTCATTCAGGAGGAACAGAAGAGTCTCAAAAGTGTTTGGTTTATTCAGCTTCATTTCTTTGGCACACACTTCAAGATTGATTCAATTACCCCCTATGTTATTTGTTTGCCTCTTGAAAAGTCCCCATTATGTTGGAGAATGGCTATGTGAGCACGGTCGTGGCTCCTTTAACATAAGCGAGCCAGACTAGGCCGCAGTGGGAAAGTTCTGAGCCAGGCTGACAAGGAAGAAATGAAGGTTGCGCTGACCTTGCACA
>JAOTQQ010000012.1:144442563-144478763 GCA_026546715.1 Gallinago undulata
GTATAAATGTGTGAGTGTATCGTAATAAAGTTGAAGCTTGCTGATTTGCTCATATTGAGTGTCCCTGTCTTCCC
The DNA here is from genome assembly GCA_026546715.1 of Gallinago undulata. NCBI lineage: Eukaryota > Metazoa > Chordata > Aves > Charadriiformes > Scolopacidae > Gallinago > Gallinago undulata. The sequence continues at coordinate 144,442,638 of JAOTQQ010000012.1, forward strand.
TCCATCGCGACACCATTACAAAGAGTAGTGTTTTGAAACACTGTGTATTAGAACTTAAGAAGGTCAAAATTAAGAGGAAAAAAAAATACTGACCTGTAAACAGCAAGATCCAAGATGATCTGGTTGTTATCTTCATCATCTTTCAATGAGAAATGAAGCCTAGTAATAATGACAAGAAACACCTCCAGGATAATTGCAATTAGAGTGAATAACCAAACATTACAGTGTAATTCAAATTCAACTGCTAGCAATTTCAGATGAATACAAATACAACAATATGTAGACATATGTAGCAATATGTCACATGATAATTATAGAAACAGTTGTAATTTTTCTCATGAACAGAAAAAAATACTGGCATTTGAACCAAAGTCATTCTAACATCTATTTTCTGTTCTCCTCACCCAACCCACAACAAACTAACAAAAAATACTGCTGAAGGTCAGTTAAAATTAAGATCAGTCTGTCAGTGCAGAAACAGAGACATCTGCTGGTGAAATCTGTCTGCTCGATTAACATCTGCACAGAAAAAAAAGAGTTCATGAAAAGCCTGGAACTTGGTAATTCTAACCTTATCATAAGTTTTTTAAAAAATATATCTTTTTTCACAGCAATTAATTTGCATAGAGTATAAATATCTGCCTGTGCATTTCCAAAGTAAAGCACGATTTGCACAATATCCTTGATTCTACAAGCTTTATAATATTTGTTGAAAATGAGACTGTAGATTGTATTAGCTGCATGTTTGTGATCTGATGGCTGAATTCTTAAAATTGTGAAACTCTTACCAGTTATAAATTCAAAATAACATCTATTACTAAAACTGCAAGGAGATCTACTCTAAACTTACAAATTCTGCAGTTCCGCTTATATACTCAAATATCTCTCATGTATTAAAGTAGAGAAAAAAACCCAACCAAACAAAATAAAACCCACCCATAAATTAGAAGATTTTTATAATGTAGTTATTAGTATAAAATGAGAAGGGTTTTCTTAATGCAATGTATCTGGAATGTTTCAGTGACATGAAAATCCTTAGATACTTTGGGTTCAGGTAACAATTTAGATGATACATTTTTTCAGCAATAAAAATATTTGCCAGATACGCATTTTAACTCTTTAATCTGCTGTATTCTGATACAGCCAACTTGCAAGAAAGCTTATGGAGCTTTTAGTTTATGGGTATTTTTAATGGAAAGCTGCAAAGAGTACAAACCAGCTTTGTTTCCTGTCTATGTTTTTTCTCTTACTACATCACACATTTTGAGAATCCAATAAAACATGAAGGGTGAGAAAGAGAAAAGAATTGAAAATTTTTCTAGGAGGAAGCTTAATCAGAATTGTTCTCAGAAGAATGCAACCATTTGTCTTGCTAACCTTCCAAAAGAACATCAGAGAAGTTTGGACATTACTATGGACATTAGACTTTCACATTGAAGCAAAAACTTTGGAGAACACCATCTGTCTACTTGTGTCTATTTATGTCTCTCCAATACACTGCCAGATTGCGCTGAAGGGCTGTGATATTCTTGCTGAAGCCGCGACAAAAACTGCTCATTGATCTGGCTTTACATGGGCACATCCACAGACTAAATTCTAATCCAGAAAACTTGGGTGACACAAACAGGACTGCTACTAACAGCAAAATCTAGGGGACTGTATTACTTTTTAAAAGGTAACTAGAGCTTTATTCCAAACACCTCTGCTTTTTAGAGGCACAATTAAATTCTACTAATGCAAGATTTAAACAATTTTATACTTTTCTTCTTTAAACTAGAAAATTATTTTTAAAAAATTTCAGTTAATGAATTTTTACCAAAAAAAAAAGGACATCAATACATCAGTAAGTAACTTCTGGTACCAAGCAAAAAAAAAACAAGCTCTTCTGCCACTACCTTTAATTTTCTGCTTTGATTTTGCAGCTAAATAAGTCTTATGATGGAAAAACTTGTTCAGAGAACAGCAGACAGGTATGTGTCCCTTAGTAGGCCACTTGATTAGTTCCTTGGGGAACTGTTTATAAGGAAACAATGTTTGCACTCTCTATCTCCTGTTTTCCTTTAGAAAAGAAAGGTCTGGTTCAAGTGAAACCAACAATACCACATGGCTTATATCCCTGGAAACTCATTCCAAAACACTCGAATACCCAGGTGCCTTTGTCAATGATAAAATATAAGAATATAACTTATATACAGATAAGCTGTATCACTAGCTTCTGTTGCTAGAGACCTCATTCAGTGTCAAAGGACCTCATGTCATGGGAGTTAATTACATATCCTTCCTAATTCTCAGCTTTACATCTGTCAGATAGACAGATATCAGAGGATAGAATTATTTTGCCCAGAAATATTATTTGGACATATTTTTCCACATTTAAAGTGGCTACTCACACACATTTATCTTCAATGGTCAAATTGGTTAAACTTTTTCCACTATTAGCAAGATGCTCCAAGAAAGAGACCCTTACCATAGAAGGGAAAAGAGTAAAATGCCTTATATATTTTACAGACAAACAAGTTTTTCAATCATCAGAGACCAAGATGTTAAATTAAACAACCTTCAGCATTTCACTCACTGAAAACTAATTCCTTTTCCACCATCAGAACATAATTTTAGAGGTCAGTTTCCCCACTAGGAATATAATACTACAATGAGAATTTGTCAGCACTTTAATTTTTGTATTGTCACATATTTTGAAATAGTTGCCCAAATGCACTATAGAGAGATTAGCCTGTTTAACCTCTTAATGTTACATACTTAGGCACATTCACATTCAGAACTTTTCCTTCTGCAGTGACCAATGTCCAAAGAGGCTTCTCTCTCTTTTTTGATTCCCTTAACAAAATAGAAAGAAAAAATGGTTTATGATATCACAATCTGGTATTTTATGTGTCATAGCAAAAAAGAAGGAAGAGGGTGGTAAGAGGTAAGAATTATCTGGTACCTGATGTAAAGTATACAACTTATTTTTGGAACAAAACAGGTTATATCAAATGTCTAATTGCACATCAAAAGCATCACATAAAGATGAGCAAATGCTTTGTAATATCATGTCTTACATTGGTAATAACTTCTGCATGTCACAATGACCATTATCAAACAGTAATATATCAAATTTATCTGGTATATCTTAAGAAATCAGTCACTTCCTTAGACATATGAAATGGGAGTTTTTTCTACTTTTAAATGATCATATTAATCATGAGGTATTGTTACTGTTAGTTGATTTGATACATATGTAGACAATTCCAAAAAAGAAATTTTATTCCTGATAACTTAATTACTTTTACTGAACAAATGCTTGACATATCTCTAAATAGCATGTCTATCAGTCACATGTCCTCAGTTTATTATCACTTGTCCAACTATAACCCAGATGGCAAATTTAAAATGTACTAACAGGTCATAAATAGGTTCAAATTTAGCATTGGTCTCATTGAGTTAATGTCAATTTTATACTGAAATAAACATCCTTTTGTACTGATTAACTCACATTAAAGTTAAATTTCATGATCCACCAAGGATGATTTGAAGTTGTCAGAGACACTTTTGTGTTCTCACATTTCTCATGTTAGCTACCAAAAATCCCACTGCCAAAAGAAAATGATCCGTGAAAAGCCTCCTTTAAGTTGTTTTGAAATTTAGAAAAATCCAGAAAGGAATTATTCTATCTTTATTATAACGCTATTTGGAGTCTCTTCAAATGTTTAGAGGAAAGCATTTGGAACACATTTGATCTTGACTAGAGCAAGACATGCCCAAAAAACCAGAATTCTAACTCTCTAGAATCTGGGTTTCACAGCAGTTCTTTTGGGAAAGTGCTAGACCTTGAATTAATAATAGAATCAAGTAATGTTCAAGTAATGTGGACTTCCAGACTTCTTGGAGAGTTCCCGTGAACTGATTTTTTCAGTGCTAAGACTTGAAAAATCTTTTTAAAAGCATGTCCTTAAGAAGCAGAGCTAGAAAAATCTCTGGCACAAATGCTGTTATATAAGAAAAAAAAAAAAAAAAAAGAAAAAAAGGAAAAGAAAAAAGACATTGCTTACAATGTTTGTGGAATTGATAGGCTGGCAGCAATAAAATAACTTTTTTTGCTAGCATCTGCATCTGTTTTCCATGCTTAGCAAAATGAGTGGCAAATTTAGAAAGTCTTAAAGGCTTTTCAGAGGCCAGACACCTTCAGATCCACCATGCCAAATAGCAAAGATAACACAAAGAGTGTTATTACTCGGGATGAATGTATTTGATAAAGAACGTGAAACATTTTCTAAGAAGTCACATAGAAAAGGTGGGTGAAATGCCACTTGTGCAAAAAACTTCTAGCATGGCCTATAGAGCATTTCTGTAATGCAACCTGCAGTCTGGATAAATGCATTTAGCAAGAATATTAAATATTGAACTATCCCAAACATTAGTTAACTGATAGAAACTTCTGAGGTCCATAAACTGAGTTAAAAATAGAAATTATATTTTAATACTCTATTTGAGAAAAACAAAATAAAAGGTACCATAAATATATTTTAGAAACTGAAACAAAACAAAGTGAACAATCTATTTTATTTAGATTTTATAAACATATTTGCACAGGCAATGGGGATTCAAGCTGCCAGTTCTCAGTAATATTTAACGTGAGGCAGTCGTCTCCCTATACTCTGTGCCTTTGAAAATTTTCCCTTCCTCAAGTCATAGAATACATCAAAAAATGAAAACATACCTTATATTGTCTTTAGCTCTCCGTTTTTCTTCAATGTATCTGTGAGTTTCTAATCTAGACTCTGGAGTATATGGTGTAGGCTCCTCCCAAAATCGTCTGTCTTCTTCATCATCTTCACCTGTTCTCCAGGTTTGTTGTTCTCTGTTTCCTTCTTCCTGATGGCTTTCTTTGTTGTGTAGAGAGTCTGAGCTACACAAGATCACATGGAATATTATCCCAATGAAATGAAGGAAGAGTAACAGCACTTGCCAATGTATTCCTACAGTAATATTTTTTTAACCCAATAATAATAACTGTATAATTCCTACTAAGAACAGTATCTTATAGATTTGGAAAATATTCTCTGTTCATTAACCAACAAAACATATTTTGACATAATGTTTTTCACAGGCTTAACTAAGAAATGATACTATGGTTATGCCTAACATTCTGAAAACCCCGATAGAGAGCTCAACAGATTTAATTTCAGGAGCAACATTTTCAGACACCCCTGGTGAAAAAAAACCTTCAGGGGTGTGTGATGTTTAAGTATTCCCAGTTATCAATCAGCAGCAGATTGGAAATTTTATAGGGTAGTAACATTTTACTTAGAAATTTCCTCAGTGTCATTTTGGACCCTGAATCACTTTCCCCGCCCTAATTCGAAGCCTCTGTAATCTTCAGAAATTCTCTATCAATGTAGAGAGAAAACTAAATTTATATTACAGATATGATCTGTGAGGACCAAGTTCTATAGCAAGCTCCATGGAACTTAGTCTCTATTGTATTAAAAGTAAGATGGATGGCAACTGCAGTGGGAGATGACCCCAAGTAAAAATCCTTCTGCTATCCAGGCAATCTCAGTGTTATCAGGTGGAAGAAGTACAGAAATCAACATTCCATAACCTTTTGCATCTCAAAATATCTACAATATTCTATTCCAGTCTTCATATCTAATAACTATAAAGCAAAAGAAATTATAGGTGAACAGCTGCTTTCCCTGGAAGCCCTGAATTACCTTAAATAATAATTTCCAGTTGTTCTCCTGAAAGAACCTATCAATTACACTCTTTTGGCACCCAGACAATTTTGCTTGGAGTTTTGGGACAAAATTTCTATTGTACTGTTTGCAGGTCAGTAATTAATTATGTTTGTATTGAGTTATATTTTTCATTAAAGATAACATGCATGAGGAAAAATAATTCTGCTGGAATCAATAATAAAGACAAACAAAAATATTTAAGTGTAGTTATATAAACTGTTTAATGAGGAAAAATAAAATTCATAATGAAGAAAGAGAAGAATTATGTTTACTCATGAACTGTTGTTGCTGTTACCTGTCAAATTCAAGATTAGATTTCATTTGGTTTTCTTTCTTGTCCTTTCTTTCTTTCATTCTTCCTTTGGCCTCTTCTTTTTCTCTGGCCCTTTTAAGAAGGTAAGCTTGTTCCTGATCTCTGATTTTCTGTTTCACTTCTGGATAGTTTTGAAGAGCTTGAATCCTCTCTGAACGTTCTATTTCTTTACTGTCCAAGCGCTTCCCAAAGGGAAAAAGAATCAATATAGGTATGTGAGAACTTGTAAACATATTTAAATCAATAAACCCCTTAAACTGTAGGTTAATTGTGATAAATTATTTTCTGTACAAAATTAAAAATATGCCTTTCAAATCTCAATAGCATTGTGTAAATTATGCCATATTAAAAAAAAAAAAAAAACACAAAAAACCAAAAAACAACCAAACAATAAGTTGTTATTCAGATCTGTAATGTTTTTGTGTGTCTGAGAGCTGCTTTTTGCATTTTCCAGGAATTTCAAGTGGTCTTATTAGACTATGTAGTAGAGAGAGTCCCTTCAGCCATTTCTGATATTTGTCTGACATTGATTCAGCTCATGAAACTATTACAAAATTATTAATTTTGATGTGAATATACTCCTAGTAAGTCCAGCAAACGTCTGTGCTTCTCCAAGGGAAATTATGGGAGCATAGACCAGGACCGGAACTGCCTGTTTTGATGGCCAGAAATCATTACATCAGTACATCATTGCACAAAACCTCAATTTCAAAGTATCTATTTACAGTTGATGCCATACAGTACATTTTTACATCAATTTCTGTCTTTCTACTTACTTACACTGTTGGTTTGGTACATACTGTTGGTATGGTACCACCAACCTGGTAACTTTCTGCAATCATGAAAATAATTTAAAAATACATTGTGTATATAAAAACAAAAGAAAAAAAAAACCCAAATGGTACAGTTGTGAATTTATATTTTCAGAATTCTCTTTAAGGATCTTCAATGAAAATGATAGAAAAGTTAACAAATGCATGTGGTTCAGTCAAAACAGAAGCAATTTATTTATTCATTACACATTATTTACTCTAGCCACTTATTTTTGAGAATATAATTTAATTTCCTATGGAGAGTAAGAAAAATACAACCCATTTTCCTACCATGAACATTTATTTTCTTTGGGATTAGTATATTCAGTCAGCAATCCTGGTTATTGATTTGGATATAAATTTAATTTTAAAAATCTTACTTTTAATTGATGAAGAGTTGCTACCACATACTGCCTGTAACCTTCAAATTCAGTACATGGGTTACCCACTAGAAACAGTTCATTCAGATGTATATTATATTTTAGGGCTTCAATACTGGTGAGTTCACCAATGAAATTTGCTGTTAGGTCAAGTTTCTTCAGTTCTTCACAACCTGGTTGAAAAAAACATAATTCAATTTGTTCATAATATAAAAGTACACGACATCACACACACATAATTGGATATAAAACTATCTGCATTTGTTCTCTGTATACTGATTTCATCCTATTAGAATACATCCTCTCCAAGCCACAAGTGAAAGAGTAACTCACAGCCTAAGTTTATGAGGTCACAAAACTTATAGAAAGAAAAATATTTTAATAAAATACAAAATATCAAAACTTACAATTGATTTTATCACTATCAAAACTTTGTGATCAGTTTTTGTATACTAGAGGAGCTATTAAATGTTTCATTTCTGGATAAACTAGATTTCAGTTTTAACAGTCTGATTGTCTTGGTATCCCTCCTCAACTGAGTTTACAATAAGGTATAGCTAAAAGAGTGTCTAATTGCTTCAGGAGAGCAGGATCAATTATGGGTTTTATTTCTGTGTTAGCTAATCCTAGCTGACATTATTGAAGAGTAAAGGTAAGATTATCTAAAAATTGACTCCAAGTCAAGATGAAGTTTCCACTCTATGGACTCAGTTATTGATGCAAATACTTTATCGCTGGTTAAATTGCAAACACCAGTCAGAAAATGTTGTTTGTTAACCAAAACAATTCATTAGAAATAGAAGCTCTAAGTTAGCTAACAAGATGCTCTGGAAAATCTGGATGCAAAATTTACCAGCCTCTCCTTTTATCATAATCTCTCCATGAGTCATAACCTTGACTCTAAGAGTAAAAATACTTAGCTAAAAGCAACCTCAACTTCAGTGCTCATCATTGTAATCACTTCTTTTCCTTTGCAGGTCTATTTGGCAAGTATTTTATGCATAAGGGAACTGCAAGAAAATAACTCAAAATGATTTATTATGGATTTAAATAACCCAAATTGTTGCAAGGCTCACTTCCAAAGGTTCTGACTCCTGAGTAAATGACAAATCACAATAATAAATAATGTTGCCTGATAGAGGAACTTAAAATTTACTGGCATAAAACAGATGCAAATTTATCAACAAATTCCAAAACATGCAATGGACTACATATTTCTTCAACTTTTACAAATTTGTGTTTAGCCTATTTGCTTACTGTTTTATTTGATTTAAGCCATCTTCTTGAATCAGCTTGTAGACTTAAAAACACAATAAAAAAAAAAAACAAAAAACAAACCTCAACAAACAAACAAAAAACCCAGCATTTTTTTTAGGCAACTGGCCTAGTCAGAATCAAGACAGACAAAGAAATCAGGTCAGAAATTATTGAAGTGATACAGAATGTGTTTATGGATGGCTCTAAGTCTTTGATTTTGACACTGGAAAATGCTAGATCTTTGCACATGCAACTACCTAGAGTACTGCATCCAACACCGGTGTCCTCAGCACAGGAAAGATATGGACCTGTTGGAGCTGGTCCAGAGGTGGCCGCAAAGATGAGAGGGATGGAACACCTCTGCTATAAGTAGAGGATCTACTTATGTCTACTTAGATGTTAGATCTACTTAGATCTACTCTGCTATAAGGCTGGGAGAATTGGGGTTGTTCAGCCTGAGGAAGAGAAGGCTCCGGGGAGACCTTATTGTGACCTTTCAGTGCTAAAAGACCGGGACCTGTTTTTAGCAGGGCCTGTTGCAATAGGACAAGGGGTAATTGTTTTTTAAATTAAAAGAGGGTAGACAAGAAAGAAGGAAGAAATTATTTGCAATGAGGATGGTGAAAAACTGAACCAGGTCCCTGGAAACATTCCAGGTTAGGTGGATGGGTCTCTGAGCAACCTGATCCAATTGAACATGTCCCCACTCATTGCAGGAGGGTTGGACTAGATGACCTTTAAAGTTCCCTTCCAACCCAAGCTCTGGGAAATTATTCTCTTCTATGATTCTATGAATTACAGTGATGGGATAAAGAATTAAACACAGAAAAATTGGAGGGGACTTCATGGAATGACAGAGAAGAATAATCTATAAAACTGTTTAAAAATACCCCAGACTGCCAATGCACCCTCTGTAGAACCTTCTTCTGTGTGACACTTGATTGCTGAAGTGAAGATGACTTCTTTACACAACAGAGACTTTTTACAGCCTGCATAGCATTAAAAAACCCCCTTGCATTGCTCCATCTAACCTGCATAATATGTTATCTTATCTTTAGAGCAGGGAAATACTAATTTCATGAAAAATACAGATTCTTGATTTGCGAGTATTAAAGAAAAGAGCTATCATAGCTGGCAATACTAGTGAGAGAGTATGCAAAAAGCGAGTTAAAATACATTTTAGGAATTCAATGACAAAACTGCAGCAGTAGGAAGCATTTGCTACAAAGAAGCATTTGTTGAAACTCTGCACATAAAAAAGCTCTTTCTGAGAATCAACAAAGTATCTTTACTTGTGCAGAAACTTAAGGGTTTCCACCCTTTTTTTACACTAAGTCACAGCTGAAGTGCTTCAATATGAAAAGGCAAAATGGTTGGTTTAAAATCTGACCTTCCAGATTTTCAATTCTTTCAATATTGTTCAAAGCTACATTTAAATATTCCAGCTTCTTCAGTTTGCCCACATTTTCTGCAACAAAACATAGATCTGTTATTTCAGTTTTCTTTATTGGAAAATCCATTAACATTTTACTTGCTCACTTGACTTCAAAGAAACAATAAATCAGAAAAACAGGAAGGAAAAATCAGAATATGTATCAGATTATTGGGCATTAATATTTTAATATTAATGAAAAGACAAAACCAAAAAGATATCTGAAAACACAAATTAACTTAAAAAATAAAAAGAAATAAGGAAGGTTATAAACACATTTTTTTAATCACAATTTCCCAAACCACTTACATAATGCAAGAGAGTTGGCCAAAAAGCATGGTGAAACATTCCATTTGCCATGAAACTCAGAAAGGATCTGGCCTTAGTCCAGCTTTACAAAATTAGAGTTTACACTCACTTAAATATAAAAGATTGACTTCTTTAGTATATATTTAATTTTAAAAGATCTTTTATCTAAAGTGTTAATACAATAAACTTCTTTTCATCCCATTTTAAAAATTTTGCAAATAAAGATTTATATGGCTTTAGTATGAACAAAACAAAGACACCTATCATCACCACAATCTGGAATCTAACCAGTATTATATATTATACTATATTATTAGCAGGTTCCCAATGTGTGGGGCTGTGTCAGAATGACTAGCATTTTCTTCTTTGAATACAGAAATGGGATAAAGAGGGAATAGGGGAGCAACAATCTTCATCAGTCTCAAAAATGTCAGAAAAATGCAAATACCCCTCAAGATACATGACAGGTCAGAGACATACATCTGAGACAAGATAGGTAGTATTAGTTGTGTCATTACTGTTGTGGGAAGATGTTTCAAAGATCTGACTGGAAAACCTATCCAATGAAGTTATGAAGATTACCTCGAACTCTAACTCACAAAACACACTGCTTAACTTTACTGCTGAGACAAAGAAAGAAATCCAAGAAGATGGAGCTTCATCTAACCAACAGAGCTCAGGTCTACAGCTCAATTAGTTGTCTAGGCTTCTCTACAATCAATAAGGAGAAACAGGCTCTTCCTGGTGCAATTTGTCTTACCTTAAATTGGCTGTCTAGAGCCAGTGAACCAAATCACGCTCAAAAATACACATTTTCTTCATCACTGGTTATAAAGGGAAGCCACAGTAACTGTGGCTATCATAGATATCTAAAAGTTTGGTGACATGAATCCTGCCACTTAGTTTACTAAGACCTTGAGAGATATTTTCTTCATAATTCACAAACATGATGAAATTAATTTCTCAGTAAGGACCTGTGCATCTTAGGTTGGCTATTCTTTTTTTTCATACAGTGGGTGCCTTACAACTTGCTGTCTGGTTAGTAGGCAAGTTGAATCTTGAGGGCTGGGTAAAGATTTTCTTTAAGAGGAGAAAAGACAGATCCCAGAAGGGTTAATATAGCCATGATATTTTGTGATGATAGCAAACCATTCAGTGATGAGATGTGCTTGGAAATGTTGTGTGCTCTGCATGAACATGTTGGTATCCGCTGGGAAGAACTACTTCTCAAATTCAGTATTTTGTCACACAACCCTATTTGTTACTAAGGTAGTATCTTAGAAAGCTGTTACATTACACAAGAATACTTGAAGTAGGAAGTTGCACAGTTTTCCAACTCCTACAGTTAGAGCAAGTTAGGATAAAAATTGAATGTATCAGAAATGAGATTGCTGAAAAAATCTTGTGTCTAAAAAGCAGTAATGTGTGTGTACTAACCTACAGGAGGTATAACTGTTGACAACAGAACAAAATGCAGTCTTGTACCTTACTAAGGACACAGTAACAGAGAAAAAAACAACTTATTTTAGTCCCATTTTTGATGGAGCAGAGCAGCATGAAGCAAAAACTTTATTCTCTCTGGGATAAGATTCCTCCACTTTAAGAAACACAGATGTTACCAGTACAGATACTCCCTAGGGGTTTCCTGATGAGGCCCTCCAGAGTATTTTAAGTCCTGAGTACAGAATTTCACCCTAAAACTAGACTTTCTTTTTTTCCTCTTAAGGAACTTCAAAGAAATATGCTAGTAAAATTTCTTAGCACTTTCAACTTTTCATTTTTCACCTACATCTGTGGAGTCTAAGTTTTCCAGTCCAAGGCCTGATGTAGTATGTTTCCGTAGAGAACCTAGGAACTATGTGAACCTATACCACAAAACACAGACCATAGGAAATTGCACCTTCTCCTGTGGTGCAGGAAGACCATTGAGACTTCACTGTAAAAAGTTGCCTTTATGCACAAAAGCAAGTATTTTATCTGAATGAAAATTATCCTAATGTTAACAAAAAAGACTATTAGTATGAAAACTGAATTTAAAAATTAGCATGAGGAGAGCTAATCTTATGATATCACTGTTCATGGAATACGCTAAACTGTTTGTTTCTCTGTCTGCCACAAAGACAGTATATTAAAGTTATATCTTGACTTATGAGATTTTAATCAATAAAAGGTGTTCCACACATATTCTAGTAATTTCTATTTCAGTACAATCTTTTTCATTAAAAACTTCTTTTGCAAATTTCTAAGCCGCTTAGAAATTTATTAAAGAGACAGGGAAAGGAAATCTTATATGAGCAGATCCACGAAGGACTTTTATGTAGTTACTCACTCTGCATTCCCTTAAAATATAACCCAACAGTCATTTTTTTCTAATTTCAAAATTATGCATGTAAATCCATTTAAAAAGAAACATATCCAGAAAACACTTACCAATTTTTGGAATTAGATTATTCTGAAGATAGAGAATTTTTAAATCTCGACACCATTTGTCAAGATACTCTAGTTTTTCTATTTCCTGCTGATGTAAAGAGATTTCTTCCAGTGAAAAAATTTCACAGTCGTTATGTTCTGCACGTCTTCTAATGAGATCTTCAGTGACTGAAAGAAACATTAGATGTTATATCTCCCCTTAGTAATTTTCCACCATCTGATTTATTAATATCTTATAAAATCATTAAAATCTCTTCTTCCACTATACAAAATACATAGTCAGTAGGAACACCACCAAGAAAAAGAAAATCTGCTATAAAAGACACTAGGAGTCAAGTAACTTCAACCCACTCTGCCACCGTAAACCTCATTTTTGAAACATTCACGTCACCTGTAATATTTACAAAAATCCATATGAAAACTGCTGAGTCTTCCATGAGAGTGTGATACAACTCCTTCAGAAATTAATCCAACATCCATTATTTTCAGCATAGCTCGGGTTGCAGACTGATTCATATATGCAAGCAATGGAGTGGTTTATGTTCTTTTATTTCCTGATGCCAGATGTTCAAAAAAGTAAACTAGCTACAGTGTATCATCATATTCTGCTAGCACAGCGTGCACCTGAATAAGCAGGATGAATGCTGAAAGTGGGCAGATATTTTTCACTTTTTCAGTCCTTGAGGCAACACCATTACTAATTTATGCTTATAAATGTTTATGTTAGAATGAAATTTAATCCTGGGTATTTCTTAAGCACTACCAGCTCATTAGTAGCCCAGCAAAGAAATCTCAGTGGCCGAAAGACACCAGAGACTTGGTTTCAGAGTTTTCACATAGTAATATTTAATGCCAAGCAATCTTTCAAACAGTGAAAAGGCTCTGTATAATGAAGGTAAAGAAATTCTGTGAGAACCAGTGCTGTTGAGCTAGATGTTATTACTTTGTTTCCAGCCCACTGCACCAAAAAAGCACTGGCATTTTCCTCTCCTTGACAAGCAGTGAACTACAGTGGAGTACTGATTAAAAAAGTAGGGTTTTCTCAAACTAGCATAGGTATTTTCTTGCTGCCAAAAAAAAGGCTAGCAAGCCTTCCAAAAAGAATGAATAAAAATAAGTAAAAAGAGGAAATATACAGAGAACTGTGAAAATAAATTGTTCTTACCATGCATTAATTAAAATTAATCTTTCATTGCTTCTGTGTCTCAGGGACAAGCCTCTCAGGGAGGCTTTGTGAAATCATCCAGTTTTATTCATGGTCCTGGAATGGCTGCACAAATTCACACAGACTGGTCTGCTACAAGCTGGGTAAACTACGCACCAGTACAGCCCAAACTTGAACAGTGTAGCTCTTCTGTCTACAGCTTTTGGGGAAAAGGTGGAAGTGGTTTTGTGTATATTGTATTATTTATAGATGAGCAGGGTTAAATCTAACTTCTGTTCAACAGTTTTATCTAACATGATTTACAGAACTATCACAGAATCCCAGAATGGTAGGGGTTGGAAGGGACCTTTAGAGATCATCTAGTCCAACCCCCCTGCTAGAGCAGGGTCACCCAAAGCAGGTTGGGCAGGAATGCATCCAGGCAGGTTTGGAATATCTCCAGAGAAGGAGATTCCACACCCTCTCTGGGCAGCCTGTTCCAGTGCTCTGCCACCCTCAAACTATAGAAGTTTTGCCTCATGTTGAGATGTAATTTCCTGTGTTCCAGTTTGTGCCCATTGCCCCTTGTCCTTTTCACCATTATATGTGATATAATATTATATAATGGTGATACTGATATTGATGTAAGAACAATATATGCCAGCATATAAAGTATATTGGGGAAGTTAAGTGTCCTTTTCTTTTTCAATCATGTTGGGCAGGTTTGCTGCATCTGAATAAACATCTTCCCTTCAACAGCCCATTGATTAAACCTGATTAAATTAACAGAGAAAAGAGAAAAAAATAACAACAATAGTTACTAAATATTTTAGACTTCACAGAAAATATGAAAAATATTTCTAATCAGTTTCTTGGCAAATATGCTGGAAATTAAAAAAAAAAATAAAATTGCCTGCTTACTACTGTGTTTTGTGACAGATATTTCATTGCTGGTATTTCCAGTGCAAACAGTATGTTTGAGCAAGAAAACGATATTCCACAATCTGTATACCTAAACACTGGAGACAACATTATGCTCTATACATTTTATGCAAAAAGAAGTCATATGAGCTATTCCAGACAGAATTTTATTACAGTCAAATTTCCTTCTGTTAATGAAAAGAAAATTGAAATGTCAGTGATTATGCAAAAACATCCACTTTCATTGCCAGACAGTTTGCAAGGCAGAGACAATCGTTCCCAATAGATGCTACAATGGAGCTTTGGAGATGTATTTTGGGGACCTGCTGTAGGGAATTGAATGAATATTTGACCTTTTATATGCTATCTGGTTTATTTAAGAGGAATGAGGGAAACAAACTCGCAAGAGAAAACAACAAATTATATATATATAAAAGCTTTCCCAGGACATTTACAAAACACATTACAACATTAACCAGAATATCTGATGTTGTGTGCAGTAGTAGTAGAATGGACCAGTGACCTGAGAGGTCGCAGCTACTGCTGTGTTCTCATGAACACAGGAGGAAGTAAGAGATGGCATCAATCAACTGGAGGTAACAGATCTTGAAGATTTTACAGCTGGGCTTCCAAAAATGACATGTTTTACTCACAAAGGAACAGATACAAAGGAAAGCATTAAAGAAATTGAAAGAATAAGCATGTGGACAGCTGCAGGTATATCAATAAACAGCGGGGGAACTTGTGTTTCAGAAAAGTGAAGTAGTCAACCACCATTATTTTAAGACTCAAATTCATACCATGCTGTTCATAATATGAAGCCGTTCTCCTTCAGGCAGTGTCTGCTCAAAGTGGGCATCTGCCAGCTTCATGCAGAGAGAAGGAGTTTCCTTCCAAAACACTACATTAACCCAGCAAGGCATGGGCAGTCCAGTGGCAGTATACAATCAAAATAGATTACAGGGAAAAATCACAGATGAAGGGAACTCCTCAGCAGTTTTTTTCTTGAGTGATATGTATAAGCACTCAGTATTTTCTGATCATAGTACTTTAGCTCTAAAAGATTATGGATTCATAAGTAATAGTATGGTGTATTTTATCCTCACACAGGGTTTTTTTATGTCTCTGATCAAGTGTCTGCATGGGCTGCTTCTACTTAAAAAAAACCTGATTATCGTGTGGTATGGAAAACTTCAGGGAAAGGCCAGCGCTGACAGCTCTAGGCCCAGACAGGAGCCATCCATCGAGCATCTCCCCACATGCAGAGGGGTCCCTGCCTGGACCACCCCACTGCTGGGCCTCTCAGGGGTGTCTCGGGAGGCGAGCGCAGCCCTGTGCTGAGCTTGGTAAAATAAAATGGGTTCCTATTCCCAGGGAGGAGGGAGACCAGACAATCCAGCCAGGTAGGGAGAGGAAGGGAGGCAAGAGGGGAGAGGGGTGTGAGGATGGCAGCAAAAGGGGAGGACCGGTGTGAAGGGAGGGAACATGGTGGCCAGGGAGCCGGGGACATCCCGGGGAGGAGGGCAGGGTCCCGGGGGAGGGGAGGAGAGCGGCTCTCGGCGACACTCACTCCGCACCATGGCCGCCCCTCAGCTTCCCGCCGCCGCCGCCGCCATTACAGGACGCCGCGCGCTGCCATGGCAACGGGGAGGGCGGGAGGCCGCGGGCGGGCGCGCGCGCGCTGCTGTGGGCCGGGCCCCGCCCTCCCTCGGTGGAGCCTCTGCGGCCTCAGAGCGGCCAGAAGTGCCCGTGTGCCCGCCCGAAAAGAAAAACTACTTTTGTGTCATCCGGAAGTAAGATTTTACAACTCCGGCTGCTCCCGGCCCCTTTCTTTGGCTGGGCAATCGTGTCTGAAGTGCTTCTTCGTCAGCCATGTATCTTTAATCTATCATTTGTATGGTATTTTTGCCCTCCTGCGTATCTACCAACTAGTTTCCCTAGCACATTTTGGGCTGAAAGCGTGTTTTCCATTTGTGGAAGTGGCCTGTTCCCAGGATTCATAGAATCATAGAATCATTTATGTCAGAAAAGACCTTTAAAATCGTCAAGTCCAACCTTTAACCTAACACTGCCAAGTCCACCACTAAACCGTGTCCCTCAGCACCACAGCTATCCGTTTTTTAAATACCTCCAGGGATGGTGACTCAACCACTTCCCTGGGCAGACTGTTCCAAAGCTTGACAACTTTTATCTGTGAAGAAATTTTTCCCAGTTTCCAGTCTAAACCTCCCGTGGTACAATGTGAAGCTCTTTCCTCTCATCCTATCCTATCGCCTGTGACTTGGTGATCCCCACCTGGCTACAGCCTCCTTTCAGGTAGTTGTAGAGAGCAGTAAGGTCTCCCCTCAGCCTCCTTTTCTCCAGGCTGAACAACCCCAGCTCCCTCAGTGTCCTCCTCCTCATATGACTTGTTCTCCAGACCCCTCACCAGCTCTGTTGTCCTTCTCTAGACATGCTCCAGCTCCTCGGTGTCTTCCTTGTAGTCTTATCAAACCTATATGTCATCTTCTACTAACAGGAAATTCACATATAAATTTAAATAATGATGTAGTTTGTTTTTTTTTTTTTAAATGATCACATTAATTTCTGAAACCATTTACCTCTGACATCATACATGGAACTCCTCACAGTCACTCTGCAACTTTCTAATTGTATTGCTATTTAGAGGATAGGAGAAAGGAGGTGCCATTGAGTTAAAGCTATTAAGTTTTGTGGAGATAATCAGACACAAAGGAGCAGAAGTAGTTTATGTGCTTTAGTTTAACTCCGTAGTGTTTATCCAGGTCTATTGGACAGGGTAAGTGACAAATCCAGGTTGAGGACAGGGACATGTGGCTGGTTGGACAATACCACTGCGTGGCCCATGGCCACTCCACAGAGTCACAGAGATTAAAGAAGAGCCACTGGCAAGGTGTTCCACTACATATCCATTTATTCCATATTAAATTGCAGGCCACTTCAAATAATGAGTTTTATAGCTGCACCTTTTGCCATTACTATGAATTTTTTGCTAGAGAGCATAGCTCCTAATCAAGGCAATCATTTTAAAGAAGAAGAAGAAAAAATCTTGTTCTTGCTCTGTCCAATATCATTCAGTGCTGTGTCTACATTGTATTGCATAGAAATACCTGCATTATTTTGTTATGCTAATCACACAGCAATTACCATCATGGGCAAAAAAACAGACTCGATTTGGGGAAATTCTTGAGTTTATTGTCGATTAAACAGAATAGGAACATGAGAAATAATAATAAATATAAAACCACCTTCCCTCCACACTTCCTTTCTTCCCAGCTTAACTTCACTCCACACTCTTGTACCTGTATGTCCTGATTTAAACCAGTTTCTTATAATCAGTGTATATGTAGGTGCTGGTTTGCCAAAATTACTTAAGCTGTAGGACTACTTGTTTGAGCAGGTAACTTCTCACTTCTGATGAGCATAAAATGAGTATTCTGTGTATAACAATGACTGAGAAGCTCTTAAGAGTGTATTTGTTTTCATCTTGTGAAGGACAGCTTTGTTTCTGACTCAAGATTAAACTATACAGGAAGTCAGAAAGCAGTGCTTTGGAGCATGTGCTTGCAACAGGCTAGTCCTAATCTGGTGGTTTAGCACACATGGGGCAAAACTAAATGCTGAAGGAGGATAATCATAATGGTTTCTTGTCCTTAAAACTGCCAGCTCTTTAGAGTGAGGTTTATAATCCAAGACCTTGATCTATTTGGAATAACAATAAAATGACAAAGTGTAACATACCATCCTCAAGCATCCGAGGCATTGTGCTAAGACCCCTGCATGCTCAGAACTGCAATATGGCTCTCAAAGTCATGCCTTGTTGTTTCTAACTTCCAATATGCTCCAGTGAAAGGCTGCCAGAGTGTCTTGTTGCCCTTGGGATACACTGAATTCCTGAACCCTGATACAGTTTCAGAAACAGTCTTTGTTGAGCTTCAGTTTTACCGCATGAAAATTCAGGTAAGCTCAAATGTTTTTATTTTTAGCAGCATTTTAGTTTATATGCAGTCAGAACAATTTTCTGATTCAGAGAAAGTGAAAGAATGATAATTCATAAATCCAGCATGTATATACATGCTTGCAGCATGGACGCCTTTGTGGGAGCTGCTCTTACAATATGCTTCATTGAACAAAATGTTTGCAGCCCGTACAACATCACCACAATATAAATATACAAAACTTGATGTAACTTGCAGGTAAGCTGTTGTGCAACTTCTCAAGAGATTTTCACATTCATTTATTTTCAAATTAAATGTAAATATTTTCTTTACATGTATTGACCTTATTGTGTTCACTATTTTCATGCACTTATTTTTCACGCACTTATCTTTCACTCAAATTATGTACTAAGGGCTTTAAGTAGCACGAACTTGAATTATTAGCATGAAGTGATGTACAGAACAGAGAAATTTTATGAGCTACATTACAAACAGGAGAATGAAGTTGAGAAAGAAAAAAAAAGGGTCCCATATACCATGCTTTCCCTCAAGAAATTCACTTTACTGCTTTAATACATGAAAATTTTATTTGTTAAATGCATGAAACAATGCAATATAAAATATATTTCTATGTCATGACACAAATAAGCTTTATAGCATTATTATTACACTGTACCAGAATTATTTTGAATATGTGTTCAGTCCATCAGTATATACTTGTGTAAGGTGCTACAGGCCCAGCAAATTGATATCCATGGACAAATCGTAGCAGCTAAGATGCTGCAGGTCAGAGTCTTTAATGGAAATCAGCTGATTGATACCCATTCAGAACCTGAACCTATGTCTTTCTATTTACTTCTTATTAAATTATTATTATTGGGGTGGTTTTGTTGTTGTTATTATTTATTAATATTAATATTATTGTTATTTTATAGTGGTAACAATTACTTAGTAACTGTAACAAAATGAGGCTTTTGTATTCACACCAAAGTACCAATAAATCCTTTCCCAAAGTGCACACGATCTGCACGGCAGAACATAAGGTCACAAATAACAAATTCATTGAAATACATGCAATTCCTAACAATAATTTTCATTTTTGACAATACCTTCAAATACAGGTACAAATGAAAACAGGAACAAATTTACTGATATGTTAGTGCCAGATATTAAAAAAAAATATGCACCATGAGAAACCATAAAAAAGAAAGAATATAAAATTAAGTAACAGTTTTGCTCAGTGTAGATTAAAAAGTACAAAGAGGTTTCAAAACACTGCAGCTAATTCACAAAAACAAAACAAAACAAAAAATCCCCAAACAACAAAACCAAAACAAAAACCAAAACAAACAAAAAGAGCAGATTCTGCAGAACTGGACTCAAGGGCCATACTTGTATTCTGTACCACTGTGGTTTATTCCATCTCATTTAAATAAAAAATGTTAATCTTTGTATGGTTTGGCTTCTATAAGCAATACTTTCAGAATAAATACAAAACAGACTTGCTCACAGACTAAGGACATTATAAGATAAAGGATGCCATAAATACTATCATTTTGCTTGCTACTGTCCCCTTCAACACAAACACTCCTGCTATAAAGCACTGTGTGATATATACTCATGAATCACCCTGAAAATGACCCTGAAATTCAGCTGAACACAGCAAGAAATAAGAGAGTACAAGAAAAGGTGTATTGATAAAAAATAGTACCAATTGGTATGAGATAATGCATAGGGGGTTATAAATCTGTATCTTGAAAACCTTCTTTGATTCTCTTTTTCTGAATAAGGTGCTATATTAAAGTGGAGTAAAAGTTTAATCACTGGGGACAGACACCTAAAGTTCTAGTTGTTTTCTGTGTTTGTAAATATATCAGTTCATCATTAATCAACAAGTGGTTTTCCTTTGCTAGAGTTACATTTCACTATTATCCTAGGCTTGATACTTACAGAAACTGCCAATATTAATTACCCCTGAAAATTTGGATTTAAACATTTATGTTAGAAGATGTCTTCAGTTTTTCATCAGACAGATCCTGGCTGCAATTTTGCATCGAAGGGGACTGAACATATTATTGTGCCGCTTTTCAGAGAAACAATACAAATCTTGCTTTTCTGTCCATTGGAATATATGGAAGGGAACTGCCAAAGCCAGTAAGTCTGGTAAATGAACAGAACTTTGTTAATTCAACATTAATGAATATCACGGAGGGCACACCTTAACAGATCCTAAGCATCTTATTTATAGCCCTTGAGTTCAAATTCCCAAATTGTCCCAGAACTTCCCTCTCTGCAAATCAGGACAATTCTAATTGACAGTTTATATTTATTCATAGACAGATTATAGCAATTCATTTTAGACCAAATTTCTGGCAAGCTGAATCAGCTTCTTCTTGAATAGTTTGCAGTGAACTAAATAGGATACAGTGAACTCAGGTTTTTCTAGTTCTCAGCATAATCACTTCAATGACAGCAGGATAACTGCAGTCTTAGACTTTTCTCTCAGTATAAGATTTAATTTTTCAGATTACTCTTCCAGGAGTTTATTTAAACACTAAAGATCTTTATAATCTTTTCATTTTAAAAGTGCATTTAGTAATGGACCTGTTATATGTAGCAATAAAATAGGGAACAAAATATTTGTACATATTGCACAGTGATATTCACTCTTAGTTGTTTCCAGAGTTAAAGTAAATAAAGAAGTAGAATTTTTAAATACTGACAAAATTATTCAAGTGTATTAACTGTAAGTAGATATGAGGAAGAGTATTATAACTATTATCATAGTTGCATAGTACATCAGTCTTATGAATAATGACATTCTATTTTCACTGTCCATTGAAACTATAAAACCTGGTCTTGTTACATCAAGTGGTCTGTCTTCATATAAAGTCAATATAATGCACTGGGGAAAAGTAAGTTACTATGCAAAATTGGTAATTTGGGTGAAACTTCCCTCTTTGAGCTTTTCATCCTGAGCTTTTGACACATTTTCAAAATACACCAACATATATGTCCACTATGAAAGAGAAATGTACATTTTAACTTAATTTCAATTACTCTTTTCCTCATTGCATCACTTGTTTGGATTTTTGATACTAGAAATACATCTGTGACCTGCTTGAGTTTGGCTTTGACATAGAGTTGAACAGACAGTGGTGTTCCAGTTTTGTCAATTCTTTCTTCCACCAGAACCTTTCGCTTGTGTGCTTTTTGCTCCGGAGTTTTTGAATCCCTGTTATTATGCGTTGCCAACCTGATTGTACCTCATCAGCAGACCCAGACCTTCCACAGGCAGAATTTTCGTGTCTGATTTACCAGCTGGGGCTGTGCAAACATTGCTTTTAACCCACCAGGGGACAAGCAAACCAGAAGCAGCACTGGTTATAGAAAGATTGGGTGGGCAACAGCATCTTCACACATTATCATCACTGTTGCACGGGAAGATGACAGCCACACTGGCTTAGCTAAACTGGCATGCAGGGAGGTATTTTAAGAAGCAGATTGTTAAAAGCTTGGAGTCACAAGGTGATAGTTTGGGGCTACCCACAGGTTCTATGTGTAATTTGGTCTCTGTTGTAGCAAAGATCCAAGCTGAAAAACAGGGCTTGGTGTTTCCAAAGTGAAGTTAATACCTGCAGGTCTTGTATTTTTGTATGTGAATTCATTGTAATTCAGATTCATCATTGCTTCTCCACATCCTGATTCCTGGTTTTCTGAATACTGTTTTCCTTACAATAATATTTATTTCTTCCTTTTTTTTCCTCTCTTTTTTTTTTTTTTTTCAACGCTCAGCATAAAGGCCAAAAGGCAGTGCAAAAAAGCTTCTGAAATATATTATCACATGTACTCAGCCACCATTTAAATCCATTATCTTTGACAGCATGTGTTACATGAAACGAATACGTAAAGTATGGGAAGACATTTTTTTTTTTGTAAAATATTGATCTAATATGGGTTACAAAACACTTTTCACCATCAATTTATTATCAAAATGCTTGTATGACCCCATGCCAAGGGAAGCCATGGAATTTCATTGACATAAGAGACTAGCAATTGTTTTGCATGACTGTTTCCAGATAGTAGCCAAGTATGGCCTTACAGTTTGACCAGAATAAAAATAAAGCTAAAATGAATTGTATTTTGAAGGAAGAATACTGGCAATTCTGTATTTTTTTTTCCACAGGAACATGTAATGTTAGCTATAAGGAGGCATCCAGTAGTTTGATGCTGAAGAGCTGAGGAAAATAAATATGAGGAGGAGGAAAAATGAAAATGGTTAGTGAAATCATTTCAAAATATACAGAAGTAACTACTCTGCTTTTAAGTTTTTATGAAAGGCAAGAAACAAGCTTGTTTTGAAATGCTGGAGATCCTGTCTCTCAGTAACCTCTGCCAGTCTTCTTTTAGTTTAGTCCTGCTAGGCAACAAGTTCTCCTCTCCATCCTGTAGCACCTGCTTGGGTTAATATTGATACTGGCTTTCAAAACCAGAGACAGTGTTAAAGCTCTGGTGCTGCAGCCCTTACCTAAACGGTCCCACTGGTTGTGAAAAGTGCCATATTTAGTGGCCATTGCTTGGCACACTGGAGGAGTAAGATGTATTTTTCATCAAATAGGCTTTAGTGAATCTGCAAAGTGGTCAAATACCTGTGTACAGTTCTAAAATGGTTTGTTCTCAGGATGAACATCCTCTTTCTGAGGGCTGACTGAAAGGTTTTCCAGGTTGCACCTGCAGCCTTGCAGATGCTGTCAGATATCACAAGCTGAACCACACTCAACCAGCAAACTGATGAACAGGGCAGTTTTATCCACACTATAAGGAATACAAAGCTGGGCACAGCTCCACTTAGTTCCTTCTTTTCATTTTTGTCTATTCAAAGTAAAGAGATAAGGGAAATAATGGAGCCGGCACTGGGTTGGCTAGCTCCAATTGCAAATAAATCACTGCTCTTGTTTTAAGGATTCTAAGTTGTATCAAGACTTAGAAATACTTGATAAACAGAAACTGGAGACTGAGGATGAGGCTTGACTCAAAAGGAATATGGAGAAGAAGAATGTGTGTTTTCCTTCTTTCAGTGTTCACTCCTTCAGTGGAATGGTACCAACTTAGAGCTGTAGAGCACCTGGCCCTGCTGTGCGGTTTAAACTTGGAAAAAGGGAGACTTGCTTTGCCCATTACTGAAAAACACATTTTCTCTGGGCTGAAGCACAGCACTTGTTTAAAAGCTTACACTATTTAGCAACTGTTGTCAAATAATAAAAAAAAATATTTCATCCAAATAAAATGAAAAAGGAGTTTCAGATAGCAAAGTGAAGTAATTCGCAGTCGAAACTGGCAAGGGGCCTGCAGTTAAACCTTCTTTTAGTGAAAAGTCCAGGAAACCTTTCTGGCATGCTTGAATGCTGTTTCAAAATAGGGCTGACCCCAAAAGTATGGAATTTTTTCTAAACTTAGACATATACTCACCAATTATTCTTTCTTTCCAATTATTTCCTGGAGGAAAAAAATAAAGCACACGTTTTAGTATGTCTCGATTTAAACCACAGTTTGTTATAATCAGTATATATGTAGGTTCCGGTTTGCCAAATTTAGTTAAACTGTAGGACTATTTGTTTGAGCAGGTAACTTCTTACTTGTTATGAGCATAAAAGAGGTATTCTCTGTATAGCAGTGACTGAAAGGCTCTTAGAGTGTATTTGTTTTCCTCTTGTGAAGAACAGCTTTGTTTCTGACTCAGGGCTAAACTATTCAGGAAGTCAGAAAGCAGTGCATGTGTTTGCAACACACTAGTCCTAACCTGGTGGCGTTGATTCTATTTGAACTAATGACATAGTAAAAAGGAGTAAAGTACCATCCTTGTGTATCTGAGGTGGTGTGCTAAGACCCTTTGGATGCTCAAAATCTGAGACTGTCTTTGCAATATGGCTCTCCAAGTTGTGCCTTGTTTCTAACTTCCTATATACTCCATTCAAAGGCTAAGAGGTCTGCCAGAGTGTCTTGTTGCCCTTGGGATACACTGAACTCCTGAACTCTGATAGTTTCAGAAACAAATAGTGTCTTTTTGAGCTTCACTTTCACCACATAAAAATTCAGATAAGCCCAAATATTTTTAGTCTGAGCAGCATTTTAGATTTTACACATGGAGAAGAATGCATAAAAAGTGAAAGGATGGTAATTCATAAATCCAGCACATACATACTTGCAGCACAGAATCCTATGTGTGAGCTTGCTCTAGAGATGTAATTCAGGCCTTCTAAATATGTAAGCCTTTTTCTCCAGGAGGATTTAGAAGCTCTGTGTACAACTTTGAACTAAAGCAGTCTGAGACAGCAACATCAGCACCTTTATTCAACTGAGCAGACTGATTTAATACTCCTTCCTAAGACATCTATCAGGCTACAGTATAAGGCAAAGCTCTGTCCTGAAACTATGGGTGCATGGGGTTAGTAGGGCCAAGTCATATCAATTCTGTAGTCCCTGGAAGGTGGTAATGAGGCTAGCATCATAGTTAGCTGTTTTTTTTATTTTTCTCAGTCAAATATAAAGACTGGATTTTGTTGCCCGGGAGTGGACTTCAGTGCAAGGCTTGAATTCACACCTCTGGATTCATAATAAGTTACTGTCCTTGGTCTGTTTCTGCATCTTCATGTTGTGACATACTGGTTTATGGTTATGGTTTATCTTCCTTTTCCGCTAACAAACAGGTGTTAGAACATTTCTTGTACCTTATGAAAAGGAAGTTTTACAAAAGAAATTGAAAGTTTCTATGAATACAAATCAGTAATACGAAAAGCCAAATCCTCCATCAATAACTTCAGATCATGCCTTCTATCTTTTGACATGAAAACAAGAGGAGGAATCTCTCCTTCCTCTTCTTAATATAAAATTTCTATGTTCCTCTACTCATCACATCACACTGGAGCCACTTACCAAAACTTTGTTGTTTTGAATGATGTGTCAACACTGAAGAAAGATGACACAGTAGCATCTTGGGACAAAAGAACTGTGAAATATAAATGCAAAATGTTGTAGCTGATTGAAGGTTACAGTCTGTCCCCATATGCCCACAAATTGCTCTTATTTAGCATCAATAAGAGCCATGGATGTACATCCAAGGATGGATTTTGGTTCTTAATTAGTAAAGTATTTTGTGTTGAATATAAAGGAAGTCTTTACTTACAAACTAAAATTATCAGCAACAAAGCAGCAGACAATCCTCCCAGAAAATATCTGAGAACATAACAATACCCATAAAGGTTAGAAAAAGATCAAGGGATGCATATTGGGTTAATAGAGGTGAAGCCTGGGTGGGAGGAGAGAAGGTTCTTGCAGCTGAACCCTCTGAACTCTGGTAGGTGAACTGCAATTTGAAACTTTAAACTTCTTAAGCTATTGAGGATAATTTCATCGAAATAAAGACCTCAGCATCCCCAGACTGAGAGGAACACCCATGCTGGTCACTTAGAAAGACACAGATTTAGCTTTTTGAAACCCCTGCCCAAGCACACTTGACAAAGTACTCATCATATCTGCGTACATGTTTCTTATTTTTGTGCGTATCTGTACAGATCCACTATTTGCCTGCATTGACTACCATGTGAAAATATATTTTCACAATAAGATTTATCTAACTCTGAAAATGTGACCCTTAATTTACATTTTATTCACCAGTTGAAATGGAGTAAGCATTATTATTAGAAACAACAAATAAAAGAAATAAAAATTACCTTGTACATATTGATACGATTAAACACGTGATCAGTGCAACCATCTGACAAAGGACATTTCGTGTTATGCTGGATCCTAAAAAATCAGGAAAATAATTTTCATGAGTTTTCAGGAAAGTAAATATATGACAGGAGGTGTTTGCAAAGACTAACTTCAGCCTGTGAGGTCAGTCCCTTCAGTTTATTTTTAAGAGAATGTGCCCAGAGTGATTCAAAGCAGAAACTTAATTTTCATGCTCTGGGTGTCTCTCAGGAGCCTTTTTCTCCCACGACCATGGAGACACTGTGCCCTCCATGCTCTCAGAAAACAAGCCTTTCTGATTAATTGCCTGTTTCGGTTTTTGTTCCCATGCCCTTTCCTCCATTTTCCTCTTAATTTTTTATTTTTCCATTTATCACTGAAAATAGGAGAGGAAAAGATGTAAGCAGGGAGAAGTAAAAAAGTAAATACTAATTTTAAGTATTTTTGTTATTTTTAATCAGTTATTTAAAATGTATGTTTCAGGAAATAAATTCTATTCTCCAAAAGGCCATATCAGTATTTTTTAAGTGAGTGTTTTCGGCTCACTCTAAAAGTGAGGCATATCAGAATAAGAAAGTGACACACCTGCATTGTTCAAAGTCTCTTTGTTGGCATTTATCATAAATGAAGAGCAGGATTTTGAAGACCAAATTGGTTTCCCATGCTGAAGAAACTCATCATCTTTGGTGAGAGAGGCTCCATTAGCTGCTAGAGTTTGCCTTTGTGGCACATGGCTGTCACATTCAGAAGAAAAGCCTGAAACGCCTACAAAAAGTGCATATGTAACTGAGATTGTACAAAAAAAAAAGGAGTTTTGAGACTTTGTGTTAATTACTTTTGTTGGGGAGAAAAAATAATTACTGAATCACAGCGAAGTTTCCAAATTGTTAGGGGTATGGAATTGGCAGGTTCAATGTACACAGGAGAAAATATGCAGAGTAAAGACAAAACTATATAGAGCATAACCAATGAAGTCATTAAAACAGCCAGGTGAAAGCAAACTGTATCGGATATTAATGACATCAGCACAAATATCAAAGGTGATGACTTTGGATTCAAATTCAGTCTAAAAATGCCTTTTTGACACAAAAGTTTCTGTGGACTTACAAAAATTCAAAATCCACCACTTAAAATTCTGTTGTTTATTTATTCTCTACTTGCACATCTTGGCAGATGATCCCCATAAAACCTATAGAAAGAGATACCCAACTCCCACTAAATACAGACTGCAGTGCTGTAGCTCAATTACTTGGCTTACCAATATCGCTCTGACTGGCTTCGAGTTTATCGCATCCATCGGGCCAAGGATCATCCACGTGGGAGGAATCCGAGTTGCTGAGAATGGTGCTGCTGAACCATGAACTGGAGGCATCGAGATCGAACAAGCTGGCAAGAGAGCGACGGATTTTCTTCCTTCGCCTGAATATACTAGAAAGAAAAGACACGTTGTCAAGGAATGGAGTTAATGACTCTTTTTGAGCAAGGACAGAGCTCTAAAGCTCGCAGGACTGACATGAACGAACCTGAGTTGTGTTCCTAGTTCTGGGTTGTGTTCCTAGTTCTCTTTTTCACCCCGTGTACGTCACCAAAAATGAATGCTGCCCACTGCAGTGGGGAACGTTTTAGCAACATGGAGATCTATCATGCTGTGGATATTGTGACACCAAATGATACTACAGTTATTGGGCTCTGATACTGCTCTGAGTGGTCTCATGCTACCCATGAGTTTTACCCTATTATGCCCCATTAGGTGAGGCTTGACTTCACAGTACTTCAACCTTTTCGAACTACATATGATATACTTTCCTAAACTGATGTTCTTCTGAAATCAAGACAGATTTTTCCCTGAGTAAGCATTCCCCGACCAGACCTTTTTATTTAAAGATACATATGTGAGGACATAGATAATATGAATATATACACATCAGGTTATTTCAATCATTGCTCTCTCTAAACTAAATCAATAGAGGTGTTCCCATTAAGAAGCAAAATGCAGACAGACATGCAGATACCTCCAGATAAGTCTGGAGATGTGGAGGCAATTGAGTAAAATCTGCGTAGAGTTCACTTACCGTACTAAATTCTCTTTATATGTAACACTTGTCTGGGATGGTGTCAGTGTTACGTTACCCTCTTCATCAGACAGAAAACTATCTTCTGTCAAAAGGTAATACCCATTAGAAAGCAGGCGAGGGCTGCGGCGACATGTGAGAAAGGAGCTGGTCAGAGGATTTGTGGAACAACACTCATAGGCAGGGTCATCATCCAAAAGGGCACAAGCGTAACTGAAAAGGAGAATTTAAACCCTCTAGTTTAGTGAATATCTAGACAGTGCAAACCAATGATTTAATAGAAATGAATTTACAGTAGCAGCCAATGGGGGCTGGTAATGACATATATGTAAAATATGGGGATAATGATATTACATCTGGATCTAGGGGTTTCGGCCAGCTAGAGTGTGCCTGTATCACACTTTCCAGAGCTTCACATTACAGGAGGGCTCCATGCCAGGTGGAGCATTTATTTCATGAACGCATGGAGCCAACTTGAATTGCTAAGTGGATGGTGTACCTCTGTGGCTGTGCTTTTGGCCAAGGAGTCCTGCCAGATCTACACCTACCTGGAACTGCCAGAATCCCAGTATTTTGTTCCTCTGAGTTACTCTGCATGGAGCAAGCCTGAGTGCCCCTAAATCAGGCAAGATTTGCTTTTTATAACCTAGCCATACTTAATGAAGATTTAAGCATACATGACTTTTAATTCTCACAAATCCTAGAATATCATGCAGCTAGAACAACATGGGATAAAGTCTACACAAGGTGATAGCTTCATTCAGCACTGAAATACAATTGACTTTGAGATGAAATGTAGCACTGAAAACAATAATATGTGGTATTTAAAATAGAAGCAAGTAGTGACAGAGGTGAAAGAATCTAAATGTTGTAGACAGACTTATCACCATGTTCCAGTATTTAAACGTAGGCTACAAAGAAGATGGAAACTCCCTTTTTACAAGGTGTAACATGGAAAAGATGAGGGATAATGGGTACAAGTTACTCCTGGGGAGATTCCAGTTGTACGCAAGAGGAAAAATCGTCATGATGAGAACAACCAGCCATTGGAATAATGTCCCCAGGGAAGTGGTGGATTCCCTAACATTGGACACTTTTAAGATTCAGCTGAACAGGGTGCTGGACCATCTTCTTTAGACCATGCTTTTGCCAAGAAAGGTTGGACCAGATGATCCTTGAGTTCCCTTCTAACCTGGTATTCTGTGTTTCTGTGATACTTAGCTCAAGTGAAATTGGATTTATGGTTAGTCCTTTCTCCTCAACACCTTTGAGTTCCAAGTGGCCATGCAGTGACATCCATGGACAGAAAGGAAGACACTGGATTGATTCAGCAGTTGACATGGGTTTCAGCAGGAGGTTTAACTATCCCATATGGCATGTCACAGAGAGATACCGTAATTTCAGTGGAGGGAAAAGCAGGTAGAACAGAGATATTCCAAAACCTTGTAATTACAAAGCCAATGCTTCCAATCTCTACAGCAGTACTTCTGAACTTCCATTTAAAGCAGTAATTAAATTATTATCAGCACTACAATTCTAAGTGGCGCAAAAGGGATTTTAAAAAATCTCCAGCAAGATAAAAATAAAATGAAACAAGCATAATTTTCCTCAGTACCTTGGAAAAATCCGTTGTGAGAGGCTGCATTTATGTTCTCCATTAAACTCTGATGAACCTGCAGAGGCAAAGGCCACATGAGAAGGAGTCGTTATCATACCCACTGACAGCTCAAACAGTTGACAGGTCTTTACTGACAGGTACCTTGTGCATATCAAAAGGATCATAAAAGAAGCTAGAAAAGAAAAGGCAGTTAAGGTAGAGATTAAGGGAGATAAAACAGAGGAAACAATGGGGAAAAGACACAGTGTTTATGGGAAACTCATCTCTACCAAGACAACACAGAATCAGAGCGAGTCATAATCAGATACTTGTTCTCTGCACAGCTTACAACCTTGAGAGAAATATTTATGGATACAAATGTAATAGCTTCCATAATTTTAATGGTGCTTTCCCAGAAATGTGCTTCATGCCAAAAATAGTACATGTACTGACAACAGATACAGAGTAGAATGGAAGGGCCATCATTAGCATTACAATATATTTTTCAGATTAAATTCGCAGACATAGCACAGCAGGTATAGGGACAGTGACAGTGACAAAGATTTGACAATAATATGGTGTCAGGAGACTAAGGAAATAGGATTTGTCTGGATCACCATGGCTCAAGTCTGCAAAGGGCTTCCAGACATTCAGCATCTGACAGAATCAATCTTAGGAAATATGAGCAATGGCTATCCACAGGGAGAATTTATATCTGTTATTACATAGAAAGATAAAATATATGGTCTTTCCCAAATCTTATCTTGTCTCTTCTGTATCTTTAGAGCATCATGCTTACAACGCTAGTAAATGCACATCATTCACATACAAGAGGAGATAAGTCTAGGAGAACTATTTCTTTTAACATTCACTTGTGAGCTAAGGCAAAGAAATGACATGAAGGTCAGTGTTTCCACTTTGGTAATCCTGTTTATCCTCATTTGGAGCTCAGTTGTCAGTCACAGCCTGGATGTGAAGCCTGACTGAGCCTTGGAACCAGGCAGGGTCACTGAAGTAGGGAAGAAAAGCCTTCCAGGATATTTTTTTACAAATCAGTTCTATTACCCTATTCACATGCATACCGTTTCTCCTACACTTTGATTAAAAAAAAATAAATCACTTTACCATGAGAAAATTATGTTTCAGCACTTGCAAAAACAAGTTGAGGAGGAAGTAGCATTCAAGTAGCATTGGTCAGAATCTCACACAGAAAATTATAGAAAAAGTGAGAGCAGTGGCGTATTCCATAGACTGACATGTAGACCTTTATTTTTTTTCCATATACAATTAGCTTCTGAAATAATTTTTCTTATTTTAGGCAAAATCATGATTTTTAATTGTGCAAAATTATTATACTCAAACCCAAGAAATTCTAAAAGAAAACACCAGAAGAACCCAACAGGTGTTTTGTAAATCTGGATATAAACTAAAACCAAATCTTATCAGTGAAACACGATTCCCTCCACAAAAGATTTTTTTTTAATCAAAACCTCAGATGAATGTGCACAAATTTACTTGCTCCTGGTGTCGATGCAACATGTGATATTCCATACATCTTGAAAAGTATTGTTTCATACACCTTGGGGTAACAGGTGGTATAGGTTATCTGTAAAAGAGTTTAAAAAGAAACAGAAGTAAGTTTCCTTTTGTCTTGTTTGAAAATCAGGATGTGTAATATCAATATATGTCATATTGCTAGTTATAATATATTCTCACTTAGACAAAAGCAATTGATTCTAGGGCAAATTTGTTTGAAAAGGGATGCATCAGTTATACCTGCTATAAATACACATACGTATATATATATACACTTACTACTACTCTTTAATAATCTGAGAGTGAAACTTTCCAACAACTGAAACCTTAGCACAGATGTACGGCATGTGATTCCCTCAGTTGTGATAACACAAAGGAGTAACCACTAAAAAAGAATGACATTTAAAAATAGTAGCTTACATATGGGTAGTGCTTTCATTAGAAAGAGTTGACACACACTGATCAAAGTGGCAGAACAAACCACAGTCCTTCCGTTACTAATTTGAATTGTCTCATAAATTTGCAAGGTATGTCTCAGAAGGACACTTGTTTATCTGCCACTTTACACAGAAGTAAAATTTAAGGTAAAATAAATAGAGTATATACATGTATTTATAAAACAAAGTGAGAGATACACATATGCAAACACACTACTGGGGAGGTGATGACTTTCCCTCTTTTGAAGAACAGTTATTAAGCAGTTGTAATTTGCTTTCAAACTATTTTAAGTAATGATAATATGAAGCTTCTATAAACAGTCATAGAACAGGCAATCCAGTAAATTTTTTTGCTACCCTCAATCATGAAAATTTTTGTCTTATGAGTTAATTAAGAGGGATCCTGAAAATCATAATTCAATCAATGCTGGGGAAAGCTTGGAAACATTATGTTGTAGACAATGCTGCACAGTGTTCTGCTTTCATTTAAGATTCAGTCCCATTTCTGGGCTATTAATAGTGTGAGAAGCTATAGTAACAATATAAGCAAGCCAAAACAAAGCATCTCAACCACCACTGTACAACGAAGCTCTGGTATTACATCTGTAATCCACAAAATGAGCATCAATGTGCAACCTTTAAACTATGACATGAAAAAAGACCAACGGCTTTAAGAAATCTTGTTAGAAGTGAATCTGAAGTGAACACAGCAATATTTTATGAGAAGAATTCAAATAATAGCTTAAGGCAACAACTCCCCTTGAATTTCAAAATACCAAAAAGCCCATGTCGTAATATTAAAAAAAAAAGAAAAGTCACTGTCCAAATCAGTCATTTTTAATCACCTTTCCCTCCGAAAATCAAATTAATCTTTAAGGCA
This sequence comes from Gallinago undulata, assembly GCA_026546715.1. Taxonomy (NCBI): domain Eukaryota; kingdom Metazoa; phylum Chordata; class Aves; order Charadriiformes; family Scolopacidae; genus Gallinago; species Gallinago undulata. Next base: position 144,475,604 of record JAOTQQ010000012.1, read on the forward strand.
ATGATGTCCTCACTTGGTAGCCCGCAAACCCTGGCCCATGTTTGCATTCTAAATATTTAATTAGTATGTACAAAAATATAGTGCTAATTATTAAAATAGATGAACTCCAGCCAACCAGATTTATTCTATTGTACCTACCAAGCACAAGTGTCTACAAAGATGGATTTATTTGTTCACACATATCAGTCATTTTTGAAGAGCAGTCCAGTCTCTTCTCCCTGCAGGTAAAGATAGCAACATTCATAAAAATACAAAACTTCCTGAAGAGCAGGATAGAAATGAATTGCAAAGCTTAGTTATTCCTCAGCTGACAAATATATTAAGAGATAAGCACATGGAAAAATATTCCAAACCTGGAAAATCCATCTCACTATTAACACACGTGTGCAAAAAAGTTGCTCATCATCAACAGGGGAGCCTCAGAGTGAGGTAAAGGGTGCTCCTTCTGCGGCTTCCTGACGGAGATTAGCCCTGGGGTTTGGGGAAGGCAGGTCGGTGAAGTCCCCTGTTGCCTTTTGAAAACAGCCCGTGCAATCAGCGCTCGGAGCAGAATGAGGTCATGCTTCCTGTGAAGTAGCCTCACAGCAGAAACATTCATTTTGAAGAGCAAAGTGAAGATTAGGATTAGCCCAGTGAACGCTCTTGCAAGCTGCTGTGAAAGAGAAGATACACTATAAATAATGGTCCACTCCAATTATGAGATGGGGAACAAAGACATGAAGAAAAGCGAGGCAGATTTTTGTTTCGGCTTTACTTTTCTACCTCATTCAGAAAACTTTAAAGTGGCATCTCCAAATCACTGCATTTGTTGAAATACTTGTGAGCCTGACAAGCTTTGATGTAGGAAAATCACCCAGCTACCAAAAAATCTGTATACATTAAACAAGACATTTTGCAAAAGCACTATTATACAGCAGATGCACTTGGTGAGAGTCCAGAGTTGTTTTAAGTCTCATGGTCAAAAACATTATTGCAAATATATACCGTGCAATGTTCAGATAAATTCTTTTGAAAGGAGAAAGGAATAAAGCCATTTGTAAACATTCATTGTTGCACTCCAGATGTCTCATACTACGTAAGGTATAAATTCATCACTCCTTAAAGTATACAAAAATAAAGTAAAATTCATGTAAGAGGAATGGAGCCTGAATAAAATAATTTGGCTGTAGAACTATCACACAGAAAAGTAATATAAATCTGCTGCTCAACACTGAAGAATTATATAACCCTAGGGGGCAAAACTGCATCTACAGACAAATAGATAAAATATGCTGGTAGGTATCTCTCCTGATATCTGTTTATATCGCTGACAAAAAGAAAGCATAAACCTAGTAAAATATTATTAATTTGATTTAACTGTATTTTTTCCCCTGGAGAAGGAAAAATACTTCCACTGATAACAAAGGAATGTAACATTCTCACCCCACAGAAAAGGAAACAAAAATAGGAATTAGGCAATTAGGATGTTACAAAAGAGCTTCTGTCTGGGAGCTAAACAAAACTGAACATTTTAAGATCCTTTTGCTCAAATGTGAAAACACAGGGTTGTGTTCGTTATTCACATCACTTCTTTTAATTTAGTGGAATTATGCCAATGAGGAAATTTAGTCCAACTGTATTTCCGTGGATGTATGGGCTTCATCACAGCAGGATTTCCCAGGCCACCCTGTCTCTCTACAGGCAATAGACATCAGTTCCCAACGGTCTTTAAAATTAGGTCACTCACTGAAGAATTTCTATATATATATTAATTTACTTCTTGGGAGTATTTTTCATTTGTTTTCCTATTCTTCTCAATAGGAAACAGTTAATTCTAAGCTTGGGTTGCTTTTTTGAAGGCAGTTGGCCTTTTGTGCTGGTCTATATCATTAAAATATATTGTGTCTATAACATATTTTGACTTAGACGTGGTTTTCTTTTTTAATCACTAACATTCATATCTGAAACTCACTGTTCCACAAACCTTCGATGCATAAGCTTTGTGCATTAGGGAGTATTTTATAGGTAGTGCTAGCCTATAGCTTATATACAGACACAAAGGTTTAGGTACAGCCTGTTGCTCTTCAAACTTCCTGCCCCACCCCGAGCCCCACCTCAACCGTCAGGTTTCAAATTCTAGGAAATAAACACTCCAACGAGCTTGTTGTGCAGCAGTTTTATGCCTGTTGCATACATTACAAGTTCAACCCACAAAAGGAAGGAAATGAGAAATCACAATACTAAGTACCCCATATCTTTATTCTCTCCTCCCAGGCTTACTCTGCTTCCGACAACACTACAAATAAAGCAGAAAACATATTGTGCTGTGTCTGGCAGTCCAAGAGAGGTGAGTCCAGGGCCTAAAGGTCCCACTGTCATAGTAAAATTGATATTAACCGGAAAAATGAAATGTAACATGTAATTGAAGCTACCAAGGGAACCTGCTACAGTTGCTAAAAGTCTTATATGCAGCCCCAACCCTATTTGATCATTTAGAGAGAAATAGTAAGTAGACATGATTTATCGAAGATTAAATTAAGGAACTAACTCCTAGACAATGTAGCTTTGTTGTTAAGCAGGATATTCCTGTCAAGGGAGTGATGAACTGTAGACCTGGCCAACAAACTGAGAAAACTACCTAGAGCTGCCAAGGTTAGAGGAGAAGCAAGTAAAAGGTAATTTTGGCAGGGGGAGATCAAGACCACCAACTCATTGACCACCTGCCCAAATGATACCACTACTCAAAAGAGAGCAATAATGAAGAAAACAGAGTCTGTGCAGTAATTTACACAGGAAGATAAGAATTCTCAACAAATCATTAAAGAGATTGACAATGAATATATATTATTTGTTAGAATAAGTAACAATCAGTGTATAAAAAGGGAAATTTTTGAAACTAAGGTGTGCTCCCATTTTGGGACGAGCACTCCATTTCTATGCATTAATGGAATAAACTTGGAAATACCTCTGCTCTGTGTGTTAGTGCCTTGCACACCAGATAAAGAACCCAGATTTGGGACACCACCACCAGCATGGAGGCTGACAATGTATACCTGGTAGGCACACACATGCAGAGCACATGTATACACATGTATACGCCCTCCACAGCTACCTGAAAGGAAACTGTAGAGAGGCAGGGATTGGCCTCTTCTCCCAAGGGAATAATGACAGGACCAGAGGA
>JAOTQQ010000012.1:144478863-144601006 GCA_026546715.1 Gallinago undulata
GTTTGTTTGTTTGTTGTTTTTTTTTTAATGTGGTTGGACTCGATGATCTCAAAGGTCCCTTCCAACCACTAAGATTCCGTGATTCTGTGATTCTGTGATATATACACTCACAGCTGGTCACACAGATAAGAGGGACACACAGAGCACTCACATGAACACACACTCACCCCACAATGGCCTCATCCTGCTCCCCTCTCTGGCCGAGCAAGATGGAGGTCCACTAGTGACAATGTACAGTTATATATACATCTGCACCTGGGCTCAGAGACTCAGTCTACCCAGTAGCTGGTACCTGGACACACAAGCCCTCAGGGTCACAGCCCCACTCCAGCTGCTGGTACGGACCATCACACACACACACAACTGGCCCAGAGTCCCTTGGTCCTCTGCAAACCCACTCCCTATGGCATCACTCTTAGAGACACTCCTGGCCATTTGTCCCATGCTCCCAGATGGCAACCCTCCTCAGTCCCAAAGGTGCTCTGGTCTTGACTCATCTGGGTGGGCTTCATGCCCAGACACAGGGTCTGAGGCTTTCCTGGGACAACTCTGGGAGAGGTCCAGATAGAGTGTCCCTTCTTCTGAGCCCTTAATTTGGGTTCCCACCTGCTTTTATGCTCCAGTGCTCCTCTGGGCTGGTGCAGATCACCCTCTGATGGGCTGATGGCCCCTGGGGTGGGCCTGAGAGCCTTTGGGACAGGGTATTATTTGTAGTCAGGCTTCAGTGACCATCAGATCAGGTCATTTGTCCCCTATCACAGCTCTTTGCTAATGCTATTTACATAGTACTTAACAAGTAAAAAGCAGTCTGAGATATCTGAAAATTGGTTGAAACATGCAAAACAACAAGCAGGAGATGTGCTGGTCACTCCAGCCTCAGAGAACCACACTGCATCAAACTGAAGGTCTTTGAAACTCTCCCTGTGTGCAGTCTTGCTGCAGGGAAAACTAAGACTCACTTTAATTCACCTTTGCAAATGATAAACGTTTAAGTTAAGTCCATTCCTTAAGGCAGGAGAACCATGTAGCAGTGTTTGAGGTACCCTTCTAGTTAAAAAAAAATAAAAATCTCACAAATTCAGACATTTTATTTCCATTTTAAGAGAAGGCAAATCCTGCATAAACTTAGCATCTAATTGCATTTTACAGAACTGGCACACCATATACGATTTGAATAACCTTATCAAGTCTGCTGTATGAACAAAGATTAATATTCTTTAGGACAGGAACAAATTAATTTTTAGTGTTACCAGATGGAAATCCCACTCCATCTTATCAGAGACTTGCTTAGTTTCAGGGCATTTTTTTTTTTTCCAAAATTCATTATTTTAGCTTAATTGCTCCTGAAATACAGGTAACAAAGGACATTGCTGTTTTGCATGCTGGAGTACAATGCATAGACCTGTAAAACTTAGAATTACTGAATGCCAGTATTTAAGCAAAATCTAAATTTGTGAAGCTTGTACTGAAAGTCTGCAGACCTTTCAGGAACTGTTTGCAATTTTTCCAGATGTGCCTGTGCTATACTTGTCACATTTCCAGCTGGATTCAAACTGATGTTCTGGACTAATTTAACTGCTAGGGAGAGGAAAAGTCACAGACAGCCTTGGTCCAGTGGAGGATCATGATACGCTAGAGGCGGAGTAGTTTTATAGCTTGGATGCTCTCCAGCACTGCATAAAGAACAAGGATTTGAATGCTACAGGGCAATTGAGGACAGAGACCAGAACTCTGATGGCATGGACAGGTTCCTGGAAGGCTATGCCAGCAGAGACCCAATGGCCAAGTATCAAAAAACAAGTGACTCTTCCCATAAACAAATGCTTTGCAAGCATTTTACAGGCAGGTTTGGACACCCAGGGCTAATCTCTTAATCAACAACCATCCTTCAGCCCCTGAGGACACCCGATTTTTCCCAGGACCACAAAGGAGACAGGAAAATATCACATTAGTTTTACAAAGGGATCAGTATTGCCTGCTGGCAGATGTGATGCTTTTTTGTTTTCATTCTCACTGCTGGACTCCACCAGGTTGGACAGATGTCAGTTTTGGAGTTCTGTTTTCCTTCAATTCAAGTTGCAAATTCTCTCTATACATACATCTTGGCGATCTGACTACAAGACTGGCCTCGCTAGACTGCATGTCTTGACGTGATTTGCCTGTCAGTCTCTCCTTTCCTCTTAGAGTACTCCCCAATATTACACTGCAATAAACATCCTTCTGCTGCGTGCTCAAAGGGTGACACCAACACAGTTATTGTCTTGGCAGGATGTTCCTTCTGTCCCTTTCTCTTACCCACCCTGAAGCCAGGTCTCAAAATGGTAGACCATGAAAAACTTACCAATGGGCTATTTCTGCAACTCAAGTGCTCTGTTGATCCACTGTAAAGTATATGCTGAATTTCAGTCTCACGGGGAAATATCGAAGAAATTAGAGTAAAATCAGAGCAGGTATTAGCACATTTTCTGTTCCGTACTGTTCTCACCAAGGCTTTAAAAAAATCCTCAGTAAAATATTTACTGATATGTTCCCATCTACAGACCCCCCTTTAAAAAACAAAACACAATCCAAAACATATGGTTGCAATATGTAAGGCAGAAGTAAGCAACACATTGCTCAGCACTGTTTCCGAGGCAAAAGCACGACCAAATCTCAGGAGGTCTAACATCCATTACAAAACAATGTTCAGAGCAGAGCAAATGTTGACTATGCCCCCCAGAAATATCCAATGGATACACAGAAAGGGGGTTAATCAGGCTGTAACATGGCACAGCAAAGCTGCCCTCATCCAGACCGGGTAGCTGCTTCCTTCCAGCCATGCAGAGCATCAGGAGGTGCCACTCTGGTGAGCAGTAACTTCACCTGCCTCCCACCCCATCCCTTTAATCTCCATCAAGTAGGTGTTTGCTCTTTCTTTCATTCTTCTTTTTCTTTCTTCTCTTTCATTCTTCTCCTTCTTCACATGGATTTGGGACTCTTTCAGTAATAAGAAACTATCTCTATAAATGCAAATTTCATTACTCCCCAGACCTTAGCAGGTCTCACTCCTTAGCATCCTCACCTTATCATACTGAATCCTTAAAATATTGCTAATAGGGAGCCTCACTTCTGGTTTACAGCTTCATGTTTCCTCTCCAGCGTGCCATGAAATACTGTGCTGTGGTTGCAATATTTGCCAGCAAACAGCCAACTTCTGGGAGAAGCCATTTATTGAATTAAAGATGTTCTGCAAAGAAACAGTGAGCAACCGAGTGAAAAATGTCCAGCTCAGTGTCTTTTAAAACTGGAAAAGACTGGGGTTGGTGTCCCAAATCCATGGGGCTACTATTTTGTTTGGTGTCCATGTCAATAGCTGTTAGCTACCTTCTTTTCCTATATAAGGCCAGATACTCCAAAACTCAGCCCCTTTAGGCTATTTCCCAGCATCTGGAAAATTTGGGGCTTTAAAAGGAAAAGAGAAGTGTTTGGTGAGATACTGGAAATCTTCACAAGAGGAGGAGGAATTTCCAGAGGGGAGGAAGTTTCTAGGATGAGAGGAAAAGAAGGGCAGAGAAACTGAAGAGCAGGACATAGCAACTGATGCCAGTGTCAAAATGGACCTAGGAAGTTGCAGAAAAATGACAGAAGATGACAGAACAGAGCCAGGCTGTGACCTACAGATGGATAGAGCAGGGCAGAGGTACTGCTGCATGTTTGCTAGGCTGAGGCCATGTGGGTATCATTTAAATACAAGCTACAAGTAGTCACTTTAAGCATCTCTTCCTATTATAAAAAGGATAAAAACAAAGATGAAGTTTTATTCTGTTGACTGTCACCTCATGATTGCAGTACCTGACATTTAAAGTAGTTCTTTTATGGACTAATCCGATCGGCCACAAGAGTAAACAAATAAAATAAACAAACTGATGTCTGGGTCTCACACAATAGTATCTTTTTTCACAGGTGTTTGATCATTCTCTCAGATCTTTCCTGAACCCTTCCAGTTTTTGGATGGCTTTTCTGAACAGCAAGTTATTTTAATAACAATGTGCTGGTGCCAAGTGCAGAGATAATGTCACCTCTCTACTCCTACTCAGTATTTCCACATGCATGTGCTTTGCAAAGGCTGCATTAGTCTTTTCAGCATCAGCAGCACACCATGAGCTCATGCTCAGCTGATTATAAAATCCTCTATTCCCCCTCCAAGTCTGTGAGTCACTGACGGGCAAGATAAAATCTCCTATCCAGTTTGGATTGCCTTGCAATGATGTTCTGGTGTCTGAAGGAGGGTAAAGCACTGAGACTTTCTATCACAGAGAGGTCAAGGCAGTCGCTCTTCCCTGCCTGGTTGAGCATTTTAACAAAACAGGTTGGGATGATGTGAGGAGACCTCTGTCTCACTATCAAGCTTGAAGTAAGGCAAAAGTTCTGGAAGTAAATGGAGAAAGGGAGAAGGGAAGGCAGACATGCAATGAGGCCATGTAAGCCCTGTTTTTCTGGGAGACAAGACTAATTATCAGAGATATTTTTCTGGTAAAAGAATTAAAAAAAAAAAAAAAAGTCTTGGCCAAAGTTGCTCCTCCCTGGCTTTATGGTGGAACAGAGTAGCTGAAATGGGGTCCTGGGCCATGGGCAGGGTAGGGGAGATACTACAGTAGGCAAGTCAGGGCCAGTAAGGGCTGTGGGTGCCCTTAGGGGTACAGCTGGGCAGGGGTGGGCATACCCAAAATGGCAGCAAAGAACTGGGGACACTGGCTGGGGCTCCTTGATTTCCTAACTGTTCTGATAATACTGCAACGAAATGTTGCCCTGTACTGCTGGACTACAAGCATACTTCTGATGTTCTGAAGGCAGCGTGGTAGGAGTCACACATAGCACCCTGCGTTGGGGAGCTCCCTTCCTCCGAGTCCTCAATTTGGGTTCTCACCTGCTACTGTGCCCCTGTGTTCCACTGAGCTTGAGGAAATGGTCCTTTGATGGGCTGATGGCTCCTGGGAGCTGGCAGGGCAGGGTATTATTAGCAGGAAGGCTCCCCTTCCTGCTGCTGTCTCTCTGTGCTCCTTTGTGGGTCTGCAGATGAGTTTTTATCCCATATTACTGAGCACCTGGGGCTTGCTGTGCCTCTGCAGCCTGCCGTCAGCTCTGCCTCCTTCTCCTGACAGCCCCAGCAGTGAGATGATGCTCACGGTGCCACACACTGCTGCGAGCCCTCCTCACATCTCAGCATAACCCAGACAGCCTCCAGCAGCCAACAGAGCATGACTCAACCACCCACACGTACCTCGCCCTGTCCTTGCTACCTCTTCTGTCTTTCCTCCATCTCCCTCTTCTCGGACAGAAGCACCTTCAATTCTCTAGCAGCATCCTGATGCTGCACATTCATTGCCACCCGGAGAGGTCTCATTGCCAACACAACAGCTCTCACCATCCTGTACAAACCCTCTAAACAAAAGTCTGCATCAAAACTACATGGAGTGCAGTAACAGCTGGAGAATTCACATAAGTGCAATAACAACTTTTTTTTTATTATTAAAGAGACAATAAAAAGTGCGCTTTTTTGTTTTATTTTTCTTCAAGCCTCCTTCCTCCTGCTGTCTCTCCTGTGTGCCACTGCTAACCAGAAAATGGGAACAAGGAAAAGTCAAAGGAGGAATAAAAAATCCTGTAGCAAATCGAAAATATCGCACTGCAGAGTCTCCCCATGAAGACTCTGAACGTGGGAGGCAGCCTCACAGGGACTAACCAAAGTGGATGGGTTGACCTCAGACAGCAGCTGAACACCCACACAGCCACTCGCTCACTCCCTCTGCAGTGGGATGGGGGAGAGAACAGGAAGAAAAAAAGTGAGAATGTAGATCCAGATAAAGACAGTTTAGCAAGTGGAAGAAAGCAAAAAAAAAAAAACAAACCCCCACCCAAAACCTAAATCAAACAACACAACCCAAAAAATCCCCAAGCAATGCTAAGACCACCACACACCACCTCCCACCAGCAGGCCCATGCCCAGCCAGTCTCCCAGCAATGGCCACCTTGGCAGACAAAACCCCGACCGCTCTTCTTCCTCTGCCCCAGGTTTTATTGCTAAAGTTGATGTTGCAAGGCACGGAATATGCTTTGGTCCTTTGACATACACACAGAGATCATTCTGTTAGCCTGTGGGACATCCCACTTCCATAGAAAACCACTCAGTCCATGACTCGTGCTCCAGGCAGAAGCATAACACAACAGGATCCTCTGGTAAACAAGGCCTTTCACTTTCTGCTAATTTATTATACTCTTGGGCCTGAGCCACCTTCTCAGATGGTCCTCCGAAGTCTCCACCTCCTGGGCAAGCCATGATCTCTTCCAGGATTCACAGGCAGTTGGGGTTTCCCATTTGAGCCCGTTGCATGATCAACGCTACCCACTTACTTCATGTAGTGCTGGTTGTACAAGGTGTAGAATAGACCCCTCCTATGAACATTTAGTGCAGCACAGGCACCTTGGACCCTTGATACTCCCACCTCCTGAATCCTAGAACACCTTGGGTCTCTCCAGGTGTTTTCTACCAGAGGTTCCAAGTAAGGCCATGCTCCCCAACTGCAGTGTAGAGCATACTTCTCACAGCTGGTCCTGTCTGGCTGTGCCCAAGGACTGTCTCACAAACTATCTCCTGTCTGTTCTGCTGCTGTTTAGCGCCCAACTTGAAATAGTTCTTTCAGGTTATTTGATAGAGAGGACTCATAAGCTGACTGTGATCCAGAATGTGTAGTCTCCAGAAACCCTAGGAAACCTAGGAATTCCTAGGAAAGCTTGCATTTCTTTTCTGTTAGCTGGTGGAAACTTGGCTGTTATCTTACTGACACATCCATTGGGGATGTCATGAAGCTGATCTTGTCACTACAAGAAGGTTGGAAATATCTGTTCTGGAGAAGAAGTGGAGGAAGGTCTCCATGACATGGTTCCCAAAGTACTATGATGGCAGCAATGCAGGGGCCAAATTCCAGACTTGGCTCCAGGCCCATGCTTTTATCAAAGGTCTCCCAGGCAGAGCAAAACACGGTGATAAGCAGCACAGCAAACACCAAAAGCTGAAAACAGCCACTAAGAAGCTCTGGAGTTTAATGTGCGGAGAGAAAGGGGGCAAATAAATCAGCACGTAGCAGCTCTAATAGCTATAGCCTGGCACACCCTGACCTGCTCTGTCATTGTCTGAGACCCCACGCTGGGTGCCAGAGGGACGGCGGCAGGCAGGCCCCACCACCAACCCGGTGCCCACCCAGCTGCTCGCTCCCCCAGTGAGGCGGGGAGAGACTGGGAAGAGCAAAAGCCACCAGAATCCGTGACTGGAGACACGGCTGGTTCTGTGGGGAAAGCGTGAGGTAAACACAGGCCGCGGGGAGGCCACTGCTCGGCGCCCACTGACCAGTGCCTACCCGGCCGCGGGTCACGGCCACCTCAGCGACCTCCTCAGGGGTGGCCACCCCCGCCCCTCTCTCCCGCTCCCCTGGTTTGATGGCTGAGGTGCTGTATGACGGCAGCGGGGAAAGCCGTGACGCTATGACACCACCACGCAGCGTCACCCATGGGGCGGGGCGACGGGCACTGTCAATCAATCCCCTGCGCTGTCAATCAATCCCCTGCGCTGTCAATCACCGCGCGCCGCTGCGCATGCGCGCCACCGCCTCTCTTTGTCTCTCTCTCTCTCCCCTCCTCCTCCCCTCCACCTCTCGTCACGCGGCGGCGGCTCCGCAGTCACGTGGCGGGGGCGGAGGAGGGGGGGCGGTGGCAATGGCGGCGCCGGGCCGCGCCTCGCGGGCGCGTCGCGGGGTGGTGACGCGGCGGCGGGGCGCGGGGAGGATGGGGCTGTGAGGGCGGCCGCCGCGCCGGACAGCCCCCGCCGCGCCGAGCCGCGGCCGCCACAGGTTCCGCCGCTGCTGCCTTTGCGAGTCGAGGAAGGAGAAGGAGGAGGAGGAGGAGGCGGCGGTAAGGAACGTGGGGAGGTCGCGGGCGGCCGGACAAGGCGGGCGGCCCCGGGCCGTCGCCCCCTCCGGGCAGGCCCGGCGCGGCGCGGGTCTCCCTCACGGCGACCGGGGCCTGGCGGGGCGACGCCCGCGGCCCTCCCCGCGTTGGGTCTTGCCCGTGGCTGGGGGGTCCGGTGAGCCGCGACCGCTCACCTTTTTCTGAGGGGCCTGCGGGAGCGCTGAGCCCCCGCCGGCCGGGGCCCTCCCGCGCTCCGAGCCCGGCTCGGGAAGGACCCCTTTGTGTCTTCTACGCTCGGGGAGCGGCACCGGCTTCCCTCAGGTCGGCCACCGCCTCCGGGGCAGCTGTCCCGCATCGCGCTGCCGCTGTTGGCAGGGGAGCACCCCCCCCCCCCCCATAAAAACTGGGGTGCGGGTGCCGCTGGCCTGGTTGTCTGGAGCGAGGAGACTCCGCAGCCGCGTTCCTCGGTGGGCAGGCAGCCCCCGGCCCCAGCGGGAAACCTCACCGTGCTGCGGAGCGGTAACGGCGGTTCACCAGAAAGTCGCGGTAATAGCGGTAGAAGTCGGAGAGAGAAGTGATTTTTTTGGGTAGTAACTGAATTACCAAAAACAATTAAAAAGCACTTGCCAATGAAAGTTACTTAATGTGATGAATGAGACTCGACGGTGGATAGAAAGACTGAAGTTGGCTTTTTTTTTGTTTATTTTTGGTTTTGCCAATTTCATCTTGCCTGTTCTTTAGGCCGTGTTTGTCTTTAAATTTCTGCTCTCCATAAGGTATATTTTCCTTGGGTTTGACCTTTTCCACAGCAGAGGAGAGAACACACTGACTCTAGGTAACTCAAAATCATGCTCCAAAGGCATGTCAAGGAAGTACATTGCAATACAGCTCTAGACATGAGCACCAGATTTTTTTTCATTATTGTTTTTTGAATTCAGGTTGATGACTGCTTTTGGTTGTGTGTTTTTTGTTTGGCTTTTTTTTTAGGGAAAGAAATCTGAATAAAAGTACATTCATTTTTCTTAATGCCTTCTTTGAGCCTTGGCTGTACTTATGAAAACTAAGCAGTCAGTGGAAGGTCAGGATAGAAATTTCATATCTTTCTCTGCCCTCTGGAATATATTTCCTGTCAGTGACATGTTTTAAACAACAGTATGTATTTTAATATACTTTTTTTTTTTTTCTTCCAAAGGTAGTGAAAAAGAAAATACCAAGATGAGTAAAAAGCCTCCTAATCGTCCTGGAATCACATTTGAGATTGGTGCTCGTTTGGAGGCACTGGACTATTTACAAAAATGGTATGGAAGACATTGTGCAGTATTTGCTAAGAACAAAATTATTTTGTGTATATTGTATGTTTTGATGACTAATTATAAAACTGAGCTTCACATATGGACGTCACAAATTTCCACATAAGTCTGTTGAAACTATTAGCTTTTGGGACAATATTCTCTGTTTCAGAAATCAAGTTACATTTTTCTGTGGGCAAACATGTAACATAAAACATAAAAGCAAACATTTGTTTGTTTGCTTTTAGTTGCTTCTGCAGCCACAGTACGCAAAGAGCATTTCTAGAATAGTGTGGAATGCAGTGTCATGTGCGTGATGACCAGTGTGTTAATGTGGCAAACTTCTGTGACTAAAGACTTTTTTGTTTAGTTTGTTTTGTATTCAGTTATCATACTTCATAGGTTCACAAAACTGTTTTTAAAAAGGGAAAACATCCTTCATCAGGGTTCGTGGAATAGGTAAGTACAATTGTATTTGTATCAAACAGTTGGAGGAATGAAGTGCTTAAAAATGACTGCATCACCCAGTCATATCACGAGTAAGATTCAAGACTATAAAATGGAAATCTGTGGATGCATGGGTCACACTATGCAGCATGTGCATTGTGAAAGGAGTTATTCTTCAGAAATAAATTATTAGTCAAAATTTTATAAATGCAAGGGAGCTAATGTCATGATGTGCACTGTCCGTGTTTTTTCAGTTTGAAAAATACCTGGTCTTGTTAAAGTAGATGACACAGGAAGTTGATGCTTCTACCCAGAAGTTTTTTCTTAGCTGCTCTCTGATTAGTTAGGACTAGGAAATGTAGAGGCCCTGTCAGCCTCCTTTCCCGTTCCATTCCTGGAGAACTAAACACGTTCAAGTAAATATCTGATCCTGCTACCTCCAGGTTGTGTGATATAGAAGACTGTGTATTATTTATGTCTTTACTCCATTAGTTATATGCTCTGTATAAAAACTTTGGTTAAACTTCATCTGCAGAGCTTTGATTTTAATTATAATGAAAGTGTTTTAATAAACAGTCCCTAAAGGAAAATACGGTTTACAGAATGGTCCTTGTCCTTAGCTTTTGCTGTAGAATGGGTCTTCAACATACTGATTCTATAACTGAATGCCAAGATCATGAAACTGTCTGAATAGTGCTATAAAAATAAAATAATTTGACTAAAACTTTTTATACCATCTCCTGTGACAAGAGAGAATTGGTTAATGTAATTAGATAACGGAAGTTAATATGTAAAAATAGCTTCAGATTAATTGTATCCAAGAAAAAAATCGCTGAGTATCCAGTGTATAGTTTGTATCGGATCTGTCCGCCTTTCACAGGGGAGGGTCTCCCGTCAGTTCTGGAGTACTCCTCTAGGTTTGGACTTGTCAGGCATGAGGCCTGTTGCAAGATCTGTAGCTGAGTTGCTTGGTATTTTTGGGCAGAATAGAGTTTATTCTGAACTTTCTAGGAATTGATTCATCATCTGGACTACCAGGTAGAACAAATCATCAAGCTTATATCGATGTAAACTTCTGTGGTGCCATATTCAGGCTCAGAAGGTTAATATTAAAATTTTGCAGTTACAACAACTCTGAAAACAGGACTCTTTTTCAATTGAAATAAACTCTTTGGTTATGTGCACACATATTATTAGAGATATTCTACTGTTGTGTTATTACTAGGGTGACATGGGCTGGAATAATACTCTGTGTGACTTTTCTTTTTCTCCCTTAGCTTTCTGTTACATAAGGGAGTGGTGGATGTTTTTTAAATTCTTTCTATATATAAGCTGTATGCATTCCCCTCATCTGCATGCAGAAATAGAACATGCTTCAAGGAAAATAAAGTTGCTGAACTTACATGAAATCTCTTTATATTTTTTAACAAAACCAAAACGGAAGAGCAGTAGTATTGCTGAGCTCAGTCTTTCTACAAGGAACAAATTGAGAACACTTGCTGAAAAATAGCCCTTGAAAAGGTTTTATTTTTTTTCTCCATTTTTCTGAAAGCCTGCTGTCATTTAAAGATCCAGTGTGCATGATTAGTTAAAATGTTAATCAAGAAACGCTTCTAGAGGATGGGAAAAAATTCTTGTGTACATCTTTGCTTTCTGAGGCGCTTCTGTGGGTCTTAAATTTTCATCTGTGTAGTAGTTGCTGAAATTCATCTCATGGAATCCAATGTTCTCTCTGAATTCTGGAAACTTCAGAGAGGGTATTGTGTACTTTGACTGTTTTTGCTTAAAAACTCTGTACTTCTAATGAGGGAGTTTTTTTGCAGACAGTGTTTGGGTCCCTGATGTCATTTGGCATGTGTGATTACTGAGTAGAAAAAAGCCTGGTCAAACTGATGAGCAAAGACAGGCTGTCAATGAGCATGTTTATTTTTGCTTATTGTGGTAGTGACTGCAGTTTCTTCTTTATCAAGTGAAAAACAATATATTGTTGTAGGGGAAGTCCTTTTCCATAGTGAATTTGTACCTCTTGTTAAATCTAGATTCACTAAAGCTAACAATGAAATGCGTCTTTAATCAAAATCAATGTGATCATCTGTTGTCAGCAGACAGTGAATGAGATGGGATTGACTGGTAATAGAAAATTTTTAAATATATATGAGATGATCAAGAGCCTGGAGTGTGCAACCTGTGAAGAGAGGATAAGGAAACTGGGCTTATTTAGGTTGGAGAAGGCTTCAGGAGACCTACTAGGAGCTTTCCAGTACCTACAGTGATACTGTCAAGAAGACTTAGCCAAGCTCTCCACAGTAGCGTGTGATTGAAGGACAACAGGCACAAGTTGAACGAGAGATATTTGGGCTACAAGGTACAAGGAGAATCTTTTTCCCCATGGAACAGTCAAGTAGTGGATCAGGTTGTCCAGAGTTTGTGGAGTCCCCAACATTGGAAGTTTTTAAGACTGGGCTGGATAAAACCCTGGAAAACACGGTCTGATCCCATGCCTGACCCTTCTTTGAGTGGGATGTTAAACTAGAGGCTTTCTGAGGTCCCTTCCAACTTGAATTATCTTATGATACAAAATCATACACTGATGCAACATACATACTATGATACAATATCATACAAAAACTGATACATGTGCATAAACCCCCTATGCCTCTTGTGACAAAACAAATGCAATAGCAGTAAAATTGAACCTATCTGCAAGTACATGCCCATGTTTAAGTTTGGTTCTTAAGCTGTTACCTCCTACAAGTAGGACACAGGCTGCAAAGCTGATGTATTTAAAGATACATCTCTGCTTTTTTTATTTTTTCCTATTTTCTTGTGTCTTTTGTGGCACTAGCTCTCTACTGGTTGTCCTGTAAGTACCAGGTACTGCTTTGAAAAAAACAATCTTGTTATTTTTCTAAGACCATAGTCTTTATTAATATGCTTGATCTAAACTATAAGTTAGGTAACGAAGGAAGCATACAGGTACATGGCCCTTGTTGCAGTTCTGGAATGAAACTAACAGCTCACTAAAATAGGTTAGTTATCAAAACAACATTGCTTTGACTTGGTACATTTGATTATCTGGATGGATTTTTTTTCAGTATGGAGGAAGCTTTTTCCCTGTAAGACTTTGGGAAATCTTATTTTATACAGCCCTTGCTTTGGATTTGAGTTGACTTGGTTACTTGACAGTCAGGTCAGAAAGGAATATGACAGAAAGGAATATGAATACTCTGTAATTGATATAATGCAAAATATCTAATGAAAAATGTAGAGATAGAAATAGCTGTTTGCAGATACCAGAAGGCTATTTGTGGAGAATTCAGAACGGAGAACACTTGGTTTTATATCCTCTTTGTGGTAGAAGAAAAGAGTTTTTATACAATTATTGTGAAGACCGGAAGTACGTGTCTGTTTCTAGACTTTGTAGGTGCAAGCCTTGGTAAATTTGCTGCTGTTTTTGCATCCTTGTTCACAGTTTGAAAGAACTGTTGTCCCACCTTGCAGGACAATTAACCACTTTGTTCACTTTTGAAGGGTCAAATGGAAGATGATGTAAAAATGAAAAATGCTGCCTATGTGGCCATTAATACGTGTTGCATGCGTTGTAGAAAATGGTTTGTTTTCTTTTTTACACTGTCAAGAAATGGAAACTGGAAGTTTCCTATTAATTTTTCCTATATGAACATTGGAGCATATTTTTGTATATGAACATCTGACCAGTGCTTCATAGTGTAAATTTTGTAAGCTACATTAAATTTTGCAGCCTTACAAAAATGTTGCGTAGTTTTTACATGTTGGAATTGCTGAAACCTGAGAATGGAGAGCGTGTAATATGTAAACTGGGCAGCTAGCAATTATGTTTTCCTGTTCTCTCTTTTGAAAAAAAACAAGAACAAAACCCCCTGAAATTTGGGGTAAGACTTTATTTGGGATTATTTAATACTATTTCTAGCATGCTATTAAAGAAAACACACCCAAAACTTGCAGGTTATTGTTTCTTGCCACAAAAATCACAAGAAAAAAAAACACTTGTGTTATTGAACTGGAGTGTGGTCATTTGTTGGTTTTTTTCATTAGATCATTTTTTTTTTATTATTATTTTTCTGGTTCTGTGAAAAGTAAAGACTTTTCCCTCCATTTTTTAGAGTGTAGTTTCTGGTTTGTGCTGAACAAATATTGACAAATCTGTTTGGATGGCAAATTGATTCTGACGTCTTTGTAATACTTCTTCATAATGCCTCCTTGTAGCTTTGTGATAGAAGGAACTTCTGCATAAAATTTTTCATGTGTATCAGATGTGACCATCTTCATATTCACCTTCTTTCTACAGAATAAATAGAAACATCGTACTTACCTGTAGTAAAAGCTTTCCTGTGTGTGTTGTTACTAGAACTCTTTAAAAAGATGGATTTAAAAATTTTTCTTGGTCTTTTATCTTTTATTAGCAGGAAATGCATACTTACCTTTGATATATTGTATAATTTTGCAAATTAGGAAATTGATTACTTTTAGTAAAAGTACAAAACCTGTAACACCAGAAAAGTGGTTCTGTACAGTGTAAAATTTGCAATAGTAAATACTGCATAAGTCTGCTCTGCTCATTTCCACTGTGGGATCAGTATTGTGAAATATTACTGTTTATACATATTTGTGGCACATTGTGTGGCTAAATTTAGTGGATATTGAGGGTAATAGCTTATTGCTAAATCCATACAAAGTTATTTTTGGGCTGCCTAATAACCAATCATATATAGTTGGGGTGATTCAGAGATTTGCTAAATTTTCTGTCTCTGAGGACTGGGATTGAGTGCAGGTTTTGGCTCTTTTTGTCTTGCAACCACTGTCTTAAGATACATTGACAAAACAGTTTATTGGAATAAAGCCGTTATGTGATGATATCATTATTACAAGATTTAACTTTGCAAAACCAGTATTGTGGACTTTGATTCAGAGCTGATAATGACATTAAGAAGACTTTGATGGCAGAAATTATGTTTATCAAAGACATATTAATAAATACCTGGTGCTGCATTTCCTCTGTTGAGTGATCCCTAATAAAACTTAATATTTTGAAAATCTTGTATTAACTGATGTAGGCTTTGCTCCATTGTTACTTTTTTTTTTCCTTCTGTATATATTAATGTCTTGATTCTTGAGTTGCTGAATTTTCCTTTAAAATCTTCATTTTTTTATATATTTGTCTCTAAGCTGTTCTCTATATTTTACTTCCCTTCTTACTCAGTTTTCTCTTTCCACAATAGTGTACTACATTTTGCCAGTTTATCCCTTCTCTTGTCTTCTACACACAGTGGGTGGAATGGTGACTTTGCTGATGGTGACCAGTGAAAGCCACTAGCCGTAATGGCAATAAAAATGTAGTAAGGGAACTGCTGTAGGGTAGTGACATAATGGGAACAGACTATTTGCATTGTAGGTGTGTAGGAAAGGGAGAATTCTGTCTTTTTGCTGATGGTCCCTGAATTTTGTAAAATAACTGGTTTTGTATCTGGCTGGCACGTGACTAATCTGAAATTTCTAACTGTAATGAGAAAAAGGACACAGAAAGCATTTAAGAGAGAGAAGGAAAAACACCAGAAAAGCAAGAGGACAGGGAATTAACTTTGTAGCAATCAAAATGAGAGGTTGTGCACAAGCACTGAGGCTGCAGTAGTGAAATGAAAAAACAAGAATAATAATGCTCTATTTGGAACACTGTTGCTGATACATATGCTGAAGTAAAAGTAACTTTGGTTTTTCCTCTGCCTTGCTACTCTTCCTGCTTATTCTGACACTTGGTGGCTAGTTATAAGAACTCTGAAATTGTAACACTTGGGAAGATAAAACTAATAAGAACCTTTGTGATAGAACTCCTAAAGGTAGAATTAAAGCATCACGAGAGGCAGGGCTTAGAGAAACCTTCTCTTGGCTGACTTATTTTCTCAATGTCTTGTTTAGAGTTGAACCAGAATGCTGTTGTGGGTTTGTTAAACCAGGAAAATTATGGGTGATGGAATTCAGGTTTTGACCCATGAGTTTTACTTTCTGTTTTGATACAATATGTCAGTTTCATTGTTCTTGTTAGATTGTTGTTGTCAGTCTACTTGAGAGGGGAAAGGAGATCAATCTTGTTGTTCCTGGGAACGAAGTCCCATGGCGTTCTCCTATCTTGCAACAGATTTAGTTATTAGGGTTGCAAATGAGAATCTGCAGTTTGAAGCTAAGGCATTGGGTTTTTAAAGTTCAGTGAGAAGAAGTTGGCAACTTAAAGAATGTTTATGAAAACATTTTGTATTTCTGAGATGTATGGATGAGACAAATGCAACAAGAGGTTGAACTGTCTGTACATTCTCATCCAAGGGTGAAATGTGGCTGAAGTAATTGCAGTAGTAACCTAGAAAATTGGAGAGAATTTTTTTCATTCAGGTACTCCTGAAATATTTACATGTTGGAAAGCTGTATGTGTCACTGCAACTGAAGAACTAGGACTGGAGAAATGAGGGAACAAATTCAGTTAGACACCTTTTGTTTTAATGCCCTGTTCTAGTCACCAGGAAATAAGGAAAGCCTGCACTTCCTGAAAAGTTTTATATTTTAATCAGAACATAGTGCTAAAGACTTCTTTATCAGCACTGGCAGTATTTTGGAGAGGAAAATATTAAAAATGGAAAATGTTGACAGCGTTCCTGTATGTTGGTTATTTCTAGTTGATGGAATTTGCAGTAGGGCTGGAAATGGGTTACTCAAGCTCTGCTCCTTTACTGTTGCTCCACAGTAGCTAGAAAAATACATTGCCTCTTAATGAAAGTGAAAAACAGCTGCCCTTTTGCTGTGATTGTTCTTCTAATACATTTTTTTGTTCACTTTACACCTTCTCCAGAATATATACTGGAGAAGATTTGATTATTTAATTACTATTTTCTGCGCTTTTGAATCTGTTTCAATACTTTTATGAAGGGCAGAAGGAGCTGAATTCTGCATCATTCCAATTTTCTCTGTACTTCACAGTGGAAATAATGGGATCTAATAATTTTGGTGAAGGAAATACAACCAGTTTGTGCCTTGTTCCCTTACTGCAGTTTTGTGAAATACATCGCTTTGGTGAAACTGGAATAGTAAGACTGCCTGTAATAACAATTGCTGAAGTTAAAGAGACTTGCTGTTTTGCCCTACAAATGTAATCTCAAACTTCATGGTTCTTTATCTGCATCCATGCCGCACCCAAAATTAGACCCTAATACTTTCTCTCTTTGCAGCTCAGTCCTGGTTAGTTCTAGTGAGCACACATAATGTTTGCTGAGAGTAAAATCCACATGTTAATTAAGACTGACATTAATTTTAGTGCATGTGGAGTTACAGAGATACTGCAATAAAAAGTTACTATGAATCAAATTTAATGGCAGTGAAATCATGGAATTTAATCTATAAATTAATAAGTGGCTTAGATTCAGTAAGAATGCTCTTTCTGTTGTCTTCTGGATTTGGTTAGTTGCTCAGATTTGTCTGGAATCAATGGTATAGTTTGAGCATTTCATATAATAAAAGTAATGAATGTACTCCTGAAACTATTTTATATCCTTCCCATCCCCAAGCAAATGAAAGCTCTTACAGGATTATATACTAAAGAAAGTTTTAAAAACTAATAAGCACAAACTTCTAATGCTGCTTTCAGGCAGTCTTGGCCTGGGAGTTTGAGGTTTAAATTTCAGTGTAGTTACCTGACTAGGATGGAGCTGATGATATATCGTTGATGTGTATAGATAACTCTTAAACTAGATGATATCCTGCTATTAATTTAGTAACTTCATCTTTTTCAGACCTGATTTTTTAGTACAAGGTGTAGTATAACTTTTCTGAATGGTCATATAAGCACTGTTGGATGCAAAAAAACCCCCAAAACAAAAAACGTGAAAAAAGCTTTGGGACTTATCCATCTATGTTTATCGTTCAAGGTATCCATCTCGTATTGAGAAGATAGATTATGAAGAGGGGAAGATGTTGGTCCATTTTGAACGTTGGAGTCACCGCTATGATGAGTGGATTTATTGGGACAGCAACAGGTTGCGACCCTTGGAGCGACCAGCTTTAAGGAAAGAAGGGCTGAAAGATGATGAAGAATTTGTTGTAAGTGGCACATTTATCTTGTCTTTGACTCTTGTCCTACTTGTTTTCCTGCGTTGAATCTCCCTAGCTTGTAATGTTTAATTCATTTTAGTAAAAAATTCAAATTATTAAAATATTAATGATTAAATTTGTATTAAATAGGATTTTAAACCTGGAGAAGAAGTCCTAGCTCGTTGGACAGACTGTCGATATTATCCTGCAAAGATTGAAGCTATTAATAAAGAGGGTATGTATTCATGTATGGTCCATTGGTAAGGACTGTTTTCCTATTCTATGCTGTAGTCTGCTTAAAAAATTGACATGCATATAAAGTTTTCCTCATTGCCTCAGTAGTAAGTGAAAGCATTTCTATTCTAGGAAACTTAGTGGGAGGTTTGTCTTTTGTCTGTGTGTAATTAAACAATTGGAACTTCTCCTGAAAGACAAAACGCTTAATGTTTCCTCAGGGATGAGAAGAATGTTTTGTTACAAATACTTTGTACTAATGTTGATTTGGGCTAATGATATATTTCAATTTTCTAATTGTTTTAGAAATGGTAGGTCTCTTTAAAATTCCACTTATTGAAGAAAAACAATGGAAATAGGTAAATAAAGAAACAATTTAGATGCAGTACTTCACAGTGGAGATATTTCTAATGGACATAAGTAGAAGTTGAAGTTTTTACTGTAGTTTAAAGCAGATGAGGATTTGATTGTGCATTGGTTTCCATATCATGGCAACTTAAATATTACATAATCCACCAGTGAATTATGAGCAAAAATGACACAGTAGGTTAAATGTGCTTGAAATTGTCCAAGTGGACAAAGAACGACTTGTGTAAAAGCAGGGTTTCATTGAGGCTGTCATTTATTTTTATTAAAATTCTTGGTCCTGAATGTAAGTAGCACCTGGTTACTTTGTTCATACAGTCTACAAAACATTTTGCTAAAGCTTTCATAGCAACAAGGTGTGTTTGTTTGTTAACTACTGATAGTGATTACATCAATCCTCTTCTAGGAACATTCACAGTACAGTTCTATGACGGTGTTATTCGTTGTCTTAAGAGGATGCATATCAAATCTATGCCAGAGGATGCAAAAGGGCAGGTAAGAACACTTCAGCTTTGTTAGGTTTTATATTGGTTATTTTTTATAATATCTTGAATAAATGTCACCTAGCACAACTAGATTTAGATTACAGTCTTTATTTTAGGTCCTGCACTGCCTTGCTTCACCAGTTTTATGGATGATGCCCCAGAGTGTGCTGCACAAGTAGTCTTGCTGCTACCTGAAATGCCTAGCTGCCCAACACTCCATTGCTGACTAATCTGTTCCCAGAGTTTTGTCTTGTAGAATTTACAAGAGCAAGGGCATCCAGAGACTTTTTCCTCTGGTGTCCTTTCAGAAAACAAACTTTAGCTTGTCAGTAGGCTGTGCTACTGATTTATTTATTTATTCCCAGCCGCATCTCTGTTGTTTGCTACTGTGGTAGCTTTTTGCCCACATGTTCTTGTTAACTTGGCTGCTCTGTGGCGATTTTCTTCCCTGTATCAGAACTTTTGAGGATTCAGACAGATAAGTATTTCTTTATCTCTGATATTGTCCAGTTGCTGTTAAAGAAAAGCTGCTGAGTAGAAACTGAGGGAAGCTGTGAAGTAGCTGTGAAGTATATGATGTAGTCACTGGGCATATCTTCACTTGCAAAAGAAAACATCATTGAAAACTGTTACATGCTTTCAGTGGAAATACCATTGCATTTATCTTGCATGGTAACTGTATTCTCATAGTCAACGGGAAATTACTCCACTGAAATCATTCAAGACTGGGGGACAAGAAATGTGGAAAAAAAACTGTTTTTATTTGCTCCCAGTTTTCTTTAGAATACTCTTTCTAGCTTGACAAACAAAATCCAGGCATTTCATAATTAACTTTGTAACTACCCAGATCGTGACAAGGGCAGATAGATAAGCTAAATGGCTTGAAAGCATTTCTGTATCCTGGCCTCCAGATTACGGGTAGCTGTGTACTGGGATTGATCATCTATGCAAACAACACTGGAACTTTGTGCAGGCAACACTGCACTACTTAAACTGTATTAAACTGAGACCCATAGTCATGCTAACACTGGCTTCTTGCTGCAGTCTTATGATAACTCTGTTGAACCAGAATATAATATTTCAAACAATATTTTCAGTATGACAGTAAATTAGGAAGTTAGAATACTTCATTTTACTTTATAAAAATGAAAATTTGGGTAACGTGGTTGTGACTGAACTGAAATAGCCCTTCTGTAACAACTTTAAAAAGTCCCTTACTTGGTCCTGTGCTTTTTCTAGGGAGCTGTTGTGTCTGATATTGAGTTACTACTCTTAGGCCAAAAGCATTTTCAGCTTCAAAAGAAAAAAAAGTAAATCCATTTCTTAGCAACCATTTGGATGTCCAGACACGCTTGGTGGCAGTCCAGCTCATCTAGCATTTCTAATTTTTCTCAGTAGCTGAGAGTTATGGTGTTGGTCTCCTGCATCGCAGGGGGTGAATGTAGGTGGCTCAACGAAGTCTTGAGAAAGAGTAACGTGACCAAATTTACACTTTCTGAGATGCCTTTAGAATTTTTAAGTTGCCTTGCAGCAATAACAACACCAATTACGCTTTCTGTAATGCTAATTGATACTAGTCTTAGCATTTCATTTTGCAAAATTAGAGTTAGGCATGAAGTTCTGTAGCTTTCAAAGACAAAGATACGTTTTGTTCTGAAACATCTACATCATTATCCTATGGTCAAATGTTTGTTTTTCAGAATATTTTTGTGGTATTTTGGAATAAAAATGTGATTTAAGATTTGGTATGAAGATCAGTTATCTGAAACTGAGATTTGTACAAGCCTAGAACTCAAATGAATGTTTTTGGGGCTTTGTATTATTTATTTTATAGGAAGATATTTACTAAAAATTACGTAAATATAAAAAAAAATGCTAATATTATAATTTGATTTGAAAAATAATGGAGTTGGCAGATCCAAAACTTCATGCTTAATTTAAACCTGCCTTGGTTTTTGTCTGTTTCCAAAGAAAAAAAGATACATTTCAAGTAATGAGTGTTATCTTAAGATACTTCAAGTTCTAGGGCATTAGCTAATTTAACTAATGTAAGATCTGTTTGGAAGGTGTGTGCTAAGCAGAATTTGAATTACATGAAGAAAGAGTTATAGACTAGTTTAGTTAATTCTTTGATTCGAGCGTAATGTGACTTAAAGGAAGAGATTGTAAACACTGCAACAACCTATTTTTGAGTTGCAGCATAAGTGGGTTTTAATAAGACTCAGCTGTGAGTGTTGGAAGGCAGACTTTTTAAGGGGTGGAAAACATTTGTGTGGTTCAATGCAATGAGAGTTAGGTTACTCTGCAGATAAGTGCAAATTAATTGAAATCACACAGAAATGTGGGTAATGTAGTACAGAGAAAAGAAAAAAAGATGGGGATATTGAGACTGCCCTTGTGAGAGCACATATGAAGTATTTGGATAACTTACTTTTTCTGTTTCATGTTTTTTGTTTTATCTTCGATATAATTAGGCGCGCGAGAGGGAGCAGATAGCGCCGGAGCTGAGATTAGTGACGGAAATCGAACCAAAAGAAGTGAGTTTTGAGGAGGGTTTTGAAGGAGAGGGAGGGGACTTTGCACACAGAAAGAGAAAGCTGAGGAAAAAGCATGGATTTGCAATGGGGACAGAGGAAAAAAGAAGATGTGACAGACAATATGAGCCCAGATGTAGGTGGGGCAGACTTTTTAGAATCGAAAGGTGAGGGTAAGGATTCCAGGCTTGATGTGGAATCAGCCAGTCAATAGATTGATGATGCTTTATGTATGTGTATGTATGAATGTGTGGGCGTTGTGATGTGTCAGGAGAGGAAAACCATCTGAATCTTCAGTACTTGTAGAGAAGCGAAAAGGTGGTGGTTGTAGGCAGATGAAGGGAGAAGGATGTGTGTGTGAACTCTGCTATTGGCACAAGGGCTGGATTTTAGTAATTATTCTGGTTTTTGCCTTCTCACTGTTGCAGGTTTAAGGTTATGCAAAGAAATACTGTAAAATATAAGTGTTTTAGCCAATTGATGTCTAAGGCTGTTGGGTAATTTCTGCTAATGTATTTCTTCATAGTGCAATTTGCTGTGCTTTGATTTAGTGAATCTAATTAGCCTAATGACAGTTCTCAGTAGTGATAAAGTAACGTTTTGTCTTCTAACTACCATGTTCCATTACTTCTCTGCTGTCAATTTTCTTAGCTTACTTGAAAAGTGAATTTTAGTAAAAACAAAAAAAGGAAACATACCTTTTTATTTTTTTTAAAGTTATATGTATAAATGAATAACTTTTGCTGGGGTGAGATACTGTGAGAAGTTGGAAATCAGGCTGGATGGTGCAGTTACAAAGCCACAACCAATAGTCTGACGATGTCAGGACACAAGGGATCAGTAAAGAAAACTTCTCTTGGGAGGATTGGAGGATTTTGCTTTTGGTTTATTAATTTGTCATGTGTTCATATTTGGGCTCTTGGCTTTGTGTGTACTGAATGCTCTAGTGAAAAGTCCTGCTCTTAAAGGTTTACAACTGGTTTCTGTGATATGTATGATATTTAGTGTCCTGCTGTTGTGGTTGGTGGAGTAGGTACCTTAGAACAACCCTGAGGCAGATTTCAGAATTCATTGTGCATTAGGCTCCCACTTTTTTGTTAATTTTCTGTAAATTCTGAAAAAGGCACAAATGCATCTTTTTTAAAGGAGGAGTTCCTGTGCTTTTCAAAAGAAATATAATCACCATAGCATCTTGGATGCTAAATAGTTCTCACATGTCAGGAGCTGTGCAGCTGAGCAATCACCCTGTGGGAGTTCAAGGTTAAAAAACAGGAATTACCGGTGTCACTTCAATGCCTACATATCTATCCCAGAGCCAAGATAACAATGGACCCACAGTTTCTGGCCAATCCAGAACCGAAAAATTGTTGTGGTTGGAAGGGACCTCTTGAGATAATCTTGTCCACCTCCCTGCTCAAGGTTATCTTTGCTGAGTTTGAATTTACGTGTTAATTTAGACAAAAAGTATAACTATTGCCATAATTAATGTCTCTCTGCTCTGGCTTCTGAATGTTTAACCTTTTTTCCTTTGTTGTTAGATATGTCCTGCTACCCTTTGTAAGCATCATGTCTTAAAGAAAGTATCCAAACAGTGAAATAAGATGCAAACAAAAAACCCCTTCATGTTGCACCAGAACAGCTACTGTTAGAACAGGATACTTAGTTCTGCGCGGTCCTTGAAGCTCTGTATCTTTGAAAAGCTTCTGATTTTTAAGATGCTTAGCTTGTCTGAAAGCTAAAATGCTGTTTTGATGCAGGCTGCACTTCATCTGTTTCCCACCTTTATCATAAGATTCCAGTTCCAGCCATGTTACTGATCCTCTTCATCCCTTGGCCAGGGTACAGTGTAAGACTTCTACTCTCAGGTCTCCTAACTCCTCACCACCACAAATAGCTCAATCCTTTTTTTGTCCTGCTGGATGGGCAAGGCTCTGGATGGACTGGAGCTAATAAGTGTGCTCGTTTTGGCTGGCCAAAAAAGAGGTATGTGTGTTTTTGATTGACTATGCAGCTGGCAGTTAGACACGCTCTTTGCGGCTGGCATGTCACCAAATGGCCTTGGTAGTTGCCTGTTGCGTAAGCATTGCCAAAGTGCTTCCAAACTCTGCTACTGCTAGACTGAGTATGCATCTTGCATTGACAGTTTGGACACAGAAAACTTCATCTTAGAGGAATCAAAACTGATGGTGTTTCTGAGTACATAGCTTGTTGCAATGTAGAAGCATAGCCTATGGAAAGCAGTGATTTAAAAGTATTGAGCTATGGGAAAGGAAAAACATAATACAAGGAAAAATAATGCTTTGTATTTTATGTTATGCTTTTCTTGTACGTCAAAGAAGGCAAAGAAACCTCAGAATAAAAATTTTAAAGACTTATAATGAATGGGGGAAAAGTTGCACTGAAACAAGATTTATAAAATCAAGATAATTTATGTAACTTGCATGAAAACATAACAAGGAAACGGTCTAGAATAAAACTTAGTCTCTTCACAGTTGGGGATAAAAAAGTTTTAGTATTTGCAAAGTACTTACATGAAACTAAAAAAATAGTCTATATCATACCATTTTTTAGAAGTGTTAGTACAAATATACAAATACCCTTGTAGCCAAATTGTCATTAAATTATCATTCAAAGCACTCAGTTGCCTAATTTTTACTGATGGAGGATGAACGTGGTTACTGGGTTTTATATGGCATATAACTACTCCACGGAAAAAAATCTGTACTTTGATGTTATAGAAAATTTGAAAAAGTACTTCAGTAAAAAGGATCAAGTTAAAATTTTTGCAGTCAGATTGATCCCTGACGCTCAGGAGACATAAGGCAGGAGTCTGATCACTCCAAAATAGTGGAAGGAGTTTGGCACAGCCTTGGAAGTATTTAGCTCTCTCCGTTGATTTGTAGGTGGGTAGACTTCTATATGCTAAAACGTAGATGAATTTGGGCTGTATGTTCTGTTGTTCACTCCTTGGATTTTCCTGTATAGTCAAATAAGCCATTATCCAAAATGGCACAATTAGTACATTAAATATGGGTTATGAAATTCAGTCATGTTATAGAACACTTTATTGAAATTATTGAATGAAACTTGTAATATGTAATACAAAAAGAGTGCTATCTGTAGTTATTCTAGGAACACAAATATAATTAGAAAAGAATTGTCCCCGCTTTATCAATTTAATTCAGGAAGAACTCTGCCCGATCACACAGCTGGCTGGACCATGTTTTGAGTTGATTGTAGTTTTGAATGATAGTTAAATTCAAGCAACAATGGAATTGGTGTGTTTCACAGCCGGAAGGGTAAGAAAACTATCGTAGTGTTCTGGGTTTGGGAGCTTCTGGGTTTCTAATGCTAGGACACATAAAATAGACAGCAGGGAACATGTGCAGCCAGAATTCTATACACACACACAGTGGTTTTTTTGAACTTTTTTTCTTTTTATCCATGTGGCGTACTGGTAGTCCTTCAAGTTTATTTAGGCAATTTGGGAAACTTGTTTTACTACTCTTTGAGTAGTAACCATAAAAATAAATTTGACTGCTCTTGAGCATTTCTAGACGAAGTTTCACTGGGTTTATAAGTATTTTCTGTTTAAATCTCAGGCACTTTTTAATACTTACTTACCATGTTTTCCTTTTTGGAGGATTGGATAGCTTTGGTCAAAGCTGCTGCGGCAGCAGCAGCCAAGAACAAAGCAGGAAGTAAACCTAGAACCAGCGCAAACAGCAATAAAGATAAAGAGGACAGAAAATGGCTAAAAGTTCCTTCAAAAAAGGAAGAAACCTCAACCTCTACAATCATGCAGGAAGTCCAAAAAAAGGAAGAGGAGCCTACATCTAGTGACACATTTGGTAAAAACTAATTCTATAAAAGATAAATTAGATTTTTCTGTAATGTTGAAGTAGAATTCCTGTTGTTAATTTTGCAATTAAGTAAGAACAAGTATTTCTAGAGGAAGATGTCTCATTTGCTATTATGATACCTAAAATTAATCAGTTCAGAAACAATTTTTAGCAGATAAATCTAGTTCAGTCATCATTTACTACTTGTGCAAAACTTCTAACTAGCTGTAACAAGAACAGAACATAGATGTTGGTTTAATTACTTCATTTCACACTGCTGTTCATATGCCTGTGTCCGTGAGATAATCCCTGGTTCTGTTCTAAGAAAAAAATATTCCAGTATGGATGTTAAGTCTCTGTTCAGGGATGTTTGAAATTGTTTCTGGTTTGATAAGAATTTGTTCGTTTTTATAGTCTTTACTACTGCACTTCTCATAATATTGAGTAAAAATTAGAAATTTTGAGGTAATCTGTGTAATGCTTCAGTTTGTAATACTGAATCTTCAGAATGTGGCATTTGTATTTTTAATTGAATTTTAAAATTACTGCAATACTCTTAATAGCAGTTCGGAAGTACTTGAGTGTTTTGGATGTTGTATTTATGAAATGTGAGTTTATTAGATTTCTCCTCTCTTTAAAAGTAGGATTTCCTGTAGTGGATGTTCCAAAGATGGCCTTTGTGCAGGCAGAAAGCACGTTATCACACAAGAGGAAAAGTAATCTAGGCAACTCATTTCAGGCAAAGAGAGCTCGTCTTAACAAGATCACTGGTAAAATACTTTTTTTTTTATTACTGATTTTTTTTTTTAATGTAGTGAAATATACATGCTTATGTGTAAGGTACTAAAGGAGACTGATAAAAGCACAATCATGAGACAAATATTTACTACAGTCTTTTACTTGTTTGGAAATTTTAAAGGAGTCTATAAATGGTAACAAAATCTACCTTGTTCATAAATCCAGAAAATAGTCTCAGTCTTGACTTGGTTGTTTCAGTTTTCTAGGAAGGTAGCCATCCTGAACTGATGAGTTTCTTGCTTATGTTTTAACTCCAGTTGCACAATTTTCTTTGTTATGAAGTGAATTTGGGGTTTGTACAAGTTCTTAACATGGTCATGAGTTACATTGCGCTGCTGTAAATTAAAGTTGTTGTTAGCTGTGGAAAAGCTAAGAGTTTCTTCATAGTTAGTCATAATGTAAAACTGTTGCTGAAAACAGTTTACAATATTGTAATTTAGAAGTATACAAACCTAGCTACAAATTGAACCAGTGAAGATCTGGAACTTTTTTTTTTTCACTGTCTAAGACATTCATTCTCTATATTTATTCCTCAAAGCTGTTCAGGGAAAACAAGCAAACAGCTGTAGAATACATTTTGTATAGCAGAAGATGGAATAAGAGATAATAAGTCTTATATTTAAAAATTGAAAAATACATTTAATGCCAAAATTTAATAGACATTTACTTAAATGTGGAAGAATTATTTCAATTTGTATCCCACTTCCCCACAACAAGCAAATTGTGTTGCCAGCATAAATCATGTCAGTATTTAGGATGAGGTCATGTGTTAGGACCTGTGCTGGGAAAGTGTTTTTCAAAAACTGGGTGGAAAAAAGTTATGAAAAGTTTGCTGCCCCCAACCCCACCCCCCTGCCAAAGAGGGGCCCTTGGCCAGATGGTAGGATAGAAAAGCATTCCACTTGTTCCTCTAGTAAATATTTTGTGGTGAGCCTAACAAACTTTTGTATGCTATGGGTAGGAGGGAATTTGTTTGTTTGTTTATATAGTAGATAGCATATGGTCATTCATATAAAAAGTCTTACTTGTTTATATAAGATAAAAATAACCTAATTTACTAAACTGTTTGAGGGTGGTTTGTTTTTTTTTCAGACTGATGAGTATGATTCCATTTCAGTCTCTTAATCGGTACTTCAATGTAAAGGAGAAAATAAGTGAAATGGGCCAGTATGGAACATAATATGAAGGAAGCAGTCTTTAGAAAAAACAATTTTCTGCCTCCAGGATTTTCTTTCCTGGAAAGCTTCTTATTTGGTATCTAGTTTAGTTAACTAGGTATCTCATCAGTTAATTAGTTAATTAGGTATCTCATCAGTCTCATTTCTACTGTCCCTTGCCCATACTGCATACACCTTCAGTTAAGTCCCAGTTTAACTGCTGTCATGAGCAGAAGTGTAAGATATATACTAGTGATATATATTTATAGAACCCTGTTATTTCTTTCCAATAGTAGCAGAAGGTACCAAAACCAGCTGAAAAACCTATAGCTCTAGAAATTATATTTTTCTGTGCTTGTGAACAGATTCTCATTTCCTAAGGAGCTTTGCGAGAATAATAGCAGTTGGATGGGCTTGTATAGACTGAACTGAATATCAGAAAAGATAGTGTTGCAGCCATTGACTTTGTTATCATTCTAAAAACAGTGTCTGTCTCTGTGAAAGCGTACTCTGCTTGTAGAGACTATGTTACTGTTCAGTGAAAGTAAATGAATCCTTTAATTACAAGATGAAATTGTCATACTTGGTAGTTACTTTGTGTAACTTCTCAAATTAACACACTTCTGCAATTCATACTGAATAGGGTTTTTATTGTTGCATGTAATGGAATATTTTGGAAATATCACTGCTGATAATCAAACTTTCTTTGCTGTGGCTGGAGAGATGTACTTCGCTCGTTAAGAGACAAGCAGCAATATATTTTTTGATGTAAACCAGCTATTTAACTAAGTTTGGTATTAAATGTGACAGTGGTTTGACAAGATTCGATGGCAAGGTACATTTGGTTATTTATTGCTTAGAGGGATGGGGTCAGACGAAATTGTCAGGGAGACCCTCCTGTTGGGTCACAAGGTTCAGAAGGACCTCCTTTGCTTTCTAAACTCCTTCTCAGAGAGAAGTCTGGGTGTGGCTGGGTCCAATCCTAGTCCCAGACTTGGTTAATATTAATTATGGCTAAAGGATTATATGTGCACAATCAATCTAAAATATAACCTTAGTGAAGCTCCAAGTTCAGCATGCTATTAGCTGCTCACTGAGAATCTGTTATGGCAAGTAATCTCTCAGTCTTAAGGAGTAACCTTGAGGGATTTCCCTACTCCAGGGGAGATCCTGGTGTGCGTCTTGCCGCCGTGCAGGAGAGCTCACCAGGCTCTTGAGCTGTTCACTATGTATGGGGATAAGATGACTGACCTATAGGCATACATACATACCCAGCACAGGTCTTAGTTTTTTATAGATTAGCTTGAGTGGGACATTGGCCAGCACTGTGGTTGGGTAGGGGCATCACTGTAAATTAGCTCTTCACTGTTGTGTTATTTGTGTCCCCCAAATCCTCTTTGACCGGACGCATCCATCACGACTCACCATGGGTGGTTATCCCTTGAGCAGAGTTGTGGGAGAAGGTCAGGTTGGGTGTGGGGAGCACACTGTCACACTCTTGCTAGGGGCTTATTTCTCATGCTTGAAATACTTGTAAATTGTCATTTGTGTCTCTGGCGTGAGCTTTTAGAATTGAAGGAAGGTTGGGAATCATGCTGGTGTATCCATCAGAATGGCTACAAAAGAATCATAAAGCCCTGTAGCTGTTAGGAAAATAGTCATTTACCAAGTATTTTATGGGGAAAATGGAGCAAAAGATGTGGTTGTCAGAGGCCATTTGAAGGGAACTGTTTTCTGGATTTCAATTCAATATTTGTTGCAGAAGGTTCTCCTTGTCTGCCGCAAGGGCCACAGCTGTGTCTGGTGTTCTTTGCTCACCATGCAACAAAATCAAGTTGCTTTCTTTGCTCCTTTTTCTTCTGTTACTGCCACTGGGGGCAATTACATTTCCCGAAGGTGAAGGCGATCTCCTGCTAAGCATGTATTAATCTCTTCTTCCAATTAATTTTTGCCTCTGTGGGAATACTTGCTTCTACATTTCCTGCTGCAGTGGTGTTACCTAAAAGAAGAGATGACATCTGCAGCAAACTTGGAACAAATTACTTCTGGTTCACTAGGCACTCCATGCTTTTTGTTTGTTACGTGCTGTTACTGAAGGGGGGTGGTGAATCTGTAGTCCTGCTGCTGGAGTAGCTTGGGGAGTTGTTTGCCTTTCTGCAGGCATGCTAATTGGTTAGAAAGACACCTAATGGGGCAGAGAAGAAGGAAATAAGAAGAGTTATATATTCAAGGAGTCTGAGTTCATTTCATGCCTTTACTTTCTGAGTACTGAGTACCTAGATAGAAGTGAAAGTCATAGAATGGTTTGGGTTGGAAGGGACCTTTAAAGGTTACCTAATCAAATAGATCAGGTTGCTCAAGGCCTCATCCCACCTGACCGTGAACACTGCCAATTGATGGGGCACCCACAACTTCTCTGGGCAGCTTGTGGTTTGTAGAACCACAAAAGATGCCTTATAGACTGTAGCTTATTGTTTAGTATTTAAAACTCTACGTCACTTATTTTTTAAAATTAATTTATGCTTTTCATTGTAGATGCATGGTTGTCAGTATAAGGAACATTGCTAATTTTGCAACTTGGTTTAAACAGGGTAATTTGAGTCAGAATTATTTATGCAGAATTGAAATCTTACCTGATAATTTTATTTATGTGAATAAAAATAGGGCAAAGTTTCTATTTTTCAGTTAACCTATTTAGCTGTAGAATCAATTAAATAGCACCCCTTGTTATGGATGTGGTGTTCTGAAAAAGTTTACAACTACTTTCCAGTAAATCGAAGCATAGCTTAATCTAAGGTAAAGAGTAAATGGAAAAAAACCCACCTGGTATTTACTGTGGAATGCTCAAATGTGGTAGACCTGTAGTGAAATACCACATTGGTTTTTTGTATGCATATTTTTGTTGGGTTTTTTTAATGTCTAAAAGAGCCCAGGCTTCACTAATTTGTAATTCCTTGGGCATTGTGCACTGGGAATTAATTTTAAGCTTCCTCATATTTATGTTGCCCTGTCTTTTATAGATTATTTTTTTATAATAGTGATATTGTATATGAGTTAATGAATAAAGTGACATTTTGTGATATGTTTGCTCCCATTATGGTCTTTTTATTGGGGTAATTTGGGAGCTCCACTGTTGAGAATATTCATTTGGAATTTAAATCCCTTCTTCTGTCTAAGAAAGGTTTACATGTGTTAGAGTTAAGAAGTAGTAATACAAATTCTGATGGGAATTTCTTAAAGACTGGAAAGGGCAAAGATAGAAAAGGCTTTAAATAATTTTGATTTCTTGGTTTACTTAATTATCATGGGCTTGGCTGTAAAGCCCAAGCACTTGGGCTTTAAAAGGATGGTGAGGCATTATTTTACAATTGATAATTTTATTTTTATCTTGTTAGAAGTACTACTTGTGAAAGGGCATTGTCGTGGGAATGTCCTTTAATTTTTTGTTTCTTCTAATTTAGGGTGTTTAGCTTTGTGTGGAACTGTTTCAGAGAGAATTATGTTGTAGATAGAGGCAGTTCATGTTTCTTGTCTCGCTGTTTTGCTTTGTTTTCCCCAAATTTTGTTGCAAGCTGCTTCTAACTAAAAAAAAACTCTGCAATTTTTCTCCTAAGGTTTATTGGCATCCAAAGCTGTTGTTGCGGATGGTGCTGAAAAAAAGGAAGGCAACAAAGAAACAGCTCCAGTCCTGGAGCAGGTATGAAATGGTAGAGTTTGATTCTTTTGCAAGGTTCCCACTGGAGTGTGCCATGGAGATATAGTACCTACAACATTAAAATTTGCCCCTTCAGATATAATAGGGAACTGAAAATTGATCTTATGTTTACATTTCTGGCAGAGCCAGAATTATGGAATTTAATTGTCTCTAAACACAGCATTGACTTGAATTTTAGTAACGAGTTTTTGTGTTAGAAAAAACAGGAAACAAAAATGAAGTCTCCATGCAACAAACGAGGAGACCAGTGTTCCAAGGTCCAGTTTTATAGCTGGAACCCTGTGACTGGCTTAGGAAAAGGCCCTTACACAAATTTGACTTGTGTTTGAAACAGGGTTTTTGACATCAAGTAGAACTTCTTTTAAAAGAAGAAGTTTCTTTTATATTGTAAGAATTTGGTGTTGTAGGCTTGTATGTGTTTTATGAACTGCTCAATGAGCCATACATTTTGCAAGGGTGTGTATTTTAATAAATACAAAAAAGAAACTTTTAAATAATGTTAAGGGTCTGATTTTTAAACTTGCATATTTGCAGGACCTGCTGCCATTTTATCTTTGACTTTTATTGTGTTTAGGCATTGCTGGACTCCAAGCTGTGCATTATCTTGCATATTAAAAGGGCTGAATGCCTAAGCACAGTAAAGCAAGCTAAGGATGAGCAGTAGTCTTGATTCAGGACATCCTTGTTTTCCAGTGATTTAAATCAGAGCCTTAATGTAGTTTTAATACAGCTTTTTTGTATTCATTTTCATTGTCTTTTAACAGCAGCATTTGAATAAAACAGCCTTGCTGCCCACGAATCTTAAAGCCCCGGCACACTCTATGAACACTCCCTACCCTAGACTTTATTTGATATTTTGGTTGTACTGGTTCTTTAGAGCTGAAATATAATTGCATTGCTGTGGTTTTTCCATTGACACTGCATTGGATGCGAGTCCTGTCAATGGAACACGATTTTCTGTTTTTAATGCTGTCACTGTAACGGCCAAGTGAGCCACTACGGTGTCAATGCATTGACTGATAATTTGCATCAAGGTTTACAATGTATTGACATGACATTCCATTTCTCAAATTTTTGCATATTAAAGATGCTATGATTTTATTGCTCCTGTGTGTGATATTTTCAATGTGCAAAAAACTGTGAAATGGCTTACAGCATGTTGTTTTGGGAAGAATCATTACAATGTAAATCTTACCATGCAGAATCCCATTGCAGTGAATGGGACTTTGTGGTTTACATAGACTGTGTATGCAACAGTATAAACTACAGTGCATATTTACTACAAACTTTTTTGTTACTTCTTAGACTTAGTAACTCGGCTGTTTCTGTTTTACTGATTAGATATTTAAAAAAAAAAAAGATGTCTCTGTCGTTGTTTACATGCTAATGGTCTGAAAAACCTCATTTTTGGGAATACTAGTTAAGCTCCTTTAAAGAGGCATCTAAACTCCCAAATTGTCCTTTTCCTTTGCTTCTAACTAAAACCAGAAACCTCACAACCATTTAAATGATTAACTCTGTGGGGAGGAAAATTTTTAAGCTTAAAATTTTTTTTGCTAATTTCGTGCTCAAATTCAAATGAAAATGGCCGAGTTATAAACCTCCCCAAAAGGTTTTCCAATAGCAAAGCTGACATTCCTTAGAGGTTTTGTCTGCTGCTGCTATAAAGTTGAATGGGTAAAATATCTTGTAGGGTTTTTTTTCTAATGTGATACGGAACATGGTAGAAGTATTCAGGCCAATAGCCGAAAACTGACTTTGTTGATGGAAGTTTATTTTATTTATATTTATATACTTTTAGTTTACAGTTGTTTTAAACCCAAAACCTCAGACGATTAGTTTCAGATACAGTAGTTTATTTAACTGTATTAGGGTATGTCATGTTATATTTCCTTTTGACCAAGACCTGATTAGATGAATAACATTAATTCATTAAGGTTTTTAATGTTAATTTGTCCTGTTAAGAGGTTAAGCACCTTATCAAAATATTAATTTAATTTTTTTAATCTTGTTTAAATAACTTTGTAATTTGGAAGTAATGGATGCTGTAGTAATGTCTTTCACATCTGTGAAGATGAACAATAAAATTGTTTATTTACAAGTTATGACTCTAATTAATTTCTGGTAATACCTTTCATAACCAGCATAGGTATACTCTACAGTTCATGGAACATTTTATTTAAATGAATAAACTGCACTTAGTACATGTGTAACTGAGTTATTCAAGGTAGAACTGGTGTCTGCTGAATGGGATGTTTTGCACCGGATCCTTACATGATAATTCCAGCAATCTATTCATGTAGCGTTCAGGGGTACCTTTTTACAGATGTAAAATGTGCACTTGAGGTTTTTTGGTTTGCCATTTCTTTTTTTTTTTCCAGTGGAACATGGAAAGTTCCAGTGGAAAATCAAACTGTGATTTATAACAAAACCCAATAATACCCTCAAATGATCAAAGATGTGATGTTTTTTAGTTTGGATAAAGAGGTGCACACATTCTAGAAATATCTTTCTACTTTCTTAGTTATGGTTTTATTAGATGGTACCATGCTATGTGATGTAACTGGGGGAAGGTTTAAGAAATCACCTTCAGATATAGTAGTGTGCCTTTATTGGGCAAGTTGTAACACATGCACAGTTTATTCAGTAAAGTCGGAAGATCTTCCTTCCAGTTAAAAATCTAAAGTGCTGATGTCTGTCAATGCATGCTAATTGTCTAAAAATAATGCTTCAGTATGTGTACTAAGGATGAAAATTGAAATTGGAAAGCTGCATTATATCTTGATTTTTTTCCTTTTTTCATCAAAAACTGTTTTAACTCTTTATCTACTCGTTTTTCCCCAACAGTTAGCAATCTGTTTAACCCTGTGGTGCTAGAAGTTGTGATTTCTTCATGTGTTTGCACAAACATATAATGTGGTGAAATCCAGACTCCCAGCACTGAAAGGGGTTGTGTGAGAGTGTTCAGTATTTGGAAACTTTCTATTGTTTTCAGACATTCCTTAAAGGAGCATTATCAACTTTTTCAGGTTCATCTTTAAAAATGAAATTCATATTAAAGTTGTCCTGTGGAACTTTTAAATTTTTCTTATAGAGTCAGGGAAATGATTGCAAAGGGAAAATCTTGACAGCCTTTTTTTTTGCTTGCTAATGGCTGTGCAAAAGCCTGTTGGAGTTCAACAAGCATCATCCAGATGCTGCTAGTCATATATTTTAGTTTTGGGTAGTCCTGCAAGGAGCAGGGAGCTGGATTCGATGATCTTTTCAGGTCCCTCCCAGCTTGAGATATTCAATGATTGTAGACCAGCGTGTGTATTCTGGCTTGTAACAAGTGTTCTCCATCTTCTACTTTGAGACAGCACTGATAGTCCTGGTCTACTGAAGATGAAAGAGACAGAGAAACTAAAAAGACTTTGGTGAATTTTTAAAATGGGGATGGAGGAAAAAATGTTTTGTTCTCAGGCTTTTTGCAGGTATTTCAAATAGTATAAAATAAAGGGTGTTCTGAACACTGAAAGTGATAGTGCTCCTTTAAAAGCAAAAAAAAGTTTAATGTGATGCATTTTAAATAGTTTTAATTTGTATTGAAAATATTGTTACTTTGAAATGTGTTTTGAATACTAAAGTTGCTTTTAAAAGATCAAAATAGAATACAAGAACTACAGCGAAGAAACTGAAATAAAAGTATCAATTTTTTATTATTTATTCAGGAGATTTCACCTAAACCACAAAGTCAGAAAAAAAATGAAGCTGATATTAGCAGTTCTGCCAACATTCAGAAACCTGCACTGTTATCCTCAACTTTGTCTTCAGGAAAGGCTCGCAGCAAGAAATGCAAACAAGAATCTGGAGATTCTTCTGGGTGTATAAAGCCCCCTAAATCACCACTTTCCCCAGAATTAATACAAGTCGAGGATTTGACGCTGGTCTCTCAGCTTCCTTCTTCTGTGATAAATAAAACTAGTGAGCACAGACATTTTAAAAAAAATACCGTAATTACTTATAAGAGATATACAGAATTTTTTGGGGGTTATAAATGGCTATTGCTTTGAAAAATGAATCTGCTTTAAATAAAAGGTCCAAGCGGGAGAATCAGGGGTAGCTCAGTATTATAAAAATCACCTAATAAGGCATATGAATTACTCTACTGGAAATAATACATTTAAATAATACATTTATATTTATAAAGTCGTGGCTTTTAATGGTTGGCTTTCCCTCCAGTTTAAATCTCCACATTAGTATTAACAGTGATACAGGAAAAATCAAACCTCCTGTCTGAAGGGGCCTGATTCATTAAAAAGAAAAGAAGTGCACCTTGGTTGTGGATCTTCCCTTCTCTCAGAAATTCTGCCCTCAGCAGGCTGCTGTGCTGTACCTGTTGTTGGCTGTGGCATTCTTCACCTTAGGTGATATTTCCTGCAAATATGATGTGAAAGAGAAGATGGGTTCAAGATGTGTGGTGGGCAAATCTAAAAAAAATCGTGGTTTTTTGTCTCAGAAAAACACTATAGGTGTTCAGCTTCTTGATACGTGCAACTGATTTGCCAAGTACCAAAATATTGGTTATCAGAAGAACAGGGAAAGTTTTATGCTGCATCCTTAAATATGCTATTTTTATTAGAATGATTTTTTTTTTCAAGATTACATTAGATTTTTACTGTTGGTTACAGTCAGGCTCTTTGTTGCCTGCCTCATAAAATGAGGAGGCCAAGAGTTGAAATAAATGTGGGTTCCAGTAAGTCAAAAGCTACATTTTTGTTTCACTTTTAGAATAGTGATTGAGGATGGAAGACTATACCTGCATCGTGTGTTCTCCTTAACCTTGATTTGATATTTTCCCATAGGAGTGAAGTTTCTCATAATCTTTTCTCACACATAACTTTAAATGAATGGGAGAGGGAGGGATGCAAATTCAACCATCTTTATTTGTTCAGGCCACCCTGATATAAATTGTATAATATTAGCAGTCTTCTATATTGTAATATGCCTTCCCTCCCTTCCCCTAAACTGATGGTAAGTAGTTTTCCTTGGGCATGTTTATAATTTGGATTAAGTTAGACTTCTCTGTAGTGATGTTTTAAAAATTAGCTAATTTAAAAATTGGTTACTTAGATCTTGTTAGTACTCTCACTTAATCTTTGGCTTCTGAGTCTTCGCCACCTCTAATGGAAATTTAATTTTGCTGCATATTTATTTTTAAATCTGTACATCTTTGACTGTAAAAACTGCTTAAGAAAAGGAGAGAACAGTGATTTGCAGTGTGATGATGACAAATGTTTTCTAAGGCAAAAGTTTGTGAAATGGGGTAAAATTGGAGAGGTGTAGGAGAGTATGGGGTTTTTTTTTTGTTTTTAATGAATCAGGCCTATATTAACCTATATCAATTGCCCTTCCTCTTTTTTAAAAAAAGCAAAAGTATGAGGTGCTTGAGCCTTCTTACTGTGCATTTGAAATGTAGTTGGAGTATTGATATCAGGTTAGCAGAAGATGGGAGATGGGATATAAAATTAACCACTGCTTTTGATTTATTTTTTTTCAAGTTGTATGTTACCACGACCCATGAATTTTTAGATCTTTAACTGTGATCATTTGTTCTGCTTACTTGTTAAATCCTATTCCCCCTTCCGCTATAAGTAGCCTACTCTCATGGGTTATCTGGGGGGGTTGCTTATTGTAAATACAGTATTTGCCTAAAACAACAGCCTTTATCAGTGGGGAAGTACATACCCCAATAATGTATAATAAGCAAAAAGCAGAATCCTATCATGAGCATAACTCTTTTTTTGCTCCTGGTAATCACCGTTTTTAATTTTACCAGTTCTGCTGTGATTACCAGCTTTGCAAATAAGAGCTATTTAAAGCACTCCCCGTCTTTAGATCTCAAATACTGCGGTAAGATTATGGTCTATCTCTCTGCTTCATGAACATTGAAAGATCTCTTTTTAGGTCCATCACAGCCAGTGAATTCCCCTAGATCCTACAAACATAGTCAACGGAGAAGAAGATCACAGCGTTTAGCCACTTGCTCCTTGCCTGATGATTCTGTAGAAAAAGTTTCTTCTCCCTCTTCAATTACTGATGGAAAAGTGTTCTCCATCAGTGGTCAAAACCAACAGTCATCAAAATTGGAGGGTAATGTATCTTAATCTAATAAAGAACTGCCCAAGAGAAATTGAATCATAAGAATTAGACCTTTCACAATTTTCATCTAGTGGGGTATTTTGACTTACTGTAGCTAAAGCTGTTCCTATGTTATGTAACGCTACAATCCAAACTGTTATTTCTTGGACCTGTGTATCTTTTTTAATATTACATTTTTTCTTTTATGTAGTACCTGATGTTGCTCATATGTCACTTGAGAAGCGTGGACCATGTCTCCCTCTTGACTTAAGCCGTAGTTCGGAAGTTACAGCACCACTATCCACAGAATCCACTTTCCGTAATGAATATCCCAGTAAAGACAAGGAAGATATTCAGATGATTACATATCTTTCTTCCAAAGCAGTAACTGATGGAAGAGTAGCTACAGCAGCGTCAGGTAAAGAGATTCAGTATACAACCAGTTAGGCTTATAGTTATAGGGTTAAAATGTGTATGTGTTCAGTCACACAGAGGGGATGCTTTTTGTTCTCCCTTTCTGCACACTCACAAACCTGCTGCTCTTCCTGGGCTCCATCCATCTGCATATTCTTCGTCTTCCACTAGCTTTGAGCTGCATTAACACCTTTTCTCACACACTTAAAGGAGAACCTGTAAGTGTGGAATATAAAGAGTAGTATTTCTTTCACAAATATTTGATATTGTTAGAACTTGTAAAAAACATCATAAATTATTTTTACTAACATACTAATATATACCAAATCTAGATGTACTCATTGATTCTGTGGCTTCAGCTTTAAAACTCAGCATTTTGCAAGGCATTCAGCATTCCTCTACTTTTGCTTCTGTTTGCAGTGGAAATTTTGTCATTTGCTTGCTACAAAATGAAAATATTTCTGAATAATCCTCTAAAACCTATATAAACTTGGGTCACTCTCACAGAGTTATCATAGAGCCTGGTACTGGAACTCTGCTGCCTTTCACTTTGTAAGAGTTTACTGGCTACTGTGATTTAAGTGAATTACTGGATTGAGATAATTAAGTGTTTTGGGAAAAGATTTACATAGTGATGGGGTTGTTTTCATCCAGTGTAAGTTAGGTGTCCATATATTTTTGTCATAAAGAAGTGTCTTATGTGGGTGAGTATCATACCACTTTTACATGTCTTCCAAAAATGAATTCTCTCACAAGCCTTCATTTGGTTTGGTTGTTTTGTGGTTTGGTTTTTTTTTTTTGTTAAATGAGAAAATTGTTTGAAAGAAAGAGGAAGGGAAAATCAAGTTACTGTACCCTGCTGGGGAAGTGTTTTGTTAAATATGATTAATGGAGGATATAAGGGAGAACAACATGCCCTTTAGATTATAGTCATGACACTCAAATTATAACTTAGTCTTGTTTGAGGGGGGGAGAAAAATAACAAGTTTGCATTCAGGTGACAGTAGAGCTGCAGTGCTCGATAGCGTAGTGAAGCATTTTGTTTAGTCTGTACAGCCCCTTCTTGGGTGTCTGCTCATACAAGCTCCCTCCGAGAGAGTAAGATGATTGCTTCATGGAGTTGTGGTGTCACTATTTAACCTGATGTAGCAAAAATCGAGTAGAATTCTTGGATCAATACCACGTAGATTAAAATAGATCATTGTCATTATCCTTTCTCTCTCTCAAAAAAAACAAAACTACCACCCTATTAATCTCTTAAACTAATTTGTCAAAATAAGGGCTATGGGAATTTCTAATGAGCTGTCACTTCAGCTTTTGAAAATGCTACTTAATTTCTCATGTGAAACCACGTGACGGTCTTGGTTTGCCTTTGATACATTACATAGCAGTAGAATCACAGATTTCTGGGAAAATTAATTCTGTAGACAGACGTCCTTATCTCATATCTTCTGCCACTAAGAGAAGTACTTTGGGGAGGTGTATATTTGCCCACTCATAGAACACATTCATAAAGGAAACTAACAGCTTCCAACTGCCATCTGTTTCTTGTTTATTAGAACTCATTTCAGTTACTAGGAATTTATCTTCTGGCTGTTCTGGTACGTTTTCTGGATCATTTAATGCGTAGCTGGTAAATGCTGATGGATATTTATTTTGTTGTCCCCTTTCGTCATGGGACTGGCTTGGACACTGCGTGAGCTGCTTCTAAACCCCCCATCCACGAGTGCACTTGTACCTGTTGGTTGAGCTGGATTTTGATCTTTGCCAGAGCTGAGTCTTATTAAAGAAATAATATATTTCATTTATGACTCAAAAATATCTGATACATCCACATGCTTTGTGTCAGGGGAAACCATTTCTTGACAAGATAACCTGGTATTACTACTTGAGTAATGGGAAGATGCAGCACTTAAAACAGTTTATACTGTATTTGGAGCTTAATGGAGCTTTTTTGGGGATCTACATAATTTTAAGAGTGATGAGCTCTCAAGGAACTGATTTGCCACCTACCTTTTTGTCTTGGGGTTTTTTGCCTTATGGGCAAATTTGTCTTTTGTTCCTAATTTTCATGTATTAGTTTTCCTCCATGCAATAGAACTCTGTCTTGAGCTTTCATACTGACTTTTATCCAAATGTTAGAAGTTTTCAGAATTATGCAGCCCAGCCTCCACTTGAGCAATATAAGTTTTATGGCTTAAAGTCTTATCTAAGCAGTCTGATACTTTTAATTCAGAAATTATTCATAGAAAGTTTTGGAGACCATTGCTACTGTTAGTAGCATCTCTAGGCCTCTGTAACTGAAGTTCACGTGTCTTTTGGGTTCATCTCAGGCTTCTAACTCTAGTGCAACTTGTTTGTCTCCCTTCTCATATTCTAAGAAGAAAAAGGAAAATGTAGCTTTTCAGTTCAGGTTTGAATAGCTTGTCTTGTATTTGCTTTAGAAGACATCTTTTTACTTTTGAAATAGCACAGGTTCTCATCATGTTACTTAAGCACACGTAATTAGACCAAATTCTTGCATGCTTCAGGAGAATAAAGTATTTATCACTACTTTTCCTTTTCTTATGAGCCTCTTTAAACAATGGCAGGCTAATATATTAAGGAGAAGTGCCCAAAGCTTTCCTTTGTCATTCCTGTCGATGCTTGAAATATTGAAAAAAGTTAATTTACCTTATGCAGGAACATATGCCTACCTCAGTGTAATTTAATATACAGCATTGTTTAGGATATGCATTGTGTAGTCTATAGAGATTACAATTTGAAAACACGGGTGTAAAATTCAGACTATTCTGTAATTGCCTGCTTTTTTTAATCTGCAAGAACTATTTTTAATCTATGTCCTTTTATGATGCTTCTGCTGCCTAGATTTTATTGGTACAGTCTAAATAGGTCTGGTCTTCTAGATTTTTGACAACACTGGTATTTGCTAAGTGTGCTTAAGTTGGACCTGCTGTCTTCATAATCATTGAAATAGATACTGTAGTTTTAGAAATTATGGAGGTAACATATTTAGCCTATTACGATCCCATCCCTTCAGTAAGAGAGCCATACCATTTTAGACTCAGAGGTGCAATTTGTGGCTTTGGAAGTTTAGGCTTCTGATGGGGAATATGGGTCGAATCAATTGGAAAAATAATTTTATGTTGTTGGAAATTATGCATTTCAATCACTACTTGCTTCAAAAGATACTAACTTGGTGTTTTCACAGCGGGGAGGATGAGGTGCACTGAAATGACGAAAGCAAAAATGCCAACTTGTCTCTTCCTAATAGTGGCCCAAAAGCACAACGATCAATTTCTGCAGTCCACAGGCTGTGTGGAAGCACTGACAGCACTGTGGTAGGCACTGGTACGCTACCAGTTCATTCTTGAACAGAGGTACTGCTTTGCCTGAACTGGTGTGTAGACCTACTTGTGATCACCCCATACTGCACATGTAACTAAGAATCCTTTCTTTCATTTGTTAAACAGCTTAAAATGTAGATAACTGGCTTTTTGTCACTTACCCTTTCGTAGGCTTTAAATTCAGTTATCCTGAATATATGCAAAACGCTGTAGTTTTCCAGTTCTGCCTACATGAAGTCCAGATCTTTCTGACAGTGTAATTTTCTTTAAATTCCCAGTCATTTATCTTGGTTTCTGTAACTGTACAGCATTTGTGTGTGTTTAACTGTTACATATTGAGTAAACAATTTCAGCAATGAGTCTAGGCTTTAAAATTTAAGCAAAGAGAGAATATTGTTACATTTACTAATATAACAATATCCTGTTTATAGCAGTAATGTTACCCTTTTATCATTAGCTCTTATTTCCTCTTCTAGCTCAGTCTAGATGATTTTGCTAGTAGGGTAACATTATGTTAACTGTGTGGGAGAAATTTGCACTTCTGCTAAAAAAAAAAAACACCACCAAATACTTCTACATAATTTTATTGAGAACAGTTTATTGCAGCAGGAAGAAGCAATGGCCAAAGTGCAAATTTTTCAGAAAATGACATCAGTAGGTTGGTTTTTGGGTTTTCTGTGTGGTTTTTTTTTTTTAATAAACTCTTGCCAGTGTTACTGGTTACCCTGCTTTTAAGAGGTATCTAGTGAACTAAAGCTCTTGTTA
Organism: Gallinago undulata; assembly: GCA_026546715.1. NCBI lineage: Eukaryota > Metazoa > Chordata > Aves > Charadriiformes > Scolopacidae > Gallinago > Gallinago undulata. The sequence continues at coordinate 144,520,427 of JAOTQQ010000012.1, forward strand.
CTCTGGAGCTATTTGTTTTACACTGAACATCTATTGACAGGTTTATGCCCTAATTTGAATCTGTGCCCCCTGATTCTTGGGGTAGGTGGCTGAAGGCAAGCAAGAACCTTTCATGTTCTCATCCTTCCTAAAGATTGTTTTGTGCAGGATCTGGTATTAAACTGTAATATGTATTTAAAGTGCATTTAGATAAAAAATTCGTCCTGTGCACCGGGAATTCCAACCAACAAATTAATTACGATAGAACCGTGAATTATGCTGGTCATGTTATGATTTAAGCTGTATATTAACGCAGATGATGACATTTCTATTATTGGGCAAGTTGAGAAACCATAAAAAGCCACGGAATAGAATATCATACAACAAAATAAGTTGCTTCATGTTGGTACGATTTATTTCGATTTGCAGTAAGCAGTACGGCTGAACGCCTGTCTGTGCTGTTGCGCTTGTGGCAGGGTGTTCTGTGCCTGCGCTCGCACGAGGGGCTTGTGTCACTTCTCTGTGCCAGACCAGCAGAGGTAGCATTGGCAACGTGGCACAAAGCAGGTTGGAAATTACTGTGCTTTGCATATTTTTTTTATTTATTTTTTTAAAATCTGAAATGAGTCTTCTGGGCATAAAATTGATCTTAGAACAGTGACCTAGTCTGTAATTTATCAAGTCTAATCTTTAAGCATCTTTCTCTCTGCTAAGTGTTAATTGTAGACCTCCCACGCTTCGCTGTGTGGGAGGTGGCTGACTAGAGAGCAGGAATTCCTCAAGAGGAATAAAATTGCAATTAAAAGTAACATTTTAAAAAAATATGGTTGTATTTCCATAAAGGAAAATTTTTATAAACTAATATTTTTCTTGCAGTATTTGTTACTTGCCCTTTACACTGCAATTTGTCTACCTTGGTCTAATTTTGTGGTTACTTGTAAGGCATAGTGATTGCACAGTTGAAAATTAGACTTTGCAAGCCTTAACATTTTATTTAGGATTAAGGATTCTCAATTTAGAATGATTTCTGATTAATAGAAGTAATAGCCAAGAATAACACTGCAGTGTACACAGGCATAATAGTAATTTCTCTCTTCATGTTGCTATAGAAAAACACTTTGGAGAGTTCTGTCATTGAGATGGATGTTAGTGTGACTGTAGCAGGTTTCTGCCCATTATAAATGTTCCCTCAAACAATTACTCAATTACCAGGTGATTACTTTGTCAGATGTGCTTCTGTTGAAAATTATTGTGATAGTGAAGTTTGTTGTGTTGTGGCAATCAATAGCAGAGCACGTGTGAATGCCCGAGGTCAGGATTTCTTCTGAATAGTTTGAATAGTTCTAAAAGGTTAAATACTAATCCATCTAATATGGAGACTAAAGTTCTCTTGAGATTGTTTGGATGGAGTATTCTCACATCTTTTCATCAAAAAGGCAGTGACCTGACCAAATTATGTGCATTTGGGCGATCCTTTTGTGTTCTTTTTAGAAACGAGACAAGACGTTGATAACATGATGATGTAGAGAAGTGTCACTTTTTTATTTTGCTGAGGTGCTAAAATATACTCGTTGCTCCACAGATGGCAAAGCAGTTCAGTCCTGTAACAGAGACAAACGTTAATTAGGAAACCCAGGAAAGGAATAATTTGAATAGCGCTTTGTGTGGATGACAAGTATCCCAGCAAGCTTAAGTCAGCTTGAAACACAGACAAAGGCAAGAGCCTGAATAGTAGACCAGTCCTGAAACAGTTATGGTTCTTAGGTGAGATGGTTGATTTGAAGGAGTGAAAAGGCTCAGGTGACCTCAGCCAGGTCCTACAGCTTGTGTCTGTTTCATGTTAGAAGCCAGAATGCAGAACTGAGCAGGTGCTGCTGGCTGGATGGCATGGTATGATGATGTCTTGCATTCCCACAGCTGGGACCATCTGGTGTTACAAAGTGCTGTGTGGGGTGGTAGGAGATGTACTGTAACTTGCTATTGCTCTGGCTGTCCCTGCGGCATTCTTGCTCAGGGGCATTTTGGTTGTTCCCCTGGGAGGGACTGCCTGGGAGCTGGGCTAAGTTTCAGGGAATACCAGTGTTGTGTCCCAGTAGAGTTGCATTGGACTGTCCAAGCCTGGGAGGCCTCCTTATGGAGTCAACAGTCAAACCTGAGGCGTTGTTGCCTTTTCCCCATAATTTTATGACTGATGAATTTTCTAAGTTATCTTAACACTGCTTAATTAAATGTTTTTTATTGTTTTATTACTGAATTTTTTTTTATTAAAAAAAAGAAAAAAAGAGGGATATCAAAGAACCCATTCCAGATCACGTTCATATTTTGTTTTCTTTAATATCTTGAGCACTAGCAGGTATTGTTCAGGACTTTATTTGGTTCAGCAGTGTAACTCACAAATGTTTTTTTACATGCTGATGCTATTGTTGAATACTCCCTGGCTTGAGAGACATAGAAGGTGACTGGTGCCTCCAAGTGTTTAGAGCTGAACCCCTTAGGGCTTTGCAGAGCTGCATTTTTGAACAGTGTCCACGGCATGGACCTGAAATGTCCTCAATGGTCTGATGAAGATTAAGCTTTCCTAATTGCTTTAAAATGAAACTTAAGGCTCTCACAATATTGATGAATGCAGCAGTAGAGAGTTTTGAATGACCTCAATAATGTTATTTATAAATGACTCTTATTCTAGTTTGATTATTTGAAAATTCCATCGTCCTGTTTGATTATAAATATTACCAATGAAATTTATAACTTCACAGTGTTTTTTACCATGTTATTTTGCAACTTGCATCAGATAAAGATTAAAAAACACCTATTTCATTGAATAAACTTTTCTGAATTAGTGTACGATCAGAATTGTCAGTACATGTTACTGAACTCTGACAAATTATCACAGTGTTTTGCATGTAATTTGAATGTGGATTAAATATACACGTGAAAGACAGTAAATGATTCAAATAACATTAAAATCAATGTAATGCAATAAGTAGAAATGTAAATTTTATACATAGAACTAAAAATGTTGTACCGGAGCTTAATTTGAGTGTTAATTTAAATGACACTGACAATGTCAGCACCTTTAACCCTTACTATTGACATGGGTTTCTATTGTAGTGAAATAAAACGGAAACAAAAAGGCTTAAAAATATACTTTAAATGGTACAATTATTTTAAAAGTGAGCGCAAATTCCAAAACAGACAAAGAAACCTTCTGTGGCATGTATTGTCTGGTATATAAGACTAATACCTAGGCATTCGTATGTAGTAATTATATGCTGAGTGTGATGATATTATTACCAATACTTGACATTTCAGGGATCTGACGCAGCCAGTGATCTTGCTGCAATCCTTATGGAATGCCTAGTAAATCTGTCTTCTTGTTTTCAGCACCCTCGTCCCATGTACATGCCTTGCATCTGGAAATGCCTTTAACCAATAGTCTAAAGTTACCCAAAGGGAATAGTAAAAAAAAGAGGTCTTCCACATCAGTGAGCTCTGAAGGGACAGAGATACAGTGCTCTGTGCCCATAAAGGAGAAATGTTTTGAGAGTCTGAAGGAGAAAATATTAAAGAACGTGATTGAGAAGGACAAGCACTCAGAAGTTGGTAAACTACAATACTTTTTGTTTCCAGTGCTTTAGACAATAAAAATAATCATAAAGTGAGATTAAGAATGATTGTATTGTTTGTATGTTTCTTATTAGCATGTACCATTAGGTCTTTTTACGGTCTAATGACTTTAACGAGAAAGTGGGTCATCAGCCAGACATTGCACTTATGTCATATATTCTTCTTCAATTTGCAGGTGCAGTGAGAATGGAACGGAAAGGAAAACTGGAAGAGAAAAGTTCTTCAACATATGGTATGTACAGAGCAATGATAATTTTAGGAAAAAAAGGAAGAATTCTGGAATACTGGATGTCTCTGAAGGGCAAATGTAAAAGCGTAAAATATTTCCTGGGCCCAGCTCCACTTTTGTTTTTTTAGGTCTTAAAAACAGTTTTTATGTATATGACAAGTTCATAGTAGAAGAATAATTTTATAAGAGAAAATGAAAGTGCCAATAGCAAGGGTTTGGAAGGATCTAAATAGTACCTATGAGATGCCTGAAAAAGAAAAGAGCTTCTTTTAGTTTAATTGGTGATACAGCCTTTATTTCCTTGTACTGACTTATTGGGGGAAGGAGGGGTGGAGAGGAGAAAGCGGATGTTACTAGCAAAATATTTGGCAGTTCTTGAAAGAAAATAGTAATTAAGAGGGCTTTGGGTTTGCCATGTTTAAAAAAAATAAAATTATTAGAGATGGACAAGAATTCGTAAGTGTTTCTGCCTTGTGTTTGCAGGAGATAAAAGTTCTGTTTCTGTATTCCCCAAGAAGATGATAAGACTCTGAATTGTGTGCAGAAAACAGTCCTTAAATACTGACTTTAAGGACTTAGTTTCTGCAACAAGTCAATTTCCTCATTATTTATCTCACTACTGATTGCTTAGAAAATTATTATGGAGTGACAATGTTGTGGGATATATTTTACTTGGGGAGAAATTACCAGGATAAATATTATTTTTTTTTTCTGCGATGAAGTACTTGTCCTCATGTATATGTCAACAGTGCTTAGGAGTGAACTGCAGTATAAAAAATGTATCATAAATTTTAGTCAGAACCGGTTTTCTGTGAGGATGTTGCTTCTGGAGTGGAAAGTGCTGAGAGCATCAGCAGTTTTGTGATAGTGAAATTTCCTTCAAGTGACTTTCTGTAGCCTACCATGTGTTTTTAAGATGATGTTATCTTTTTATTTTGGAGTTTTGCACTTTTGAAAGCTTTTTGAAACTTTTTTGATATAAGCTGTAAGTAAAATATATGTTATAAGCTATTTAAATAATGTCACTTATTTTGCTATATCTTCTTTTATTATGATATCTCATTTGGAAATACTTTAAATGGTAAAATGTTATCTGCTGAGAGAAATTCCTTTGAACCATTCTACCAGCAATTAGTAAAAGACATGCCCAGGAACTGAATCAGTTTGATCTGACTAGGCAACTGGAATATTTAATTTTGAATGTTACGTTTAGGTTAAGCCAAATGAAGCAAGTAACTGGGAATGGCACTGCTGTTTTAAAATGTTTATTTTTTTATTTCAGGTAAAAAGAAAGAAAAGGAAAAGGAAAAAAAAGATAAAAAGGAGAAAGATCATAAATCAAAACAGAAAAAGAAGAAGAAAAAAAAGAAGAAATCTAAACAGCATGGTAAGTTCAATTTACTTTTTTTTTAATAAATAAAATCACTCAGGATACTTCTGGTATTAGATATTAACGCTTGTTTCTAAACAATATGAATATCAAATTTTTGAAATTGCAAAGAATAGGTTTTGGCTTTAATTGTTAAAAGGACACTTAGGTCTATGACCTCATTTTTGTATTTATAGTGAGTCTGTACATGATAAACACAGATATTTCACAGACTTTTCCTCTTTCAAAATATATGCTGCTTCTTCACATATCGTCAAATTCTTTATTTGAAGCTCTATATATCCTAGTTAGTTTACTTGAACATAAAAATGATTCTAGCATCTAGTCTGTTGTTAAATTTCAGTGGCTTACTGCATGAGATGCAGCCCCGTCTTCACAGTTTAACCCTTTCAACCCCCTTTATCCTTTTTTCTCCTTGTCTGAGAAGTCCTCCTGCAAGACTGTCGTTTAAAGTAGTGTGTACTCCAGATAAGTTTGGTGCAAGACTTTAAAGCAAAGAAAAAGTTCCAACAGAAACTTTTTAGTGCTCTGACTATAGGTTTCATTGTCAATCAATGTTCACATAAAACCAATATAACACAGAAGGTAACCAATTTCTGTTATTTGTACTTTTCTGTCACAGTGAGGTCAATACCAATACAGCATGAAGTAATCAACTCAACTACTCAGTGAATTGAGTCCTCTACAGTGAATATACTTAGGAAATGTGGTAGATGGTGTGTTTTTGACAGGAGAAAGTAAATATGGAAGGTATTTAGGCTTTATGGAAGGTATTTAGGCAAGATGCATTGTGGAACCCATTGCAATAAAACTGCAGATCCAGGTGGTCGCAGGAATGCTTCCGACAGAAGGGTGAAGGTGTAGAAATCAAATTACTCATTTATGTTTAAAGCAATAAAATTTAAGAGGACCAAATGGATAGCTACTCTTAATTACCATTTGAACAGCGTAGGACAGACATGGACCTGCTCAAGTGGGTCCAGAGGATGGCCACAAAGATGATCGGGGGTCGGACCTCCTGATCACCTGACCTCCACCTCACCTAGGAGGACAGGCTGAGAGGTTGTTTAGGCTAGAAGAGAGAAGGCTTTGGGGAGACCTTATAGCAGCCTTCCAGTGCCTAAAAGGGGCCTGCAGGAAGGCTGGGGAAGGACGTTTTAGCAGGGAGTGTAGTGATAGGATGAGGGGTAATGGTTTTAAACTGAAAGAGCATAGATTTAGATTAAATATTTGGCAACTGCCCTTAGTCCAAAAGGTGACCCATAGAGCTGCTGTGGGTAACACATCGTGATGGGTTTTGTGCCTGGATAATGGGGATGATGGCGCTGCTGGGACATCCCTGGGAGGGGCCTGGGCAGGGTGTATTTGTTGTTTACCTGATCATCATGCTCCTCTGGGTTTGTGCATACCGTGCTGGGATGCCCCTGGGCCCATCCCAGAATATATCTGCCCTGATGGCTCCTGGGCTGGGCCTGGGAACATCCCAGGTGGGTTTTCTTCCCTGGGCCCCTCTGCAGGGATGCAGACAAGCTTTGCTCACTTAACCTGATGGGACCATTTGCAGTTACTTGTAGGTAGCAGTGATGGTAGTACTACAGACAGACATAAGGCGAAAGGAAGAGCTATCAGCAGCATCTCTGAGGTCAGCAGATGGTATAGGATGAATTTGTGGAGAAAAAAAAAATATTGTTCAAGGAAAAATTATTCCTTTGTATGTTCAGAGATGGAGGAGGAGGGAGTTAGAAGGGTAAGACTTGTCTTAGCTATTAAACTTCCTTATGTTTGTTACTGGATTTTTTTTTTTTACAAAATATGTTATGAAGAGCTTTTGCCATTTCATACTTATCATCCTAATACCTCAGTGTTGGTATTCTTTACTTCTGAACATAATGTTGCAGTATACTTAAAGATTCTTTTTTTATTATTAAATTTGTCTCAAACTTTACTTTTGTAACAGCAACTTATTTTCTTTTAACTTTTCAGATTATTCAGACTATGAAGATAGTTCTGTTGAATTCTTGGACAGGTGCTCTTCTCCATTAACAAGGTCCTCGGGGAGCTCTCTGACTTTGCGCAGCATGTTCTCAGAGAAGAATACGTCATACCAGTATCCAAGAGCTATCTTGTCTGTTGACCTTAGTGGAGAAAGTAGGTTGGCTGAATAGCATTTTTCAGTTTGTAGGTTTAATTCTTTATGAAAGAGAATTTTAAAGGAAATAATGTGGTTTATGTTTGGGATTGTAACATTAAAGGTGCTTTGCAGAATTCATCAAGAGATCTAATATACCACCAGTGTAGTTGAGAGCGATTTTTTTCTATATTAAGGTTAAGATTTTTTTTTTAACTGCCAAAAAACCCCATATCTCCATGAAGTATTGTGTTTCTGCCCAGAAGATTTCACCTGTACTTATTTTTACTAGACCTTTCAGATGTGGAGTTCTTGGATGATTCCTCTACAGAGAGTTTGTTGCTTAGTGGTGATGAATACAATCAAGATTTTGATTCAACTAACTTCGAAGAGTCTCAGGATGAAGATGATGCTCTCAATGAAATTGTTAGATGCATTTGTGAACTGGATGAAGAAAATGGTTTTATGATTCAGGTAAAGAAATTTGAGGGGGCGATGTATTTTTCCATGTGAATTTCTTATTGGTGAAAGTGCCCTTTTGATGTGCTGGAGACCGAAGTTGTGTAGAGAGCTGTAAATAGAAATGAACAATAACACAACATTTCTGTATTCTGCACTTGGCTTGACTCTGTTCCATTTGTGCAGAACTATTACTCTAGGATGGGGTTTCGTTAACAAATCGATATGTAGAACAGGTTTGTAAGGAAACATAATCTTTTTCTTTATAGCCAGTTGATAAATCTAGGATAAAGCGTCCTTTCCCACACACAAATCATCGCTTCTGTCCACAGACCATCCCAATTAAACCACCCCTTCTGGTTTGGCCCTTGTGCTTTGCAGTATCGATTGTAGAAACTACTCTGCTCACTGTAAATGTACCTCAGCTGGATCCTCTGCTGCACTGACAACAATATTGTCACTGTGATGTGTGTGTTATGTGCCTCCATCTTTAGAATTGCAGTTCTCGAGCTAGAAGTTGCTCGCTGGTTTTAGAAACTACTAAGAATTTAAATCTTATTTGGTGTAGAAAAAAGTGAAGAAGAATATAGTGTCTGAATATCATTCAGGTCCTGATAGATTGTAACTGTTCTGCTCATTTATTTGTACTCCAATGAGGGGAGCATTTCCCATCTACTAACTAATGGTTGTCTCAAAACATTTTGTCTCAAGGAATTCATAATATAGTGATTAGATCAGATGCAACCAATAGTGAGGAAAAATTCAGTTGTCAGTAACTTTAAAAAAGCCATGAACTTCTTGTGTTTCTTTTCCTGCACTCAAAAACCAGGTTTGTATTCAACTGTTGATGTGGTCCAGTTTCTGTTGAAAATGCAGAGCCTGTTTAGTTGAGATTTGAAGGAAGGCAAGTTTGACTGTCCTGTGTTAATGGCCTTTGGAAAAATGGTCTTTTGGAGGGAGACAGAGCTGAAAGTGAAGGACACAAAGACTGTCCCTGGGAACATACTGCTGAAATGCTGTGCTGTGTTGGAGGAACTAAGCAGTTCAGCTGTGGTAATAATGTGGAAAAATGGACTGGTGTGGAAATCTTCAGAGAGGAGAGAAAATTGTAGCCATAGCAGTGTGACAAGGAAAGGTGACTTCAGTGTTTTGAATAAGTTGATGATGCTCAAAAGCATTGTCAAAGCAAAGAGGAGAGATTTTCAGTGGTAAAAAAGCAGATATTTATAACACAGGCAAAAAAGGAAATGTATTTTTAAGTGGTAGTTTCCTGCTCATTTCTGAAGTCCAATGACAGACTGATTTTTCCTCTTCATGCCTTGTCTCACTGAGAGCAACTAGTTTGCTGTTTTTAGACCCTCATGTCTTACCACTTCTATTTTGCTCCCCTATTCTCTTGTTTCTCCTCTTTCATTTTCTCTTCATTTTCTTTTTCTTTTAGATTTTCCATTGGTGCGATATTAAAAGCACATCTTTCTAGCGCACTGGAGAGATGCTTTGTAAATATAAATAATTAAACTGAAGAGTTTTCTACTTTTCACTGTTATGCTGTAATGTATTACATCTTTCTACTTTACTGTAATATTATACTCCTGTCTTATGTTTCACTACTAAATATTTAGGTGCTAAGATACTGAATGTTGTAATAAAATATTATTAAATATTACATCTTCAATTTCTTTTGATTTTTTTTTCCAGTCTGGAATTTGTGGTTGCGGTAACTTTCAGAACTAGAGCTATTTTTTAGCTTGATGTCTTTGCCTACCCAAACACAAATTATCCACCTAAAATAATCTTACTCAAACAAGATATTTAAGTTAAACTGCTGTTCTCTGCATTTTGACCGTACAAGAAATAGCTTCTGATTTTTGAATCTACTTATCTTAGTTTTAGTTTTTGCTCTTGTTTGTTTTATTTTTCCTGATGTCAGTGTGAAGAGTGCTTGTGTTGGCAGCACAGTGTGTGCATGGGACTGCTGGAGGACAGCATTCCAGAGCAGTACATCTGTTACATCTGCAGAGATCCACCAGGTATGGATAAAGCACCTTTATCTGCAGCTGTCTGATTTGGATTTTTAAGCAGGGATGTTGTGCATTGCTTAAACTGTTAAAGCTTTGTCTATATTGTGTTATCTGTTACACTGCTTAGGGGCAAGCACTTCTAGGTTTTGCTCTGAAACTTACTTTCCTGTTAGTAACATCTTGTTCAGCAACGCTAAATCTTATTCATCATCTTAATTCCCATTGCTTTCATTGTTGAAACCTAATTACCCCAAAACCTTAGCACTTTTTCATGTCATTGTAGTTTGGAAAGTCTTTCTAAATGAATCATTCTTGTTCAGTGACCTGTTTTGCCTCTACTTGGCATCATATCTGTTCAATTTAAATATTTTTTAGAGAAAATGCCCTTGTTACCACAGTACACTAAAATAGGCCGTGGATGTCATTTCATATCAATTGCAATTTTATAATGCTTGCATTTGTCCGGAATTGCGCAAATAAAGGTGCGGAGCTGAGTATGTAAAATATGAAAAATACTTTTTATGGTAAATGGTAGTACACACACAGCACATCTTTAATTTAGGATTGTTAGGATAAGTTTGAAATGATAAGAATTAGGAAAAGTATATTTACTATTAAACTGAATTATATTGATTAGGAAAATGTTGATTTAAAAATCATTCTGTCCACAGACCTATTTTTCTTAGCAGTTATTTGGAGAAAAACTATATGATTTGGAAGACATTTTTTTGTATTTTTTCTGACAATTTATACCAACTCATATACATGTCTTCTGGCAAAATATCCAACGGTCCAGCTGTTTCAAAAGGGAAATGAGGCCAAATTTTAAAATTCAGAATGAAAGTAAAAGGAAACTAGAAAACTGTTTGCAGAGGTATAAAACAGCACAGCTTTTATTAATCATTTTTGAGAAGAAAATTTAGGAAGCTAGAGCTGGACAGGTGTGACTTTTTCCCTTTGCCCCAATCTGAATCTAAATGGATGGTATAGAGTCTCGTTTGGTAGTTCTGTGTGTATATTCTTTGAGCAGTCAAACTTTTTCTTATTAAAACCAACTAATTTGTCTTGTGTCTTTCCCTGCACTGTGCTAGGTACTTCGTTATCCCCTGCTATGCAGAGACTGTGTCCCTAATTCTTATCTTCTCTCCCTTCCTAACCATTACTTCTTTTCTTTCTGTGTCAGGAGAAAAAGGTCATTCACAATGTCAGTATTTTAAAGTGTATTGGGATAATGGGCAGAAAGGAGATAGACAGGGTATTCTCCTGAAAGGTATGAAGGGCTTCCATCGACCCGTTCTTTGTTCTGTATATGATGATAGTCTGATATGAAATTGAGTCTAAGATATTGTGGTCTTAGCCAGCCTGTTTGTCTGAGTTCCACATTGTAAACAATTTTAATGGAATAATTAGCATTATACATTTCTAGTTTTGTTTTTTCGGGGGTTGTTTTTTTACTTATTTATTTTATAGTTATTGAGTTACTATAGAAACATTAGCTAAATATTCATTCATGCCTGTTGTATTAAGACTGTGTAGATGTTACCATAGTGTGGGAGACCTAAGGCCATATCCTGTCTAGTAGTGTACAGTAAAAGGTGCCTCAAAGAAGGGTGTGAGAACTCTGCTTTCAGATAACTTGGAAATGTCTGTTTTTCATGAAGCCTTCTCCTGACTTCTAAAAAATAGATATTCAGTATTGAAGCAAAACATTTTGTCTTCTGGAAACAGACTAGGTGGTTTGGATATGTCCATATAAAGTCTACTCTCTAACTTTCTCTTGATAACTTATATTGTTTTATTTTATTTTTTTTTAAGTAAGATGCAGTAGTTAAAATGCCAATTTAAACTTATTTTTTTGTGGTTAGATTGGTAATAGCACAGTTCTTAATATCCTGTAGTTTGATCATAAAGGTGATTGGATTTTCATTTCAAATGCTATTTAGAGAGGTCTTGAGATTTCAGATTTATTTTTATGTTCATAATTGTTAAGAGTTTCCTCATATCCGTGAAAACTATTTTTTAAAACATCAATAGCAAGATCTCAAGCCATCCTTTCATGGTTGTTAGGAGACATTTAAGAGAGTACAGCATATAATTATAGCACTCTAGTTTTTAAATAGAGTTCTGTTCTGGCTTCAGATGGCCCTCAATTTGTTTGTTGCTTACCCCAGGTCAGAGGTGGAGTGCCAAATATCTTTATGATAAGGATTGGCTAAACAATGGACACATGTGTGGATTATCATTTTTGAAAGAAAACTACTCTCATCTTAATGCCAAAAAGATTGTGTCAACACATCATCTACTAGCAGATGTATATGGTGTAACTGAAATACTGCACGGACTGCAGCTGAAGATTGGGATATTAAAGTAAGTATCAGTCCAGGGTTTATTCTCCATCTTTATGTATTTAGGTAGCACAGACTGCCATTGTTCCACATGTATAAACTTCTTTCTTGTATAATAGTTTAAATAATTCAAATGCAAGATATAGAGTATACTCAACTCCAGTGGGAGTTAAGTGTTCAGCATCTGAGTGCATCTGGTTTACTGGGATTATTGGTAATTTATTTTTTTTAATAGTCAGTTTCATGTGAGATATTCTGGATTTATCCGAAATTGATCAGTGTTTTAGGAGTACGTACTTATTTGATAATAGTGCTTATCAGTAGCTATGATCTAGTAGCAGTGGTTGCTTCGTAGTTCCATGCTGTAAGTGGTATTCTCTATAACTTGCCTTTTTTTCCTCCCCTTTGTTGCAGAAATAAGCACCACCCAGACCTTCATCTCTGGGCTTATTCAGGGATGCGAAAAGAACAAGAACAAATAACTGTTGGGGTAGAGAAAAAATTAGTGACTTTGCCGGATGCTGTTAATCCAACTGAAAGGACGTGTCACAGTCAAAATCACAAAGAACAGCCCAGTATACCCCAGAAGATGGAAGAAACGTATATCACAAGTGAGCACAGTTACCAAAAACCACAGAGTTTTGGTCACGACTGCAAAGCAGTCACTGACCTTATGAGCTCAGATGATGAAGATACAAGTAGTTTCGAGGAAGATCAGGAATTTCACACTGAGAATAAAAACTGTTTACAACATTCTTTTAAAGATGATGGCATGAATGAGCAGGTAAGTATCATTCTTCATCTGGGAAGTTTCTTAGTTGGAAAAATACGTTCAGTCTGATAAAACTCACTGTATTCAAGTATTTAGGAGTGTTTGTTGTTGTAAGTTGACATATTCTATCAAGTGAGTCAGCAGAAATCACTAGAAGCAAAGTTGGATCACTGCAGTAGTTTCAGGTGAAGTATACACATTCCAGCTGCTGCATGAAATGCAAAGTGTGGTTAAAATAGTGCCTGTGCTAAAACTGTTTCTGCTCAATTCAATGTTTTGGGGCAAAAACCAATCCTATGCTTGAAATGCAGGGTCTTGAAACAGAATTTACATGTTTCTTTAAAGGTGAGGAAAATGGGACAAGTTTTCTTTTTTTCCTCTCAATTCTGTTTCCTATACGTGTTTTTTTTTCTTGTTGTTTGTTAAACTGAGATTTGTAATAGTGTTTATTATTGTATGCTAATCTTCTTTTATAGCAACACTATCTAGAATTCTGTCTACTAGTAATGATTTACTGACCAACTCATTTCAGCTCGTGCAACTTCTTTTGAGTCTTTTATATTGCATCTTTCTTCTGATTAAATCTTTCACGGGGTATTAGTCAGGATTATATCTGGCTGTTTAAACATCTTTCTCATTTTTGCGTTAATGGTCTGAATCCGTCACTTTATGGAAATGGTCTGAAACTTGTTAGTCTGGTTTCAGTGAAGAATTCTCTTTGAGCAAAAAACAAAGTGAAACAAACCTTTCTGTTTTCTACAACACCAACTGTGTGAGAATAAATGGCCCAACTCATACCCCTTTTGAAGTACACTTTCTGGTGTGGAAGAAATGAGTAAGATAATGTCTTTTTTTCTTTTAATTTTAGTTTTAAATGTGACATGTAAGCTATATAGTTTGAATGGAAATTGTTGGTTCAATCTAATTAGAAATAACTGTATGTTAAATTGCATGATTATATTCAGTTTGTGTAGTAAGGAGACAGACATGCAGCAGTGTGAAATACACTTTCCTTCCAACAGTAGCTTGAATTGTCATTGTAAATAGTAAATACACTTAGAATTAAAAGAAAATATATGTGAGCAATGAAACAAAACTACCGTTTCCTTCAGAGGTGTACATATATCTAAAAGGCCAGGTGCTCTCTGTTTTAAAATAGGAAGAGATCTGTCTGGGGCAGCATCAGACACCGTAGTTCACCTTGTCAATAGGCAGCCTTAATATCTGAAATAAGGCTTTCTGTCTAGACTTAATGCACATTGAAAAGCTCTCCTTTGTTTCTTCATGAACCTGTTAGTACTCACCTTAGAACCATGACAACACTGGCATTGAAGTGCCATTTTTACGTGAACTGATTTCTCTGTAAGGTGCCGCCTTCACCTCTCCTTGCCAAAGTTCTGGTTGGGGCATTGCATCCCACAGAGCATTGAATATTCTGGGTTTCCATACTGTTTTGTCTCATCCTAATCTACAGTTCTGATAAATATCTTCTTTCCTCTCATAAAGAGTGTTCAGATTGACTTTTATCAAGACCCTTTTTGGACTATGCATTGTCTTTAAAATTGTATTTAGTTTCCTTGTTCTTGATTCTGAAATCACAAGATTCCCCGACCTGAACCTCCCATTTATTTCTTCTTCATGAACTGCATCCTGTGCTCTGCTTCTTTTACTACTTCTGCCACCACTCCCTGATTGTCTGCATTGATCTCTTAACTTAAAGAAGGACCTGTTTGATCTTGCGGGTTTGGTTTGTTTGTTTTTTTTTTCCAAAGAGCATTTAGTAGCTTTTCGAATAAATACAGAACATCACTAAAAATTAAAAATAAAAAATTGATGTTATGTAGATATTAAGTTATTTAGCTTTAAGCTTTCTCGAACTTACTGCAGTGGGCATCTGAAGGATTCACCCAACAGATGATCTTGGTTCTAGAATTATGGACTTGAGTCCTTATACAGCAAGGAAAAAATGTTCTTCTTCTCTCATAGTTTTAGAGAAGGTCTGGAAATTATAAGAAATAGGGCATTTTTTGTTTACATTGAATGTGTCCTTTATAAAGATGAATAGTTTGAATAGTGAAAACACTGGAGGCAAACTTAATGTCTTGAGAGATGTAAGATTTTGTCTGAAAGGTTTGAGAATTTAGAGGCTTTTCTGGCTTTCAAAATCTATCTTTGGTAAATAACTTTAACTCCTTTAATGAATATTGTAAGTATTAACAATACTTGTCCTCCAGGACTAACTCATAAAACTGCCAGTAGGTTGGTTCAAATTTGATTTGTTTTTTAACTGATTTTAAGTCTTAACCAAAAAAAGAAGAGCAACTGCTTATTTTTAGAAGTAATTTAAAATCCATCAGTCCCAATTTTCTTCTTCCCCTCTCTTCTCGCTCTTCCCATTTTTGACTGGAGAAAGAAATACTTGACGAAAAAATATTGTAAAGTCTGTTATGATGTGACATGGAAAAAAATTAGCTGAGCACTTTATCAGAAAAGTGTATTAATATGGTGAAATTCACTCCTTGCTCTGGCATTTGCTGTGAACTGACACTGTGACCACACATATCCAGTATTTTAGTCCCTAAAGCAGAATCATCAGTAGTGAAAGCAAGCACTTCATCAGCTGTGAAGTCATAGTGGATATAAAAATAGAAACTGTGAATCATGCTAATTAGTGGGAATCCTGAACACTTTTTAACTCATTAAATCTGGTATACTTTGTTTGGTTATTTCCATTAGCTGAAATGTCAAATACGGAAAGATGAAGAACTTGTGTATTATCTTGGATATGATATGAAGATATTAATTATTTCAGAGAAGCCAATCTTCCTCAGATATTGTGTTTGCATAACTTTGTACATTACTGCCCTCGTTAACTGTCCCTAAATGTGTTCAACTCAATCCCAGGCTCATGCTTGCAAGTTACACAGGACCATAGCGTTGGTAGGAAGAGAAATCCTTTGGCTTAATCAGCAACTAGAATGGCCAGTTTATTTGTGCGAAATGATTGCTTTTGACATCTTGGATATTACTGCATTTTAGGGAGTTTTCCTTCATTTTCTGGCTAAGGTTGAAACAAACCTTAAAGTTTTGCCACCACTTTTGGTGGCAGTAGGTTGATGCAGTTCAGCACGTTATGATTTAAGTCATGATTTGTATTAAAAGGGCACAGAAATGCAGTCTGGCTTCGTGCATTAAACAAAGTGCTTGCGCTGGTAATTTTACCTCTTGTCTCACTCCCCCAGTGCTATATATGCTCATTCCTATGGAATTCTCATTTTGCTTAGTTTAGTTTATTGATGTGTCATGGTATATGGCTCTTTGAGTATGCTTTTGGTCAAGTAGACAGAAGTACAATTCTGAAATGTCATAATTTGTCACATGATTCATGTTGAAATCAACACCAGAAATTAAAACAAAACAACCCTCTTAAATGGCAATTTTTTTCTCTCTGTTGCTCCTATGAAGAAGAACTCTGCTGAAGGAAACACTGTGTTTGTTTGTAATGAAAGAAAAGGCTCAGAAGAACAGGTGGACACACATCTTCAATGGCAGCTAAATCTCCTTACCCATATAGAGAATGTACAGAACGAAGTCACCAGCAGAATGGACCTGATTGAAAAAGAAGTTGATGGTAACTCATTGCTAGATACTTGTTAATATCCTGTAACAGCATCTTCCATAACCACTGTGTTGAAGGTGATTTGAGGCACTGAGGATGGATTTTTAAGGATTCTATTCAAATTTGGGTACCCAGTATTATAACTAGAGCTTATATCCTTCATCCCCCTTCCACAATTTTTGAATGCCCAATAAAGTAGCTTAAGCACTCAGGACCCATGAAAATGTAGCTCAAGTTTGTGATATTAAGCAGACTTCAGAAAGCTTAGATAACTTATCTCATTTTTGTCCAGATCTGGTTCATAAAGTTGATGGATTTTTCTGTATCTGGAGTGGTTTTGGCCTGATTGTTCTAATACTTGACAATATTTAGAGAAAAAAAAAAAGTGTTCATTCTGCCTTCACATTTGGTTTGCTTACTAATATAGAGTAACTGGTTTCAGGAAAACAAATCGGGCTTTATGAGAAGACTTGAATCAGATCATAGTGTAGGACTAAATCTTGAAGCACGTAAGTTTACTTGCCAGTCATAGAAATAAAAAATGAGGGGAGCTTGTAGTCTAGTCATAGGAGTCCTTAATGATCTTTTAACAAATGAGGTTATCTTATTCCCATCTGCAGTTTTACTTTCAACATTCCTGCTTGTGTTAAACAGTATTTCTAGGCTAATGGTGTTGACCTTTTCCCTTCCCTGTCTCTACAAGCATAGAAATTCCTTGACAAAGATGGGAAAAACATTCTGTAATCTGGACCTTGTAATAAGAGCCTGTTAAAGTTCCAGAAGCAAGCCTTGCATTTAAGGAATGCGTTCTCTCTTGCAGAACTGTCGTAGCTAGAAGGCCATGAACTGAAGTTTCCTGTATGTGTGTAGATGGTAAATTGTAGCCAGGGGTATAATTTGCTCCCAGATACCTTTTATTAGTAACAACCAAATATGAAGATAGGTTGGGATTGTTTGAGTGAAATATGGAATTGGTGTTTCCCTAATAAGCATTTCTACTGTTAAAAAAAAATAAATCATAGCCTCAGTATATTTTTCCGTCTCATAAAAGACAGAATAAGAAAGAAAAGTTTAATTTTTATGAAAACTGCTTCTCAAAGACTGACTCTAATCAACTTCCTCCTTTTCCTTCTGTAGTTTTAGAAAGCTGGCTTGATTTCACTGGAGAACTGGAACCACCAGATCCCCTGGCAAGATTGCCTCAGCTCAAGCGACGTATCAAACAGCTCTTAATTGACATGGGGAAAGTACAGCAAATAGCAACGCTTTGCTCTGTATGACAAAAGGAAGAATAAAGAAATAAAAATAGGTTCTTCACAGTGAATTTTGTTACTAGCCACAAGACTGACAGGAAGACAGCGAAAAGCTGAGCGTTTTTCTGGTTCTTTGCTGATTACATTTATAGCCTGAAGCTTTAGAGAGAGAGGAGAGGAAATCTAGAGTAAGAAATCTGTTATATTGAAAATCTGAGTGTTCAGTGTCCAAGTTTCAAAATGTAATATATTGCATACTGGGAAATGTTGATATGATTTTAACATTATAAACAAGAAAATCCCCTTATGTAAGAAAGTTGAACAAACAAAACACTCTGCAAAGAACAATGCTACTATTTTGAAACTTCTGCTAAAATATTCCAAATTCAAAGAATTCAGCTGACTAAAAACTCTTGGGAACTGCTTTTTTAATGAATTCTTCTTGTCTTGCTAGTGAAAGATAGACACAGAGAGATCTGTATCCTCTCTACAAGGAAAGTTTTTAGATTATTTCCTTCTCTCATGAATGTTCAGGAAAATGAACATACTAGCTTTGATTTTTTGAAAAAAATTACTTATCATGGTCTCCTTTTTAAAGTATTTTTTTAAATAGAAATCCTTAATACATCACCCTTAGAATCCTTTAAAACGTAAGTGGCAAATAGTGGTCAGATGTGCCAAATAATATTAAAACCACTGGGATGAGAGTTCGATTATGACTTACATGAAGGTTTTTTCCAAAGTCCTACTTGGTGCCAGCAATCCATCCAAAATTGTATCTAGTTTATATTTTTTTATGTTCTACTGCAGTATTTGGGATTCAAGGTACCATTTTTGTCCTGGGTAGCTCTGTTCTGGTGTTGGCCCTCTGAAACTTTACCATCCTCAGCTGGGATGAGGAAATGACAAGAGCAGCAAAACTGTCTGTGGCTGTGAATATTCTAAACCACTAGAATAAATCTCACAAGATAACATTATCCAAGATGTTTTTATAAAAAAAAAATCTTTCAGCTTCGGTGAATGAAACGTCATGAAACCAAAGGCGACCTCCGTGCTCTGTTCGCTCTTGCTGGATTTTGAGCCCAGGAATTTCCCTGTGCTTATAAGTTGCCACTGTACCCAGTGCTACATACGTATTTGTATGTGTATGTATATATGTATGTATATGTGTATAGATACACATGTACATATATACATACTATATACATTTATATCTACACATGTCTAGTTTTATTACAATAGACTATAAGAACTGGTGGTTAACATGAAATGTTACCTTTTAACAAGCAGTTTCTAAAATTGAAAATAATGTATGTACAGGTTTTGAATTTGTAAAATATGACTGTTAAAAGGAGGCTATTTAACTGATGACATTAAGATACTTGAACATTTTATGCCTCACGTCTGTTTATCAGTTCTAGTTATCTGTATAAATGCATTTTAGAACAGATAGACAGTAAACTTGAATTTACCTTTTGATAAGAGTACAAGCCACTGTACATTCAAAAATTATTTAAATTTGCAAACACACTGTTCTATATGTAAGGTACTGTATGTAAAACTGTTTATTAAAACTATTCTGCATACTCTTCATTTTCCACTTTTCTTCCTGATCTACATACAAATGTAAAAAAGAAGTAATTGTTATAATGTACAGACCATCAAATATCCAAATATCATGGAATGCCTTTTGAGGATACATAAAATTGAAAAACATGCCAAAGATGGATCATGTGGGAAAGACTTTCCAACCAGTGCATTGAACTTCCATGGGAAAACCATTAATGGGAAAGAAAGCGGCATGGCTGGATCATGGCTAAAATAAACCTGCCCTGACACCCCCCTCTGTCTGTCATGTCCTGAAGTGAGGTATCACCCGTCATGTCAAAAGCAAAATGTAAATCCCTCTTACAGAGTGGTTGCTATTTAAATTAAAGTCTTGCCACTTTGAACTTATAGGAGACACAACAGAGCTGTATGGTAACGTGGAAGTTAATTATGGAAACATAATTGGCAACTTCAGAACGAACACAAGAGCTGAGGAGTTGTTGATGTTTTTATAGCAACTGTTAATAAATAAAATACTCTGTGTTATATAGTTGGATGCTTAAATAACTGCTTCAGACTATGAATAGTTGAGTGACCTACTTGCTTTTGGATATGTGGGACCTTTTTTATATATTGTTCACATGCTGCGTAGCCTTGAATGTGGTACTGTATGTACTGTATCAGAGACTGTAAACCTGGGTGAGTTGCTTTGAAACAAAGTGTATGTATATAAGTTATACAGCATACACTGTAGCAATATTATACAACGTGTGTGCGTGCCTGTGGTGCAATATAAGTGTCGATGTTACTGAGGGTGGGGGTGGACCCAGAGACTCCAGGCAGGAGGATGGATTTCATTCTTAGTGCAGGGACGGAGCAAACCTGTATCCTGAAAAGGAAACCATAAGGTCAAGGTTAAAGTTGCCCTTGTAGCTTTGACTTGTCTTCCTTTTGGACGTGTAACGGTCTCTAAATTTACATGAGTATGTACTTTTGTCCCTCAGGATCCGGCCTTATTCAGGATGGACTCTGCTTACAAAACCAAAATAATCTGTTCAGTATTTTTTTAATCTTCCTTTCTTGTGTAGTCGCGTATTATGAAAATTCCCGCAAGTGTTCCTGACTTGTAAGAAATGCAGTCGCGGTGTCGGTACGGACCGTGCTGTGATGCGCTGTGTATTGCTTCAGCGCCTCACAAACCTGCCCCAGTCGGCTTGCGCAGATCCTGGTGTCACTCTATAAGACGTGAATGTGAGTTTTGGCCCCAGTTTCTCGAGTATTCAAAGGTTTGGGATGCTTTTGAAGTTTGTCGTTTTGTTTTTTTTTTTTCTTAAACACTTACAAGTCAAGTGCCATAAGAATGCAAAGTGTTTTGCACAGAATGTAACCTACAGTTGATCGCTTTGTGTGTGCGTCAGTCAAACTCCGCGTGAGCTGGCTCCTACTGGATCTAGTTTCTTCTAGTTGGCCTTACCGAGAGGTTCCCTTTCCTGTAGGCATCACTTGCCATTCGTCTTCCTCCTTCCTCTGTAAATAATCCAGGGACCTGCACAGAGTCTGTTTGCAACGTCATTTCTTGGGGTGTGCATGATGATGGAGGAGGCGGACCCTCTTTGAGGGAGAAATAGAATCATAGAGTGGTTCGGGTTGGAAGGAACCTTAAAGATCATTGAGTTCCAACCCCCATGGACAGGGACACCTCTTGCTAGACCAGGTTGCTCAAATAATTGTAAATAATATATGGTGATGTAAGGACTGGTGTTGATACACATGCACAGAAAGGTAAAGATTTTAAATTAGCAGCCTTCTTTTAACTTTATACATCGTAATAAAAGGGAAATGTCATTGTACAGAAGCCCCCTGTGATTTCACAGGACTAAATGACAAACTTGTAGAGCCTTTAAATGTCCCCCTTTTTGTCTGAGGTTTGGGTTGTTTTTTTCATGGAGGTATCATGGTGATTCATTTCAAAGCCTTCTCCTTCCTGTGACCGTATTGTAGGCATCTACATCAGGAATTCCACTTTTTCAGTTGCAGTGATGGCAGTAGGACATCAGTCTTGCAGCTATAAATAAAACATAATCTTGGTGACATGAGCAGGTATCACGTGATGGGGCTGCCCATGTTTTAGTTGCAAAATGGAGATACCTCAGGTCATGGGGCTAGGCGGGATGGAAAGTGCTTCCTGCTAAGCCTGATAGCTGTAGGTTGAGTAGTACCTGTATTTTGGGTATTCTGGCCTTAGATGCATAGGTTTTTGTTTGTTTAGCTATGGAGTAATTTCTGGTGGTAGAAGCCCGTTTTCCTCTTAAAAACAGTCAGGAGAAGATGGGTTGCAATTTTCTAATAGATTTCACGTATTTGCTGGGTGACGAAGAACTGATACTGTTCTTTCATGGGTGCAGTCTTGTGTGGCTGGCATCCACCTGTCTCTCAGTTTTTGCCTCTAAGCTTCTACATGCGCTTCTCATCTGTCCTGCAGCTTCCATCAGTTTCTCCTTTTGTTCTTCATCTGTACTCTGTCTTCTGTGATGCCTGGAGGGTTTCGCTCCTCCGTCCCTGTGCCTGCTTCTTTCGCTGCTGGGGGAAGCAGCTGTAGGGAAAGGTCTCCTGCCTTGTGTCCTATGAGGTGTCTACAATTGGATTGTGTGTACCATGATGAAAATCTTTAAGTATTTTTTTTCTGCCTTCTTTTAGTAAGCCTCTTCTGGTCTTGTGCAAATGATCTCCCTCTATTCCTCTTTGGCTTCTAACTTAACTAAACTTGAGTGAATAGTAGAGCAAAACCCCTCTGGCACTGCTGGGCTCCAGTGCTCCTGGCCAAACCGAAGACTGGGGTGTGAAAGAGTTGCTTGAATGTCACAGTAAAATTATAAAAGTATTTTGATGCTTGGAAACCTGAATATTTTTCCTTTTAAGTTGAAGGGAAACTACAACTGTATTTTCTTCTCTTAACCTGTAAAAGACACAAAACCGATCCTGAACTGAACTGGAGCTTGATGTAAAAATCAACAATGAAAACTGGGGGTGGGAAGCCCTCTGCAAACAGGAGATTCATGCCGAGAAGTGCTTGGTGAGACCGTCCTGACTGCCTTGCCCTGTTAGCAGTCACAGGGAGGTGCTGATGAGCAAAGGGCTTGCAGGTGATGATGCCATTTGTTTGCAAACGGGACCCACCTTTGCTGTGTCAGTGTAGAACACTGGAAAGGCAGATTTTCTCTTTACTGCTTTGAAATGTTACAGTACATGCACCTTAATTTTGGAGTGCTTATTAAGATCAGAGGCTTAATCACTTTCAAAATGTCCATTGGTAGTCTCACATTTAATTAGCTTTTTTTTCTGTTTTACTGAGTCTGTGTGGCTTTAGGTGATCATTTTACAGAGGATGTGTGAAATAATTCAGTAATGGTTTTTATTATACTGTGTTATGTCCTGGCTGTGGGGGTCTGTCTTTAGCAATAAGTATTATACACTATGTGTATATCTGTTTATATATGGAAAACGAGTATGGAGCTTGTAATGATGGTGAAAATACACTGCCCGGGGAGCGGATTGTGCGTTTGGCAGCTGTTCTGCACCAGCCAGAACAACTCAAAAAAAAATGGATATTGCACGGAGAAAAAGAACTGGAGTGAATTTCCCTTTCCATACGCACTGGGCCTGTGTGGGAGCAGAAGATGAGCCATCTTTATTCTATGGATTGATTCGCTAAAGCTTGTTCAATTGCTGGTGAGTTCAAATAAACTTCCCCTTCTTTCAGACTGGCCCGAGCCACCTCCCTTCAGCTGTAGCCTCGTGTGTCAGTGTATTGTCACTAAACACTGAGAGGCAGCGATGCACTACTATTAAATCTTCTATGAGAGAAGCAAAATACTTTATTCTGTGATTTGTTGTTTTTTTTCTGTTTTTATAATGGCAATAATGTTGACTGCATTCGAATACTCCCAATAAAGGTCTGATGAGACTGTTATGTGCCTGGGCTCCCCTTCAGTGGACTTCTCTTTTGGTGAGCTGGCGAGTGCTTGTTTATGTATGTTCTAAAGCATTAGGGAGTCCTCAGCTGCCTTTTTAGCCTGAGCCAATAAGCTACATGCTGTCATTGATACACATTTATTTGTACCCATTTCAAAGCTTCAGGGAATTTTCAGCTGTATTTCAGCCAGTAGGCAAATTACGCAGTCAGTAAATTACATACAGAATTACTTGTGTGCCACAGTAATTGGAAGATTTTTTTTCTATTCCTGAACTGCTTTGGTGTTCAACCATCTCAAGGTCTGCAGTGCACTCAGTTCTTGAAAGATGTCCTGGTTTTGCCCAAACCACGACACAGACATTATCTTTCAACAACACGTTCACAGTGACGGCATCTCTTCTTCTGGGCAGGTGCATCTGCCTCCAAAGGGTGTTTCTAGTTTTGTGCCTTTGTATAATGTCATTCCAAAATAACTTCAGTTTGCTTTTAGTGATTTCTTATATTTTATATTGTCTACAAACCGTTGTTCGGGACACTGTTGTAGTAAGAAATAAGCAAAAGATGCCAAGACAGTTCCTGTCCTAAATGTCCTGTGGAACAGGGCACAATGGGAAGTGGCAGAGGAATGAAATCAGACAGAATCTAAACATGTGACTAACACAGAGAAATTTTCCTGTTGATTAAAGATTAAAAAAAAAAAAAAGGTTATCTTCAACATGCAAGAAATTTCAAAATTTTAATTCTGAAGCAGATATTTTAGTCATAATTGAAGGTACAGTCTCAAAGCAGTCTCTCAAATTTAAGATATGAGGCCAAAATCAGATCTTGGATTAATACACTGAAATGTTTTTTCTAATTAGCAGAACTTGTTAAAGAAGTTTCCTGAGTCAGACCAAACATCTAGCCAGTTCAGTGTCTTATCTGCAGCAGAAATACAATGTCAACACCTGTAGAAACATACTGGCTATAGAAGATGCTTACAAATTGATCTTTCTCTTTTTTGTCTTTCACTTCAGGTAAACTGAGGTTTCCTTTACCAAAATCTTTATGAAGACCATCAGTTTTATCAGTCACTAACAGATCTGTGCTCCGTGAGTTTAATCTGTCTTTTTTTTTCTCCATTCATTTCTCTCCACCACACCAGGTGAAGTGTTGAATTCCACAGCTTTGTTGTGTGGCAGAAGGAGCTCTGTTTGTCCTTGAACTTGCTTTCTGTCTCTGGCTGAACGCTCTTGCCTTCAGTCAGGAGAAGGTTAAATATTGCATTATCAAAAAGACCAAAAGTGGTTTTGTCCTTCCAGCACCAGAAGTCTGGCACCCTGCTGCTGTCCTTGTGTGACTGCCAGTGCCTACTCTCACTGCTTTACCTTACTTTTATCAAACCTTGAGTTGATTTGGTGTGTAAATCCATCCATCCATCCATCACCCCACTGCAGGTTGCAGAACCGACTTGGGGATAGAGGAAAACTGTTACCTCCAAGGGATAAGTAAGAAAAAGCCATTTTGCCTGTCCTAGAAACGGTTCATTTCTGCAGGGACAAAGACAAATTCAAATGTTCTTACATTTTGGTTCTTTTGTCACCAATGGTGATTTACCAGCTAGTAAATTATAATATAAAAAAAATTAACTGAGAAGTCCCGTGCCCACTCTTCTGATCTAGCCAAGTCACTTACCCATCATTCTTTCAATCTGAAGAACATATCATGTAAGAAGTGACTGAAATTTTTGTTATCTGGAGGGGCTATGCTTCTATGCTTTTTTTTTCTTGTAATCTTTTAATTTTGAATCACGTGAGGACTTTTTAAAACTTAACCAGAGGTGACAAGTGCTTCACAAGGTCGTCTTGTTGTTATCTGTGCCAAAATCAGGTGAAGAAGATTGAGACAAACATCTCATGCTTGGAAGAAATGTTCCAAATATAAAACACAGTTCTTCTTTATCTGTAGGTGTATTAAGTTGCTAACAAATGGTGTCAATCTACGTCTTTACATAGTTTTCTTAAAACGTCGGAGAGGATTGATCGATATTGGTGATTTATTTAAAGCAGAAAAAGCTGGTTAAGTGAAAATAAATGAACTAATTGATATGGGCATAATTTCACAATGCATCGTGTTCTTAAAATTTTTGCTTCCAATTTTCTGTCTGATTCAGGATGTTCCCTTAAGTTTGTGTCTTGAAGTAAGGTTGACTTCTTAGGCTCAAGTTTTATTTGGGTGAGAGCAATTTTTCTGTGGGTGTATGTATTTCTGTATTCATATAGAGGAATCATTTAACCTTTGGCTTTTGAATATGTGAAATTTACAGTGGCACAAACCGTCTTCTCCGCTACGGAAGCGGATACAGCACTGGAACAAGGAACATGGAACGATGAATAAATGCTCTGCTTTTTGCTTGAGCTTTGTGATTTCAGTGTTTCATCACGCTGACATGTTTTGTTCCCTCAACAATTATAGTCTAGATTGAGTAGCCTTTTGCCAGCGTGTACAACAAACCAAACCCTCATTTCCAGCACTAGAACAATGATTTTGAAGACATGTTGGTTTTAAGGTCATGTTGGCCTCAGGGACCTTTTTTGCTGACTCCTTTTCTCCCATCCATCAGTGAGCTGTTCTAAGGTATTCTTCTGTGTTTTCTCAGGTGCTAAAAGTAGAGGTCAGTTCAATTGTCCTTACACTGGAAGTCAGTCAGTGAGGCTTTTCTTAATTTGATTTTGACCAGCCATAGATGACAAGTGCCTTCTTTTCTGTGAAGAATCTGAATTGCACATATTGTTCTGTAAACTACTTCTTTTTTCTTTTCTTTTTTTTTTTTTTTTAAATCCACAGGCTGTTCCATCCCATTGAACTTGTGTGTACCAAGATGCCCATCTTGGTTTGACGCACATCTAGAAGTGGTTTAAGTGATGCCAAAACTCACTCTCTCACTTCGTTTTTTTAAGCAACTTTTAAGACTTGGCAGTTCTTCCCAACTTGCATAGTTCAGAGGTTGTTTTCTGTGTGTTTCTGAAGGACACAAAAGTAATCTTGGCAGTCAAAGTTAAGTAGATATTGCAGATTTGTGTTTCTTTATATTAGTGATAGCCTTTTGGTACCCGCTTGATTTCCCATATTCCTCGCTTTTTTATCAGCTACTAATGACCTCTGGTAGCAAATAATAGAGTAAAGTGAATGGCTACATTGATGAGCCTGCTTCTCTTCCCATTTGCTGTATAGGGAACCTGAATGACAATTTTTTTACTAACTTTAGAAAAGTGCACTAAATCAGTATCACACTCGGGTAGGTTTTTTGTGGCTCGGAGACATCGTTCTACCCCTGGGGAGCCGCTGACTCTGGGCTGCCCCTCATTGCTCTCCTGTGCCTGCCCCACTGCACTGGGGGTCAGACACAACCCTGAGACTCCTGAAGTGTACTTGAGTCAGAAATATATGTCACGGTCAAGCTTTTCATCTTTCCTGATGCAGCCACTCTGCTGCTAATGCTGGCTGTTCTCCGTTTACTCCGATTCCTTTGCTCTGCCTGTATGAATCCCCACAAATGCTATGCTAATCCAGAAATTAATTTTCTTTCTGTGCCTGCTTCATCAGGGCTGTTATAGGATTTTTATTCCTTATGCCTCTGAAGGTTGCATTTTTTTGGTCTGTTCTCTATGCTGGATATGTTCTTCATCTTTTCCCAGCTTGAACTTTCTGCAGTCGAATAACTTTCCTCAAGCCCAGAGTAGGTTGCTTGAAAGACAAATCCAAATATAGTGCCACTCATTTTAAAAAGGCTAACTGTGCTAAAGCAAGATTGTACTGCTGTTTGAGATCACATTTACCATATATATCAAACACGGTGTCAGTCTGCAGCCCAGACAGAAGGCTGCTTGAGTCACTGTTAGCACAGTCTTGGTCTGTAGGAGAGTGTCAGTAGAGTTGTTTCTAGACTGCCTGGTACCCGTGCATCACAAACAAGAGTGCTGCTTTCACTTTTTCCTGAAATCAGCCTGAACCCTGCCTCAAATATGTGCTTCTGTTATTATTTAGTGAATTTTTTGGGGCCCATTTGTCCAAGTGAGGGTGAGTTCTCATAATTCCTGGTGCAAGTAGATGCTAACAGACAGTCGTAAGAGGTGGACAAGTAAGAAATCATACTCTGGAATCAAGGAAATAATATTTCTATGTGTTAAGTCAAGGATCTTGCATGTAATTAGTGTGAAAAAGCTGGACTTAACACACTGATTATACTGATCATACGCCTGGAGGGTGAAGCCCAGGAACCTGAGCTGCTTCCTGGCAGGAACCCGTCTGTGTAAACGTGCGTGGTCCAAGTGGGAGTAAAAGAAAAAGGTCAGATGCAATTGACTCCGGCCCTCAATCCCCTTACCAGCAGTGTGCCCATCCCGTTTTTCACTTCATAAATAACCACATTATGAATTGTATTTACTGCCAGTGCTGCAGAGCTTGGAGGCCTATCTCTTGCCTGTCCCTTTGGGGGGGGACATAAAAATGTTTATTTTTGACACGGAGGACAAAGTCTGGTTGCACCACAACGCAAGTGAGAGCCAGAGCTCTGGCCGGGGTCATGCCAATGTGCTCAATTTGCACGTTGATTTAACGAAGTCCCCCCCCCGTGCCTGCTGCTACTTGCTCTGCTCTCGGGTGAGTGGGCCCAGCCGTGCTCCATGGAGCGGGGACAAGGGCCAGCTGAGGAGAACCCCCACAGCTCTTCCAGGTGAACAGGCCTCTTGTGCTTTTCTCAGAAGCATCGTATGCGTCACCAGTCCAATTCCATGGCCAGTCTACCGGCGCGTAAGTGGCCCCATCCTCGTGACAGTTGCTATAAAATGCAGGAGAAGGCGTGCAGGGCTCTGCTGCACCGGCAAAAAGGGATGGACCTCTCCCATCGCAAGATGGGCTCCATCCCGTTTTGCACCCTTCTTTGCTGCTTTATTAGCATAGCAGCAGCCAATATATTCGGTAAGTACGCTTATTCTTTTCCTTTGCCTCTGTCTGCTATTAGCTGTGCTCCTGTGCTCTGTGTATTATATTGTGTGTATATATTGTGTATTATCCTGTGCTCCTCTGTGTATTATTCTGACAAAGTATATAATGGTCTTAAATCTCACACATTGCAAACTTAGCTAGCTATTGTGTGCTCTGGAGAGTGAGCTTGGGTTCCAGGCTAAACTCTGAACTATAAAGTTCTTTAAAAGGTCAGGGTTATCTGAGTTCAGTGCAGCTGGATTTTGGGTAGAAAACTTGTTTTCTGGGAGAAGAGGCTGGGCTAGAGAAAGAGGTTGGCTAAGAAAAGGGATGTGAAGGCCCTGAGATTATAACTTCTACTTGTATGTGCCATCGTTGTGTTTATGTTTGAACTTTAACTTAAGATGCTGGACAGTCTGAGTGCCAGCCCCAATTCTCTGGTCTGAGTTTGACAGTCCTGCACCACAAGCATTTGAATCGCCTATTAATCTCTTACCTCAGATGTCTTAGTAGGCTGTAGCACTGTACAGAGGGATCTCCACATACCTCAGAGCCATGGGCTCAGAGTCACGTTTGAGATGAAAATGGTGAGGTTTGTCCACATGTGGATGTCTATAAGTGAGCTAACCTAAAAGCACTTTACAGTCTCATGAAAATTTTCACATGGGCTTAAGGGGACACAGTGAAAAAAAAAGGGCAGTTTTGTGGTGATAGCCACAATTAACTGGGTTCGTAGACTATCTCAGGTACCTGCAAATGTCAGCTATACCGGTGCAGAATGGAGCTGAAGCTAATTAAATAAAGGCTGGGGAATGGGTTAAAGAGCATCCCCGTCATGTGCTGACCTAGCATCTGACAGCCCAGTGAATTTGTTCTGTACCTCCCTGTGGTGTCCCATGCAGAAATGCAGGCAAGGAACAATTGGGAAACAGCCCATGAAACTGGGGCTTTACCACAGAGTGTTGGGACGAACAGCATTTTGAGAAGAACAGCCTTGTGGTGAAACAACCCTTATGTGTTTACTTTCTTGCTGCTTTCAGAGTACCAGACAGACTCCCAACCGTTACGTCCATGTGAACTTCAGAGGGAAAAGGCTTTTTCAGGAGGAGAAACCTACATTCCTCAGTGCTCAGAAGATGGCCAGTTCAGGTAACTCATCGCTGCTATTATCCTGATGTTATGTGACATGACCTATCATTACTAATGAAACCTTTAGCTTTGGTTTTGAAGAGCCTCCATATTGGCGGACTGGAAGACAAGGGGTGCAGGAGACTAAAGGGACTTCATTGAACCATGTTGCAGATCCAGCCTCTCCTGAATGAATTCCATGTTGCTCTAAATAATCTCTGGGTTAAGACATCAATCTAATATTAAAAGGCTAATCTTGACAGAGTTATTTGCATTTTAAATCCTTCGTGCAGCAATAAAACTGCTGTCTTCCTACACATGCTTATGGACTCATGGTCTGTGATCAGAGTGCCAGCTGGCACAGCTGACCCAAGTTGACTTGGAAAAGTTATCCATCCACCCCTCCTCTAAGTGGCACAGTTGGATTTCCTTCTAAAGGCAGTAAAGGAACTAAAACACATAAAACACATGGAAAACAGTGATTTAGAATGTTTGAAGATGCAAGAAGCTAATGAATTAAAGCTTAGGCTGAGGGGAGTATAAATTGTAATGTTCTCTACTACTATCTTAATGTTCCCTAGATTGGAGGACCTAGACCATGCTACAATTCACTTTAAAAATATCTCACAATGTACAGAAATTCTTAAATACTGAGTATCAGTATTTGTCCAACCTGATTACTTCCTGAATGACTTCAAGTCACTTATCTGCAATTCCTGAAGACTTCAGAGAATTACTAGAATTACGAGCTCCCATCAGATAGATTTAGAGTCACCAGAAACACAGCCCTTTCTGATCCCATTATTTGCAGTGTTGAAGTACTTGAACTTGTTTGGCTTGCTTTATGTTTTGATTTATATCCCATACTGACTGAGGACTCTGTCACTAACAAAGTAAAATATGCTGTGATCTCCTGCAGGACAGTTCAGTGCAGTAGGAATGGTCTTTCCTGTTGGTGTGTGGATGAGAATGGCATTGAGGTACCAGGCAGCAAACAGGATGGATATCCCATATCTTGTAAGTCACAAGTTTCTGGTTTTGTTCAGATTGAGTGAAGAGCCATTTAAATCTGATTTTGAACTGCTGAAATCTAGAATTGATTAGCCCTGGATTTTGGTCTAATTTGCTGTGTCTTTCTCATGGAAGTTCTGGAGTTTCTTTGAATTGGAGGTCTTCAGCCCATCTGTGGCAGGTTTCTGTATACCAATTTTCATGACCTCAGTGGTGGAAGAATCCACCAGAATGAGTGTCAGAATCAGAACTTGCAGCTCCAGGAACTCAGATGTTGCCTGAATAAATGTTTCAGTGCCCCAAAAAATACCTTCCTCTAACAGTGCCCCTCTCTGGTGCTACAGGCTTGTCCTTTTGCCAGTTGCAAAAGCAGAGGATCTTGGTCAGTCGCTACATCAACAGCAGCAGCATCTCCTACATCCCTCAGTGCCTGGATTCAGGGGAGTTCGATGTGGTGCAGTGTGACACGGAGCTGGGTCAGTGCTGGTGCGTTGATCCAGAAGGAATGGAGATTTATGGCACTAGGCAGAGAGGAAAGCCAACACGGTGTAAGTAATATAAGCTACTGAAGTAATAGAACTACTCAGCTCTTTGTGGGAAATTCAAACACCAGTAAATATGACTTTTTTTTTTCCCTGTCAGGTCCAGGCAACTGTGAGATCCGAGACCGTCGCATTCTTCATGGGTTTGGGGAGCAGAGCCCACCACAGTGCTCAGCGGATGGAGAGTTTCTGCCTGTCCAGTGCAAGTTTGTCAACACTACAGACATGATGTTTGTTGATCTCATTCAGAGTTATAACAGGTAAGAGCGTAGCCTTCTGAAACAGGGAGGCAATCCTGTATACCTCTTCAAGTCTGTGTCCTACTGCATAGTTTTTTTTGCTCCACATGAAGTCCTCCTTCTGTGACACTACATGATGTTGTGAATGGACCAAGTAAAAAACTTATTCTGCTGAATGAAATTTTCTCATTTAGAAAAGCCTGATATTCCATCCCTGCAGTCTAATCAGTGCATCCTCACACAGTGTGGATACCACATTGTGATCTGTATTTGGAAAAGTAGCCAGGGCTGCCTTTCAGACAGACACACAGCAGCAGATGAGATAACATGGAGGGAAGAGAGGAATTCAAATGTACTTATGAGGTAGGAAAGATGATTTCATGTACAAGATAAAAACATTTTGGTGCAGATGTTCAGACACTCCAGAGGGACCTTTTGGTCTCTTGCAAAGTACCATTGTCTTGGCATCTCAGGCGACACACTTCTCCGGTGGAGGGCAGTGGAGTAAATGCAATGTCTCATTATGACTTGGCTTTGTAGTAGCAAAGACATTTTATCATAAATGCCAGTTTTTCTCTTTTGAGGGGGTTCTTTTTTAATTTAAGCAAAACTGAAAGGCAGGCCCAAATGCACAACACAAATTTGTCAGAGCTTCAGGAGAGGTTATTTTGGCAAGCACAAAATAATCTGGCTGTTTTGTTTCTTGGCCTGTGGAGTGCGGAAATTCTAAAACAGCAATTATTTCTGAGGAGAAAGCAATGCTTTAAATTAACATACTTTTTTCTCCCCTTGGGAGATTTGTCTGTAAACGCCTGTGAGATTGGGCTTTTCTTGTGTCCATGTCATGTAATTAATCACAGCAGGATTTTTTTTTCACTCCCAGCTGTCTACCTTTCTAATTAAGGCATTGACTTAACCCATTGCCATCATATCTGGATATCTCAGGTCACTAATATATTTATTTTCACAGTATTTCTGCCTGAAAAGTCATTATCCTGTTCCATTAAAAGGTGGTCGGAGTACAGAGTTGAAGGTATGAGTTCCATAGCAAAGGACTGTAGCAGAACAGGGAATTAAACCCAATTTTTATGTTCATGTGAAACCAGTAGAGCAACTTTCTTTGGTTCCACAGCCCGATTTTTGAAATCTAGACTCATCAAACTAACTCCCTTTCCAAATTGTTTACAGCTTTATAAGTATTCCAGAATAGATCACCATGTTAGAAAAAAATAAATGTAGAAATTCAGTGGCTTGGAGCTAAGGTTTTCCCAAGAGGAAAACTTTTGGAAAGAAAGATGATCCAGCATTTCCTGCCTCACCTCAGTGACTTGGCTGCCGTTACTTCTTTTATACAGACCTGCCTAGGTCCTGCTTGATGGGCAGTTGTGTAGAAGGCCCTGTAACAAAGTGGGGAGAAAGGTCAAAAAAAAGAGAAAGTAATGGATCCCTTTACTTTCTTGCTATAATTTTCATCAGACTGAAAGCCTTGTGCCAGTGTCTTTATCCTAGCTCACTGGAAGTTCTGTCCTATTATATATTATTTCATTGGCAATGGAAATGATTCTATGACCCTATGAAAAAACATGATTTGGATTTCTCCCTGTGTTTCTGAGTAGTCAATGAGAAAGGCAGCTGTAACTTGAGCCGCACATAGAAGCGTAGACGGGGTTACTTGCAAACCTGCTTTTGGAGATCAGTAATGACTTATCTTTGATGGAAGCCAAGAGCAAAGACTCACAGTTGGAAGAAAAGGTCAACAACCTCACATTTATTTATTTTCCCATATTTTTGAGTGCAAGTATTTTTGTTGAAACACGTGGATGCACTATAAATGTATCCATAACTGAAATGTAGTCATCTTTGCTTCAGCCATTGTTTTGGACTGGCTCTGATAGATGAGGTAGTCTGTGTTATTGCAACTCATCTGGAGGGCTGTGATTAAAGAGAGGCTGAGAAAAGGAAAGAAGAGGTAGGAAGTGAGTTTTCCAAGTAAGGTGAGCAAAGTTCTGTCCTCTTGTTTGTGCAGGCCTAATTTATATCCGTTTGTACTTTTTTTGTTCCAAGTTGAGAGTACAGCTAAATATAACCAGAATGACAGGATATGACTACACATCTGCCCCATATGAAAGTAGTATAATTATGTATGTGACTTCTTAATGTTGAGGATGAAAGAAAGCAGCATGCAGAGTTTTTTCATTGCATCCTGTTTCACTTAGCAAGACATTGAGATGCTGAGGTGATGAGCTCCAAGGATATGAGAAGGGCAGAGTTCTGCCTTTGAATATAAAGGCATTGCCCTCCTAAGAAGAGAAAAAATAATTTTCCTGATTGGGCAGTGGCCCATGCATGATAATTCAGGAGAGTAGAAAGCTCTTGAAATGCTCCAAGCCATTTGTATCTGCATGCACATAGAAGACCACAGAAAAATGGTATTTAGCTCTTTTTATCTTAAACTGCAAAGTTTTAATGCTGAGAGAAGTTCCTTTGTGCCCTGTATGATGTTTTGAATGCTTTTATCATGCCAGCGTCAGCAGCAGAGCAGGATTTGATGATCCAAAGTGGAGGGAGTTATTAGGCTTTTAATTTGAAGAGGTGGGATACTACCAGAGCGAAGCAGCGCTGTGCCAGGATGTGCAAGCTCTGAGGCAGGAGCTGGATAACGCTGGGACAACCCCGAGGTTACCAGCTCCTCCCTCTGCCATGGCTTGCTGTTGCTCAGTTCGTGCTTTAATGTACTGAGGAAGCAGTAACATCTTCAGCTCTCCTGGCAAGAAGTGACAGAGCTGTCAGGCAGACACCTGAAGGTAGCAAAGGGCCATTTCTCCACTCCTCTCATCCGACCACTGGTTCTGAGCCAGACAAGCTTTTCATAGAATAGTTTTGGTTAGAAGGGACCTCTAAAGGTCATCTAGTCCAACCCCCCTGCAATCAGCAGAGACATCTTCAACTAGATCAGGTTGCTCAGAGCCCTGTCCAACCTGACCTTGAATGTTTCCAGGAATGGAGCATCTACCACCTCTCTGGGCAACCTGGGCCAGTGTTTCACCACTTCGTTGTAAAAAAACTTCTTCCTTCTGTCTACTCTCGCTGCATTTCCCAGGGGGGCTGCAGACTGTACATGCTATAGAGCAGCCCTCTCTGCAGGAGGGTGGCCTTGGAACCAAATGTCCCAAATGTGCAGAGCTGCCGTAAAGTGCTTTGTCACATTAACCTTTTTCCCAGTTTACCAGGGTCTAATGTACCATTACTCTTATTGGTAAGTGTCCTTCCTTGGTAACCACATACTTTGTGTAATTCTCTGAATGTCTTGAGCAGAAAATTCCACTTCCCTGTTAGATTTTTCCCAAATAAGCCACGTGAAGCTGGGACACCAGATCTTTATCGTATTTCAGGGTAAGGGTTTGTGTCTGTAAAATAATATGATTGTTTTGGAACTTGGCAAAATTGTTCCAATGGCTGTATTGCCTGAATCTAGAAAAACTTATCTTCTATTTGCTTTGAGAAACCCTAGAGTGTCTGCCAGATAAGATCACATTTATTATGTTTTTTCCAACTCTGAGCCTGTAAAGTTTCCTTCCTAAATCATTGCTTTGCTGGAATCTGGGTGTTGTCACTCCTAGAATATCATACTGGAAACTAGCATCTCTTTGATCTACAGAAGCAAGAGTCAATCTTATTTGTAATATGGTAAAACCCCTTTCTCCTTAATCTGTTCAGCCATGCTCTGAAAATGGAAAAGATTAGTGAGGTTTTTATCAGCTTTTGTGTTTAATTCAGTGCAGAAAGCCTACGTAGGAAAGCCTAGCACATAGGGAAGAGGAGGCAACCTGTTTGTTTAGGCACGCTGCCATCCTGTGCAGATTTGTGGAAGGAGCTAATGAACAAATGTTGTAATAACATTAACCCAACATCCATCTATTTTACACTTTTTGACTGGCTTTCAAACATGAGAATAGAACTGAAAATGCATGTTAGATGCTGGCTACCTGCTTAGGAAGAGTCAGAAATCTGTCCGAAGGGAGATAGTCCTGTGTTTGTTAAAAAAAAAAAAAAAAAGAAAAAAAAAAAAGGCATTTAGGAGGTTTGTTAACCTGCTGAAACACCGATCTGCATTGTGTCAGAGCCTGGTTGCCACAAGGAGACCGAAGGGGTTTGTAATGGCTTTGTGCTCCACAGACATCCTTGCTCTCCAAATCTGGGAGGGAAACGCAGACGATGCTTTGTTGTTGTCAATGGGCCTCCCTCAGCTCTTCATAGGAGGCTGCTTTTCTTTCCAGGCTCCCAAGAGCTTTCCAAACATTCAGCTCCTTGAGGGAGACCTTCCCAGAGGTCTCAGCGTACTGTTACTGCGCCGACAGCCTGGGGAGGGAGTTAGCAGATACTGGTAAGTGCCCCCCAGCAGCTGGTCCTTTAGCTTGTGCAGCTTTGAATTCCCAAGGGAAAGGACAAATAACACGTCTCAGTCTTCAAATTCATTTGGGACTTCAACTTCGTTCTTACAAAGGGTAAGACCATTAGCACCCGTGCAGTGTCCCTGAGAAAGGCTGGAGCTCACTAATAAAATCCCACCAGAGCTTCAGTCAGTGGAACTGCTGCCTGGGAGGTAATTCTGTTGGTTTTGGGATGGTGGAATAGGATTTCTGAATGTCCAGACTACTCACACTAGAAAGCTACATCACATTTCAATTAACAAATGCAGGGGAATATAAAGACTAAACTATTTTCTTCATGTTCAGGTAGAATGGTTTAAGTTGGAAAGGACCTTTGAAGATTATCTAGTCCAACCGCCCTGCCATGGGCAGGGACATCAGATAGTCGTTTTCTCTCATAGCCCCAGGATACATTTTAGGCATGTTAATAGTTGATGGGATGTGCAAGAAGAAAGGATGTTTTTTTCCAAGGAGGAATGAGGAGGTTGAGGACTTCCAGCTCCTCTTCCTTAGATACTGTGGTTCTAAAAAATTTTTTAAAAATGGGAAAAATGCAAAGCATGGTAGCTTAAAATTTAGCTGATAGATGAGAACTTCAACATTTAATTCCCACAAGGGTGACAAGTTCTCCAAAAAATTTGTGCACTCGGGGAAACTTCTGCACAGCTTTTATTTTTGGTATACAACCAAAATGTTTTTTGGTACCATGAGTTTCCAAGATTCCATCAATTACTCTACTGCAGACTGAACCTAACAAAACCACAGCACAGTGCCGTTGCAGGGTGTTCCTCCTGCTCGTTTTGGTAGATGTGAAGGCATAAAGCCAGGGACTGGGCACTCAGCAGTGGGTTGTGTGGTGTGGCGCATTAGGGTTACACAGTGTAAGTTCCCAGTTGGCCTGTTTTGAGGACTGGTTGCCTTTTTCCTCATAGGCTTCCAGTTCTTCTACTCTGGTGTAAAGCAGGTGACTTCTGCCTTAAAAGCAGGCTTTGTGCTGAAAGTTTCTTTTTCCCAGGCTTGGAACTGCTGCTCGATGAAGTTTATGACACAGTTTTCTCCACGCTGGAGCCTGCCCGCATGTTCACGGAGACCAGCACATATCGGATCCTGCAGAGGAGGTTCCTGGGGGTTCAGCTAGCTACCTCTGGCAAGTTCCGATGTAAGTAGCACCCAGGTGGCTGCCTGTAAATAAAGTGACAATTTTTGAGCTTATATGTGACAGCTGCCTTCGGGGAGAGTTGGTCTAAGAGTCTTCTGCACTAAAAGCATATCATATCACAGTTTTGGTGCAAGAATCAAGGGCCCTGAATTACAGCTGGCTTTTAGCCTCTGGATTGTACATTCCTACCAGCAGATTGTACCTGGTCTCTGAGCAACACTTTCCCATGCGCTTGCAGTTCCATTAGTCGAAATCCTGTGAACTGTCCATATCTCTTGCACTGAGATTATGAAGATGAATCTGATGATTTCTTTAATTAAAAGCCTGAGAAAATGCTCCCAAATTTATGTCAGTACACTCAGAAATTGGAATGATTTTACATTGACCACAGCACACTGGATCCCCAGGAGGCTATGTAAGAGTTCTTTAGCTCCTTTGCCAGCCAGGCTGAACTTCTGGATCTGCCCTTGGGTCCATTCCTGCCCCGGTCAGGAGAGAGTTTCTCTGCCTATGGGCAGTGAACTCTGTGGGACAGGAGGTCATGTACCTCCTTCTCTCTCCTACACTAGAGCCCAAGAGAATTCCCTTGGCTGGGGAGAGTTTGAATCCCCTGGTATGATCCTTCATCCTCCGTCTAAATTCCTCTGGCATTGCTGTCTGACCCTTGCTAAGGAGTTGCATCATCAGAGATATTAAGCAGATACTGATGTAAGTCTTCCAGCCACATCATCACATGTTTTTTCTATTTCTGGGACCAGCTGATAATTCTAGGGAGTCTGGAAAGCATCTTCCCCTCCCAATGATCAGTGTTGCACACTGAGCTCTGACTGCATCTCGGGGTGCAGCAAAGATGAAGCTGTAACAGCCACAAGATGGAGACATGACCACATTCCTCAGCCGCTGAGGGGAACTGCTTTGGTGGCTTACTCAAATCTCACACCACCTCCTGAAGCCACACACATTAGGAAAGTTGTTAGATTTCCTTGATGAACAGGTTGTTCTGATGTGATGCTCTTGCTGCTTCAACCTGGTAGCTGAGCATCACTGGAAGACTCTTGAGAAATTTTTAGGCTGTAAGATTACAGATTTATATAAACAAGCCAAATTTCTGTTGGAAGGGTAGAGTCTAATACTGGAAAGGTCATAAGTCAGAAAATTTGTTTTATGGAGTTTTTAAGCTTCTCTGCCATTTAGGACAGTCTGACAGGATCCCTGGGGTGTTCAGATCCCTGGGGAAATGAAAGAAATTGCATGGTCCCAGACCAAATCTCCACAGTCAGGTGGGGATCCTTTTGAAGGAGCAGTGCCTCATTCTCTTGAGAAACACTGATGTTTGCCTCCATCTCAATCTCCCAAGCTGTTCATCTTTCTCTGTTCCCCAGCTTTGCCTTTGTGTTAATGGCCAGAGCTCACCTTGCCTCCAGCACAGCTCACTGAGATGCTGCGACTTTGACTACCTGTGACTACGGCTGAAAAATATGTTGAGGTTTTATTTTCTGTTTAGTTTTCAGATACGAATACCTGCAGTAGAAGACCCTGGAGTCAGTTCTCCAGTGGAAAAGAGAAAGTAGGATTAATCTTTTGGGGTGGTACTGGAGGTGTCACTGAAACCAGTCAGGAAATTAAACTTTTTTTTTTTTTCTTTTTTTCTCCCAAATAGGCAAAGGACAGGATCAAACACAGGTGGTTCTGAAACTTTAAGTTTTCCCTCCTTAATGCATACCGTTTTCCTTCCAGGCCCCTCGAAGTGTGAGGTTGAGCGGTACGCAGCCCTGCGGTACCAGCACGCCTACGTGCCGTCTTGTGATGCTGAGGGGAGCTACAGGCCAGTGCAGTGTCAGCAGGGAGGACAATGCTGGTGTGTGGACACCAAAGGGCAAGAGGTCCAAGGCACAAAGCGACGAGGACAGCCCCCGGCCTGCGGTATGTATGGGGTTTGCAAAAGGAAGAATGAGCACATTTCTTGCTGTCTCTAGGAAGAAAACCAAAGGACCGGGTCCCTTCTCAGTTCTGACAGATTCTGACCTTCAAAAACTGGGATCCAAAAGCCTTCCTGGGGTTAAGAGCCACATTCTAATAAATTATTAAATGTCGTATTCCTTTTATTTTCCTTTATGACCTTTCTTTAGCCTTTTAGTTTTGCATACAGCAAGAATTTCTTTTGTAGCCATGATATCTGTCTCAGCTCCAGGAGCTGGGGCACTAAGTCAGAATATCTGAGCTAATATAAGGAAGCTAGTGAGAGTGGGTTTGAGTTTTGCCTCCTTCCTTTGGTGAAATGCTACTGAACTTTTAAGGTATCTCTTTCATCTTGAGCAGGGTTTTTCCCATCCCTGTCACTGCATACTCAGGCCATGAAAACTGCCAAATCCAGTAAAAAAAAAATAAAAAAAATCAGAAAAGTTGTATGAGTTTGGACTTCAAGAGATTTTATTAAAAATACACCATCAAATCAGTGCCCCAGATGGAAGTGACAGCAGAAATGTCCAAGGGCCGGAGGGGAGGAGGGAAGTTAAAAACTAGCACTACCTAAATATTCAGGATTGCGCTGGAGGGCTGGGGCACAGGGTCTTAACATGGGGGCCGCCTTCGGGGAAGGTAATTGCTCTGTCTGTAAGTCTTACCACGCAGATAGAGAAGGAGGAACCTTCCCAGAGTGTTATGGCTCCAAGTCACTCAAAGTGCTTTGGGCACAGACAGGCTTACTGTGAAATGAAAATGTTCTCGTGCCCCCGAGGCTGATCACCAAGGATATTGCAAGGGAACCTCCGAGAAGCCTCGCCATATGTTGGGATGGGTTGTTTTCTCTTTGAATGTGCTTTGCTGAGCCCTCCTGATGATTTTGTTTTGGGGAGGGAGCAATGACTTGAGGCTGCTTGCAGCTTTTATTGGCGGACTCAGGAAATTTAAGTGGGGAAAAATTTCTGGAGACTAACTCCCAAGAAAGTATTTTGTGAGGATATAGCTGCAGTCCGTGTTCAGACAGCTACACGCCGTGTCCAGTTCTGCTCTGTTTTATTTCTCTTTTAATGTCTTTGACTCTCACACTCAGCGACGTGGGCGCTGGAGGAGGCAGAGATGGAGGTGTGGGTAGCACGTTGGGTACTCGCATGACCTGGGGCATCAGGGAGTGCTGATAGGGACATACTACTTTTCAGACCTTTTACAGTAAATTCACCCCAGCAGGGCTTTTCTGTTTATTCCTCCTCACTCTGCTTTGATTTGATTCAGCAGTGGGAAGGAGGAGAGAGTGTTTAAAGACCACGATCCTACATTTGTTTTGTATTAGCATACTTGCGGGACTGTGGCTTACACTAACTTATTGGTCCCCAGAGGAATGTTCTTCATCCCTCTTACCAAGAGCCAACATTGAAAACAGAAGGGGCCCATCCTACAGAAAATGCCTTTACAAAGGAATCACTGTGAGCGACCCTGAGCCCCTGCCAGGAACCAGGGAGTAGGACAAGGGTGTGAAAGGAGGAGTGAGAAAGTTGCTGATCAGAAAGCCTCACATTACTTGATAATCTATTTTAGCAGCTTTTAAGATTTCCAGCTTTTATATCTGTACTGTTAACAGGATTCATGAATGTTTTATTATATTGCCTAAATGTGGAATAAATGAAGATGGGATGGAGAGGCCATTCTGGAGAAGAGCAAAGCTGTTTATCTACCATCCTAAGCAGTGGTGCTTGGGGAGAAAATGTGAGAAACATGGGAAATGCATATAGCTTCCATATATCCTCCTACGGGCAGGAGAGGCTTTGAACTGGAGGCTGTACCCAGATCATTGTGTCCAGAACTCCCCTATGGAGTCACCTTCCAGGGTTTTTGCCTAATTGCCTTTTAACCTTTCATCCTTCCTAGCATCCTCTTGCAATAAATTTCATTATCATAATTATGAGCTCCACTTCAGGACCATTCTAATTCATGTACTGTGAGAAATATTGGGTAGTAATTGTTGTTAGTGATGTGAAGAACAGCGTTTTTTTAAACACCTTTATTGTATTTTTTTGCCTAAGCTGAGTAGTCTCTCCTACTGGAAAAACTGAGCTGTCCTCAAAATATTTTTGCATCCCTTCTCTATAATTTTGCTACTTTTCAAGGAAAGGTAAGTGTGGCATATGATGCAAGCTGCTGTGTGCATTCCAGAGATCCAGTCAATGCTGTAATCATCCTGTCTGTTTGATTCTCAGTGTCTTTATATCTACCAAGTCTTTCCTTCTTTGATGTCTTTTGAGCTTTAAGCTGACATTTTCAGAGGTCCTTCTTCAGTGATGTGTTGCATCTTAACTCAGAGCTGTTGCCGCCTGTGTATGAACATACAGATGGGCCTGGATGCAGATGACCCTATGATACATCTTGGCCTAGGATGTGGGTAGTCAGGGCTACTGTTGGTACCCTCAGTACCCTGATATTTGACTATTTATGTTAAATTTTGTATTTTTTTTTCCTTTAGAGCTCATTTGTGTATGCCATCTGGTCCTTAGCACTCAATTACTGCTAATTTTAACAATTTGTTTTCAAAGCTCTTGTAATGAACACTTCACTATGAAACAAGATCTAGGTAGTAAACCTCCATAAATTCCTCATTAGTGGGCATTGGTTAAAATAACTTTTTATTTTCTGCAGTCTCTTTCTCTTTCTTAGGATCAGATATTGTGCCTGGGTCACTGGAGGTTTGCATTAGAAGCAGACATCCTACCAGAGAGTTAATGTATTTGAAAAAGGCTTTATTCATCCTTTCAGCCATAGCAACAGGAATGAGGGTTTACATTGGGACACAACAGAACCAGAAAAGATCCCAGAGCAGATAACTCTGGTGTGGTGAAGGAATGTTTCCTTTCACTTTGTGTCTTGACTGAAGCTAATTTTTTAGACCAAATTCAGCACCAGTTCAAATTTCCTTATCAATGTGTGTGATGCATAGTTGAGGGACTGGAGACAAGTTATACTATCCTTTTATGAGGTTTCCGATTGAAAGACAGCCATAGAGTTACAGGTCTCAGAGGTTCCAAAGTTTGATTATTTTTTTAAAAAAAATCTTTGTCTAGGCGAAGAACAAGCGTGCATCTCTGAGAGACGACGGGCCTTGTCAAGGATCTTCTATGGCCCTGTTGGGTACTTCAGTCAGCCTGATTTGTTTTCCGTGCCAGATAAGCAGTTGGAAAAAGAGAAGGTCTTCTCAAAACCCTGCCCTCCCTCCTTCAAGGAGCTGTTTTTGGACTCTGGATTGTCGTCCCCAGTTGCACAAAGCCCATATGCCAGCCAGATTCCTGGGCTAGAAACCACCCTGAGCGAAGCCATCACAGGGATGTTCCCATCAAGGGAACTGGCTCAAGTGGCACTGCAATTTACTGCCAATCCAAAGCGTTTCCAAGAAAATCTCTTTGGAGGAAGGTTCTTGAATAATTTGATCCAGTTTAACTTCACAGGGGCACTTGGCACTAGTGGGAAATACAGCATTGGCCAATTTTTCCCACAGGAGGATGTGGCAGAGAGGGATAACAATTCCAGTCTTCTGGATTCAGCTGAGGCATTGTCATTGGAGGTATCAAAGGGGAGCTCCATTTTAAGTAAACCTCTTGTAGGCAGCTTCGGCCGCACAGTAACTCTACAGGACAATCAGAACATGGTGAAATTCCTTTCCTCTGTACTGGAATTACCAGAGTTCTTTACTTTTCTTCAACAAGTGATTTCTGTCCCCAAAAGCGTTGCTGAAGATTTAAGTGAAGTGGTGAAACTAGCATTGGGATCCAAAGACTGTGGTGAGTTGCCGAGGGACCTGTTTGTTCCAACATGCACCAAGGAGGGGAGGTATGAGGAAGTTCAGTGCTATGCAGGAGAGTGCTGGTGTTTGGACACTTCAGGTAAGGAAGTTCCAGGCTCAAGAGTTCAAGGCAAACGTCCAAGGTGTCCCACTGATTGTGAGAAGCAAAGGAGAAACCTGCAGAACTTGAAGCAAAGCCTGCCTGCAGGATCAGATCTTTTTATTCCCTCATGTACGGAGGATGGAGACTTTCTGCCACTCCAGTGTTACGGGACAAATTGCTTCTGTGTTGATTTGAATGGCAGGACTATTCCAGGAATAAGGGGAAAAGCTGGAAAGCCAATGCAATGTAAGTCCTAGAGACTGGAAATTTAAAATGCTTATTGTATTGCAATTTCACGATTTTCTCTTCATATTTTTTTATATCTGAAAATGTATGTGTACAAACAATATGTCCCTTAACAGGAAAACAAGTCAGTTCTATAGTTGCAGGGGAATAGTGGGAAATACAGTGTATGTAAACCTTGGTATCCCAGGCCTTAAAGATGGTCCCCTTTTCTTTCAGTGTGTAGGGTAGGCGCGGTCAAAACAGAGGAGCCTGAGGTTTTGTCTTGTCATTGATGACATGTCAAT
The DNA here is from genome assembly GCA_026546715.1 of Gallinago undulata. Lineage (NCBI taxonomy): Eukaryota > Metazoa > Chordata > Aves > Charadriiformes > Scolopacidae > Gallinago > Gallinago undulata. Next base: position 144,563,644 of record JAOTQQ010000012.1, read on the forward strand.
GATACTATGTCATTGGTATATGTCTGTACTTAAGTGATGCCCATGAGACCTGAATGGATGTGTAACTGGATGTGACCCATGCTGAGTGAAAAAGCCCTTTTGTTTCCAGAACCAAGTCAGCTGGGCACGGTCACTGGCTCCTCCTTGTCCTGAGAACTGAAAGAGCTTCAGAGCTTTCAACCATGAACCTCTTCTAGTCTTTTAGCTTAAGAATATATCTCCCACTTAGTAGGATGTCACAGGAGTCTAAACGTAGGAGAGGAATTCAGAAGCTAATATGTTTCTCATAAAGGTCATGCAGTCAGGCTTGAAAAGTGAGTCAGAAATGACTTGTCGGCCATCAGTTCCTTAGAGACTGAACTACCTCTTCTTGCCCTTCTATTAATGTAATACAAAGGAAGAAGGAAGCACATAGGTCTGAGATATTTGTCTTCCAAGCTTCTGTGAACTGAAAGTGGCACATCAATAGGGAGAACAGGCCAAAAGAAGATCCTGCTTCTCATTTTGGAAGGAGTAGCAGAGTACCCTGCAGATGATAGTGGTACATAGTGAAGGAGCTCCTTTGAATCAAGGTTTCCAAGTGGGGAATTTATCACAATGATCTGAATCGGTAGGGGATTTATATCTAGCAACCCATCTGTAGTGCAATCAAAAATAAACAGGTTCCTAATTCTCTGGTGCTCAAAAGGAGATGAGCTTCTGCATTTGCTGTGTTTGTAGAGCTGCTTGGTGACAAAATGAAATTTGGCTCTGGAGATAGCAGAAAACACTCCAAGACAAACTCACTCCAGGATGGTATTTTTATATTCAGCTGTAATATCCAGGAGAGAATAGTTAGAGAGGACAACCTATGTCCTGAATCTGAAAATTCTGGTTTGATCCAAGGGGAAATAAAATCAGTTTTATTCTGCTGTTCAGATGGTTGTTTTTGCAGGGATTGGCTGAATACAACTGACTGCCAGATGATCAAGTGTATTTGAAATACTTAGTTGGTGTGAACAGATTCAGGAAGACATTTAGTGACATCAAACACCTATCCCCTCCAGTAAGAACCACAGGCACCTAATGTGCTGACATGCTTTTAAAAACCATAGCTATGTGCATTTTTCAGTGTTCATGAGCCTTTGGAAATCTTACCCTGGTTCAGCATAGGAGCTTAAGGGCATCGAACCTGTTAATAACAGCCCAGAAATGTTGTTGTTAGTATTGGGATAAGGGCATAAGTTTTAGTAATGGTGTTTATAGTACCAGGGGAAAGGAGGTATTGTATATCTTCCGTGCATTCATAACACAGTGCTGTGCATGTTTTTCTTTTCCCCAGGCCCAAGTGCTTGCCAAGTAATAGCTGGTCAGGAGTTTCTAAAGGCTGTGAAACTCCTGTTGTCAGATCCCAGTGGTGTGTCTCAGCTCTCCAGCGTTTACCTCCCGCAGTGCGATGCTGGTGGTGCCTGGAGGCAGGTGCAGTGCAGCGGCCCCCCTGAGCAGGCCTTTGAGTGGTATGAGAGGTGGATTGCAGAGAACAATGAAGGCAAACCCCTGCCCGTTGCTGATCTGTTGAACATCATAACTGGGTACAAAGAGGCGTCTTCCAAAGGCTTTTCAGCTTTTATTAAAGCTTTATATGAGGCTGGCCACCAGAATATCTTCCCAGCCTTTACCACATATTCCTCCTTCATGGATCTCCCACCTGAAGTGCTGGAAGGAAACGTGACCTATGCATCTGAGAACATTTTACTGGATCCATATACATTCTGGCAGCTTCTGAATGAGCAGCTGACCTATTACCCGGGACCATACACTGATTTCAGTGTTCCATTAAGCCACTTTGAACTCCGTGATTGTTGGTGTGTTGATAGCAAAGGAAAAGAGCTGCAAGGAACAAAGGCAGAAGCGAACCATGTCCCAGCATGTAAGTAACAGAATTTCTGGCACGTAAGTAGCAGTTTCTCATCTTTTCTTTTATGCCACAAGAGGAAAGTCTCAAGAGGACTACAAGGATGTCATGAGATTATGCAGGGAGAAAATTAGAAGGTCCAAAGCTCAACTAGAACTTAATCTGGCTATTGCTGTAAACAACAATTTGAAAAAAAATGTTTCTACTAATACACTAACATCAAAAGGAGAGTTATTGAGAATTTCTGTCCCTTATTGAATGTGTAGTGACAAACACACTGCATGTGTAGTGACAAGGGAAACATAGTGAAAAGGATGAGGAAAAGGTTGAGGTACTTAATGTCTTATTTACCTCAGTTTGTAACCATAAGGCCAGTTGTTCTCAGCATACCCAGCCGCCTGGGAAGAGAGGGATGGGGAGCAGAATGAACCCACAATAATCCAAAGGGAAATGGTTAGCGACCTGCTACACCCCTTAAAAGCATACAAGTCTATGAGGCCAGGCAGGATCCACCTGAGGGAACTGGCAGAAGCCACTTTCCATCATTTACCAGCAGTTCTGGCAAGCTGCCAGGGGAGGTACTAGTTGACTGGAGGCTAGCAAATGTGACACCCAACTACAGGAAGGGCTGGAAGGTGGATCTGGGAAACTGTCACTCTGAACTCAGTGCTGGGGAAGGTCATGGAGCAGATCATCTTAATTTCCATCACGCAACACAGGACAGCCAGGCGATCAGGCCCAGTCACTGGATTTATGAAATGCTTGACTAACCTGATCTCTTCCTATGACAAGGTGACTTGCTTAGTGGACAAGGGAAAGGCTGTGGATGTTGTCCACCTAGACTTTAGTAAAGCTTTTGACACTGTTTCCCACAGCATTCTCCTGGAGAAACTGGCTACCCATGGCTTGGACAGGTGTACACTTGCCTGGGCTAAAAACTGGCTGGAGGACCAGGCCCAAAGTGTGCAGCCAGTCGCAAGTGGTGTTCCCCAGGGCGTGGTATTGGGGCCAGTTCTCTTTAATACCTTTATCAATGATCTGGATGAGAGGATGGAGTGCACTCTCGGTAAATTTGCAAATTAACAAATTTAGCACTAAATTAGGTGGGAGTGTCAGTCTGTTTGAGGGTAGGAAGGATCTGCAGAGGGATCTGGACAGGCTGGATTGATAGGCCAAGGCCAATGGGATGAGGTTGAACAAAGCCAAGTGCCAAGTCCTGCACTTGGATTTACAACTACCTGAAAAGAGGTTGCGGTGAGGTGCGGTTTGGTCTCTTCTCCCAAGTAACAGGCAATAGGACAAGAGGAAATCACCTCAAATTCAGCCACGGGAGGTTTAGATGGGTTATTAGGAAAAATTTCTTCACCACAAGGGTTGTCAAGCATTGAAAGAGTCTGCCCAGGGAAGTGGTTGAGTCACCATCCCTGGAGGTATTTAAAAGATATGCAGATGAGGTGCTGAGGTACATGGTTTAGTGGTGGAGTTGGCGGAGATAGGTTAGCAGTTGGACTTGATGATCTTAAAGGTCTCTTCCAACCATAATGATTCTATGACTTTCAAGAATGCCTTAAAATGAGGCAAGAAGAATTTACTATTTCTCACTGCACAGTCAAGAGTAACATGTATTCCCTAGCAGTCACTAGGAGAAGAGTGAGGCCGCCACTGTAGTTTGGTAGACCCTCTGTCTAGACAACTCCACCAAAGCTTACTTTGGTGCATCTCCACCAAAGATTACTCCCAAGGTATGCAGATGACCTGTATTATAAATGTAGTCATGAAAACCATTCTTATCACATAGTAATTTTCCAGCTGGGAGGACAAGAAAGGACAACAAATAGCAAACTTCCAAATGGGCAAAGAGTGCTGGAGATACCAGTCCTGTGGACAAATGGGGAATAAAAGGGAAAAAGCAGATTATCAGAGTTCTTTAGTGGAGAAGCCTTCACTGAACTCGTTTGCTGTGTTGAACTGCCATATCTGAGTCAGTAGATGAACAGGAGAGGACAGAAGAAGTGGCAGCTGCCACTCTGGACCCAAGGGTTTCCTTTCTCTCACTCTTCTCATTATCCATTTTTTTATGACAATGATTGAGGGACGGTTTAACTCCATTTGTAACCAATGATGAGGAGGTAACTTAAAATTACCAAGGCTTTGGCCCAAGACTTGGAGAATGTTTGGATGATTGCTGGTACTCTTGAACTCTTCTGGTTATATAACTAAATGTTGATGAGTCTCGTCTGCTTGCTTAGTGAAGCAATTCAAAACCAAACAAGTGCCGGAGGAAACAGAAGATACTAATTAAAAGGCCAGTTAATTTTCATATGCAAATCTTTATTGGATATAAATGAAAGACACTGAAATACCCTCTGTTTCTACAGGCCCTGGTATATGTGAAGGTGTTAAGCAGGAAGCCATGAAATTTGTGGAAGAGGCAGAGCAACTCATCCTAGCATCAAATAGTTCCCACTTCCCATTTGGAGAAAGCTTCTTGATGGCAAAGGGGATACAGCTCACAGACAGTGACCTTCTACGTTCTGCTCGGCCCTATGAGTCAGAGGTGGTGGTCTCCGAAAAGCTGTTATCAGGCAGCGACTATGCTCTCCAGCTGGCTGCAAGGTCAGGTAGGTGAAAGAGAGATGAAAGCTTTATTAAATGGTTTAATATCTAGGATCTGTGCAAGAGTATTCTATGTAAAATTCAACTTTGATGAAAAACAGGTGCAGCTTGTCAAGTATCGTTAATCAGTGTAATTAAACTGCCAATCCAAGGACTGATTTCACTGAATTTTTAGAGTTGGAAGGGACCGTAGAGATCATCTAGTCCAAATCCATTTCAGTTGTCTTATATGTATGAGAAAACGCATATGTAAGATCTGGACACCTACCAGCCTTGATGTACTTGCAGCCTTTGTTAATGTCCCTTCTAAAGCGCAGGGAACAATCAGGTGTTTACAAACATACATGTTTAAAAGACCTCTTTTTAGACTGGACACTAATATTTTTTCTTTTATTTATCTTTTGTAGTCTTGCATTTCTATTGGCGGAGTCACTTTACTTCAAAACATTCTGCTGGAGAAGCAACACAGTTGGGATTTCTTCCTTACATCCCACAGTGTGATGGCCTGGGAAACTGGGAGCCAACTCAGTGCTATGAGAGCACAGGTGAGCAGTTGTTAACAAGCTACACTGGGCTGTCCGAACAAAGAAAACCAAAGCAGAATTCTAATAAAAAGATGGAAAACCTGTGTAGCCAAACTGGAGAGAAGCTAAGTCATCTACAAGATGGGTAGAACATGGAAAACCTGTGTAGCCAAACTGGAGAGAGGCTAAGTCATCTACAAGATGGGTAGAACATTGACTGGAGTGAAGGACTCAAGTGACAGCTCACTGGGGCGTTGCTTGCTGATAGGCGTGTTCCATGGGCGTCAGTTCAGGGGCTGGCATTGCTCAATGCCTTCATTAATAACCAGGAAGATGTGATGGTGTTCACTCTCAGCAAGTGTGTGGATGATACCAAATAGCTGGGAGTAGATGATACACTGCAGGATAGAGTTGCGATGGAAGAGTCTCACCAGAGATGCTACATTTCCATTCTCACCACTGCTCTCAGGTCTTGTCTACCTATCTCTGGATAGCAGAGTTAACTGTGACTTGGATTTACTGACCTCTTCCTATAGTGCTGCTGAGGATGAAAATCTTCCCAATATGCAATAAAGCATATTGCAGTACAATGCCTAAAATAAAGATGCTTTTCTTCCCTGGCCAGGTCATTGCTGGTGTGTGGATGAGAGAGGACGTTATGTCATGGATTCCTTGGTCTCACGTCCAGCAAAACTTCCCACATGTCAGTTGGTTTTTCTTCCTCTATATTTGTCTTTGTCTATTCTTACAAATTTTAATATTTATTGAAAATTCTGGTATGAATGCATGAAGGAAGTCTTGTTTCTAACCATTACAAGAAGCAAAAAATAATTTTATGCTTGTTTTGCTGATTCATTTAATTTCACTATGTGTGATTTTGGCTTGCATGATTTGAGAACCCTCTACTGTCGATGGCCCTGCTTGAGCAGGGGGGGTTGGACCACACATCCAAACAGATATCTCCAGAGAGCCCTTCCAACCTCAACCATCCTGTGATTCTGTGGTTACCAAACACTGATCAGGAATTCCCCACCCGAGGCTGCAGCAGAGCCTAATGGAGCTGGGCTGTGCGAGGGAGCTGGGGAATGTACCCCTTTCTCTACCTTAGGTTTGAGAACTTGATTTTCTTTTAACATGTGCATGTTTTCCCTCTTACAGGCCAGACGCCATGTCAGCGATCTCAAACCAATGCCTTAATTTCCAGCTGGAGACAGAGTGGTTCCAAGCTGGGTGCCTCCACAGCAGATCTATTTGCCCCCTACTGCCTTGAGGTGATTTCACATGACTGAGGGAGGAAGAAACCAAACCTCCCCAGTTTAGCTTACACCATGCCAAAGGCCCTTACAGTGTCAGTCTATGCTTCTTAAGCATTCCTTGCATGTTCCTATTAACCTGAAGGAAAAGGGAAAGAAAGCAAAGATCAGACGTTGCCCTGCATGAGGCAGAATTTAAATAGCTTTGAGATGGAGACTGGGAGTAGGAAACTCTGTCCCTGCATAAGCTGCCCTCCTGCAGGGTGGCTCTGCTGAGTCCTTTAGCAGGGCTGTGCTTACAAGGCACAACTTAATTGACTGGCATTTGGGGGGCTCTTTCTTCCTGAGCCGTGGGAGAATGTGAGGACAAGAGAAAGTTGGAAGCAGGTATCCCAGAATAAGGTCTGTGATGCTTTCGAAACATGGTAGTGAGAAGGGTAGAGTAATAAGATGGCCAAGGAACAGAAATTTCAAACCAAGATTATACCAGAACTTTATCTCAATGGGTTCTCACTCTGTATACTACTTCTCTCGGGGCCTGGTCTGTGTATTAAATTAGGTAGACCATATTTTAATATTTTATATTTCTTCTCAATGTGCTGTATTAATAGACAAATGTAAATATAATCAACTATTTTAACAAACCTTTGAGGTATGGATTGTGGTGTGTCTGTATTAATATATATTGTTCTTCAATGGCATGTAATTGATTCTTTGTAGACAGGAGAATACGCTGTGCTACAGAGATCTGACACGGATACTTGGTGTGCAGATCCTGCATCAGGAGAAGTATTTCAGCGCGGCAGCGAAGGTTTGGATGGCAATCCTGAGTGTGAGTAATGCTTTACCCACAGCCAGTGACACTAATGGCAATGCCTCACGCTTTGTGGTATGTGTACTTTCCTTTTCAGAACGATGCCTGTGAAAACACGGGGGGCTTTCAGTTTAATTCCTCACTGATATGGTACATACAGTCAACATGTCAACATTGAAAGGGTACCTAAAAATAGTTATCCTTTGCTTTCACAACACCAGAAATAAATGAGTCTAGACAAATGGATGAAGAAGCTTCCATACATTTTTTTTACCTTCCATTTCTTACCACCATAGAAAATTCTTTGGGCTCACAGATGAGTTTTCTAAAGCAGAGAATCCTGAACTATGGGAACTGGGCTACGTGCAGCGAGTCCATTTTACATGGTCCACAACTGCTCCAGAGAATGCCATTAGGTCTATCATATTTTCATATTATCTTCCAATAAAGAAAGAGAACTGTTGAGGTCTCATAGGAGATGATTGATCTGTTTAAAAATGTAAATAATCATATTATTACATTTTAAATTACATTACTCAAAAATTCTTACTAAAAAGATTATTTTTTTTTAAATTTAGAATACCAGCATCTAAATGATGAACTATCAAATCTATGGCAAAAAAATATGCAAATCCATAATAAGTATCAGTATTTTTGGAACTATTTTATTGATGCAGACACATATAACTTTAATCTTTATAAAGCAATGTGGGTTTTCTAGTGGAAGTAAAATTCCCCTTTCAATAATGATTCAAATTATTTATGGTTTCATGATCACTTATCTTTCTTCCTAGCAAAACATTTTCTATGTTTTATTTTCTAAGCTGTCATTTTATAATGAAAGCACTGCTGTTAAAATATTTAGGACAATTCTGTACTTCAGTATAGTTCATCTCTGCAGATAATCTTCTTCTCTTCTGTGTCTTGCAATGAATTTCTCTCTTTAAAGGTCCTAGTATCTGTAATATGCTGAAGTCTAAAACTGCCTTACGAGAAGCTGGCAAAGGTTACATCCCACAATGTGAAGGAGACAACGGGACTTTCTCACCCATGCAGTGCAGCCAGGATCAAGAGAGCTGCTGGTGCGTCTTTGACAATGGAGAAGAGGTGCCAGGGACACGAGTAAGCGGAGGAAGACCTGTATGTGCAAGTGAGTTCCTGCTTGAGGCACGTTGCTTCTGAGCAAATCCAGCTCTGGAACTTGATCTACCTCCAAACTTTTTCCAGTATTTAGTTGCATTTAATCTTCTTTGTTCAGATCTTTATAGATTTGCTCAAGTAGTATGCTTTGTGTAATAGCAGATTTCAGATCTACCTGGGCACAATGTCCAGTTTTCTCCAAGTGCTTTGTCAGGAAGAAAATAGAAAGGGAATGGATCTTTCTTTGATTTTCCCTTATTCATAAAATTGGTTAAATCAGAGCAGTTGAGCTATAAAACTAGAAAGTCAATCTGTACAGCTTACTGCAAACTTGAACCTTTCCCAGTCTGAGCTGGCTCTGGGATTAAAAGCCATTCAACTGACTAAAATAAAATTTGAAAAATGTATGCTTCTGCTATTGTTACTCTTGGCTTGTAACCAGAGTTGTGAAAAGGATGTGCCAAAACACTGCATATTCATGGAGTATTTCCTGCATGACCAGAGCTGTGAAGCACTGAAATTCACTCATGGTTTCCAGTGAGGTGTCCAAGTGGGAGACTTTGGATAAATTTAATTTGCAATGGCCTTTATACATCTCCCCATCACTGAAGTGAAGCAAAACAAATTAAACTTTCTACAAGGCTATGCTCCAAAGTGTAATGATTAGTGGAAACTTGAGTTGCAAAAGGAAAACCTTCAACTGATAACTGCAGGACACTACTGTTTCCTTAGTTCTGTTGTTTTTTTTTTAAATGAGAGCTGCTGGCAGATTTAGGAAAAGGAGACCACATGATAAATGGTGTTGGTTTCCTTTTGTGATTCTGCTATATAAAGAGCAACATGAGGTCACCAACCAAATACCTGATTGTGTCAGCCCAACTGGCTGTAAGGCATTCTAATAGATTAGATAGCTCCTCAGCCAACTTTGAAACCACCACCAACGTCATCTTCTTTGAACTCTCTTGTCCCAGTAGAGAGCAATGCAGACGGGATTTTAGAAGAGGAGACCTCAGGGATGTGTCTGCCCCATGCATTGTGCCCCATGCATTGTGCAACAGAGCCCTGAAGAGATGACCTCCAGAGCTAATGTTGTGTAGCCATGTATGCATAGCAGTCCAATAGAGGTTTCTACCTCTTCAGAGAAGCAGAGCTGATCAGTCTGACAAGTACAGTGCTGCTGCCATCCTCTTTCAGGTTATGGAATAGTATCTCTGTGGGATGTGGGGCTGTGTGATATTTCTTTTGTTTTGACCCACTGGAGGAACTCAGTGTGATATTCGGCAGCCAGCAGTGTGGATTGACATTCCCATAGACTCTGAAGATGAACAGGGAAAAGTGGAAGTGTTCCTTGTAGGCCAGAGAAAAGTCAGAACTAGTTGTAAATGTTGAGTCCTTGATATCTCCTCCTCTCCATGAAAGCTCATCTTAATTCCAAGGGAATTTATGGAATATGTTCTATGGAGTTGTACCCCGAGATATGCCTTTAAGATGTCTTTACGTTTTTTTTCTCATCTGATATTTCTTGTAATGCTGTAGTTTTCCTAGAGAAGGAGTGACTGAATGATTAATGACCTTTCTTTTTTCAAATGACTGAGCTGAGAGAGGCAATTCTTCAGAAAATATAGTGGAAACCTGGCTTTACTAAAAGCTATCTGTTATTTTCTGCATAGAAATACCATTGAAATAATCTTTAGTGATTTTCCTGGATTTTGAAATAGCAATGGAAGTTTTTCATGCTAAAAAACTTAGTTATTGTGTAAGAATAAAGATGCAAAAGTTATTTTTCCCCTCAGTCTATCCAGTCTTATAACTCTAGTCCTGGGAACCACTAGTAATTGTTCAGGGAAAAGGGAAGAGAGTACTGTCTTCGAGATCTTGTCTATCGGCAAAAGAAGCTGTTGTGGTGGAAAAATACGATAAACTTCTCTTCCAACATCAGAACAGATAGCTGTAAACAGCAAGTAATAACTTCAAAGTGCCCAGTGCATGCAATGAGGTTTTCATTTGCTAAATCATTCCCATCAGAGATGGAATCCAACCTTTTCTAGTTAACATGCACTGGAGAGATGATGCCAGGTATCATAGCAGTGCTCCCATGAATCTCCCATCTTCATGCCCACTTTCTGCAGCTCTGAGTGGAGATAAAGGAGAGAAAGAAGAGAAGGTCCTGGAGACAGTAATTTCCTTGTGTAAATCTTGCTACATCTATGAAAGAAGTGTCAATACTGAACTGGATTCTGATTCACAACTACAGGACTGAGAAACTGGGTCAGAAATAGAAGAATGACATTGGCACAGGCTTGATAATGATAGTAAATGAGATGGCATCTGTACAGAGAGAAATAAGCAAATTACTGATTGTGAACCGAAACCTGTGAACCACACCAGGAAACAATCCATCACTTTCGTTTTGGGGGCTGGTTGTTTCCCTAGTTCACACACCAACTCTCATTGCAACAGACAGTAAAAGATGCAGCAGACGACTGAGACTGGACTTGATTTGCTGGATATAGAAATGTGTTACCACAATAAAGAGACAACAGAATGATTTTTATATACTTTGTATAAAGATATATTAATGTAATTTACATATAATGGTGGATATAATTTGCATTGGACAGGATAAGTATTACCATCCCTTTTACAATGGTATCTTTTGGTCCTAAAATCTTGGGAGGTTTATTAAAAATGTGTTAACCAAGGATGCCAGGTTTCCACCTTGATTGAAAAAGAGGCTGGATAGAGAGTCAGTGAGTGAAGAGGAGAAATATATTGGCCCCATTTACAGAGTTATTGCAGAAAAGATGCTGTAAAAGAGACTTGGAAAAAAAAATCTGTTTGGCAACTCAGAGAGACAGATATGAAAGCCTTTTATTTTGGCATTGAAAATCCTCAGAGTTGGAAAACACAGTACTGTGCAGTACCCTGGATCCCAAATTCATCCTGCAATGTTTTAAGTTTTAACTGAAGTGGCTGCTAAGTTAACAAATTAATCTTGATATCTCCATCAGAAGGAGAGAGAGAAGCTGCTCAGACTTGAGCCATCAGCAGTGTTTGCCTTTCTCCGGTGACTAGGGAGGTTGGGACTGATCTGAGCATTGCTATTTGGAAAATGATTTATACATACACCAAGCAAGTGAGTTGTATGATATGAAAACAGCTTTTTCTTTATATTTATTTCTGGGTGAGGAAGTTTTTTTCTTTCTATGGTTTGCAGCTCTAGAACTCAGAAGTGTTTAATTATAACTAGATAAATTCAGCAATTAAGTTGGGATTTGGCTAATATTGAGTCAGCAATTGGTTTGTACTGATTAGTAGAAATTAATTATCGTTGTAATTAGTCTGCTATAAAACTCTATTACAGTGGGTTAGCAGAGTTGAAATGGCTGTATTAATGCTGAGTGAGTTGATGATAGTTTTCAATCTTCACTCTAAAGGGAATCAAGACCTTTTTTTTTCCTGCCCTGCCTATTTCCACTGGCTATCATTTGTAAAGGTTTGTTCTGCTGATGGTTAGAAACTTTATTCTTCATTTCCTGCTTGAATTTATTCAAGACTATTTTAAAATTATCTGTTCTTATAAACCATGCACGTAGCTTTTTGGACTCAATACATTACCCATCAAAGTCAATATGTGTCTTTTCATCAACTTTAGTAAACTGAACCATGACATCAAACCAGATCCAAGTCGAGATGAGTGGGACATGCACAGTGCCCAGTCCAAGTTTTCTCTGTTGATGTGAGGGTCATGAGAAATTTTACTAGAAGTGCTTCATAGTATGTCACTAATATATCCCCTTTCTCATGTGCCCAAAGGTCCGCAGTGTGCTCTGCCGTTTGGTGCCTCAACGGTTCTCAACGGAGCTGTATTTTGTGAAAACATTTCTGAGGAAACTTCAAGTGTTCAGCAGTGCTGGCTGGCGTGTCGCCAGGGCTTCCACAGCTCCTCATCCAGCACGTCGTTTCAGTGTGATGTGCAGCAACGTCGATGGGTCTCGGCTGCCCCCCTCCACCAGGCCTGCCAGAGTATGTCTGAGCTGCCCCGTGGTTGGGAAGGGCAGAGAGCAATGCAAATAGATGTAGAAAAATGCTACTACATGAATGACAATAATAGGACACAACAGTTGTATAGGAGTTGCTAAATTAAGGTGCAGTAGATTAGCCATGTCTTTCGCCATCTTCATCTCTGTCTCTTGGCTGGCTCCTATGCCAGAAAAAGCCCTGCTTTTCTGTAAAAATATAGCTATAAATAGTTATTCAATCTATATGCAGATTTTTCTTTGCAAGTTAAAAGATGCTGGCACCGTGAAGTGATTCTGATGGAACCGCTTAGTCCTGGAGGAACAGATGAGCACCAGATGTTTGAATTTGGCAGAACTTGACTGTTTATTTGTATAATCAAGTCACTGTTACTTCTGCATCTTTTTGCAGCAGTCTGTTCTTCAGGATTATTGTTATCTTTGTAGGCTGACTTGTGGTATTTTTCCAACAATTTTTTTTTCGAAAGAATCAGTTTTCTATTCACAGCTCATATAACTGGATATTAATGTTGGTCTTTTCAATTATTTCAAACAGAGATACATTCTGATCAAAATGGCAATTTGCGGCAGTCCTGAACTTTGAGAAATGCAGAGCTTGATGCCAAATTTGCAGCTACTCTTCGTCTCCAGAATGGGTTAAACCATTTTGGAAACCTCTGCATTGACACATTTCCAGTTGTACTGCATGTCTTCTATTCCAAATGGAAATTATATTTAAATTTAAATTTCAGACTGAAACTTTTGTTTGTCTGTAATCATGTTTGCTAGGTTTTTGTAGCATGTTATGAAGTAACTTTCATGTTTGATGATAGCAGTTGAGTAACTGTTTACAAGGAGTGTGTGGCAATCTGAATATAAGCTGCTGTTTAATGCAAACTAAGGACTTCCCACAGTAATTTGTGTTTGAAATAGAGCATCCTTTTAAGGAGAGAGAAAAAATCCCAACACATCTGAAGGCAATTGAATAAACTTCATGATAATGGAGAATTAACCACAACATTTAGCAATTTGTTCCAATGCATAATTACCTACACTCGTAAAAATATTATTTCCTCTTCCTTATGTGTACACTTAGAGATTGTGGTTAAGTCAGGTCTTAACCGCTCGCTGATAAATGAAACAGATAGAGGGCTTTGTTACTTGCAGGAAGAAGCAGGCTTTTGTATCCTCTGGTCTCTCCCACCATTCTCTTTGGATGCTCTCCAGGCTTTCCCACATCATTTCCCACATCACCAGGGGAGGTGAATGAGGGAGAGCTCTGCTGCTTCTCCAGGCTGGTGTGATAAGAGCCAGGTCGATTCAGAGGTGACATGATGGCATGACCGCTGTGCTGAATCTGAGATAGAAAACCCTCTGTGAACCCTGGGGTCAGCATAACTCTAATGGAGACAAGAACTCTGCATTTTTTCTTTTTTTTTTTTTTTTTTTCTGGCTGAAAACTGAATAAATAGATTTTCATTTTGTGACTGATGAGCTCATGGGTTTCTCATCTATTTGTGTGATGTGTCATTTTGATTTGCTGGCAAAAAATTGGAATGCCTTTGTCCATGTCAATGCCATTATTATGCAATCAAGTTTATTCTCTCCTAAAACTTGATTCCCAGTTAATTTGACAAGCTAGGTTTCTGAAAGCCCATTTTGAATTAGTATGAATTGTTGTAATCATTTAATTCCTTTTTTAATAGAAGTCCTTTCATGATTGTGTCTGAGAGGCGGAGATTGACAGGTCAATAATTCCTGTCTTCCTGTTTCTTTTTTAAGTATTGGCATAACATCAGCTTTTATCTAGTTCCCTGGAAATTCCTATCTATCTGCCAAGTCTTATAAAAAGTCATCAATGGTCTAGCTTGTTTCTTATCCTCTGTGAGTTAGTGCTCCATTGTAAAATATATTTTTTTTATATATATATATTATATATATTATATATATTATATTTTATTATTTACTAGTGCCAACTCTACTGCTTTCACGTAGAAATGGGGGGATGCTATTGATGTAAGATCAAAATGCCAAATCAATGTTGTCTTTTCTCACAGTAACTTTGGAAGTAAGTTTCTACATTAAATAGTCAGACTGCTAAATACTTATTCTACTTATATTTTAGAGATCCAAATGTTTCAGACAGTCCAAGCTCAAACACACTTTCAACTACTACTGCCTCCTGAGAAAACTTGTAGTTCTGACTACTCTGGATTACTCCAGGCGTTCCAGATATTTATTTTAGATGAGTTGAAGGCTCGTGGCTTATGTCACCTCCAGGTAATTTCAGTTCCTTTTTCTTTGTTATTGGTGTTGGGTTTTGTTTGGTGTATTTATTTGGGTTTGGTTTGTTTTTTTTTCTGGTAATAAAAAAAAAAAGGTGAGACACAAGGTAGAACTTTGCTTTGGCCTGCTTGAGATAGGTGAAAGAGCAGAAAATGCCATTAAATCTGTTAGGGTTGGCAGCACTCTCATGTGGATGGCTGGGAAAATAGATACACTTACCCCACATGGGCAGATCAGCTTAATTGTAGCCACAGAAGTCATATCACATCAGTCCAAGATTTATTTAAAATATATTTTAATGGAAGAGAACCCTTTGACTATTCTAACAGTGAGTAAATGACCTGCTGAAATTATCTTTTCCTACTTCTATCTCTGTTTTTACAGGCCCTTTTGAATATGTTACCTTTGAGCATAGCACAGTGCAATTGAGTAGAAAAAGGCAAGAAGTACAAAGTTCTCAGGCTGACTAACCCTGGTTTTGTTTAATTTTGAATTCAAGGTAAATGCATTTGGAAATACTGACTCTCTCTCTGTCTGTGATGATTCCACTGTCTATGTCGAATGCCTGAGCATGGACCGCCTGGGGGTGAATGTCACATGGAGGGCTCAGCTGGAAAACATCCCAGCAACTTATCTCCCTGACTTACATGACATTGGTAAGGTTTTGTTTTTTGTTTTTTTTTTTTTTTTTAATCTTTTCTGTGAATTAAACCTGCTTTGCATTTAATTGGTTTGCTTCCCAGGGTCTGCTCTTAGGAGGCACTAACAAGGTCTTATAAATGCTCATTGAAATAGTCTGTCTTCATAACACTGAACTTGTATTTTTGAGCTTTTGGTGTTGATATATTTCTCTTTTCAGGTTGTGACTGCACAGTGGAAAGGAGCTATAATTGAATGTTTCTTTCAGATAGGACTTTCTCTCCCAGCTACCTTAACTGAGATTAAAAATGACTTTATTGGGCATGAGCAGAACTGTCCCAGATGTTAATTTCCATTGGACAGGTCTTCAGTGGTGGAAAAGATTGTGTTCCTTACTGGCTTGGACTCAGAAACACAATTCACATGTTGCCAAAAATATAACTAGTTTCTTCCAAGTTTTTTTTTTCCCTCCTTTCTTTTTTTACCCCCTTTTTCTATTTAATACATTACGTCTGACTCTAAAGAATAACCCTTACCTCAGACATCCTCAAGCAATTTTGCAGAGACCATTGACTGGCAGATCTTTCTAGCAGTCTCCAAGCAGGTTAGGAATGGTGAAAGGAACTTATTTCAAAGCAGTCAGTATTTCCCTTTAAAACAAAAGATGTAAAAGACATATCCCAAGTTCAAATGTCTTCTGTGCCACCTTTTCTTCGGTTTTATTGCTCTGCAATGTGTTGCCAGCACTAAATATAAATAACTCTGCCTGCATGTGTCCTTCCCACTAACTCTGGACTTGGAGACATATGCTCTACAGTAGTTTTTGCCTGACCAGAACCAAATTCAAAAGCCTTTGAGTTGCAGACAGTGGCTATAGAGGTTGTGTGGTTCCTGGCTTTACAGCATTTTTGTGTTTTACATCCATTCAGTTGATCCAGATTCAAGAATATTCAAGCAGGAGATGGATCAAAATATAAGTGTGTTTGGTTTCATATTTATCTTTACTTTCGAAACTGTTCCATTTTGAGGGCATTACAGTTTTGACCCTCTCCACTGTAATTTCCATGTAGTACTAAAATTGCTTTTCTGGGAATGGCCGTATGGTTTCATAAGCGGCAGAGCAGAACCTGCTTTCCCATATGCTCTTGGCACCATCAACTTCCATTACCTCATAAAGAAGCTTTGGGTCTTTCTTTTGAGGTGTTTTCTGGTGTATTTACACAGAGTGAGCAACTTGGTTCTCCTATTTGAAAATCTACATTGCTAAAATAGCATTGCTCTTCTCCTAGCGTCTTTATAGGTAAATGAGAAGTCCTACTTTTTTTTTTCCTCCTGTGAAGTAGCTGAGAAAAAAATGGCTAAACAGTGTGGACATATACCTGATGGAGAACCTCAAATCTATATCACTTGTGGATGCTTCATTACCTGTTTTTCTTGCAGATATTTTCACTAAATTCCAAGACTGTGCAAATCCCTTCCTGAAGGATCTTATGCCATTTGGCTTTGTAGCTTAAGTCTCAGCTCTAAAATATCGAGGAACACATCCAATATCGAGCAACTTCTTTCTTGTCTGTTAAACAGAAAAAATACTAATGATTATAAAAATGAGCATTTAGTGGATAAATATACAGTAAACGGTTCCTATCAGTGAAATTGGAGGAAGTCAATCCCTGGGCTATACAATTAATATTTTAAACTGTGTCTGTTCTCTGTATTTTCCTTAAAGGAAACAAAGAAAAAAAAAAAAAGAACAAATTTACTCTTTTGATTTCTCTTTTCTTTCACTTTCTCAGTGGCCAATATAAATTCTAAGTAACAGTAGGATGACTTTCATGTCAAAATTAGAGTTTCATTCAGCAGGAGCAAACCCTAAATCAGACTTCTCACAGTAGTGCGCAAGATACAACTATTTGCAGAATACTTTTTTATGTGAAAAAATGTGTTCTCCCCCAGAAGTCCAAGTCCCTAAAGATATACCTGGAGAAACGTTTAGTAAGAATTTACAGTAAATTCAACAAAGTAGAGGTGTGTAGTCGCTTAAATTTCAAAAATTGTGCAGCAAAACCTGGGAAGCACTATTGTATCTGCCATGCTTTAGAGCTCGCTGAAGGTCCTGGGAGGCTCATCTCTAACATTTTAAACTAAAGGAAATTCAATAGACCTAAGTGGGTTCTTACTGGTTTGACTGTTAGCTTCTTTTCTACATGTGACTTCCCTCCAGCTGTCATTTTTATGTTTATTTTTAATTGTGCTACAGCTAGTCACTAGACAATTTGGAAGGATATTTGCTTGAATAAAAGGCTAATCTGCTTATTCCTGCTTTCAGTTCTGAGACAAGTTCTGGCAAAATATTTACAAAGTGTTGTTTCTGTGATGATCTCCAATTACTTGCTTGCAAGATGAGTACCATTTTGGCCTGGGGTTGAACTAAACTAAGTGCTATTTTGTTGACTCTAGTAGGTGTCAGTGCAGCAGGACAGGTTGCTTGAAGCTGGAGGAAGCAGAGCATTGAGAATACAAGGACAAAGCTGTCAGCTTTAATGAGAAGTTCATTCACTTTATACCTTAAGTGTAAAAACCTTGTGTCTCCCCTCTGCAAAGGGGGAAACAATATCTACAGGAGAGCAATTGGCTACAGACCAACACTCAGGAAGAGAGGACACCTATCTTTCAGTGTTAAAGGTCCAGGATGATCTTTCAGAAAAAAACATCATTATGTCTGTGGTTGGTTCAGCATGGGCAGGAAGGCAGATCTGCGTCACTGGAGTCTCATACCTGCCTGTGAAATTCTCTCCTCACACAACTTAAAAGCTGCCCGTGGGCTACAACACAAAGTCAGAAAACTCACCACATGAGAAGGCAGCGGCACCCTCTGCTATCTGCCTTGGACACTTCAGTCACCAAATAACAATCTTTGTGCAGTGTGTGAGCTGTAACATTCCTCATGCTGTCATTATGTATATAACATCCTCTCTGTGAAAATTCAACATCCAAGGTCCTTAGTGTAGTTGCAAAACTCAAATTACATAGGGTCCAGGACCCTATGTATTTCTGTGTTTGCTGGGTTACTGGGTTGCCCATCACCTGTAGGTATGGAGGCCCTTGTCTTGCAAATTTGGATCAGCAAACCACATCAACATTTCATTCAATGCCATAAAGCCTGCAGGGATAAACAGAACATGACAGCATAACAAATCCAGTGGGAACAGTGCTCTTGTAGTATTTCTGGTCCAGCCAAACTGGGGAATTTAATTCTTGAATGAGCACTGAAAATTTTCCTTGTACCAGTTGGAAGGGACACTGACTGGGCAACTAAGAATATAGAGAGTAGCAAAATATTCACTGTTTTCCAGCTTTAAACACCAGCTTCAGCAATTGTGAAGAATGTGTCTTTTGAGTAGATGGATACGTTGAATATCAATAGTGTGATGGAAGATAATTATTATATTGTTACAGATACTGGCCTTCAAAAACAAACCATCCAAATGCTGAAAAAGAAGTAAATGATATCCACTGAAAATAAACAGGAATAAATTAAGTCTGAATGTCAGATAATCCTGTTTTTAATCTGCTGAATTTTTGCAACTCAGAAACCAAATTTTGTTCTCTAATGCTTTATTTCTTGAATATGGCATTTTTGTTGGGATTTTCTTGTTGTTTCTTTAGCACCTCTACATATATTGAGATTAGGACTTTAATCTGATACACACTGTACAGATACATTCTTGTCTGCTGTTTGCTAACATGCTTGTATTTCTGTATTTGCCAATGTTTTTAGCTTAAAATTCATCAGTTTCACTGTGGTTATCCATTACTATACTGGAAATCTCTTTAATACTATTTTGTTGTGGTTTTCCCCCTTTTAGAAAATGCAATTGTTGGAGAAAAGCTAATTGGAGCATTTATAAAAGAGATTGAGGATGGTGGTTTTGTGCTGCATTTGGACTCCAAGCAATTCCTAGCCGATTCTTTCATTGATTTTCCCCGGGATGAAGAGTTCTATCTGTCTCCAAGTGTGCAGCTAGGATGTAGAAGTGGGTTTCGAAGAACTTCATCTCCTGGGAAAGCAGTCCCAAATTCACAAGGATGTGGTATGTCTCAGTGTAGCTTTACTTTATTGGATGCCGTTAGGAGTCAGTATAAAGCTAAAGTTAAAAAATCATCGGTGAATTTGTGTGTATGGTCAATTTGTAAGAGGCATGAAGCACCAATGTGACTGATAAATCTTAGGAGAGATGGGCATTACGGCTTTGCTTACTGTTCAGTCCTTGCGTTGAACCAATGTTCTGGAAATAGGGATCATGGCACTGACATAGTACAGAAGGTTTTGCAAACATTTTGGGGGATTTTTTTTTACAGCTGCCTGGTATTAGAAGGTCTTTCCGTGATGTACATGATCCTTAATAAGATGATTTCATGAAGATAATGTAGCTAGCACTTCAGTGGTGATACATTACCCAGAATAGAAACCTAGATGCAGAAACAGCAAAAGTCCTGAGACTGTGAATTCCTGGGCCAACTCCAGCCATCTCAGATGGAATCTTTCTCAGTGTTGGCCAACACCCAGACCTGGTTGCATTTCTGCCCTCTTTTCATCTTCTTTCCTTCTGTTTAGTCTGCTTCCCTGGAACAGGCTGTCTTCCTGCAAACATCCTGCTTAGGGCTTCTAAACCTACCTTTTTGATGGATCCTTGTGGCTGAGCCTAGCACTTCTGTGTACCAGGTCATGCTGCCAAAGAGCCTTTGCCTTAACAGCCAAGCTCTTGTTTCTACCAACATCAACCCTTCTACAGCCCAACCCTGATCGTTCTCATTGGCCCAGTGATTCTTTTTAGCAGTGCCTGTTGGGATAGGACAAGGAGTAATGGATTTAACCTAAAAGAGGGAAGATTAAGAGTAGATGCAAGGAAGAAAGTTTTTACAATGAAGGTGGTGAAACACTGGTACAAGTTGCCCAGAGAGGTGGTAGATGCCCCATCCCTGGAAACAATCAAGGTCAGATTGGATGGGCTTCTCAGCAACCTGATCCGGTTGAAGAAGTCCCTGCTGATTGCAAGGGGGTTTGAACTAGATGGCCTTTTAAGGTCCCTTCCAACTCAAACTATTCTATGATTATATGATACTATGTCTTAGTTATGTCAGTTTGGGATGTATTCACTATGTCTAGCTTTTCTGGGGAGGAATGGAGGAGAGATGTACCACTTTTAAGTATAAAATCAATAGTAGCAGGTATTGGATAAGTTATCCAAAATGGGGAATATTTTCAGATTGGAAAACTATGCAGCTGAAGTTAGAGACACTAAGAGCAAATCCAAATACATGAAAACAAATTATCTCCCTGCTTGGTATGGTAGTTCTCTCTGAGTTAGGAGAGCTTCCTAATGCTCTGGGTAAGACCTTCAAAGTAATCAAGTGATGAATCAGTTCTGATCTGCTGCAATTTCCAGCTTGGACCTTTAAGGGCAAATTGACTGCAGTTTCAGTTCATCTCCATAGTCTGAAACACTTTGGATTTTGGCTATTTAAATACACCACTTGGAAAAAAAAAAAAGATTAATTCCTACTGAGAGCCTGGAATCTGTAACAACTTGCAGTTACTTAACAAGATGTACTCTTGTACTGATTAAAGGTATCATTATTTTTTAAGCAGAGTCCATTATTTAGAGCAGAACTTAGAGTTGGATCTTTCTGCCAAAATTTTCTTGCCTGTAGGAAGCAGTGAATTAATTTGCCTTGTAAGTTAATTCATGCATGTTTGAAACAGCTAGCTGTAGAAAAAGGCACTTGGTAAAATAGACTTGTAAGAGAAATGTGTAAAGAAGGCAGCTTCTTCTCCAGCTTTTGACAGAGATTTTGTGTTCTGAGCTGTCAAGGTAGATACGCTGCTGGATTCTGGTTTATGTAGTAGGACTGTGTATTTTATTTTAAATGAGGGGTTTAGGAATTTAGTTTCTGATTCATCTAAAATATATATGTATTTAGTTTCGTTTTATATATATATGTATTTAGTTTTAGTTTAGTTGTTCAGTATATGCTAGCCATTTATCCTTCTGAGTCTGTTTCTCTACTAATAACAGGGACTAGTAGTAAGAAGTTATTGTTTGCTATTATAGAAATCAAAGTTGTGTGAGGGTGACAGGGATTCTTTAGTCTCTTCCCTGTCCTGTTCCACGTTGTTGTTGAAATGCAAATTGTCTTTTCAGATCCTTATCTTATCAATTTGTTTGTTTTTATTTCATTGTAAGTGACATTTCCCCTTGATTCAGAAAGTATTGACAGTGCTTAGTAGTGGCTGCTTTGTGGTGTTCTCAATAAATTGGACATTTTTGTTTAGGATGACACAGCTTGCATGAACCTGCCTCTTCATCTTTCATGTATTTTGCTTCCCTTCTTATTTGTTTCCTTAGGTTTGCATCTATTGTGGCTTTGTTTTATGCTTTTTCTGCCTGTAAAATGGCTAACATTTTTAATGTATTAATTTTTCTTATGTGACCTTTTTTCATTGTTTCAGTTGTAGACTGAATTCCTTTACCCCACAGACATTTATGAAAATAATTCCTTAAGAGTGTGAGGTAACAGTTTTATTTCAGCTAAATTTTAAAGGGACAAAAGACTCATTCTTTGCTAAGGTGTGAGTCAAAAAGAAGAGAGCTGGAAACTGTTCAGGAGGCAGCTCTATGAACTCTTCTCCATGTCAGGAGAAAGCCTGAAGCCTTTTTGTGAGCTATCTTTGTTTTATTACATATGTTTATGCTGGTTCCTTTTATTATTTAGAAAGCTTGGAGATTCTGCTTTGAGCAGAGTATAACCAAAATCAAATAATCTGCTAGATTTAGTGCTGAATTGGCAGCTGAAGACTTCATTTAGAATAATCTGGATCAAGGATCTGATATCCTAAATTTTCCAGTATCCCTGGAGGGAGGATAGAGCAGTGAAAGCATTGGGTAATGGTCACTTGTCACAGTCTTTAAGCATTCTTTGCATGAGAGCTGGCCTCAAGTAAAATGAGGTTACTCTGAGGAGTGGTACTGCTCCACAGAGTTCATTTGTGTGTCCTCAGTAAGTTATTCTTTAGCCTGGAAATTGCTACTCAGCTAATTGTTCCTCTGGTACACAGAAGCCCAAGTCTGGTTAGAAGTGAGGCAAGGTCACAAGTCTGATGTGCAGGAGCAAGGGATTAAATTTGGGTGTTTATTATTTTTTTTTCATTATTTTTTTTTTTCTATTCTAGAGATACAGTTTTTTAACCCACTTTTAACACTTAGCTCTGAGATTTTGGCTCAAGGCTGTTCTCTAGTCTCCTACATTGTTAAAACATATGAATGTTGAAGTTTGAAAGAAGCACTGCGTGGTGGCTTGCCTGACTTCCCAAATCAAATTTAACATCTACGTAATTGTGTCAAGGGCAACCTATACCTGAAATGATACCTGCCTTTGAGAGTTATGGAGTCTAGAAAACATAATTCTCTGCACCAATTTTTTTTTGCTGTTGCTTGTGCCCTTTTTAAAAGGCAATTTTACTTGCTTAAAATGTGGCTGGAGACACAGATATTACTTTCACATCATTACTCTGACTACAAAAAACAAGAAGGATGCTTTGAAAAGCTTTATTTTTTCCTTTTTAAACTTTAATTCCTTAATTAGTCTCCCTTGTGCTTTGCATTTTGTCTTCAATTCAGGCATGGATTATTAATTTCATTTTAATTTCTACTGTTGCCATTTGCAACAAATATGATTCTTTTTGCATATGTTGGAAAATGTCTTTAAAATATATCAGAGACTCTTGTGTATTAAATAATATGCATGAGAAAGAAAGGAGAATTCTGTCTGATCCAGAATTTTTTTGATTCTGTAATTGATTTTAGGTGTGTGTTATACCTAGAGCAGTTGCCTTGATACATACTTGTGAGGAAAATTTCAGTCTCAGAGTTGTCTCATCTGAAGCTTTCCCACTGGAATATTTAGAGCAGATGAAGGAAGATATGATCATTTTTACGCTAGCTGTCTTTTTACTCTATTCTGATTTAAATGCTCATATAAGTTAAATTAATTTACATTGAGGTGTCCTGGCCAGAACAGCAATACATCATATGGGTTGTAGTGGAGATGGCCAATTTTCCATTACTGTTTCTCTTCCATACAAGCTTAAACTGCTGTCAAGATGTAGGGCAAGAACAGAAATGAAGTTTTGCACCTTGTCAAAGTCCCAAAATATACATTTGATAGTCTTTTGAAGGAAATCTACATCTGGAAAGCAGCTGTGAAATAACAAGTAAAGGTATTGTCCTGCAAATGTGTCTGCGCCTCTTCTGCTTTAATGTTCAGGCGAATGAGCTGGAGGGAAAGAGAGTATTCCATGACCTCCCAGAAGAAAAACAGTTTTCTTCATGATATGCAATAGGTCAGCTGGAAATATTACTCCTGATTTGTCCAGAAAATGATATGAATACAGTTTAAGAATATATTTTTGTTTTGCATTTGGGTTGTCATGTGCACAACTGGTGACTTTTAATCCAGCCATTACTGTTTAGTTTGGAAGCGCTTACCAAAAATTTCATTACCAGGAATTCTGAATGAAAGTGTTACCATATGGTGTGTTTCTGGATGATGTTTTTGGAGTTTCTACTCCTAGGAGTCTTCCTGTTTCTGTCTGTAGTGTTTGTAGAAGTTACTCTGTTTGTAGCTTGTGTTCCTTTGTTTTCTATCGCAACCTACCCACAAAGTGCATTATCTGATTACAGATGGGTTTGACAAATGCAAATCAGGCCTGGACTTGGCATTTCAAAGAGCCTGATGTGCACTAATTCAAGAATGTTTTTAGGGTGATATGAGAAAAAAAAAAAGACGTGGTTTATACTGCAGTCGTTGGTGAGTTTAATGAACCTTTAAGGAGTGTTTATATTTGTTATAACACTTAGAAATACACATATTAAGAGCTTGAAGCCTATAGAAAGTCTACAAGCATGGTTTATATATACCTAAACACATATGTGTGCAAATGCCTGAAGTGGTTGGGTTCAAAAAGAGTAATAAGGTGGCTGTTCTCTTTGCAGTTGTTTGTCCTCCAGGCAGTCATTTCCAGAATGATGAATGCATTCCCTGCCCTCTTGGCTACTATCAGTATCAGACAGGACGTTCCTCCTGTATCAAGTGTCCTGTGGGCAAAACTACCAACTCCTATGGGGCATTCAGTGCTGATCACTGTAAGTTGAACTCATTTCTTCCCTTATCCTTTGTATTCTGGCTTCAAATAACTAATGGAATTCTTTTTTTCATCTGTAAGTTAAAAAAAAACAACAATAAAACCTTCTGGGTTTTTTTGATGGATAAGATCTCTTCTGCATACGTTGAAAGACGTTTTTCAAAGGCAGAAAAATCCATCTGGTATTTTGACCAAAAATGCATGAGAAATGAGGGGTCAGTCTCATCCAGGATGTTGTGGTTCCTTAAGACATGTTCATTGTCCTCAGAAATGATACCTGGGTATTCAGTATCAGTGAGAAACATCTTACATACTTCATTTGATGGCACTTTCATGAACACTAAAGTAGTCTTGTCTTTGTGCAGCTCTTTCCCCTGCAAATACAAATATTTCTCACAAAACAAATATTGATCTGTTCACTAAAGTTGGTGTATTCATCTTAAATGACTTGGTTTTGCATGCAGTTATGTAAAGAAAATTACTTATTAAGTCCAAATTCAGTTTTGTCTACAGAGCTAGCTCATGGGTAAAACTAAAAGTGAGTAGTTAGAATGAGTTTCTTGGAAGTACTGGTGAGTATAGGAACTGCTTTTTTCTGTTTCAACCTATTTATTAGCTTAGGTGGGATTTTTTAAAAAAAAAAGTCTATTGTAATGCACCCTGACATCAATTAACTTTTGCCTAAATAAGACAGTAGATCGAGATATCATTTTTCATTTCTGTGTGTGTTTCCTGTGTAGGTATGGGACCTCTGTGCTTACAAATTTGCTTCTTAAAGTTTCTTTACTGCATTTGCAGTTTTCTTTATTGCAAGTGGCCAAACCTGCTTCCTGCCCAGTTTCCACCTTACCTGTGTGCTGAGCCTCAGTGCCAGCCCTTTCCAAAGGGCCATGTTGTACACAATTAGCTTTATTCTTTTTTTCTTTCTTTCCCTGCTGACTCCTTAAAAAGTCAGAAGAATTTACTGAATTAACTGACAGAAAAAAAAAAAAAAGAAAAAGGAAAGTATTGCCTTGCAAACACAGCACGGGGAAACTGGAGGGCTGAAGTATTCTCTCTGCAGCTTACCTTGTTCTCCTCCCAGAGGTTGTGCCTCTGTGGCAAGGATGGCCAAGAGGCAGAAGAAGCATTTTCTGAACTACCTTAGCTCCTGGCTCAGTGCATTGAATTGAAACAATGCTGGTGCTGCCACATTTTGATGTGTCAGGCTAAACTCTGGTGGTTTCTTCATGAGTAGATGAGCTTCGCTTGCTTCAGTAGCAATTCAGAAGGAGGACATCAAGGTGCTTACCCTGTCTGGCTGAGTCCACCTGGGATTCTCTGCTGCTGCCATTGATGTTGGTCAGATTTCCAGATTTCTTTCTCTGTGGAGCCCAGATACTTGTTTTCTAAAGATTTCTAAATCATTAAAAATGTTTGGTTGGGGAAAATGCTGCTAATTAAAATCAAACCTTTTCATTCTTTAAGAATGGAGTGCAAAGACCTTTTCTTTCACACTGAAAGGGACAATTTAAACAAAGGTGGGGGAGCAGCAAACAAGAAATTGATGTGGTGGCTCTTGTGCTTTAGTTCATAATAATTCATGTATCCATTTCAGTAGGCACTGAAAAGACGTGTAGGAAAATACAGCTCTTTCTCTGTACTTCTTTGCTTTACAGTAATAAATGAGATCTGATCCATGGCAGAGAACTCTAAAAATGTTAGGAATATGAATTGCAGAAACAACAAATCAGTGAGACTACCATGTTTAAGAGCATGACACACAATGAAAACTATAGGTTGATTTTCAGTGAAGTCTTTGAGCACTCTTGTCCTATAACATTGAAACGCTGCCCCACTGCATTGACAGGACCAGAGACAATGGGCACAAGCTGAAACACAGGAGGTTTCCTCTGAGCGTCAGGAAACACTTTTTACTGTGAGGCTGACTGAGCACTGGCACAAGTTGTCCAGTGATGTTGTGGAGTCTGCAACCTTGGAGGTGTTCAAAAGCCATCTGGATATGGCCCTGGGCAACCAGCTCTAGGTGGCCCTGCAGAGAGGCTGGATGAGACGACCTCCAAAGTTCCCTGCCAAACAGAACTATTCTGTGAAACCCAGTGACAGCATTATCAAAGTTTTGTTTTTTCTTTTTCTTCTCCTTGTTTAATTGTAACAGGCATCACGTACTGTCAAAGCAATGAGCAGGGTTTGCAATGTGATGAAGATGGCCAGTATAGACCTTCCCAGCAAAACCCTGACACTAAAAAAACCTTCTGCATTGATAGCTTTGGAGCAGTGCTGGACTGGACTGAAACAGATGATCTCCTTACAGACTACCAGTGCCTAAGTAAGTTTTAGATATTTGGATATGTTTTGACCCCCACGTAAGTGAAACCTCCTTATGAAAAGACTTTCTGCTCCACAGCTGGCTTGCCAGCTTATGGGGATTCACTTTCCCATGGTTGTGGCCTCTGCCTTAAGCTACATTCCTCCTTAATTTTGTGTTTCTTGACTACATTGGGGAAGTCATTTCCTGTAAGAGGGAGAAGCAGGTTCCTTGCACTCTCAGATGGCTGACAACTTTTGAGGTGTGCTGATCTCCTGCTCTCTGCTTGGAAACTCAAAAGAATAAGGAGAGGGCTAATGGGAAAGAAGCAGAATGATGAATTTATTAGTAAAGTTATCACTCATCAGCGTGTTCAGGAGAAATGGACTGTGTTTGGCAATGACCTCACAGACACGGCATAACGTCACCCTCTGGGCTCCTACTGTACAGTATTGGACTTGATGAACATATCCTTGCAAGCTGGGGAGACTTACTTGTGCTTGAACACAGCTGTGAAATGCCGGCTCTCAAGGATGAATAATTTGAAAAAAAAAGTCATCCATCAAACAGTCCCGAAACTGCCAGCAGTGAGGTCTAATTGTGCTTCTCAGCCCCAAAGCTTTTGACTTGACCAAAAAAGTTTTTCAGAAGGTTTTATTATTCATAATATGATTGGTATCAAATTTAATGGAATATTCAGTTTAGAAACTAATGTCATAGTGTGCTCTGAATTAGACAATGTCTTATGACAAGTGTGATCAGTCCAAGGAGTGTGAAATGAAAGCTCTTGGTTGTGAAGATGTTGCAAAACTTTCTTCAGCTAAAATAGCTTTTTTTTTTTTCTCGGAGCATATTCAGAAACAGATCATAGTTATGAAGCTGAGGTGTTAGCCTCTGTTGCTCTGAGTCATGGGATAATTGCTAATTGGGATTTTTCTCTGGGAACGGGACGCACAGCAGCTCAATTCCAAGAAGTCTGGTTAGTTTTCATAATAATAATCTAGAGGATAATTTAATTTCATTTTTTTCTTTTAAAAATCATGCTGCATTTCCAGAAAGCATTATATGAAATGAAAACAATTATCTCTATTTTTACATATTTCCCCCTACCTCTTCTACTTCCCTTAACTGAATTCAGCATGAAACAAGATAGCAGAGTCTCAAGGCTGATCTCGGTTCAACAGTAAGCTGGTGAATTGACAGGGTCAATAAATAACCCAACTGTTCTTTTTGAGGCTGTAGTGAGGGTAAGAATTTTCTTTCATGAATGCACAATAAAAGAAATTTGTTATCTCATTCTTATTGTTCTCTCTTGTTATATTTTAAAACACAATTACCATTTATTGCAATAAGAGGGCTGTGATCTGGAGCTTTACTCTCTAGAAACGTGAGATGAAGGGCAATTCCTGATACAGACTAGGCCTGTTAAATTGTTATATTACTGTTAAGAAGAGGACAATGTGAACTAGCAAATTCAAGAAAATGTGAAATGGTAGAATATTTTTTCATTGTACTTTCTTTTTGACAAAGTTGCTTTATGAATGCAACTTTTTTACCTTTCTTTTTATTAAAAAAACAAAATTCAAGAATTTAAAAAAGTCATCTTTTCTATTAATTTTGCAATGTTTTCTGTTTAATGTTTAATTATACTTTTTATCTTTTCTCTGCTTTCTCTCATATTATTGCAGAAAAAAATGGAGGGGTGGGATTAGGCCAGAATTAGGAAAAAAAAAATCAGAAGAAAAGAAAAACATTTTAAAATGTCATTTTTAGTTTTGAATTTTGCATTAGAAATGATGGCAACAAAAAATTGCAAACAACACAAAAGCACTGTTTCTTTCCAGTTTCGAGAAAATATGTGGATTTTCTTTTTAACCAGGTATAACTGGAAGTTGCAGATATAGAAGAAATTCTGTTTAGTGCAGAATTAAGCTAATGCTTATATTTTAGTGTCTTGTATTTCTAGGAAGGAAGAAACTTCCACCTCTGCTTACAGCATCATTCAGCCCCTTCCCCAGCAGAGCTGGAGTGCAAGGAATTTTTTGTGCTGTTTGGCTAGCCCTTGTGTTTTTTTCAGAGCAGAAATGATGGTTTTATCAAAAGCACCTGCTGCCTCAGCCCTGACAACAGAGGACATTTGCTTCTGATTTAGCCCTGGCTGTTTTGCTGTAAGAGTACAAATGATTGTTTTAAGAACTTATCCCTGACTTTTATTTTGTGGTTTATCCAGACGTTTCAGGGAGAGAGGCCTGGGATCTGCCTGCTGGATCTCTATGCCCATGTGTGCAGGGGAGAGAAGAGCCTTCAGCTCTTCCATGTGCAGGCATCTCCCATGGGCTGAGATCACACCAGGGCTCCTGCTGCTGCGCTCTTTTAGGTCTAGACCAGGCATTGGCCTAATAATACAGAGTTTTACATTTATTTGGGGCATCTAGAGAATAAGTCTGGTGATGCTAAGTCACCATGTTCTTTCGTCCTCGTTAATATGCTCTGTTCACTGAAAAATATTAGTAAATCAACTGGTAGTACCCAAAACCTTTTGTGATACAGGTAGCAGCAACCTGAGCAGGGTAGTGGTGCTGCCACTGTGTGTCCCTTCACCAGACTATAATCTTCTTCAGGCACAGCCAGGGCCAAACCTTCTGGAGCTTAAATTGGATTCCTCGGTCCATTTAGTGACCTTTGGGTGTTGCATCTCTAGATCCCGTGAGCTTTTCCCAGTTCATGAACAGTGCTGCTTGTCAGACTTCCTTAGGCTCAGGTACAGCGGGTCCAATTCAGAGAGAGTAGATAAAAGGGATTGTTAAATAAAGTGACAGTCTAGAGTTAAAGGCTGAATGAAGGGGGAAAAATGAGCAGGTAGGACATACTACCTTTGGTAGATCCCAAAGTCAGTGGAGATCAGGCTGTTGTGCCCCTGTAAACAAGTGGCAAGGCTCTTAGATTTCTTTTCTAACCAAGTTCTGTTGGAGCAGCTCTTGTTTCTGTGGCTGTTTTGAAGAACATTGATTCCCCGTGTTGAGTCAATAGTTGGTTCTGTGCCATGGACAAGTAATGAGAAATGGCCAGTCTGCTGCTGAAAGAGAAGTCTCACTTGGATATAAACTCCCAGCCCACTCCTGGTTAACTGTTTTTAAGAGATCTTGTGACACTATTTTTATTTTATTTTTACAATAGAAATTATATCCTCAGCCCAGCTGTTCCCTGTGTTATCTGTGGAGTTATGGTACATCGTTTAATGAGCAATCCTTTTTCCCTACAGAATTAATGAATTTTTATTTCTACCTAAAATGTCTTTGTCTCTTTGCAGCATGGGAACTGATAACAGCTTCTGGTTCTTTTCTGTTTTTTTTTTTATAGCGCTTAGAAAATTCGAGAGAATACCTGCTTCCAGACTGGTTTATGGGTCAAAAGAAGCTCAAATTCTTCAGACTCAGTCATTTGGGGGAGACCTGCAAAGTTCAGCTTTTCAGTGTATTTCAGGTGAGGAAAACTCTCAGAAATCTGTAGAGACAACACTAATCATCATGAAAAATAATAATCTTTTTTATATGAAGAACTTTTAGTTAAGTTCCTAGGTGACTATATGTTTTGCAATTCAGCACTAGTTCACTGCAAGATGTTTACAACTTCTAGTGACGTTGGTCCAGGGAAGAGATGGGTCTTCCTTTCAGAACGAAGTCTTCTGACAGGAGGGGAAATTTTGCCTTGGCAAAATTATCTAACAGACATTAAATATTTGGGTGGGGGTTTAGGCCTAACTCAGCTGTTTGTATCATCAGGTGACGAATGTACTTTTTTGTATTAATTTAAAAACCTAACTCTCTACTAAAATAGTTGAATACTAAAGTTCATCTGGGTAATAAAATTAATGCATTTGCTGTCTGATAGAGGTATGACAAACTGGGTAAATAGCAGTAAACAGTGAAATCTTTAGCAGAAATTTTGCACATAAAGTGGTAAGAAGGCTAAGGTTTCTTTCCTGTTTTTCAGGCTGTGAGAGGGAAGAAGCATGTGGCTTTGCCACGGTAACTCCATCTGGAGCTGCAGTTCTGTGTGAATTGTATAGTGCTGCTGAAGTCAACTTCAACTGCACCACTTCTGAACTGGTAAAAATGATCATATTTAAAGATATGTGTTTATCATAATACTGTAGGTTCAATATAAATAGAAAGCATCATACAAGGAAGGCAGGTTGTTACCTGATGTTCAGAAATTGCTCTTCATTATGACAGTAATAACTCCCTGCAGGCTGCTAAAAAAGCTACTCTCAAGTGGTCCCAAAACTGACATCTGAATGCCTCAGTGTTTGGTTGAAACATCACACAGCACTTCTGTTCTTAAAATGAGCTGAGCTCCCTCAATCTGGAAATAGGGTTGACTTGAAAAGGAGGTTCATCTGGAAACTAGAAGTGTCCAGGTCAGTAATCAGGTGACCTGAGGCAGTCATCATTTCTCAGTCCCTTCCTCTGGTCCAGGATTTGAATCATGTCCTCTTTAGCACTGTAACAGCTTCCTATTCACCACTTTTAAATACAGCAAAGTGGCACTGAAAAATTGAGATCTCCATTGGAAAGAATAAAAAATGACTACACAGAGGAGTGCGCTAACTTCTCCACATGAGTTTTTGTATAAGGAAAATGTGTTTTAGGAGAGGAAATCGATGAGGTTGTATTTATTGTGTGTGCCTGTTTTCTGTCTCAGGTGCAAGGTGTTTTGGGGAATCCTGCTGCCTCTAGCATCAATCGCCTCAGCTGCCTGCTTCATGTTAGGAATCCAGAGGGAGATGCAGTGATGCTCTATTTGAAGAGAGGTACCACATGCAAATCACTCATCTAATGTTAGACTGCCATGATCAGCTTTGTAGTTACTTCTATGTAGGATCACAATTAAATGTGGGAGGGCATCTTTGTTCAAGGTGACATAATACTTTTCAGAGCTTCACATTTAGCCATAGACCAGAAACCGCAGCAAATCTTCCTGTCATGTCTTGTTCCCTAGAAATTAGAAATACAGCTTTTGTAAGCCATTTTGATGGCAGACACTCCCAAAAGAACTTACATTTTATACAGTGTATTATTCTATGCTCTTTCCTGTTCTGCTTTGTTGTGCTATGATTTGTCTTTATTTGACTATATAAGGCATTATCAATGACCAGCTTGTCATTTAACAGTTTACATTAATTTTGACTGCAAGCTGTCTTACTAGCATACCAGCCAAGAAATAACCCAGTCTCCAGTGGGACCAACTACCCAGGTATAATTGCACCAAACCGTTTGGTGATCTTACCTTGCATTTGAACCTCAATGTCCAGAAAAGAACTTTTAAGGCTGAGTTTCTATCATAAAACTTTCAACCAGCTCCAGTCTGCAGGCAATCCAGAAATGTCCCATCTCCTCCCAAGCTCTTTTGAACATTTCTTTCCCTTTCTCTCTACCCAGAACAAGAATTTAACTCATCTGGACTTAAGACCTTTGAAAGGACCAGTTTTCAGAATGTGCTTTCTGGTGTTTATCACTCCATGGTGGGCTCTGCAGCCAGCACGTCTCTGGCTGATGTTCAGCTCTTCTGTCGGCAGACTTGCAGCAGGGACTCTTGCTGTGATGGCTTCATCTTGAGCCAGATTGCACTTGATGGAGGTACTGTCTAATTGCAAAATACAAAATTATGCAGTAGAAAACCAATGCTAGCTGAGTAGAACTAACTTTTGGATATGGTATGCCTGCCTCTATATCATTGACATATTTTGATGTAGGCAGACTTTGAGTAATGCCTAAGACTTGGCCTGGAGCATTAGAGATGGAGTTATTGAACTGCTCTTCGAGAGAAATGGACATTTTGAAAGGATAATTCTTTTGACCTGCTTTCCATGTCTCCATCTGGATGAGATAAATCATTTTGAAGATGCCTCTCTCCTTACTTAATGCCACTTGGTTGCCAGAAGTTGGTGCCTTTCAGCTGATGGAGGAATTAAGAAGGTGCCTCCAGACAGAGTCCTTGTAGTACAAATGTAAATCAGCTCCTCTTTTGGAGCAGGAAAACAGGATGCTAAGCAGGGTATAATGTTAAGTTACTGCATGTGGGAATGCTATAATCGCCTACGTCTGGGTGTCTAGCTAGGAGGACAAGTGGGAGTGGGATGGACAGACTCTGGAACAGGTGGGACTTAGTCAGAGCCCAGATTTCTGCCAGCAAATTTCAGGATTTAATGTCAGTGTCTGCTTTTTGTAGTTTCTTTTTGAGCTCACACGGGATCAACTTTGCTGTTGGAGGTGTATCTCCTATAGAAAATGTGAAGTTCTAATTGAGATGTCTCAAGTTTTTTAAAAATGAGCTTTTACAAATCCAGGCATATGCTACTGGATGCTATGTGGCAAGCACCTCTCTAGTTTTGAGTGGAATCTTGTCCTGGATTTAAGAAAACTTTCTCTGTATGTATAACATCCATTTTTTACATTGTTTGTATTCGGAAGTGTCAAAGGGGACTGGGAGATTAGTGTCAGGGCACCCTGTTTAGTTGAGGTGGCCTATTTGGATCAGTAATACAAGTAAATGCATTACTTTGACTAATATTTTGTTTAAAAATAAATAAGTAAATAAAAGTAACACATTCAATATCACGTGTACCCAGCCCATTAAAAAAAAAATAGTATCAGAGTGTGCACAGTAAAACCATAGAAATGCCTGAGCTGTGACAGCGAGTACAAAGCAAGAGCTAAATATTGTCCAGACATTATGGTAACAGAGTGATGCCAAAACATCTGGCATGTGCTGGTGCCCCCCGACTTGCACCGCGATGCTGGGGGAGAGTCAGGCCTGGACTGACTGAAATCAGGCACCAATCCAGAAAACCACCCCAGGAAAAATGTAAGTGCTTTCTTGGTTCAGAGCCTGAGATTGTAAGCCGCCAAAGGACTGAGTGTGTCTCTGTGGTGCTATAAAGTGCTGAGAACACTGTTGGGTATTATCAGATAATAGCAGTATTTTATTAGGTGGTAATAGCGTGTGCTTGAAATCTCTGAAAAACAGGCTACAAATGTTTGGTTTAGGTATGAATAGTGAACCTTAGTGCTCCAATTTGAATGTATGGCTCTGATTTCCTTCTCTCTTTTTTTTTTTTTTCTTTTTTTTTGGGTTAGCAATACTAAAATGTATCCAGCCCAATGACACAAGTTCAATTGACATTTAGAGAAAGAATTGGGGTGCTGGAGTGAAAAGCTCTGTGCAGCTACAAAGTGATTGGAGCGATGTAACTCTCTCTTTGCCCGAACCTAGGTACCATTTTGTGTAGTTTGATGAGCCAGCCTGATGTGCTGATCTGCAATGCGAATGGCTTGAGTCCAACACCAACATCTGGCATAGATGGGATATGTAAAGGTGTGAGCTATGATGAAAAAGAGAAGAAGTTTTCCTTCACACTGGGAGAACTAGCGTTCAGTGGAAGTATGTCAATGAATTATCTCAATTTACTTTAACTTTACCTTTTCTTTAATTCTTCTGTAGACTCTGACTTTCTCACCAGCCTGCTCATGTAGTTCAGTGCTTTTTCTCAAGTAAATCCATATCTGTACAATCACAAGAGAATAAGAACTCTCCAACTGGATGCATTGTTAAACAGAAGGGCCTCTCATACTTTACTGTGTGATCATTGATGAAAGTCAAGAATGTGTTGCTTTTAGTATATCACCCCATAATATTTAGTTTAGGCAAATTCAAGACACTAATCTGAAATAAAGATTAACTCTGCAGCAAAGACAAGAAGAGAGATGCCCAGAGCTGCACAGAAAAAAAAAAAATGATGGAAAACAGAAAAAAGCCTTGTCACCCTGGGCCCAGACTAGCACTGGGACACCTGGCTCCTTCCTCCTCAGGGTCTTGTATTGTAAACAAAGTTGTGATGTGATTTTAATGTAATTTCTGAGCATTTCAGTACTACCTGTTTAATTTTAGCAGCTGTTCTAACAAACTTTTTCTTTCCTAGCTTCTAAAATGGCAGAAGAAGCAGAAAGAAATTTTACTACCTTTCAGCAAGTTTACCTGTGGAGAGGTGTGTTATCTCACAAAAGTTGTCATAAAAATTTATGATGAACGGTAGACAGTGGCAGATGTGTAAATAGTTCTGGAAACTTGTTTAAACTGGATGTGTTATTCTCACTTTATTTTACAGCATCCAAATTGAGACATTACTTAGCAATCTTTCCTGGTGGGGTGGGTGTGATCTGGAATAATTCTCCTATTGTCGGTTTCATGAAAATTGGGTAAATTCTTATGTCTGGGAATATGCTTTATAACCTTTAATATCCGGGGAAAATGCTACCACAGAGACATTTGCCTTTGTGCCATCAGTGTCCAGGAACTTTAATAATTTGGCACTTTATGCATGACTAGGTGGGTTACTTTTATTAGTGCAATAACCATGAATGTGTTGGTTTTGCAAGTTTACATTTGCAACATCGCAACAGAGATAGAAAGACAAATGATTTGTGATGTTGCTTTATAACTGCACGCAGCACCCAGACCACTGATGATGAATATATAGTTATTGAGGATATGCAATTTGTTTTGATACTCTAAACAGCACATTTTGGTTTATGTTTTTTTTTTCCCATTCATAGATGGTCTTAGTAATTTTTTATTCATCAGTTGGTGGAACTATCTAAGGAGTTTTCCTAAATGACGCACTTTAAAATGTTTGCTAAATTTAGTGCACTAAGGGTGAGCTTCTCTTGTGGATGAAAGGTGAACGGAATTACTATGCTTTTTAATTCCAGGTTCTGATATGATCACCCGGACTAAAACTGCATGCAGCACTACTGCTTTGAAGACAGAGAAAGACCTGATGTTATCAGGTATTGTAGTAAGGGTGTACAGAGAAGGCAGTAGAAGATAGTTCAGAGGGGTGCAGAATTTAACTGAAAAATATCATATATTTCCATATATATATCATAATGATATAAGTGTTGTGGAGTCCAGAGGATTTCTCTTGGGTAAGAAGTACAATACAGGTTTTGAGAGAGATGTTCAAATTGTGAATCTTCTGGCTTTTTGGATTTTATTTTTTCAGGTCAGGCTGGAAAATAAAGTGTTAAAATGTTCTGTGAAAGCTTGCTCTTTCAGAGTTACTGAAGACTTGGGAAATATTATTTGGCTGGGGAAAAAAAAATCAAATCAGGAATCAAATCCTTAGCCTGGATGCCTGGGCATATTTATTGCTATTGACAATACAACTTAAATACAATGCTTAGAGGAACTCAGGATGAAACTGCAATCACAAGTGTTTCCTCCATACATGATAAAAAGCAAGGGACCTGTGAAGTTCTCTAGCTTCTTTGTTATTCCACCAGTCTGCTCTTCATTACACTGTAATGTATATACCAAAAATCATTTGTATTAAGTTACTAGTGTTCCTTTGGGCCTTCGGAACCATAATCCTAAGAGGAGGAGAATGGTGGAGCCTGTTGAGAGCACTTTGGTTTATCTCTAATGAACTTTAATCTTTCCTGAGGAGCCTTGTTGAATATCTGTTGAATATCTAATACCTGTAAAATCCTTACATGAAGTGAATTGCTGATTTTGCTAATGGAATTTGAGAGGAAAGTAAAATAAAATGCCCTTTTACTTAGTGCTGCTTCCATAAAATTAGTGATATTTTAAAGTCTAGACTTAAAAGTGAGAAAACACTGCACTTAATATATCGGGTGAAATTCTCTTGCCTGTACCTGCCAAGGCATGAGTGCAGCCCTCGGGGTTCTCCGTTTACCTTGTTGCAGCTGATGATATCATTAAAACCTGAAGTTATGCAAGGAATGCGGCTTCTTCCTCTATCCCTTAGTCTTAATCCTGACACAAACTGTTTTAAGAGAAATTGAGAGGTAGCAAGACTTAAAGTCACCCTTCTAAAAAAGTTACGGATACATCTCAGAAAATGTCTACACAGCTTTTATTGCTTTGATGATCATCCTTAAAGCACATGGTAACATATCTTTTCTGTTTTCTGATAGAAAATTCAAAGCTATTGAGCACTCCCAGGAGGTGCTTCAGCATTTCAGCTGCAAACATCAGCGTGTCTTTACTATTTTCATTTTTGTCTGGCTGTTTCAGTGCATGTAAGATTAAATAACAGGAATCTCTCCTGTGGAGTAACTGGGGATGACACCTGCTGATGACATTTGATGAATAAAAAGATGTTATGAAGAAATTTGTAAAAGATCAGTGAAGAGTATTCATTTCTTTCAATGTTTTACTTGGGCCCTTATTTAAAGGGGTGAATTTGAAAAATGCCTGAAATAGATATACTTGTTTCAGAGGAAGCTCAGGAGATATAAATTGTTATATGCACATCTAAAGGAACAAGCAGGAGACAGAAAAGAGTTATTTAATGCAGTTTGTGGGAGTATAAACTAGAAGAAATGATTAAATGACTGAAATAGGTATTAAGCTTGTTAAGAAAATATTTAAAGCTTCTCAAGGGAACATAAGTAAACAACTGTATTTTGGATTAATAAAACTAGATTAATTAAGGTAATGTAAACATCCTCTGAGATATCATACTTCACTGCTAGGCTTATGTGTTGTATGACAGAGTAGAGAGAACCTCGGTGCCTGGGAAGGTCATGGAACAGATCATCCTGAGTGTCATCATGCAACACATGAAGGACACCCAGGTGA
>JAOTQQ010000012.1:144601106-144686008 GCA_026546715.1 Gallinago undulata
TTTTTTTTTTTGTGGTTGGACTTGATGATCTCTGAGGTCCCTTCCAACCACCGTGATTCTGTGATTCTGTGATTCTTATTTCTAGGAACCATGACTTTCACCTAGTTTTTGGGTGGTGGAAGCAGTCTGACAATGCTATGCTGTGCAGTGGAGATCAGCAAGGAGGCAGTGCCTACACAGGCATCAATAACTGTGGGTGGACACAGTTACTAAAAGCAGCCTTTGGTGTGTGCTATCCCAGTTGTATTGGTGTATGCTGCAACAAAACGGTTGCAGATGTTTTATGGTGAAAGATAGAATTTTATATACAAATAAAATAAATTTAATTTATTCCAGATCATAGTTAAGTTTTTTTTTTGTGGTCTGAAGCAGTTTGTTTGTTTGTTTGTTTGTTTGAATGTCAGATTCTACAAAGGATCTTTTCTACCTAATGGACAGCAGCCGGATACAAAGTGATCAGAACTATTCTCTCCCTTACCAGCAGTATTGGGTCTTCAGGCAGAAGTACTCAGCAGAGGAAGCTGTGCTTTGGTGTCTCACACGTAAGCCACCTTGGAGACTGTTATTCTACAGAGAATAATAATTAATTATATCTTTCAATAGGTATTATAAGTAGAAACCCTGGACTGAAAGGTTTTTCAGAGAAAACCCCACAAAATTTTCATGGAAGTTGCTAATAGGGCCACCTATTCCTTATGATCTTTGCCTGCTGTGGCAGAAAGGGTACCCATCATTCTTCACCAATGCATCCATGTTATGGGCAAGAGAAGTAGAAAAAACAGCTAAGACAATACCCTGCTGTTCTTGAAATGTACACCTCCAAAAAGATGACATAATTGTGAGAAGAGAATGTAAAATTCAGATATTTGGGGTTAATGATACAGGATATTTTGATGTGATAAATAGGGAAGAGTTTCTAGCTCTGAGTACAAAGTTGTGCACAAACATCACTGCAAGAGGTCAGTAGAGCTATGCCTGTTTAAAACGAAGCATTGAGGTATATATTTACAGAAGCTGTTGCCACTCTAATTAAGAAATGGGTTTGACAATTTTTAGTGCAAATTGCTATAAACAAATGGCTTGAACAGCTGAATCTGGAAAAATTATTTGTATTTTTGTGTAACATGAATATTTCAGAAATATTTTTTTGCAAAAACTTCCTAAGACATTGTGACTTTATTCTCCTTTTTATCCTTTAAAATAGACTGATGCAGAACTCTTTTATGATTGTACAGTTTCTATGCCAAATTTACTAGAATGAGAGAGATATCTTTATGAATCACAGTGTTAGTGACACCAATATAGTAGGCTGATACTTGTCCCACCTGGGACGATTAGCTGTGGTGTAGCTTCATTTCTGTGCTCCCCAGGCAAGGCTGTTCTTCAGTGTCACTAGAAACAGTCTGTCCCTGTTCCTCTCGCACCATAACAGAATAATATTGACACCCTCACTTATAGTTGTTTTCTGAAGGGCAGCTTTAAGTGCGCTGAAGACATGAAGAGGAATGGAGAGGGGAAGAAACCCTTGTGTGTGTAACTCTTAGTAACTTTGCTTCCTAGGTTGTGCACAAGAAGATGAGTTTTGTCAAATGGCAGATCTTCAAAATGCCACAGATATATACTTTGTGTGCACACTCTATCCCGAGGCACAGATTTGTGATGGCAGCATCAATCAAATTCCGGAAAACTGTCGAACCGTGCTACCCCAGCAACCACAGACATTGTATCGTAAAATAGGCAAGTTTGGGGATTTGGGTGCATAATGTGTGCTCTAACCCTGATAATGCAAGCTAGTGATTCTGAAATAAAAGGTCTGAATGTGTGAATGAGTCCTGGGTAGTGATGCGTTAGGGGAAAAACAGGTTGTTCTGGGTATGAATATTTTCATTTTTCAGAATGGAAAGATATTAACCATGAGTTCCACTCTTCACCTCAGTTATTCCCAATTCAGTGAGCAAAGGGTAGCTCAAATAATTTCTATACTAGGCCTTAGGAATTTTTATAATGTGAGTGAAATGGGAATGTCATTGGGATGTCACCAATCCCATTTTCAACCATTAAAATTTCCATGGTAGTTAAGCAATGCGAAAATTGAAAGTTATTGAGTGTATCTTTTTTTTTCTTTCTTTTTTTTTTTTCTTCCTTGATAAAATCCAGACTTATAGACATGTGGATTTTAACCTTTGCTCTTTGAATATTTGGAATACTTGGGAAGTCGATTGATTTTCTCATAGGACTCATGGGTGGAAACTGGGCAAACAAGCCTGTTATCTCTGTACCAGAACCTTATACTTTTGCTGTGAAAAATGTAGAGGTCACTAAAAAAACTATTAACTTGTGTCTTTTGGAGGAGCTCAAAGCGCAGCACAAGCTGACTACTGCATGAGTACACTGGAGTCTTCCAATCTGGACTTCCTCCCCAGTTTTTGGACCTTGAGGAAGTAGTGATATCAATACAGATCTCAGAAACTCTGGGTTGGAAATCTTTTCTGGTTGATGTATTTTGCTAAGTTTTTAGAACCTTCGCTTGATGGATTTTTGTTCGTAGGCTTAACTGTCAACAGTTTACAGTGATAATGCAAAAAATACCTTTTGATGCATCAAGACCATTGTAACATATAAACATAAAGTTTAGCTTTATCATGTGATTACTTGACTGGTCTATGTAAATTCCAAGGTTAAGATGAATTTTCCAATTTTGTTTTTTCTTTTTCCTTTAAGTCACTCTAAAAAGTTCTGTGAAGAGCTTCTACACACGTGTACCATTCCAGAAAGTAACTGAGATCTCAGTGAGGAATAAGACTGACATGAGCAGAAAAACCGTTTCAGATGGGTAGGATATGCCTGTTCCTTTGTTTTTACTGGAATTTTAATCATGCCTGGAATAGCAAGACCCTGTTATGGAGATGAAGGGATTCAGGTGTATTGATCCAAGAAAAGCATTATTTGAGAATATTTAACAAAGAGAAAAAAGCATATGAATTAAAGGAAATTTATAATTGAATTATAATAATGTATAAAATGAGTGATTTTTATATATGTGAATTACTACTCATACTGCTACTGAATTGCTGGTTGGCCAGTTAAATCTCTTGGTAATAATGCACCGAATTAATGTAAGCTGATATTTTTATGACAGGTATCAAAAAACTCATCTAAATTATTAGATGTAGTCTGGTAGATGTATACTGATAGAACATAATTTCATCTACAAATAGAAAAAGTATGTGAGTGTCTATGCAGCATGAAGAACTTTGTGGCGATCTTATCATGAAAGTCATCTCTACAGGTTCTCAATGTCTCTCCCCTAAGCAGTATACTCTCTTCTCTTCTCCATGGCAGAGAGAGATTGCTACTAATAATAAAAGTAATGATGTTTTTACTTTTCCAGCTTTTTTGAGTGTGAGCGTTGGTGTGATGCTGATCCTTGTTGCACAGGATTTGGCTTTTTTAATGACTCCCAGCTATCAGGTAATTTTTCACTATTTGTGTTTTAAAAATAATTTCAGTCTTCCTATGTTATTACAAATTTTGCTATTCTTTTGCTGTGAAGAACACTTTTAAAACCCTTGCAGATCTTCTGAGACTCTCTTTAGCACCCTGTTATGGCCATTTCTAGAAGTTCAGTGCAATGACAGTCTCCACAACTCAGAAATTATTAAGAAAACCTCACAAGAATAAGTCCTTAAGAGGATGCAGTTTGAACAAAATAAAATTAAAACGGATAAAACTCCAGGGAACTGTTATTTCTCATTTATCAACCTCTCTTCCAAAATGTTTGTTGACTCCTTTTTGTGATTTTTTTTCCTGTTTGTTTGTTTGTTCCATTTTTAAAACCTAAGGGACTTATAAAACTAAATGTTACTGAAATTAAATGCACGTTAAGCACATAAGGTCTGTGAATACTTTGAGCAGATTAGCCTTTAGGCTTTCTTGGATGTCTGAACTTTTCCCAGATTTTAGTATTCTACTTGGAGAAGATTGTTTGAGGATAGGGGCTGCCTATCTTCTTCCACCATTTTAGCTTGTTAAGACATCTCAAGTAGAATTTCTGTTAGTCTGAGGAAATCGGATCTTTAAAAATATGTGTGACTTGAAAGCCATTAGAAAGTCAGAGAAACATATTTTACTCACTTGAGATGGCTAATTAAGGGCTGCTGTCACTCAGTGCTCCCTCTATAGTTAGCAGAGAGATGCATAGACAAAACTATAGGGTCATTAAGAGCTTTGGTTGACTGAATGCTGTTCTGCTACTTTTCTTTCTCTCCACTTGCTGTAAAGGAAGTGCTCTGTTTAAAAGAAAGTCTTCAGTTGGTGTTTAAACTTGGATGCCATCCAGGTCAAAGTCAATGAAATAGGTTTTAATATTTTATTCAAAATCCAGGTTTAGACAACTAAAACGGCCAGCCTTGTTTTTGGAAGTGTCATGTGCTAATCAGTATCCCCTGAGGTCATTAGGATGTGCCAGTTTTACAATTAATTTGAGAATTTGGAATACTTCATAAATATGTATTTTTAATTCCCTTTTTTGTTGAGCAGACAAATGTAGTTTAGATTGGAATTACTGCACAAATCAAAAATAGTTGACAGCTTTCCTACCTCCATGTGAAGCTGAAGTCTTAGCTGAATATGGCTTATGTTTCTTTAAACAGTTCTGAAAAAAAATTAAGGATTTAAAAGCACCAAATATGCAAAACTGACACCTTTTAGTTCATCTGATCAATATTTCTTATCTATGGCATTTCAGACATCCAGTCCTGGCACTCATATAGTCAAGAGAACTTTCAATACTGATTTTTAACATAGGCTAGAATAAATCTTCAATGAAACTGCTAACTGTTTTTAAAACGCTCCAATTTTTTTCAAGTGCAGAAATATATACCCTAGGTCTTTGAAAGGCAGAATTTTTATCTTGTTGTAAATAGGGGCTGTGTTTCAACATAAATGCAGATTTTTAATTTCCAGATTTGGATTAAACAAAGAGGACTGCTTGCTCAAAAATGAGGTCCTGATCTTTGCTCAGTGGAACTACTCCTAGTGACCTTAATGGGTGATAATGTTGGTTACCTACCTTTCCTCACATTGAATTCATTGAGATTTTTCAACACTATTTTTGACAACAGTAAAACTTGGCTCACTTTAGGTATTTCCTTCCTTTGATTTCTAAGTTAGTGGAGTTTCTTTTAACAGTCAATGGAACAGTGCTGTATTCCCTTTCCTTAAAATACTGTCTAGAATAGGAAAATTTTCCTCATCATTTCTATAACCCTGTCTTTCCCTGACAGGTGGAAAGATTGTGTGCCTGACTCTGAACAGCCTGGGCATCCAGACATGTGCTGAGGACACAAGAAGTGCTTGGCAAGTTTCAAATTGTAGTTTACCAGAGGCTGAAGCCAGAATACACCCATTTGGCTGGTATCAAAAGCCTGGTAAGTGATGCAGGGCACATGGTCTTTCCAACTGGTTTCTGTACATTGAAGCTCATTATTTAGCCTCAATGTATAGAAGCTTCAGCTTTCAGAAGGAGGACTCATTTGCAGGGACTGCAAATAGATAGGGCAGTCAAGTATGTGTGAGGGAAAGAATGGTGCAATTTAATTTTTTGTAGAAAAGAATAGAAATATCTCAAAGAGGTGTAATTGTATTTCTTAGATTGTATGGGAGACTTGTGGCCACTGTTGGAATCTAAATCTATTTTGTCCTACTGCACAGTCCTGGTCAGGACATCTCTCTTTGCTTCTCACTGCTGGGCCTTATGGTTCAACAGTGTGAGTGAATGGGTTGACTTAAAGGATTGGTTTTGTTATGGAATTTAAAATTCACTTTTGACTGTTTTGGTAAAGAAAGGGCCAAGACCAAATTCCAAGATAGCACTGTGTTCTTCAAGCACTAAGAAACAGTGATGCATTTAAG
Source organism: Gallinago undulata (assembly GCA_026546715.1). Classification (NCBI taxonomy): domain Eukaryota; kingdom Metazoa; phylum Chordata; class Aves; order Charadriiformes; family Scolopacidae; genus Gallinago; species Gallinago undulata. The sequence goes on from JAOTQQ010000012.1 coordinate 144,607,020, forward strand.
CAGAAAAGAAGTTATGGTAGGTTCAGTTATTTCCTCAAGAGGAATCAAAAGCAGATCTAGTCAAAGTGAGTTTTCCATAAAAGACTCCATTAACTTTTTAAAGAATTTTAGTGGGTTTGTCATTTGTTATACTCCTTGTGGGTGGATCTAGTTGTTCTTTGTTAAGCATTGATTTAACATATCTGAAATGATAAGGACAATGAACACCTGTCTGACTGAATCCCCCTTTATGAAAGGATAGCCTGTTATTGAGCCTCTATGTGAGCAGGACCCTTGTTGACAGGATGAGAGATAAAATTTGAATAAGGAATACTTTTTCCTGCTTTTAAACTTATCAGAAGGACTGATATTGAAGTGGAGAGGGAAGGCTTGAAGTGTGGATATATACTGTCCAGTGCACGTGATATAAAGATAATCCAGTTAAAGTTGTGTAGGGCTAGATCAGATATCCTTGCAATGCACTGCATTTTACAATGTTGGTGAACTTAAAGCAAACCTTCATTCACACTATAAGTGTCTGAACGATGAACTCAGTCCTGAGCTCTTCAAGTCCTTTGCTGACATTCTGTCCCCTACACCATCCATTTCCACCCCCAGTTAAAGAGGAGGCACAGCATGGAGTTGAGGGGGCACCACAGAAGCCTATAGGGTTTCCCAGACCCTTGGTGTGGGCTTGAGGAGAGATGAGCTGAGGGTCTAGTGCTGAGAGGAAGGGAACAACAAGCCTGATAAAGTAGGAAATTAATTGCAAGAGCCTGTGGCAGGGGGAGGTGAGAAGCAACCAGGGGTAAGAACGACAAATGGCAGAAAGGAAAAATGAAGAGCAAATGGTAGAGATGTAGATAAACTTCCACTTCTTGGAATTTTTTTTCCTCTTATTGATAAAAAAACCACCTAAAGATAAAGTGCTTTTCTTACTTCATGGACAGAAAGATGATGAAGAGGATCTTTGGCTGTATGCAAAGAGGATAGTGTTAGGAGAGATGGTCTCGTTTCCTTATGTAGTGAGGAGGCTTCAGATGTGTTTCCACCATAACACACAGCAATGCACAGATGTTTATGCAAATGGAGATATTTGTGGACCAAAATTTGTGTCATTTGTGCTGGTGTGTTGGACGTCTGGGAACCAGGAAGAGGAACAAGAAAGCTCTGAGTCTAAAAGGGAAAAATGAGTGAAATCTGAAGGAGGAATTTACTGTAGGCAATGGGACGTTAGCATAAAGCAGGGTCTTTGGTTTTCCACTACTTCAGTAGTCCCCAGTCTTCTGTTGAAGGAAGGTACTTGTGTCCCCGCATTTCATAGTCTGTTAAATTGATGTAGGAGCTGTTTGCCTGTGTGGCTCTGCTCATTAGCGATTTGACTTCATATGGATAGTCATGATTGCAGCATATTCAATGAGGAACATATAGTAGCATTTTTAAAAGAGCTCTGTGTAGCTCCAAATTCTACCCTCTGTCAATGTGAATGGTAAAACTCCTGAACCTATTGGTTATGTGCACGTGCGGTACAAAGCGGAAGAAGGAAACAGAAAATCTCATCTGTCTTCAGCTTCTCTAGGGATGGTGTTCTATTTTGTTTTAGTAGAGAATTTGTAACTGATTTGATTAGCTGAAGTGTTTTACAAAATATAAATGCACAGGGGAAACTTCTTGTTTATTATTTAAAATCACAAGGTCTTTAAGGGAAATGTTAGCAAATGAGAAGTTTTTTGTGTGGAAAATAGAAATGATTATTTGATTTTTAATTTGAAAAGATTCCTGTTGGAAAATGACTTGTTTCTAATTCTCCTTTTGAAAAATTCCAGTTTACTAATCAGGAAGGAGAGAAAATCTCATGTCTCTTGTGACATAGGAAATGAAATACAGAGGGAAAAAACAGAGAATTACTGAATTGAGTTGGTCATAAATATCTGTGTTTTGAAAAGTGTTAGAAGTAATGTATATAAATATGGGAACTTAAATATGGTGTCACATATGAGTGAGATATCAAAGCAGCCTTGCATCCTTACTCTTGGTGTTTGGGGTGAGAAGATGAAGCATTCAGATAACAGATCTAATACTGGTTTTGTTTTTAAACCTTCAAGAATAATTGTTTCAAAATGTTCTGTGTTATCTGCTTTTAGCTGACTTGAAGAATACCATGCCTAACCTGTGTCCACCTGTTAGTTTACCTCTCAGGCCAGAAAATGGTAAGTGTATTCACCTATTGAGCTAAAACAAGAGCACATCCTCTATTTTTGTATTTTTTTTTAATATATTACTCAAAGATCACATTATAACAAAATGATTGTTTACCCCACGAGTTTATTAATTTAGATGCAGCACACATTCTTTTTATGAAATGTGTATCATTTAAGTGGAAAAATTATTGTTTTCCACGATGCTGGCTTAATATCTTTCAAACTCACTGCCACAAGAGGTCACTGAGGCAAAATATTTGGCAGGATTAATGGAGAAATATGTAATTTGTAAGTGTGGATGTCACATCACTTTCAATGGATGTGACTTCATATGTTAGTGCAGTGGCCAAGGAAAAAAAGCTCTGGTGAGGACAACCTCCTGAAAAGCTGTTTATTGTATTATTGTCCACTGCTTTGGGGTTTCTTGTGTCTTTCTTGTAGCATCTGGTGCTTGCCAGGATGGCAAGGCATGGCAGATTAGATAAATTATCAGCAGTTCCTGTCAGTACTGATGAATGCAAGGAGTGACAAGGAGTTTCCAAATAGCTACAAAAATTACAATAGAGATGCAAAGTCAAATTTAGCAAATTTAGCTTAAAAAAAAAAAAAGACGATAAAAGTGACTATTCCTCCCAAAATTAAGCAGGTAGGCAGGTTTATAGTGCACTATAATTGGTGGTACAGAAGGATGACAAACTCTACTGCTTTTAATCCTTGTTTGTGGTTTTCTGCAAGGGTGGGAGTATTATCTCAAAGATTTTTCAGAACTGGATCACAAGAAATGTAGTATTTGAGGTGTGTGTTGGGTCCCACTTTGGAAGAGATGCTGTAATTTGCTATGAAACCATCTTTTCTCTTTTTTTTTTTTATGGGAAGAAAAATTTATTTAATATTGCAGGAAATTAATCTTATGGTACTCAAGTGTTATTTTAAAAGTGGGTGGGTCCTCTTAATAAATGAAACTTAACTGCTGTTTTTCAGGGCTTTTTGTTTATTGCCCCTTAAAGATATATGCAAATTGTCAACAGCTACAGGCTTCCCTGATGTGTCCTTTCCAGAAATATACAGCGTATTTGCTAAAAGCTGCGCGTAATGGAAAGGAAGCAGGTTGACTAGTCATTAGATAACTCAACCTAACCTAAGGTTGGAGTCTCATCCTCTCAACCTCATTGAGAAGTCTCATCCATCTCTGCCCTTGATTATTTGTTTGATCTGAACAAATTTGTTAATTTGTTTGTGTCTGTCTTTTCTTAATCTATATGCAACTGGCCTTGCAGAAGATGGTTAATATTCAATACTGAGTTCATAATTTATTACTTACCATTCCATCATCATATCCATGACTACCAGTCATGTTCATGTTCAGAAAATTAGTATTATTATTAGAATTTGTGCTTTTATAATGATTGTTTTAACATAATAGAGGGAAAACACCTATCTTTATTGGTAAGAAAAATATTTTTTTTTGTCTGAAATGAAGGAGTGGGATAATGTGTAGGTTGGGCAATTCAACTCCTTTGCAAAGTGTTTTTCCCGTGGCATATAGAAAACCACTTGACTAACACATTTTTCCTCCCACTGTGAAGTTTTGTTGTAATTTTGGCATTTTCCTTTTATGTTTTTCTTGCTTTCTTAAGTCTAGAAAAATAGTGACCTAAACAGCACTTAAGGAAATTAGGCCTTTCTATTTGTCATTTGCTTTCTACTCTAAAGACTGCTCAGAACTTAGTCACAGCAAGGTATTCACCATACCTTCAGTAAGAGTCTTGGTCTGTCACACCCATTTCCAGGTCAGGTTTCCAAATGCAGAACAAGTAAGTATATCTTTGGTTTGCAAAGGTCTGGTTAACCACCCAAGTGAGAGGAGCTTCCCATGAAGAGGAAGGATTCTGGATTGGAGTGGTTGTCCTGAGGACAACAGTTAGGAGAATTCACTGAATGACAAAGACGACAACGAGCCTGAATGCCAAATTGTCAAATTAGCACTGGTGTCCTGTACTATGTGGGTTTCTAACACCAGTGTGTGCAGCAACACATTCAAAACGCAACTGGGCACCATCTGTCCTTCTTATGTTCTGCCTCATTTTGATAATAAAAGTACCAGCCTGGTTATTTAGGTCAAATTTCTGTCTCTGTCACATTGTCCGTGGTTTTGCAAAATTTTCAAAAGCATTATTTCCAAACTCTTTATGATTATATAAGTTATATTAATATATGTTATAGAAGATCAATGGTTTTAGGATTGGGCATCATAGAAAAACTAGCGGTGACTGAACTTGCTACATTATGGTATTGTTTGTACATGGGGAAAAAAAAGTAATACTGTGCCTCCTCTGTGGTGACCAGATGGTGAGTGTAAGAAAATGTGACTATTTACAGAGCATGGTCGTGTGTGTATGTATGTGTATATGTGTACACGTAAGCATATATATGTGTATTTAAAATATATTTAAAACTTTCAATCAAAAGATCAGAAAGATACTTAAATTTAAATACTTTGCCAGAATGTTCTGTGAAATAGTGAAGTTAATGTTATGTCGCATCTAGACTCTGAGTTTACTGAAGCACAATTAAGGCTTATATTTTATTAGCCAGTTAACATATTTGACTGCCTCATTTTCTAGTTGGCCAATTTGAAATGCTGAGGACTGAGTGCCCAGAACTTTGCTTCCACCCATTTGCAGTCAGGGTGCTGACTTTGTTCCATGTCTGGTGTTTCCAGCCCTGACACATTGTGAAGAAACCCAGATTAGCACACTTATTTTCAGTCTTATGGGAAGTAGACGCTTTGCCTGTTTTACTCATTGTTCTTCTTGATAGGGAGGGTAGAGGCACGTAGAGTCGTCGAACAATAGAAAAAGCCTCAATAAGAAGGATTTTTACAAGTATGTGGGCAGCAAAAGGAAGGGTAGAGAAAATGTGGTTCTGCTGCTGAAGGGGGTGGGATGTGGGTGTCATAGACCAGGTGGGTGTGCTACCATTCAGAGGACCTCATCAAGCTAGAGAAATGGGCAGACTTGCATCTTGGCTCAAGTGGTTTTCCATCAAGTCGTCCTTTAGCTCTGTCTGAAAACTGGCTAGAACCTTCATCTCGCAATTGTACAGAGAAGCTGTTTTAATGTTTAGCCTTCTGAGAAAAGAGGTCTTTTCTCTCATGTTCACTCACTGTTCAGCTTTTCTATCTGAAATTAATAGGGTTATTGGCTACTTTGCTGTTTTTCCTTATATGATTGGGAGAGCAAGATTTGCAGGCTGAGGTAGCATCTGACAGTAGCTGGGTTATGTAGCTGTAAGAAGGTACAGTTTGAGGAATCCTACATATCCTGCAGGAGGCTTGTTACCTACCAACTTCTGTATCTCTGCCCTTAAGGAAGGATGTCACTTTAAATTTGAGCATCTCTGAATAGCCAGTAGAATCCTTCTGCCCTGGAGATGGTGAAGTGCCATTCTTTAATTTAAAACAAAAATCCCCAAAGAACAAAACAAACAAAAAAATCAACATAAACAAACCTGTCAAGATTCTCCATTTTCTCCTCAAATAAGCTGGAGAGTACTCTTTAACAGGAACATTTATGGCCCACAAATCTTTTTTTTTGTCCATTTGTTCTACAATTAAGCCAGCTCCCTCAGAGCTAGATTGTCTTTCTTTAGACTGTTACCAGATCTTTGTCTCACTTTCTGTGTTATTTAAACTCAGAATGTCACTTTTTGTTCATTTTATACTTTAGCTGCCCAAAGTTAGCAAGGGACAGCTAGAATGATTTATTTTATCCTGGTATCTGCCTGAAGGCAGAAATCCTTGAGCCAAAAATCTGCAAGGTACTGTCCACCCTGCTAGTCCCACCGTACACAAAGGGGAGTTCTGTTGCAGTCACTACAGGTTTGAAAGATGAAAAGTTGAGACCAAATTCTTTTGCCAAATAATTTGCTGGAGTTTCCTTCACTGAAACTCTCCCTAAATAAATTGAGAAAAAAACCATGTATTTGTTTTCCTTCTATTTCCCAATCAGGGCTTTTTAAAATGTTCATGAGCAATAATCTTCCTAAAACCACTGGGTCTCTGAACCTGCAATGCCAGAAATACTTTTCAATAGCAGCTTCTTTTCATGCCCTGTCATAGAGCAGCCTGAAGCCACCAGGGAGGTGCAAAAAAATCCTTTCCCCCTGTGAGGCTAACCTCAGGAGAGACACAGCAAGAGGGAAGGCTTGGGGATTTTCTCATTCTTTAATTCGTACCAGATTATTCATCCAGCAGCCCATTGTAGCCCTGTGATTCCTTTTGACAGCCTGAGGCTTCTGTTGGAGTTCCTCAGGCTTGTAGTGCTGCTAGGCATTTCTAACGCTCATTAGATGCCAAATTATCCCACAAAAAAGGGGAACTATGGGCTCTTTAATGCCTGTAGGTCACTGCTCTTTAGCAGGAGGGAGGTGAGCAGTGCACTTTTACCTGAATTCTCATCATTTTTTTGTGGCTTAAACGCCTTTTGCCCATTTGTATTCTTGTAATACCCTTTCTGACACAAGGTTAAACTCTCCAAGTCATCTTCATCACTGATCTCTAGTGCATTTAACTGGATGCGTGATTTTCATCTTTAACTAAATGAATACTTTTATTTTTCTTCTGTACATCTGTCACATGGCGCAGAACATGCTTCTGCTGGTCAGTTGTGATTTTCATGTAGTTTCTGTTATCTGAGAAATAAGGCTTGAAAAATAGGCTGAACAGACTGGGAAAGCCCAACTTGTTACGTTTGGAGCATTTTTTTCCCCTGAAGAAGTTTATGTGCTGTGATGACACTGAGTATGGAACCATCTGTGGCTAGTTTCAGGTATGATCTATGACCTTTAATGATGGGAGGACAAACGTTATTTTAAGACTGCCTGTGATGAAAATGCTAATACATCATGTGCTAGAATTTAAATAACAACTCTGTTGGGTTATGTGAATATGGAGGAATGTTATATAATAAAGAAAACATTTGGGTCTCACAATTAGGTTTGAGATGGAACTTTCTACAGCCAGCTGTAAGCTATCGGAAGATAAAGTTTTTTATGAGAAATTATGTACTGGTATTTTGTGGTTGCATAATGCGGTTATTCAAATGATCTATGCACAGGAGTTTGAGCTGTGGATATTTTTATGTCTTTACAGTTAAGGCTGGAAGAAGCAAAACAACCTATGAAACATGTTACCTAGCTTTTTTAGAAGGAATACTTGTGCTGAAAGCAAATGAGAGCCTGCAAATATTCCCGTGCATGTGAGAATGTGGGAGTGAAACTGATGTGTAACTTCTGCTATTATATTTTGTTATAATATGAGATTTATAGTTGTATACAGTAATTATCCAAACTTTAATGAGCATTTGTGTCTTCTGGTTCCTCAGTTTTTAATGGGATATGGCTATCAATCTTAGATTTGGCAACTGCTAGAAGACAATGGCCCTTAAATGGTGATCTCTGCATGGGATGGCAGATAGTATACAGATCATATAGGCTCCATTCCTACTCCATTCAAATCAAGTAATTCATTGAGAAGACATGGAGTAATATGGATGTAATGATCTGCTAGGCCCATCCTATTTCTGCCTCCTGTGATCCCCTAATGATTTATGCCCTCAATGCGGGACTGAGCAGTGCCTATGGGGTTTTCCGACGTGGGAATTAGGCCACCTCAGCACATGAGGGGTTATTTCCATTCTCAACAGAGAATGCTGATGGTAATACATGTGCTGATGTAGCTGACTTTGGTGGTTAATAACATCGTTTGCCTTCCTGTTTTCCCAAAATGCTAGGACATGCCAGAGAGATCTTTGGTATGAAACAAAGACAGCCCTCAAGAAGTGATTTACCCCGTACAGTATATTGGACCTCTGGTGTAGAATCACTCTATCTTTGGTCTTAAATTTAATTTTTATTCTGTTTGTAAACATTTAGTCTTTTGAAAGCAGCTTATTTTAAACCTGGATAAATACCTGGTACATTTTTAGTATCCTATTATTATATCATTTGCTATAATTGGCACTACTGAAGGAGGAAGAAAGCTTGCGTTTAACATGAGCATAGCAAGACTGCTTATTGCTAAAGGCCATAAATAACACCTTTGTTGGGCTGAGACATATTTGTCTGAGGTGTGATTATAGTTATTGTGCTGCAGTTTCGAGAAAATTGCTCATTTTGAATTGTTCAAATCTCAGCGGGTGGACAAAAATGAGAAGCAACTATATTTTAGAAAGTGTATGTTTTCTGCAGGTCCACTCTGAGTTGATGATTTTCTGGTTCTGGAGATTGTTGGTACAGAGAGGTTGTTGGTATTCAGACAGGTTAGCAGTCTTCATTGGAAAAAATCTCTGAATGCTGGGAATATAAATCACCGAGTTCAGTCTGTAAGCATGTTTTTGGCTTGAGTCAAGGCTATTAAATATGGCTCACAAATCTCAGAATTAAGATGAGAATTTGTTTTTCAAACATGAATTAGCCATACTGAACCCAGAGATCTGTAACTCCTTAACCTCATGTTAACCTCAACTGATTTATGTACCTCCTCAACTTCACAAGTTTTCTTCTAAATTTAGTTTGTTACTTTATTGCACTTCTGTATCTCGGTGTCCTTATCTCAAACATCAATTTTTTCAGCAAATCCAGAACTGACCCCTCTTTGCTCCCTCTGAAGTCAGTGATGAAACTTTTGTTGATTTATGAAAAGGATTTTTTAATGTCATTGCCTGTGAAAGTGGAAGGCTGAACTCTGTGTCCCCAGGAAATCTATTCCAATCTGTTGATCCTATGACTTGAGTGGAAACAGAGTAAGGCCAGTGTGAGTCCTTTTGCAAATCCACCCTTAAACCTTGCCTACCCAAACAAGAACATCTGGAAGAGTGAGGCTCTCTGTATGGGACATCTATAATTTTGCAATAAAAGTTACAGGGCTGGCTGGATTTAGAGTGCTGTAATTATCCAATCAAAGCATGTGCCAAAATGTGGTTTGGAAGGTCAGAGCTTAACCTATATATAAACCAGAAATGTCTTCCAGCCCATCAGGTGCACCATGCATTTTCAGTGAAGCAGTGCCAGGTTGTAGCTTTGTGCCTTGTGAGGGCAGTTTCTAGAGGAGGCAAGTTTAGATCAGCCATGGAAAGTTCTGTTTGGCCCAAGTAATGAAGTGGTTGTGCATGGCTGTGGGCATTGCTGGATCTGCTGCCAGGAAAAGGGAAGAAGGAAACAACTAATAGCCAAATTCCCACTTGCAGTTTACTGCTGGCTGATAATGTCCGCAGTGGTGCTCTGGGTTAAAGGACTTTGCTCTGTCATTAAAATAAGCATTAGTGTTTCTGTATTCATCTGCATCTGGGGTCAGCTGGGCAGGAGATCAGAAAGGGAAAACATTGGAAGTCTCAGTATCTAAATCTGGTCTGAGATTAGGAATGTTTCATCCAGGACTGAGAATAACCACTGCCCTCCTCACTCCAAACTCCAAACCAACCCAACAAGCAACCCCATGTGTGTAGTGGGAGGTTGCATGGGTCACTTCTGTGAGATTTGGGGCAAAGAATAAACAAAATAAAATGTGGTTTAGTTATGAATGCATGATCTATGGATGTTTACATCTTAAGTATTTGCTCTTCTGTGCCTAGCAAGGTCTGCAAAAGACCCGTTGTGTCTTACATGTATTTAAAATGAATGTTACTAACTCGACTATATCCCACTTAAAGGGATAAAATAAAAATCTTTTAATATAGAAGTAGGAAGTTCATTTTGTGATCAAATGCGGACCACATTACATGTGCCTAATAATGACAGTGTGCACTCACAAGCTTGAGTAAAATCAAAAGATTTTAGTAACAATAAGCTAGTAAACCTCAGGGAAATAGATACATGAGGTGCGATTCAAGTGTCAGAGGTGTAAATAAAAGGAATTTTTTTGCTTTTGTGGAATTGTTTTGGATTTCTTTCCTGAGAGAGTACAGTTTAGCTTAGCAGGAACACTTCTGAATGTTTGACCTGTGAACAAATGGAGACGTGAGAATTATGAGACTTGCCAAGGTCACTTGGTGAGTCAGGGAAGCTATGGAGAAAGAGTGAATCTGGTGAAATATCTTCCAAAACCACTGATGCACCCAGACTTGTTGACTTACAATGGAATCCAGACAAGGCTCTTTTTTGGAGGAACCACAGTTAGTAATGTGAAGCTTTCTGTCTGAACCTAGGGAAATTACTTGTTTCAGCAGTAGGACCTCAGTTACTAGTACTATAGACAGTGTAAGATGACAATGTTGCTCTTATGTAGAAATATATTGAAATATAGAAATATATTTTCTTGTTCATGTTTTCAGAAAAAAAAAATAATTGAAAACACAAACCAATGAGATATAATCAGGAAAAGTAAGATGTGGGGGATCTAGTAGTGCAGGTAATCTCTGGACAGGATTTGATGGTTGATTCTCAATCACTTACAGAGTTCATTTCTATTTTTAAGTATCTTTCTAAATAAATGCCACAAACTGCCACCCTAGATGTAGAAGCTGACATTTTCTAATATGGTCATATTAGATGGTTTTAAAATAGAGAAACTATTGACAATGTGAAATGTAGTGATTTCCACATGACTAAAACCACTGTGTTCCTCTAAAATAATTGAATAGTCAGTGCTACAGGGGAAGAAAAAAAGAAAGTGCCGTGTAGTAGGTCTGTTGCACAAATCAATCTCTGATTGCAGGGTCATGCTCCATTACTAGTTCAGATTCCCTCTGAATATAGCACTGATGACGACTTTGCTACTCTGTGATCAAGTATATGTTCTTTAACATATGACAGTGCAACACCAAATGAACCTTTATTTTCACTTCGCTGGAGACTTTCAGTCTCTGTCTCTTGGAAAAGTTGCCCACGAATGTAACAGGAGTAGAATGATTTTGAAGTGGTTGAAAAGGACTCATGCTTTCTTGTCTACCTCACACCTGGGCTGTTTGGGAAGATGTAGGGACTACAGTGGATGAGCTCATCACTCCATGAATCTATTAGATATTTTCTTCAGCAAGGGTGAGAGCAAAGGGGCTACTGTTAACAGCCTTGGCAATGCTGGTAGCATATATGTTTTTTCAACTTGCCCTCTGGGACATAATCCATGATTGAGGCTTACACTTCCTGGGGAAGGTTTTACCTTGCAATAGCAAAGACTTTTAGCATCAATATAGAGCCCTGGCTTGTGGCAGTTACCCTGCGTCATCATGAATTATTTGGAATAAAATAGTTTTGAAATCTAATTTAGTCATCACTATTTCCTGCCTATTTGCTCAAGGAATGATGCAACCAGGCTAGTTTATGGGTCTTGAGTTCTCATCAACTGGAGAAGTACATCAACATCAGGATTTTTAAGTAGCAAGGAGGGTGTGCCCCAGCCCTGATTGTATGAATCCCAGACCTCAGCTTCAGATTTAATGTTGAGTGGAATGGTCACAGCTGACTTTCTGTGAGGAGGGGAAGGAAGGAAACTTTGGCCATCTCTGCAGGTCACCCATTTTGCAGAAGACTAGAAGTAATATTTAATGAAATGATTGGTCATAACTTTTGCATCTGTGTAGCAAATGAACTCTGCTCACCAGGAATAGCAAGTCAACAGCTGACTCAGCTCTGTCTTTGCCCTACAATTACACGGAGAGGGTAATGCCAACCTGCTGTTTAGAACATGGTGGCCACAGCAGGACCCTTTTGCTTTTAAACATATTGAACTGTTGAAAGGAACCAAAATAATTAAAGGCCCATTCTTTCCCAAGCTTTCTTTTTTGTCTTTTGTGTGCAGAATTAAAAGCCTGCAGGATATTTTTATGGTTTTGTGTCTGAGAAAAGAATGTTGGTGGCATTTTTTAAAAATGCACCGAGAGACATGAATACTAGAGTCAGTATGTATGTGTATACATAGACTCACATGTGCATATGAATGTGTACATGTATATATGTGAATATACATGTTTGTATATATGTATATATACAGGTGTACATATACATATTTGTGTATATACACATATGGAATAAAATTAAATCTGAGTTATATAAAAGTTACATGACATTAGAAAAGTTCATAAAATTTAAGGTTATTCCATTTAGGAAATCAAATTAAAATGATCAAAATAATCCTTGTGACCTTTAGGAAAAAAAAAAAGTCTGTGAATCTGTGAAAATTTCATGTGCTACTGTGGGATTTTGGTCAATTGCTTGTAAGGGAAGACATAATATAACATTTGTGAAAACTGTTGTCTCATTTTCACTTAGTCTGTAAGGTTGGGACTTGCTCTCTGTATGTAGATGTATGCAGACAACATAAACATTTCCATTTCAGCTACAAGCATGAGATTCCCTATAGAGACAACTTGGACATCTGCCTCCTGTAATCAGTGAATTCCTGGGGGTGATTTGTCCCATTTAAAAGCAGATATCTAAAGCAGGATGGAGATAATATATAGTAAACTGTTCCTCCTAAGAGTACAAGGAGCCTGGTGTAATTAACTTAGCTGTAGATGTCAATCGTGCAGGTGACTGAGGTGATGCCTGCCTTAGGAAACCAGCTCCTGTTTGAGATAGAGGTGGGGATATTTGCTGGAGGTCCTGGGAGTGCTCAGTCATGCAGAATACCTAGTTGCTTTCCAAGACGTTAGTGGCTGTACCTGCACAGGAACTCGCATGCAGGCAGTATGACCCATGTGCCTTAATGTATGTCTGTTCAGAAACCTTTTACTTAAACCAGTTGGATTTATGTGCAAACCTGGATGGAGCTGCTCCTCATTAACCTCTTTATTAATTAAATAACTTTGTAAATTTAGTTTTAAATGACCTCTGAAGATGAGACTGGACCCTCTAGTCAATCAGAAGCCTTTGAATATTACATTTCATTTGTTTTCTGTTGATGCAAAGGAAGGTGAAAATCTTTCATTTGGGAACTCTCCAGTGCTTTTCCCTCTCTATTATTTTCCTCTGAAGTTATTACTGATTTATCTAGTTATATTATTTTTGTATGTTTCATTTTACAGAGTATTTGGATATATGGCAACCCTTAAACATGTCCTCTGTTCTCATGGATTCATCCATCTCAAACTTTGAAGTTGTTCAAGTTAGTAGAGATATATCCAATGACTTTTCCACTGCCAGAGACTTTTGTCTGTCCGGTAAGAATTTTTTATTCATAGCTTTACAGAAAATATTGGCTCATAGAATCATCTAGGTTTGAAAGGACCTTTAATATCATTGACTCATGAGATAGAAACACCACTAGTATCTTCTCTTCTTCCTCCCTAACCCCTTTCTTGCATAAATACATTGATTTTACTTTTTTTTTTTTTTTAAAGACTACCCTAGTGTCTGTGATTTTGAGAGAAGGAAAATAATTTATCTAGTGAAAGATACAATGGATATAAAGTGTCATACAGGGGTTGGGTAATTTTGACATCTTTTGGGCACAGAGACCTCTTGTTCTTCAGGGATTGTACAACTTGGAGAATATTGTAGCGAATAATTAAAGAGTTAATTGAATTATTTTTTTAAAGAACAGTTAAGGGTGCTCATCAAGTGAGACAGGTGGTAGCTTGTCATCTAAAGTAGCCTGTAGCTGTGGTGAGTGAAGGCAGGTCAACTGAGAGCTGGGAGGAAGTAGGGTTGGGCTGCAGCAACAACAAAGGGAGCTGCTTTAATCAAGAGCCTGACTAGACAGCAAAGAGTCCTTTAACTTCACATGACTGACAAATCCTCAAATGCCACAGAGTGGTAGAAATAAGGAAAAGTGAAGAGATTGCTCCCACCTACCACAGAAGATAGCCTTTGTAATGGTCCCATTTTTTTGCAGTGAATGGCCCTCACCCTATGAAGGTGAGCAGCGTAATTATTTCCCTTTTCCGTTTACTATAACTGTTTGAAGGAGCCTTTCTAAAGGAAAGGTGTTGGATATCCACATTTGAACACAAACTGGGATGAGAGGAACACTTTTCTTATTGTGAAACATTCCCCTTGGGACCGTTTGAGTTCAGCTGAGGTCTTCAGTACTTTATTGGAAGATACTTTTCTTCTTCTAAGAGCTACGGTACAAGTTCTCTTGCTATATCACTCCGTTTTAAATCCAATATAACCTTTTCTTCTTTAACTATTTTGGAGGATGTTCTGGGAATCTGGGGACATTTATGTCCTGTTATTCTGCTTTAGAGCAGAATCATTTTTGCTTTATCCGTTGTAAAACCTTTCTTTTAAGCATCTTTTAACAATGTCATACAAAATAATTTGAACATACATTTTTTACCTGCTCTTTTTCTTCACATTTTGACCTTACAGCTTGTTCAAAGAACCAGTCGTGTACAGTGGTTACATTGGAAATCCAGCCTTCCGTGATAAGATGCCTTTTGTACCCTGATACACAGATATGCAAACATGGCCTGCAAGGGCACAGCTGCTGGGTTCTACTCAAAGAGCCAGCTACATATATCTACAGGAGACAAGGTAAAAGCAGGTGAAGGCTGTGGAGGAAGGAACTTGACTGTGGTGGCCTGTGCACAATTCTCTTGAACAGATGTGAGGAAAACCTCTGTAGGCATAAAACAGTCTGGATGTCTCCTAGACAATTGTCCTTTGCTGTTTCAGTGGAGCTACAGCCAAGTGAGATGGGAAAATGTCCCCATTTATTTTTCATAAAAATGCACAAAATCATAATATCATCTAATATTGAAGCAGGTATAATAAAGGAAGTTTGGTCTATAACAGACATTTTGGAAAGTGCAGAACATTAAAAACAAACAAAAAAAAAACAGCAAGAAAAGTCCAGCTCCTTCCTCTGCATCTGTAGTAGATTGTCAGGGGAGAGCAATAAGTCTGAAAATCTCCCTTTTTGTAGAAATGTTCATATTTATAGTCTCATGTGGTGTCTGATCTGGAAGAAATGTTTGAATAAGGGTTTGGAAAGTTAAACGTTCATACTCAGTAGCTGACATCTAGCATAGCAGGAAGTATTTTATAGGAAGAGAGTAACACAAATTTACTTACGTTTCATTTAAAGTGAATCAGACCCGTAACAGCTTAAAATTAAGGGAAACTGGATTAATTTTCATTTCTGAAACGGTACTAACTTGAAAAAGAAAATTATTTTTCTTCTGTTCCCTCCCAAATAGATTTATTCCTGCCCATTTCTGAATCGGATTTAACCCCAACTGTGCACATCCCATCCCATGGAGATCTAGTGGGCAAATCCCAGGTGATCCGCATTGGCTCAGAGTGGAGAAACATCAGCCAGTTCCTGGGGATCCCATATGCTGCACCCCCCCTTGCAGAGAGGCGCTTCAGTCCTCCAGAGCCATTCGCTTGGGTGGAAACCTGGAATGCTACTGTGGCTCGGTAAGAAACCCCTTTGATCATCTGCAGAATCACAGAATCTTAGTGGTTGGAAGGGACCTTTGAGATCATCGAGTCCAACCACGTTAAAAACCAACCAACCAAACAAAAAAAACCCACGAAAACAAACAAACAAACAAACAACCCCAAAAAACCCACCCAAACAAACACAAAAACACATGCACAACCCAAAACAAAACAAAAGTGCTTGTCCATCCAGGTCTATGAACGTAGCTGGAGAGATGACCACAATATTCAGTCCTTTCTTGCAAAAAAAACTATAGGGTACCAATTGATACAAGTTTGGGACTTGGTTTAACAAAAAGAATAATTTCTCTGTCTATATATTAATGTATGCAAGCACCTCAGGAAAAAAAACACAGATTCCAGTCCATTGCCTTGAATCTATGCATAACTCCTCCCTGTCTGCTGTCAATCCATTTTCATTCTGCATATTTATACAAGTATTTATAATTTTTATACAAATACATTTTACTCCTGCTGAGCCAGAAAGTTGTAGAGTATTTAATCAATCAAGGGCCTTTGACACTGATGTAACCAGAAGCTGTGGGCCTCAGATAGAAATTCTCTGCCTAGAGGCGTCTAGGAAATCAGGCAAATAGTCTTTTCAGTCCTGATAGTCTTTTCAGTTCAAAAACTATTAGAAAGCAAATGCTTACTAAATGGCTCGGACAGAAGTACAGAAGTTATAAACATTTTAGGTAATGCCTTAAGAGGAAATGAGCACTCGGAACTGTATTTAGTAGATGGGCCAAATTTCTCTGAAGTCCCTTCATCTAATATTTCCTGTTGGCTGGCCCTGCCTCTCCAGGGCTGTACAGACGTCGCTGTTTGGTGAGCTTAGGTTGGAGGCACTCCATGGACCATAGCCTTTGTCCTCATGATTGTGTTTCATTTAGTTTTAGGACATGAGTCCTAATTTTGTTGCTCTGGGGAACCAAAAAGACAAATTTTGAATGTGTATTTCTTGAAAAAAAAGAGGATTTGGGTGACAATACTTAGTGTGCTGTGGAATGTGTTACAACAAAGGATTTATTTGAAAAAAAACCCAAACCACAGCAAATAGAAATGCAACAAAACAAGAAGCAAGGTATGAAAGGAGAGTGCCATTAGTGACAGAAGGGAAATATTTATTTATCAGCCTGGACCTGGTAAAAAAAAATTAAAATAAACACAAACCCCAAACCCTCCAAAAGCCCCCTACCAAAAAAAGCCAGAAAAATCTCCCACTGTTGGAGTGTCCAGCTGCTGGAGGAGCTGTGGACTTGCCTCAGCAGGTGGCAGCCTTTCCCCGGACTCAGTCCTGGCATGAGGAGCTGGAGGTGCTGGGAATCTTGATGAGTTGCTAAAAAAAAGCAGACAACAAACATCCATAAGCACGGATGATGATTCCTGCACCCCTGTTGAAGGCTACATGATTAGTAGCATTAGACCTGTTGTTCTAGTTGGGTTCCTACCTGGGAATTTGTGTTTTGTTGGCCCATAATGGCTTGAGGTGTTTTGTTTCAGTGCTTCTCCATGTTAGTGTGAAAGCTGTTGAGTGATATCGCTGTCCTAGGAACCTCCTTTATGGAAAGATTTTGTAGCATCTTATTAAAGCTGGTCTTTTTACTTGCAGTTTTCTATTAAATTCTTCACACCTGCAGTGTAAAATTTTACAAGGGCATAAAAAATGATAATTTGGAAACGATTCTCTGAGATATTACTGTCTTTTCCATAGCCTCGTTTGGCTTCTTCCTTAATAACTTATGATGCTTTTCCATAACTCATTATATGATATAAATATGGCTGTGAAGCAGAAGGAACTGGCTTCAAAATAGCTTATATCTGAACTGCAAAAGTCATGAACTTGATTTTCATTGTGGATGGAGCTCAAGCACATGAATCTCATACAGATGATGGACATAAAATTATTTTCTGTATGTGACTGGCTGGCTGAATTCCTATTTAAAGGTTGCTTTTACCATTGCTGGGCAGTGTTAATGGTCTCCTATGATTCTTAAAGCAAAAAAATTTTAAAAATGCAATAAAATTTTAAACTTACTGTATTTTCCCACATACCATTAGAAATGAAAATAAACATAAATAAATGTAACCCACAGACTATTAGAAATTAAAATAAATAACTGGCATTTCAGCAAGAGGTGGATTTTGTAGGTGTGCAGGCAATAGTAGGGGGAGACCTGCCCCTGAGTCCTCCTGTCCTGCTCCCCTTACACCTGGTGCTCTTTTTGTGCACTTTATGTAAAGTGTGAGTTTTCTGAAGACTTATTTTCCAGCTCTAATCTTTTTAAAATGAGGCTGATTTTCTGAGAGAAGGATTCTAGACATGAAAATACAACATGTTTTTTGCATTTGGATGTGTATATACAAACTCATATTTGTTACTAAGGTATAGGTGGCATAGTTTTAAGGATTTTATGAACTTAGTGCAACAAAATACAAGGAAATAGCACTAGTGGAAAAAGAATACAAGATTTTTTTGTTTTAATTTTCTCAATCTCTAGGGCAGCTTGTTGGCAACCAGGAGACGGAGATGCCCCGTCGTACTCTGTCAGTGAAGACTGCCTATATCTGAACATCTTCGTTCCTGCCACCACTGTAAGTAGGAGAGGAGTTGAATTGTTCACTCTTTTTTGTAGCTGAGCATTGTCTCCTTTCAAAGGACTGTTAATTGGCATGAATGACTGTTTTTCATGTGGTGTTCACAAAGCCCTGCAAAGTTAAATTAGGCACTCTCTTGTTTGTATTGGTGCAAGAGTATTCCTTGTAGGCTTCAGTCAACTGCGTTTGGGTAACAATGAGGGTAGCAAATTAAAAAGCTAGAAATCAGAGAGAGACAAAGAGGGAAACCAAACACAAGACGAAGGTGGCAGCAAAGGAGGGGAAATTGAGGACAGAAATGGCAATGTCCCTGAAATGAGATCGTTTGTCCAGGACAGAATAATGTAAGGCAACATATTACATCAGCACTTACCACCACCTGGAAGGCAGCAGATGAGGTTTTGTTCATCCTCATCTTTATTGTTCCCCTGTTGACATCCATGGGAGATGTTGAGGAATGAGGGGCAGCAAGCAATGCTAGACTCGTGCCCAGCCCACAGAACATAAAAATAGATGTTTTAAAGATGACTGGACAAATGGTACAATCTGAGAAACTGTCATTTGAAAGATCTTGAATTTCTCATTCCAAGCAGATATAAAATAAAACTTCAAGTTAAAGCCAAGCTCAGATGACCAGCCAAACCCAGGGGGGCTGGGGATAAAGATGCTGAATAACATGTGTATCCCACTGAAGAGAGGGCCCAGAGCACAGGATTATTTTTTTCCACAGTACTCGCAATTTTCAGAGGTCACGGTGGTTATAATAGAAATTTATGAGTCTGTCATACTACATGTCAGAAAGAGCTAGTCTAGCTATCTGACAGCAGCACACACAGTCCCTTGCAGGCCCTTTTAATCACCAGAAAGACCAGCAGTCTGT
Source organism: Gallinago undulata (assembly GCA_026546715.1). Lineage (NCBI taxonomy): Eukaryota > Metazoa > Chordata > Aves > Charadriiformes > Scolopacidae > Gallinago > Gallinago undulata. The sequence goes on from JAOTQQ010000012.1 coordinate 144,626,064, forward strand.
TTTCTCCCTGCAGCACCAGACTGTCATTTTGCCTTGAGAACAGTCGTCGCCTATTGACAACCTCAGGTCACTGTCCTGGGCACTTTGCCATCTCCGCCTGAGTGCTGCTTTCAAGATAGCTTATTTGAAAGCAGAGCATTTCCCACCATCTGATAGACTAAATAGGCTTGTCTTTGCTCCTTGGAGGTACCGAGAACTGAATCCCTCCTATCTTTTGTAGAGGTGTAAGGTAAAAGTAGGTCTCATTAAGTCAATCAGTTTCACATGCGTAAGTCTAGCTCTAGAGAGAACCAAAACTTCTGTTTTTGCAGAAGTAGCTGGGAGCAGAAGGCATGGCATTTTCCTGTTTCTTTTTGTGGTGAGGTCTATTTTTTACTCGCATACAGAGACCTAGAGTTATATATTTTCAGCCCATGGAAAGTTAAATTAGCTACTAAATACTGAATATAAAACCTCCTTGAGAGCAGCGAATGCAGAGGTTGTTCAGGAGCATTTTGAGCCTGAACAAAGGCATGGTGCAGGGGCTTCTGCCTTCCACCAAAGGACTCTTTTAGTGCCAAACAGTGAAGAAGGTGAATGATATCACCTCAATTTGTTGCCACAGCTACGTGTACCACATAACCCTCCAAATAAAGCTGGCACTTCTGAGACGCTTTTTTCCATGTAGAACCACCTGTCACACTTGCAGAGCAAAGCTGTGCTTCAGCTCGATTTGCTCAGAGGTCAAATGTAAGATCAAGAGTTGAAACTCTCCACTAAATAAGAATCAAAAGTGTGCTCTCTCTCCTCTTCTCTCTGCACACGTTATTCCCATCCTTATCACACTCAATTCTTTACAGAGCAGTATTGTACAGTAGTAAAAGCACTTGAGGTTGCCTGGCTCAGTAGAGTTTAAATCTATCCCTGCCAAGTAGCTCATTAAATGTTTTACAGAAGAATGGAGAAGATGGTTCTGAATATTATAAAGCCTTTCAGATTTCCAGCTGACTTGCAGCTTCCTGGTGAATGCTGAACTTCTCTCCCCCTCGAAGGTTTGCATGTGGGACCTGAGCCCCTACAGGTGTGAGACTGGAGTGGAGCTGCTGGGCTCCCCAGAAGACATCCCCTGGTAGCTTAGCCGAGGAGGCATCTGACCATGTTCCAGCCGGAGCCCTTTGAGCAGATTTTAGCCCTCAAAGTGCAAGGGTCTGTGTTTTGTTGCTAAGGATGGACAAAACCCCTGCACTGGGTGGCAGCCATGGCCTGTCCTGAGAAACGTGCTGGTCCCACTCTGCCCAGCATTGCCCCACTGCAGCCTGGCATTGATGCTGGTTGTGCTGCATCTGAGCCCAGTACCAAGTGGTGGGGGGTGAAGAACTGGCTCCAGGAGGCTTCAGTTCAGCCCTTGCATTTCTTCTGTCTTGGCAGCTCTTCTGCCTCACAAATTTAATCACAGTGGTTGGTTGAATGTGGTTGAGAACAAGGCTCAGGGGAAAATCACTTATATTCAAAATAAATTATCCGTAAATTAAAGCACAGTAAAAAATTAATTGGCTACCAAAAATATATAGGTAGGTGATAGGAAATATCTCATATTATGAGGCATAGTTCAACTACAGCATAAAAATAATTGTGCTATGCTGTTAAAGAGGTTAACAAGAAATTGGAAGGCAATTACACTAGTAATACTGGATACTTGGGACTAGGGGCAGCCCTGGTGCTAAGTCTTGCCCCAGATTGCTCCATAGCTGTTGCAGCAGGCTTTGTTTTGCTGCTTTTCGCTTATAACTCCCGTCTTTGCCTTTCTTAAGCTTTGTATCCCTACAGCACTGGGTGAAGTTGCTCAGCATAGTGTAACACACGACTGAGAGGGCAGCTGGAGGTCATGGCGCTATGCAGGCTGCGGACACATGGGAAATGCCTAGTTGGAACCTCAGGCTTAAGCACTTTGAGCTAAGGTTCAACATCATGTTTAATACCATATTAGCTGACATAACTTGATGTAGTCGTGTTTTAGAACAAATTTCTAAAATGTGAAAACAGAGACTTTCCTTTTTTTCTTTGCCCCCATCTCTCCCTCTGTGCTGCATGTGGCACAGAAATGGGAACCGGGGCAAGGCACTGTGAATTAGGCAATTTCTATTCAGGAGCAGAAGTTCCTGAGAGAGAGCAGCATGTGTCAGTGCTTGCAATTTCTGGGGTTTTCTTTGTTATATTTTCGTGTTCACAAGAAGCCTCTGAAGTGATTCTCCAGACAGATAAGTGAGGAGTGCACATAAACATGACAAATTTAGGGCAGCTGAGGGGATTTTGCCTCCTATTCTGTAATTTTTTAGGATAATGCGTGTAATGCAACCATCACTCTGCTGCTTCTCCTGTATAGCCAGTCATATTTTTGCTGGAGACATCCTTTGCCTGTGCAGATGCCATAGTGTTTAGCTAAGCTCCGTCCAGAAAATAACAGCAACAGAGCCCAAACCCCTCTAGCTGCAGGGAAAAATAAACCTCAGATGTCCTTTGATGCTGCTGCAGGGGCCATCAGTCCTTCTTTGAAAAACACCAGCAGTTGCCAAAGCAGAAAGTGGGTGGGCAGGTGGGTACATCATACACCTCTGAACAGAGAAGAAACGAGCCTCCTGCAGGATAGTCCCAACGTGCTTAATAGGGCATGAAAGTGCTGACTGGAAAACTGTGATTACCCTTGGAAAAAAACAACCTTTGAGCATTGGAGTAGGTTATTCCACATTTTGCCGTGGGAAGAAAAACAAAACTAAAATAAATAAATAAATAAATAAATATAAACCAAAAAAACCAAACAAACAAACCCCCTTCCATATGTTTCACTTGCATTTCAACTGAGTCTCCTTCATCTTCAGACAGAGCTGTGATCTGCTAGTAAATGCTGAGGTCTCCTGGTGTAGTTCTGCTTTTGTGCTGCTCATGCAGCAGCAGCCTGGCCACAGCCCTGCTGTGTGTGCGGAGAGGGTCCACACAGATGGGGTGCTGCTTTGGGAAATAACCTCTGTTTCTCTACAAAATTGCATGGCTCTGCAAGGAGTGCTAAAATGAGAGACAGCACTAAGAGAGCCACCATAGCTCCTTCCCATCCTGGGAATCCTGGTGGGCTCTCCCATGGCAGACACCCTCTGGGATCCATGAGAGGTGAGCCTCTCCCATGCAGAGAAAAAGCATTCTCTGCAGGACCCCTCCATGTATCTAGTAGGGGAAAACATCCATGGGGACTGAAGGAGCAGTGAGGACTTCTTGTCCAGTGAGACTTTTGAGACTAGGCAGTGTTTAAGTGCTGAAGACTGGAGAATAGGAAGCAGCCCTGCACAACTGTTGAGTTAATCCTGCTCAAGTTGAAGCAACCCGACAGGCCTTTTCCTTCTCCTGTTTCCCACTCATTTGAACTTCTCCTGAGTGTTTGTGTAAAGCAGACATACTACATCAAAGACAAGCCCACTGCATGCTCAATGGCCAAGTCAGCAGGAAGGGTCTGCCTTGAGCTAACCTGGTAGAGATGTTGGCTGGTGGAACACCAGCGGTGCCATTAAATCTTCTTTAGACTGAACACAGTGTCCTCTTTAATAGTATATAGGTCATTGTGGATGATTTAGACCTACAATTTCAGACATATGGCCAGATATCCTGTCATCATGGTCACTGTTAAAGAGCTGTGAATGGTGTAGATAATGTTAGAGTGGAAGATGCTTGCATTATCATCAGTGACCTACCAAAGCAGTTGGCTACAGGAATATTAACCTGGTTGTTGTCATGACAGGTTACAAACATGGCAGTGCTGCTGTTCTTCCACAACGGAGGGAGTTACAACGCTGAGGCGGGAAAGGCAACCATAGATGGATCATACCTGGCTGCCATCAGTAATGTCATTGTCGTGACAGCAAACTACCGGGTCGGCGTTTTTGGCTTCCTCAGTACTGGTAAGTCATGGATTTCTAGAATACACACAACTGTGGGCTAAAGTGCATTCTGTATCACTTCTGTTTCTAATTTTAAAAAAAAAAGAAAGAAAACAGTAAGCTATTTTTAAATTTGAGAAACCTGTATCTTTCTCTGTTTTTTGGGAGGAAAAAATGGGCAAGAAAAGAAATGATGAGGAATTGATCTGAACAGAGGCTGAAGGCAAAGTGACAAGAAATAAAAAAAACCCCAGCATCTGGCTGGGCTTCAGTTTTCAGATGAAACTGCGGATATTGGGTTTTGTAGACACACGCAAAGTTAGGTTAGGCATTAAAATTCCTGCTAATTTCAGCGGCCTGTCATTGTAGATATGGTTTTCAGTGTCTCCAACTTCCAGCTGTTCCACCCATGAAATTTGGCCCATGTCAGAGTGGAGAAGAGGCAGAGAGGGATAACTTCAGGCTAGTAGTAAGAAGGACCTGAAACTGTGGAAAGTACAGCACAAATACAGTTGGTTTCTCAGTAGTTCAGCCTGACTTCTCTGAAGGACTTGCTAGGTTTACTTTGTATTGTCTTAGCCCATTTTATTGTTCTGGGTGAGACTGAACATTTGCATGTACTCTGCTTGCATCCCTTCCCCATACTCTAGTGTAAAGGACACTTTTGCTCTCCTATTGCCTCCTAAACCAATTGCTGTTAAAAATTATACAAAGTCCCACTACATACAGGATTTTGTTGTGCAAAGAGGCATGTATGCATGAAGACCACATTCACATCTCCCTGTTGATCTTTGGGATTTTTTTTTTTCATTTTGCCTTTTATTGGGTTTGCCTGTAGGGAACACTTTTCTTTCTGCCATCTTTCAATTCTGGTGGGAGCAGAGGAACTTACAGTAGAGAACCACAGAGAAAAAAATGCAACAATTGCAAGTGGAGCTCTGGCTTCCTCAGTCCAGTGGCAATCCTTGGTGTCTGTAGTGGACATTTTAGTACCTTAATGACCTTTAGGAGGTTGTATTTGCCATGTTTGCAAACACCAGACTGACATACTTTTGCCTCATGATTCTTTTGAGAATTTATTGTTTGTGCTGCTGGTTGGATTTTACCTATTTTGGGGTTATAGATACAGCTATGGCTTATTGTTTCCCTTCTCTGTTTTACTGTTTTATTCAAAGCTCACTCTCAGCAAAGCCTGATTTTCATTCAGTAAGTAGAGAGGTGGCACTACGATCTCCTTACTCATTTAGATATGAAGCTGGTAGTAGTTGTATCTGGGGAAAGAATCACTGTTTTCATCAGTGCGAACCGGATGCTTATGAAAATGATACCGTGGCTTCGTTTTGCCTAGAGCCATATGCAGTGTGGATACATGCCGCGCGAGCTTCCGTTACACAGCACTGCCCACGCGTTACCCACTAACCTCCTTCAGCCCTGTGAATCTCACCTAAGTTTCTTCCTAAGTGGAAACTGCTAGCTGGGCTGAATATTATATAGCAGTAGAATCATAGAATCATTTAGGTTGGAAAAGACCCTTGGGATCATCGAGTCCAACCATTAACCTTACTCTACAAAGTTCTCCCCTACACTGTATCCCCCAACACCACATCTAAATGACTCTTAAACACATCCAGGGATGGTGACTTATATGATGGTCCATAATTTAGGGATCAGAAAAATTCTCCAGAGTCTTTTTCATAGGGATTTGCATGCATGAGCTGAGGTACAAAATTTGCCTTCCTGCAAGCCTTTAGATGGAGGTGGTTCATTATGAGTAGGGAGTGTTTGGGGGCCCTCTACTTCTCTGTACTGTGGAGCTGCAGCCAGGGAAAAGTGGAATTTTTCCTGGCCACTCTCCCTTGGGGAAAATCCATGGTGTGCACTTGGGAAAAATCCTGTTGCTCCAGAGGCAACTGGAGCAAGTAAGAAGAGGTCTTTGCAAAAGTCATTGGAGCAAGCTAAGACTTACATTCATCAGAAGCCCTAAAAATTCCTTCAGTGCTACACTCCTGTCTCTTCTATGTCCTCTTTAGGTCACGTGGGGGTGATGAAGTGTGGCATGTCTGTACCAGGCTCCCTGTCAGCATGGGTTTTCAGTTGTACCCCTTCTGGTGAGCAGTCCTCCCACTGCAAGATTTATCCTTTGGTCCACCACAGATTGGTGGAGTACTTCTGACTCCTCTATATCACCAGTAGCCAGAGGGGATTTTCAATGAAGATTGTCAAGCTGGGTCAAATACTAAAAGGGTTTTTCTTAAGACTCAAATGATATTCCAGGGATGTTTCCATTCTTACTGAAACACTTGGGCAAAGCCTCATCCTTTGGAACTTTTGCCATCAGTTTCAAAGGGGGCAGGAGCTCGCCCTTAGGGCTGTGGGTATACATGAGTAGCAGGACTCTTAGAAGGCCCTGAAGTTACAAACAGAAGTCATGATCTTGTGAGCAAGATCGGTTTCATTGTCAACTAAGCAAAGTGCTGAATCCTCTTGCGTTGACTTGTAAAATGCAAAACTAGAACTGAAGGAGTTAAGTGAAGCTTTTGGAGGAGGAAGGGTAGTGAAATCAACAGATTTCCTTTTGTGTTTGTTTGAGGTTTTTTTGTTAACTCTGCAGTTGTTTTGGTCTCTTATTGGCAGTGCTTTTGCAAACAGTCAAAGAGCTCTTGTTCTTCTAAGTATAAAGGAACTTTAATTTACTATCACCCATTAATGTTACAAAAAGTGATGCACATTCTTCCTAGAGCCTTCACCTCTTGCTTTGCACCCAGAAAATTGCCAGTGGTATGGATGACAAGAGTATGAAGAAGACAGTCATGTTTTTAGGCTTGATTCTTTTAAGAGTCCCTGAATTTATATATAACAGGATGGTTTTCATGCTTAAATTTAGCACTATTGTTCTTCTCCAGTTGGACAGGACATATGTATGTCCTTGTTTGCCTCCTTCTGAACACTGCTTTATTTTCATTCTCCTTTGGTCCTTAGGAATGTGATCTTTTCCTGCAAAAAGGCAATGGAAAAGATTCTTGACGGACATGTTTCTTTTGGTCTAGCTACCATGAATGTGTTCTGTTATCCATGTTATCCATGTTCTGAATATCCGTATCTATTCCCTGTTCTAAAGGGCAAGCATCCTTAGATGCTTTCAGCATTAGTTTCCTATTAATCAAAGTATCTCGTTGGCATTAAAAAGAAGGTAGTCTTTTCAGTGGGGATACCTACGGATGGGACATTCAATTATTTTTCTTTTGTTCTCACGAGAACAAAAATATGAACACATATGATTCACTTCTCTGTCAGCTAGACATAGGTAAATCTAAAAGGATACATATGGAGATATTATACATTATAAAGTAATATCTGTCTGTGTGTGAAGAAATGCAGGATGATGGGATGTCCAAATGATTTGTCCGACAGATAAGTGTGAAAAGGATCTAGGAAGCAGAAAGATGCAATTAGGTGTACTTCAGGAAAACTGTTGATTGAATTTGGCAAACACATTGATTTTTTGTTTGCTTTCAATTAATTTTCAAGATCTAGCTACTTATTCATAAAAAGAGTCTTATGGCCTCAATTTATGGATACTTGAGCCTGGATTCATGTCTTCTGCCATTAGGTGTCCAAATGAAGCTTAGAAGTTGGAGTGTTATTTATCTATATTCAGGATGGACAATTAGGATGCAGTTGGAAGAACTGCTAATTATATTAATTTTCTATGAAGTATCATATCTATTTTTATTAACTTGCTCTGTTCTTGTAATGAAATACACTAACGCTATTTTATGGGGCTTTGATAAAATGTTCCTGCAGAATGGTAGCTAGGGAAAAAAAGTGATCAGATATTTTAGAAAGTACTGAAAATTAAACAGAATAAAGGTTAATTACTCTTAGTTGCGTCTTTGACCAAGCATGGGTGCAAACTATTTTTTTGCAGATAGGGACCATAGAGTCATCTATCTGGCTCTCAGGCTTATAACATGAAATTTCTGGTAGTTTGCATAGGGAAGTCTTTAAAAATATCTGATTATTTCAGGGCCTTAGTGAATAAGCATACAGGGTAACTATAGCACTGAATACTTGTTCTTTTAAATTCTTGGAGTGGTGAAAAGTGAAATGGAGTCTATTAATATAGTGATAACCTTGGAAGACACAACTTCAGGCTTTTAAGCTCCAATTATCATTTTTGTCAAGGTTCAGCTGCAAGGGCTGCTGAAAATGTAACATTTAATCAAAACTTCAAACGTTTATAGTTTTATTTCTTTTTGGGCCTATTTATCTAATTTCCACAATAGGGTCTCCTGAAGCGAGTGGAAATGCTGGCCTTTTGGATCAACTGGCAGCTTTGAAGTGGGTGCAGCAGAACATCGCAAGCTTTGGAGGAGATCCAAGCCGGGTTTCTTTCGGAGCTGACCGTGGTGGGGCAGATGTTACCAGCATTCACCTGCTCACGGAGGCAGCGGGTATGGGCCTCTTCAGGAGGGTGTTGTTGATGGTAAGTCCCGTTCCTGCCACTTTGACTTCTTTGTGAAAGGATGTTATTAGAGACACGAGGATGTTGCAGTGTGTAGGTGCTGGTTTTATTTCATCCATACCTTGGCAGCACTCTAAGGGTTGTTATTGCTATCGTTATTTTTCATCTCACCTGTGACTGCTATCTCCAGGAGCTAGGTGCTTCACAGGGATGTACAAGAGATGCACTTTGGTGATTGATTTAGTCATAGCAAGAATCTGTTTTTCGTCATTGTGGGTTTTTTTGTGTATTATATAAATAGTCTTCTTTCATAACTTATAGGTACCATAGGTTAGTTTCCATTCCATAAATACAGTTGTTGATCAGCAGGTTTTAGACTCTTAAACTGATGAGCCAAACATCCGCATGTTTAAAGTATCCAATCTTTTTATCTGATCTCATGACAGATTTCATTTAAAAGAAAAAGCAAGTTTCAGAGAGAGAGTAAAAATCCGATTACCCACAGGTTTTTTTTCTGTCAGTTTGGACCATTTTCACAGACACCCCAAGTGATCCATCTTTTTACAGCTCTTCCTGTATCAAATCTCAGGTCTTTGAGGTTAACTTTGTCAGCTTCGATACTACCATTGATCTTCACAGCCTCAGAGAAGAGTAGTGCACTCTGAAATGAATCTTATAAATCCAGCAGAAAGAGTCCTTGGACAAAATGATGTCTCTGCTAGCTTTGTTGACCTGGAAGAGTTAGCAGATGAACTGAATTCTTGGTCCAGGAAACCTAGATCCCAATTAAATAAAATCTCGCCTTGAAAATAATGACATCTCTATTCACTCCTTGGTTTTTCTTCAGTGAGCCCTTGCTCTGTGAAATGTAATTTGCCTTTTGCATCCCCCTGTCTCAATAAGTTTATTTTACCTGCATCACTCTAGTGGAGGAGCCAAGGGAAGTTGTTGAAAATTGCTGTTCAGCAATCGTGTAATCAGATAATTCCTCACACAGTTCCTAGATTTTTTACTCAGCTTTTGGCATAGCAATTAATTTGTTAGTCGACCCAGAGTCCTTTCTTCTCAGGGTACAGCTTCATCCTGCTCTCTCTGAAGTCACACACCCTTTACTGACATGGCTCAGGATGGGGCCCTGTGAAAGCTGTAATAGGATACAGTGCAATTTACCAGTTGAGCAACTGATGGGAGGGAAATGCAAGAACCTCTTTGCTTATCGTTATTTCTGGAATGTAGTTCCACATTACATCTTTTCTTTCATAAAATAAAGTTTGAAGTCCTTCTTTCTCCTACAGCAGGACATGCAATACTGGAAAAGAGTGGCAAGTGCAATGAACAGGCAGGTGTATCAATTCTTCCCACTAATCTAGTGTTTGTAACGACAATTTTCTTCCTGGGACTGTGCAGACCACTGTGTGGGAAAAAGCATGATCACTTATTTCAATATACTGTTAAGTACTGTTTATCCTTACCTTGTCAAGGTGGATTTAGTTTCCTTGTGAAATACATTGATAAAATAAAAAGCAAGCAGTAATAGCAGTGACTTTAAAATACACTTGATTTTTTTAATATTTTCTTTTTTAATTAACTGAAGCAGAATGCAACTGCTGGTTTACTCAGATTTCTCACCAAGACCTCCCGTAAAAGGATGCATCTTGTTTTTGTTCCAAGACAGCAAAACCATTGTATAGTTTTCACTTTACTGTAGAAAAAGGAGGTGCACACAGAGTAAGAATCATGAAACTGGGAATATATACTAGATATAGCTTTCCTGAGGAAAAATCCCATGAAGTAATACAACTTTTCTGCAAAAGTTAGTTTTGTGGTCCTTGTTTGGGTCTTTGTCATGCATTAAAAAATGACAGTGTTAGTATGCAGAGAGTGCTAGTAGCTAAGAGAGAAACTTTCTCTACAAGAAGAATAACAAACCTACACCTGGAATAGCAAAATGCTGTTGAGTTTCCTATGTCTGTCCTAGAATAGGTTTTGTTTAGAACACATCTGAAAAAAAAAAGAAATGCACAAAATCAGTGTGAAGCTGTCATGGGGACTTTTTATAACTTAGTTCATCTTTCAGTAGTATGATTAGAAAAAAGTAGTTTCAGTGATTATGGTTTTGGTTTAAATCATTTAAAAGCACTAACATGGTGGTAGACTTCATCTTTTGATTAATTAATTTACTTACTGGTGCAATTTTCATATAGAAGAGTGGATCAATGGTATGGATTGCCTCCATGTCTTGCAGGAGGCTGTGGAGGGCAGATGTTAGTGGTCCCCTCCAGGCGTTTCCTTGTGGGCGTCAGGAGAGCTCCCAGGCTTCCTCCACCAAACGCAAGGAAAGGCACCAGGTCTCTCCTGGCCATGGAAGCAGGTCAGCCAATGGTGGAAGGAGCAAATAGATTGCCCTACTGAAAACTGCTGCAGTCAGATCCTGGGCTGTCTCACCTCACATCCTTGATCCTATAATGAGCTAAACTTTAGATCCCCTTCTCCCCTCTTTTCCCATCTCCTTTATTTTCTCCCTTTACCAGACTCATTCCTTCTCAAACCAACCAACCAATCACCTGTGATTACTTTTTTGACACTGGTCCTAGTTTTGCTACTGTCCCTACCCAAACTTGGTATTTCTGATGCTGTTTCTTAGGTAATCTCAGATTTGTAGATAATTGGCTCAGTGCTGTTTACCCTCACAAGATTGTGCTTCGCAAAAGGTCCTCAATATAGTCTTTCAGTTATTTGTGAGAAATGGCCAGACCTCACAGAATTTCCCTATAACCATCTGTGAAATCCAGCCATCCTTTATGCCACAATTCACAAGTTTTTGTCACCTGTTTATGTCATTACTGTGAGAATGATCAAGTGCTGACACAGGTTGCCCAGGGAAGTCATGAAGTCTCCATCCCTGGAGATATTCAAAGCTGTCTGTACCTGGTCCTGAGTAACCAGCTCTAGGTGGCCCTACTTGAGCAGGGGGATTGCACCAGGTGACCTCCAGAGGTCCTTTCCAACCTAAACTGGTCTGTGATTGGGTGAATCTGTTGTCATTAGAGTATGTCTTATCCCCTTCCTACAGAGTATGTTCCAGTTGCTGCGTGGTTACTTCGTGTTCTTGGATTCTTTTCGTGCATTCTGTCAAAGATACCTTCTGGCAGTGTCATTGCAAGTCTGAGTATACTTGTTGCATGTTGGGTTTTCAATTTTCTAAAAACAATACAAAGTAACTACTGGATATTATTTTAATGAATAAATACAAGTCATGATTTACAAATCTGTAATGCTCCCTATATACATTTTACTGGATAAAATGCAGTCACCATAACATATTAATCATCAGTAACAGTAATGAGATTATACAAAAGCCTAGAGTTCCTGAGTTTGTTTTTGTGGCGTTCAATGTTTACCAGCCAAATTACATTCATCCTTTAAGTTCCAAAATATGATTAAATAGGCAGTGAACTATTTTGATGTCTGAACTTCTCTTGCTAGTGCAAATTACCTATCTCCAATTTCCTCTCTCCAAACCTTGGCTACTCAAATCTGTGCAAAAAGGTGTGACAATATATTAGATTTGAAAGATCTCAGCTTGAGAACATAGCTTGCAGCATTTTACACCCCCAGATGTGAGTGACAACTTGATTTAGAAAGCAATCACAAGTCACATTCAAAGGACCATGCTAGTTGCTCCATTGTCACTTAGCAAAGGGTATACATAAATTGAAAAATTCTCTAATTTGTGAAATTTCAGATAACTCAATTACAAATCTTTAAGCAGTTTGATGAAATGGGTCATTACTATTTGACATAACCCTATCCAAACAAGAAATTCAGTAAAATCTTTCACATCCACTGTTGCTGATTTGCTCTCTTAGTTTAATTATTAAAAAAAGCTGCTATTAATATAAATATTATACATAAATATGGGGATGCCTTTAGGAGATGAGGTTAAAATCTGGTCCTCTGTACATAAAAGGTGGCATTTTATAAGCCTACCTTTGCAGTTAGGCGTGGAATTACCACATTTTACTTTTTGCTTAAAAACCCCTTTGATTTCTGTTGTATATCTGCTGTACTTCGAGCATTTGAGTTATGCTTTTGGATATTCCTGTACTCCCAGCTCAGGGCTAAGCAGAAATTACTTTTCTCAGTGAGTTAAGCCTGTTCTTAATTTTGCAACCACTTTGTGACACTGCAGGCCGTTACCAGCAGTTGAATGAAATGCCACTTCAAAAGTCAATGATTTTAATTTTTTTCCCCTAAAAGGTAAAAATGACAGAAATATTGAGTCAATATAATCAAGTGTTTCTTCGATGACAGATATTAGACACTTTCTTGGGGTTATTAATGACATTCTGACCCATTGTCAATGACAATGAATGATTCTGTATGGAGAAGGAAAAGGTTCCTTTTCTCAATGTCGGCAGGTTCTGTAAAGATGGTTTTCAGCCTCATGGGGAATACCAGAGTAAGACTTAAATTAAGTTCTTGTGCTGTAGTTAGTCCTTTCCTATGCAATCACCTTTGTACAATTGTGGGCATCACCCTTGCTGAAGAGTCATCTGCCTCACTCGCCTCTTGACTTAGAGTCTGTCTTCAGTTTGTCCTGCTTGTGAGCAGGTTCCAATTTCAGGTGCACTGGGGATGTTCCCAGTGTACGCCATAGCTGAGATGTCACCCATAAGACGGTCTCTGGTTAACATTCAGAAGAGAATATGCAGAAATATTGCCAGCGTTTGATCATCAGCTTGTATCTCTCAGCTGTTGAAGGACTTCAGGACCACAGGATGCTCTGGGTTTCTCTTCTAATCCCTCTGGTTTTTTTGTGTTTTTTTCCCCCCTTTGCCTTACATTTAGTCCTCATAGTATGTAGGTGGCAAATGAAGGGTACTCTTACGTTTACTCCCTGTGTATATAAGAGATTGGGCTTTCTTCTTTCTGGCACTTGCAAAAGAAACGTTGTCATCCCCTGTTAAGGAGAGGTAGGAAGCGATACTTTCCCTCAGGCCGTAGCTGAGACAAGAATCATCCATTGCTGCCAAGGTGCTTTCATTATCTTCAGTCACCTCCAGCCTTTAAAAGAACAACATTTTGTTACCATTTCAGCTACTTGAACTGAGCCTATTAGTACAATATTAACAGTTGTCAAACCAAATTATGTTAATTTTGTTGTATAAAAAATTGCCTGTCTCATTAGTCGCCAAACGTTTCTGTCACTTTGCAATTTTCCAAAACAAATGGTACAACAGTAGCATCTAAATGTTTTTCAGCATCTGAAAAGGAAATAACGTCTATATACCTTCTCTCTTTCTTCTTAATCTGTCAGAAAGATGGCTTTGATACTGCACAAAATTATCTTGCATTTGTAAGGAAATGAATATATTTTGTGAAGAAAGGGTAGTGGAGGGAAATTTATATTTTAAAAATAAGAGGTGCCTTTGTTTCTGAAGGTGGTTGTTTCACCAGCTTCTGAAACCTGACCTACTTTCTCTAGTTGAAGTCGTGATATTAGAAATCTCATGAATCTTGAGTGGGCTGTGTAGTGAGAAAGACATGGTAGGAAAAGTTTGTGCTGGGAGCGTGTGATCATTGCACTTGTGCTGCTTCATGGGTGGCCCCCATGTGAACAAGGGGAGCCTTTTCTGACTATGAAGCTCAACTGTAAGCCATCGCACAATAGTTTGACATTCGTGGTGGATCTTACTAGGGTTTATGGCCTGGCTCTTGCTCCTGCTCCTTTGGTGGAGAGGGCTTACGAGTCCCAAAGGGACTGCATAGGTGGCCACACTGTATGCCGGATAGGAGATATGATTTCATGTTAACCATACCTTTTTTCAAAGTTAGACCAAGTTTATCAGTTTGAGAGTTGGACATCCAGTTTTCATGGGTTAACTTGCTGTCAGCAGCTTTGAAGATAATCTAATCTTTAAAACTAGTCTCAGAAGAAGGAAATGGATGTTTCTTTTGTGTTGTAAGAACAAGTATATACAAGGCTGGAATCCTTCCCCTCTCCCACCCTCCAGCCTTGTTATTTCTGGCAGCCTGTGTTGTATGTGATACCTGTGAATATTTCTCCAGTTGAAGTTTTTATTCCGCATCACCACAGGAGGAACTTGATTTGTCATGCTGTTGTTGTTAGTGCACTGGGTAAGACATGGTGTTGTAAGGACACAGCAGAGACCATCAGCAACTTCTGAACAGAGAAATGAATATACAGGCAGTTAATCTTTGCTCAGTCTTATATTAATTGTTTTCTTTCCCTGGTGAACACTCAAATAAACAGTTTTGGACACAGTAGTAGCAACAAGCAAATTACATGTTCTCAGGAAGGACTCTGTAACACAGGCTTAAATTTTTCCTTTCCTCATACCTTTGCCTTTTATTTTTTCATGGGGTATATTTCCCGCAATACAAGTGAGGAACTGAGATACAGAAATAAAAAGTGACTTGCACAAACTCTAGAAGGAAGTTTGTGACAGAGCAGGGACTTAAACCCAAGTTTCCTGAGTCCTCAGTGAGTTCTGCTTTTGCCTCAGCCATGCAAAGAGAGTGTAAAATAGATGCAAGATACAACCACTCAGATTGGATTGTACGTGCACCAGTTGTGTTGTGGAATGGCTATGGAATGAATTAAGGTTCACTTGTTACTTTCATCTATGTTTCTTCTCTCTATCCTTTTCTCCTTGCTCCACTAGGAACATTATATATGTCCTTCTGGCCAAATAGAATCACAGAATCATGGAATTGTTTAGGTCATAAAAGACCTTTAAGATCATTGAGTCCTATTGTTAACCTAGCACTGCCAAGCCCACCACTAACCCATGGCCCCAGACACTTCCAGAGAAGTAGAGAACATTATGGTTGAATGCTAGTATTTTACATCTCTGAGCTTTATTTCAGGGTGAGATTCTCTATCATTTCATGGTGATGGAAGGAGAGCTAAATCTTATTATATCTCCTTTTACACCTGTAACTCAAGTAAAAATTTTAATTTTAATTGCCACAAGTTTTGTGTTCACCCTCATCTAAAATTTAAGGCTTCGATTGTTTGCCTCTTTCTACATCGAGAAAGGTGTCAGCTAACTAAAATGTAAAAATAAAAATATCCTGTTGAAATTCTCACTCTCTTAATATTATTGGACTTGAAAGTTTCTTTTGAGTGTTTCAAATGTGAATATGGCTTTTCTCCCCAGCTTGTCAGAGTACTCTTTGGCCAACACACTTTCATTTATGTATGAAATATGAAGATATAGTAGCTTTACACTTTTGAAATTACAGAGTAGCTATTACTAATTAAAGCACAGAACCTATTGTTCTCTTTTAACTTTTGTGCAATTAACTTACTGCAATCTTCCTTCCTCATCTTAAAATGTTCTCATTTTAACACATTGGTAACTGCAGCCACTTAATTGTGTTGTTTGTTGAGTTATCTCTTTGACATAGGTTAAATTGCCATAAATCTGGAAAACTATAATTGAAACAGGTGTAATCGACTGTACCGATATTATTAAAAATGATAGATAAATGTAGATCTGATATAACAGCTTGACCCCCTTGAGATAACTTCTGCTGACAAAATCCAGCCATACTTTCCTAAAGCAATAGGGAAGAAACTAACAACTTTGCTGATAATTTTCTGATGTAGATAAGGTTGTGTGGTGTAGTGGTTTCCAAAAGAAACATGGTTGCAGAACCTGGTCTTGCATATCCTAATTTTATCTGTCTGTCCATATGGTAAGTAAATAAGTGGCAGATAAATGTCCATGCTGGTAAAGAAAGTGATCCAGGAGTTGAACTTTGGCCCTGGGACTCAGAACCTTGACTTCTATCTGTATACCTTAACATTTATGGACATCCAAACTTTGACTTTAGCTGTTCTAGGGGCTAGTCATCCCTGGCCTGTGCTAACCTCCAAACTGTATTTGAAAGCTGTCTAGGGAAGTGCTAGACAATAAATTTTGGACCAAATAGCATCAAGGACAGCTCTATTGACTTGGCCATACAATATCATCTACTAATGTGGGCAGAGCCTGTCTATCTTTATTTAGCTGAGTTCTTGTGTTGATTTCAGTTGCACCGTTAAGGGTAGCATATTTGGATTTAGGATCAAAAGTAAAGTAAAAGATATAAATGAAAAGTTTTTCCATCACTTGTTCTGTGATAGTAGTTGTAATCTCAGGCAAGACTTCTTGTTCTGGACCTTTGATAGATAGTTTTACAGTTGCCAGTGGAAAATATGTTTATTTTGTACTTCTTTTTACCTGAGTAGTGATTCACAAGGTCTTCAAGGCACTGAAAGGTTTGCCGTGGAGAGATGTAATACCAGTTATTTGGAAGGCGGAAGATCCTGTAATGTTTCACTTGCCTGTGACGCACTGACAAGGAATATAAACCTGCAGAAAGAGAAGAGCTAATTAGACCAAAGTAGGGTCCTAATTCTGTATGGATAGCAGTGATCACAACCAGATTATCTGTAAGATGCGGTACCAGAAAGATCTGAAAAAAACAGTGGCCATCCTAATCTCTAGTTATATGGTATACTTTATATATATATATTCAAGTATAACAAAGGGAATAAATAGCCCAACATCAGGGTCTGAGATTTTGATTGAATTTAAATTCCTGATGTGTTTTTCCTGTATTTTTTTCTGGTATGGGATTTTTTTGAAATGGTGTAAAGAAAAGAGACCTTTACAGAATATATTTGTCTTCCTCTGAAGAGGGGGACCAGACTCGTGTGCTGGAATGCTGATTTAGTCAGCTCCCAATAACGCAGTAGCTGATACCTGATAATGCAGTCCTGGCAGGAGATGACAACTTGGATTTTCCTGTTTCTTTGTTCAAAACTATTGTGCAGCGGTTAGGCCCTAAGGACTGAATGTCAGACCTAAATTTCTTTGACTTTAGTCTAGGTATTAGGAAACAAATTGGCCTGTGTTATGCAGAGTAAATGGTTTCTTATTCCCTTCTATCTGTGGTATCATGATATCAGGATGCGTTCTGGTGCTGCAGAAAAAGGGAAGATATCACGTTGCACAGTGGGAGATGTGTTCCCACTGAAGAGAATAAAAGTATAAAGTGTGTAAAGTACAATTCCCACGTAGCAACAGAATTGCTATGAAAGAAAGTAAAACAAAGTAAATAAAAGAGCCACCTGTTTATATAAGAAATGCACTTATCAGCCACCCCCGCTGCTTGCTGTGTATTTTGTAGCTTCTTCAGGCAATCTTTTGTGGACCAAGGCAAAGCTGTGACTTTTCCTCCATTTGAAAAGTCCCAGTGCGGAATAAGCTTTGCATGCAACCAAAGTAAATAATAGTGTTTAAACAACTGTGTCTTGTTTGTGCTGATGCCTGTGGAACTTTCCGCGGCCATCGCTAACCCTGTTTTCCAGCACCGCTCTCAGCGTAGGTGACTGGTGAAGACTGGTATGCTGCACTGGGTGCCTTTGCCTTCCCATTACATATATTTTCTGGTTTCAGACTGATCCATATGAAGCAGGACAGGGAGTGAATTAAAGAGCCATAAGACTATTAGTGCCCAAGACCAAGGGGGGAAAAAAAATGGTGTTTTCTCACCTTTCCTGGTTTCACTTTCTCTAATCATGAAGGAGCCAACCTTGGTGTTGGGTAGCTGTAGAAGTTCCTCTGCTTTTTCTCTTCCCAGCCCTTCAAATAACCAGCTGTGAAGCAGGAAAAAACAAATTCTGAAATTTGGACACCAGTGAAACAGAGCAGCGTGTGGCCGTGAAAGTGCAGCGTTAGCCAGGAAAAGTGATGGCAAAAATAACACTGGTTTTCTGTAGTTATTCTCTCAACTATGTCCAGGCATATTTCCCCAGTTTATGGAGAAAATCCTGCTCTCTTTGAGTTCCATTAACTTTTGTGAGACTAGGAGAAGAGTGAATAAAGTTTAGACTTCTTAGGGAAAACAAAAGTTTTCAAGCTGCCTTGATCAGAATAGTTGGGCACATATCTCTGTAGTACATTGATGAAGTATCTGTGACATTGATTTACTCCCTCTTTTTCATTTAAACCACTTTTGCTAACCCAAAATTGTATTTTATTGCATCATACATAAACCCAAAATAAAATACAAGTATTCTGCTTATTCTAGGGAACGGTCCAGCCATTTAAGTTAATTGACTTTACAGTTATGGGAAAGGCGGAATTAGTTCCTGATTTTCACCACAGCTTGGTGCTCTGCTGTATTTTGCCAGACTTAGTGTCTAACCACGTAACTGAGTTTGCTTTGCTGGTGTAGGAGTTACTGTCACTTTAAAATAAAGTTGGTTTTGTGTGTTTGATCCAGTCTGCTATCAGCAGAAGAGTCTTGGGGAAGCTTCAGATGGTATCTTTCATTACTCTGTGCCCTGTCTTTGGGAAAGTATCTCTATTTCAGGAGGATATAAAAGCATATTAAAATTTAAGCACTTGCATAAATGGCAGTGAATTTCACAGTTCATATGCTTAAAATTAAATTGGTATTAAAACTTTTGCCAAAAAAATTTTAAGTGTGTGTTTTAATGTTTCTTTCCTGACTGGTGTCTAGGGCAACAAGAAACCTCTGAAACTTCCTTAGCTCTTCCAGTGTGAGAGTTTACATTCCTGAATGACTTATTAGTCTTTCTATTTGTTCTTTTTGGTCTGTTTTCTATGAGCAATTCTAGTTTAAATTTTACTCTTTGTAAATATTAAAAATTCCATCTAAACAAGGTCTGTTTACCAATGTCTTAAAATTAAAGATGAGTACTTGCAACAGAAGTATTTTAAATATCAGGTTTGGGGGAGCTTTGACCCCTTCCAGCATGTAAAACTAGGATTTTTTTTCATATAATCTAAACTTAGATGTGGATTTGATGTTCTCAGATTTCAAAGGAAATATTTTAGACTGTCCATAAATAAAACTTCTGTCTGTTTAGTCACTATTGGCATTGTTTTGATTGTGACACTGAATAACTAATCAGGGCGGTGTATGTAGAAAAGTAGTGTTTAAAGGTTATAGGAAATGCATTTACTTACCCATGGTAAACCTTTGCTACATATTTTCCTGGAATGTAATTTTCTCGACCTGTTGTAAGGGAATGGACTCTCCACCAGCCTCCTTCACTGTGTGAAAACAAGAGATGGGATATTTTCAGATGTACTTTCAGATGTACAGAGCTTGTCCTCAGTTCAGAAATTACTGAAGACATGCAGATTAGGCTTCAGTCTTCTGTCTGTGTTCCTGAATCTACATATTCAGAAAGGGACCCAAGTTTGCTTCATTTAGAGTAGTTCCATTTGTAAACCTATATCAGCATTACATTTGGACACAAAAATAAGCTACATTTGTTCCATTTAAATTACATAAGTGGTAAAATATTTTTCTGTAGTTAAAAGAAGAAGGGTAAATAGTCAGTGGTTAAACTGTGCTGTGCTCTGCCTTCCCACAGCTACACTTGTACTGATGTCCAAGACATTCAGGTAATGGCTGAGTATGCTGTGTCTGGACAGCCCTGTAGTTACTCTTGTAGCATCAGGGTAGAGACACTCAGCAAATGGACCCTTGTCTGCCCAGGAACAAGTTTTCAGTCCAACAGAACCTGGTTCATGTTTTGCTCTTTTCCTTTTCTTCAATGAGGTGCTGAGCAGATTCCAATAAAAAAGACCTCATAGCTGAAACTATGTCTAGGTGACTAGACATATGTTTTTTCACTGGCATATCTTAGGTTCTTGCTGTAATACTGAATGCTGGCTTTGGATTTTTGAATCCCTTAGGAAGGACAGGGTAAAAAGAATTTTCAAAGGGATGCTGCAGGGTTTTAGTCATTAGTGCAAGAATGCTGGTGATTGACTAATGAGTTCTCTCCACCTTTTCCTTTAAGAGTATGAATCCAAATAATTGTATATCATCTTGTATTTGAATGCTGGTTTTGCGCATGTTCATGTAAAAAGCTCCCAAATCATGTCTGGACTGCAGACCAGAGTCTCGGTGTCTGTCAAAACAGCTGAGTTGAAAACACTCCTGAGTTACAGCCGCTGGGACCATTATCCAGAATGTATATGCTGTGGGAAAAAGAGAAGTGTCTACTGCTCAGAGCTGGAAATTTCAGGGCAGCACAAGTTATGTTTGTGGGTTTCCAGTTGATGTGAAATTATCTATAAGAAGTTTAGCTTATTGTGTGGGTTTTTTTTCCTCTGAAGCTCTCCCAGACAGAACCAAGAATTGCAAAACCAAAAAAAACCTGTGAGACTCAGCATCTCCTTTCCAAACTGTAATATTACTAACCCTGAAAAATCCCTCTGATGATTAAAAGTCCCAAAGCAGCACATGTCTCCTGGGGCAAGAGCCACAGAAATGTTGTAGGCTGTAGGGATCGTTAGAGGACATCTGGTTTGACTGCTGCCAGCAAAATGCAGTTGTTCATCCGGTAATGAAAGGTGCCTGACAAGTGTGCATAGTGAGACACTCTGCCAGTGGTGCTTATCTAATCCTGCCAACCCAGAGCAGTCACAAATACTTGCAGAGAATTGTATTTTCTATGGGGGTTCCATATATCATGTTCCTGGCATGATTGGTGGGGCTGATTGCTGCTACACATAATTGCTTTGGTAGAAGGCTGTAAAGCAGCCGTTATAGAAGACGTACACGCTGCTTGTTCATGCTGGCTTCTCTGTGGTGACTCCTCATCACTTGGGCTGTGGTCTTTTCTGCCATGCTGCTCTCCTCTTCTACTGCTTGCTTCTTTGAGTGACTTGAGAAAAAGAGTTTACCTACAGCCCATGTGCAGCAAGAGTCTGCAGGCAAACAGTTCCCGTTGACATCAGCACATTCCCTGGCAGGGAAGGACAGGTCCTTCATTAGGACACTGTGCTTTGGATAGGGCATTGTAGTGTTGGGTCTTCTGTGAACAAGCCAATTCAAAACGGGAAGAGGAAAGTTCCCATCAAGGTTTGCTGTGGCTCTTGTTTACTATTAGGAGAAACTGTTGATCACTGCACAACAGGCAAATATGATAAAAACTGCTACTACAGAAGCCTAGTTCCTTTAGAAGTTATTCATCCAGTAGATAACACTATGCAGCAAATGTATGCATATGATATGCCACACAATTCCCTTTGATATGGGCATATGTGGTTATGTGGTGTTGTGAGGGCTCGTAGCTGATAAAAGCTAGGAGTGAAGCTTTAAGCTGGAATTTCCAAGCTAAAGCAACTGTTGTACCATGTGGTGTATGTCACTCAAACTGCAGCAGGGTTTAAACAGCTAGAGGTTACCAGAGAAGAATTCCCCTTGTTTAGGGAAGCTCTCCATCAGCAGAAAATTCATCTAGTGGTACTGTCTGAGCCTTGTGACCTCTATGTTTGGAAAGACAGGGAAAGCACTTTGTCATCGGAACACAACTACAGCCATTCTGGGTCAAACCAGAGGTCCATGTAGGCCTGTATCTTGTTGCTGACAAAGGCTATTGTAGGTCATGGTGGTTGGGTGAAGAGTTGGAGAATTCATCAATTATCTGTGATATTCATCTTGAGTACTTCTGGCCTGCAGCCACCTGAGACTCTGAATTCCTCAAGTAGAGAATTTTTTTTTTTACAAATTCAGAAATCAGAGGATTTCTCTGCTATTAATGTGTCTAGTCCCCCTTGAATCCATCTGCTCCACCAGCTGTGAAAATGACATCTTTAATTTCTGTTTAAGCGGTGCAAACAGTGGCTGTGGGACTGAGTAACTTCTAGGAGGTCACTGTGTGCTGACACAAGTTGGGCATAACAGAACATCAGGGCTGCTGGGATCCATTTTTCAAGAACTGTGCTTACTCTCGTGTGTGGCAATATTTGCACTATACCTAAGGTCGGTGCAAAGGAGTGCTCTTAAGCCTACCTTCTGGGTGGGCTCATCAAATTTTGGAATAGAGGTGGCTAGGAAATCTTTGACCCTCCACCCCCCGCTAAAAAAATGCAAAATCCCTTAAAAAAAAAAAAAAGAAAAAGCTATATTTTTATTTTATTTTTGTTTGAATTGGCTTAAATCTAGGGTGAAGTTTAAAGACCTAATCATAAAGGAGTTACTAGATAAAAAGGGTGAGAGAGAAAATGAGAGACACACTTGACAGAGAAATTCAGAATAATTTTATTTTTCTGTGTGATTCAAACTATTTTTGCTCTTACACTGTTTTCCTCTAATGCAAAGTGGATATCTTCTCATTTTTCAAAGCAGAATTCTGAGTCCTACTTTAGAATAGAGTCTGAATCTGGCTTCAGAGGAGCCCCAGGATCCAAGAACAATCTGAAATTCCAAATCCTTAAACTACAGGGAAATTAACACCATGTCTAAGTATCCTTCCTTGCAAATTCTGAACTCAGTTTGTTTTGCTGAACTGCATCCAGTTTGGGCCAGGTGCATAAAAGACAGCTTTACATCAATTGTAATAAAACCTAATTAAAAAAATAAAAATAAAAATGGATCAACTTACTCTGATAGCACACGTAGTTTTTCCCCTACGTGAAATATAGGTTGGCTAATGTCTGCTGAAGGATAGTCATAGAGGACAGCAAGGAAATCACTCTCCTGACCTGTTAAGGAAGAGAGAAAATATCTATTAAAAACAAGATTTTTCATTATGAATGTTATGTATATTATGTTTTACATAGTAAGTCAAATTAGAAAAAAAATCTCACTGTGAAATGTCACTTGGTAAAAATAAAGAGCTGAAGATAAGCCTCTAACTTTATAGGAAGAATGTGAAGATCTTAGAAATGAAAAAAAGTCATTTGGTTAATTATAAGTAACTAAATTTAGAGCACTTTTTCTAGTAATTACCATATTTAAAGGACATATTCAGTTTGAAACTAGCAAAATTAGTAAGTATTTATAGTATTAGGAAGTAACGCAGTTTGATTAATGCCACTGTATAAATGCTTTGAGCTACAATTTTGAGCCAAGCTGATGCATTACATTTAAGGAAAGGAAGATCCATGTCAAACTGTTCCGTCATTTAACACCGCTGATACTTTTCAAAGGTAGTATTTTTGACCAAGGGCAATGAGAGTGTTGCCATTATTGCCCATTTCCCATCACTTTTTAAAATTAGCTTGATGAACAGCTGGAGCTCTCTGTACTCTCCCCATGTGTGGAAACTGTTGTAGAGCTAGCACGTGATGCACTTATCTTCAATCAAAGAAGAGAGGCAGCATGGGTGTTTATAATTAAATCATTGTACAACTGCAGCTTGCAGCGCTGAGGTCAGTAAAGAGATAAGAAGATCTTTTACATCAGCTGGGGTGACCCTGGGCCTTGCAACACTGTGTAGGACATGGGCTGAGTCTCCAGGTTCTCTGAAGGATGGAGGAGGCACTTTGCACAAGACTGGCACTGTCAAAAGTTCAAGAGCTCCTCATCCAGCAGGAATCTGTGGTGTCCAGTACATGCTGATAGGTGAGATATTCAGAAATGTGTCCTGCTGGGTGGTTTGAGCTCTTTAGCCTAAGTCCTGGCAAGAGGGATCATGTAATACTCTGCCCGTGTTTCTTTCTCCTGGAAGTGGGTCCCTTCCCTTTGCACGTTGCAGTACCCTCCACTGGCACGTGGAGAGACAAAGCTTTCCCTCTGCCTCCAGCAGTATCAGCACCCCTTTCCTTAGTAATATATCTAGCAGTACGTCTGCAGAGGAGGTTTATCTCCATACTTGCTCACTCTGTGCGGCTCAGCATGTGCAAAAATGGGAATGAATTCAGGGAAGAGGACAAAGAAATTACTCAGAGAAATAGACATGCCTCTGTATCTTGTTAGATTTTCTCTTTTAACATAGATTCCTTGTCAACTTGTCTCTAAGGAAGCAAGAAACAGCATCCTGAACGAATTATTTACTGTGAGTGTGGTGAGGCACTGGAACAGGTTGCCCAGAGTTGTGGATGCCCCATCCCTGGGAGTGTTCAAGGTCAGGTTGGATGGGGCTTTGAGCAACCTGGTCTGGTGGGAGGTGTCCCTGCCCAGGGCAGGGGGGTTGGAATAAGATGATCTTTAAGATCCCTTCCAACTGAAACCATTCTATGAATCTATGATTCATCCTTTGTGTCCCAGAGCCTTACAAATAACTCAGGGTGGTAATGATGAAAAGCTGAAGGAAACATGCAAGGCTGCAGAAAAAAAATATTTTCAAGAGGAGAGATTTTACATTTGTTACCCTTTCAGCAGTGTTAATGATAATATAAGTGTTAAGAAAAACATTCCACATCTGTGATTTAAAGGAAATGAAAAGCAGTGTTTTCTCAATTGATAATGAGTAGCTGTTTATTGTTATGTTTGAGGTATTTGTGTTATGCAAAGTAGTGAGTCATTTTACCTTAATATTCAGACCGACTGTAAGCATTTTTAGTCTTGCTAGCCTTTGCCCATTGAAGTAGCCCCATGATACAGATAGTGAGCATCTTTATGGATGCATAGATGTGTGGAGTCAGGAATAGACATTGCTTAGTTGGACAGTGTGCCATGTTTCTCTCAGTTGATTAGCATCACTGAACAGGACTAGTCCAGTACCTTTAAATCAGCCAACTGCCATGATTAGTCTACTGTAACTTATTATACGATTGGTTCGACTATACTGAAGAAATTCTGTGCCGAGTGTGCCTTTGATTGCTTCCCTGTTCTGCACTAAAAATTACGACACCTTCTCTGTCTATGAAACTGCTTAGCACCTGAGGTTAATGAGACCTAAGTATTGGTGCTGAGCCTTTTTCAATGAAGCAAAATCTTTACCGTGACCACATGAAATAAATACCAGAAGGCAGGTTGTAAGCACTGCAGAGTGAGGATAAAGTGCTGTTTCCTGATTTCCCATTGCAGATTCTTTGAAAGCAATTCTATGTGGAATGCCTTTTTTATTTATTTATTTTTTGCTTAATGTCAATGTCTTTAGCAATGCTTTTTTTAAAACATGCTGTTTTTTTATAAAGGGTGGAAAACAAGTGCTTTTCTGCTCTCTTTCCTTGCGTACCAGTGGTTTGCATTTCGTTATGCACTACGGAGTTTGTGACTTTTTCTCTAGCAAGATCTTCGTTACTTTGCTTACACTTTCATCTTTATATCCCTTTTTGTTTCAATTTTGCACATTAATTTGTAGTTCTGAAAAGGAAGGAATTAATCATAGTGTTGGCTGCCACGTCCATGCAGACGTTCCCTCTTAAACTGCATGTACTTACATTAGAGTGAAAGAGGCTTTGTACTACCAAAACCTCTAAACCCTCACACTCCACAAACAAGACCTCATTTTAATTGATATTTAAATCAAACCTCACTGGGTTTTTTGGTCATGTAAAATACCCCACCGCACTCTACAACATTTCACAAAACCCATAGTGGCTCCTTTCAGATACAAAAACCTTGAAACAAGGACTGAAATAATTACCCTCTTTCTCCACACCTAAATTTTACAATGATCTAATAGCTTTGATCTGATGAGCTCCCCATACTTTTAAGATGTAAAAGAAAAAAGATTTGACTGAGTTTTTCTAGCTCAACCTCTCCTCCGCAGT
The DNA here is from genome assembly GCA_026546715.1 of Gallinago undulata. Taxonomy (NCBI): domain Eukaryota; kingdom Metazoa; phylum Chordata; class Aves; order Charadriiformes; family Scolopacidae; genus Gallinago; species Gallinago undulata. The sequence continues at coordinate 144,651,941 of JAOTQQ010000012.1, forward strand.
GCAAGTGTAGGTTCCATCTGAAATGGAACAACTCAAAAGTTGGAATGGAAAGATCGAAGCACAGTCATTTCCACTGAATCAAGTGTTAAGTTAACCTCTACTTGGGTTTTTTTTTTTAGGAGTAGAAAATGAATATGAAATACATGCTGGTTTTAGATGTCTGCATCCTTGGATGTCTTGTAAAGTGTGAGACTGAATATCACATGCTTCAAATTATTCATCGTGAATGGACTATGAAGCACTGTTAGAGAGGAGGGATAACATAGGAAAAGTATCCAGATCCAGCTCATCACCCTCAAAAAAATGCTGTGCTGTGCACCCATGTGGTCCTTCTGTGGAGTTGGAATGAGCTACTGAGAGCTCAGCTCCCTGTATCATCTCTGTATCATTTACTGTCCAGCAGAAATACTGTGATTTATAGCATAGCATCTACCAGAGAGGGTAAAGGAGGGCACTCGTGTGTGTCTGGGAGGGTGGCTGTGCAGCAGCCATAAGGTGTGGCTGCAGAGTTGCCCTGGTGTACCCAAATTAGATCTAAACCAGCCAGCTTGGGAACTGAGAGTTGTGCAGGTGCAGCTCAGTAAGGATTAACCCTTGCTGCAGGGTCCCAAGGGAGGAAAGATGAGGGGGGTGGGCTCACATCCCCTGGTGCCCCCTCACTTCTGTCACTACTCTGTTATTAGTACCTAGGTTGTGTCAAGAATGCCCATAGAGTGTGCTTTCAGAGGGAGTGCAGCCATACTCGGAGTTCAAATGGCCGCTGGGGAAATGCAGCTAATGTACTCTTCCCTTTTTCAGGACCAAGACTCACGCACTGGAGGTGAGGAAAGCACAAGGTTTTGATTTCAGTGCAGCTCTCAGGCAGCACAAGGGGCTTAGAGGGCTCTGATGAACACATTCCTGCTGCAGATGAAGTCTTCAGAGTCCAGTTACCTGTTTTCTTCCCATTTTTTATTGTTCTTTCCTTTCTTTATTTCCATTCTGTTTCAGTCCTTCCTTTTATTCAGTGTCACTGAAATGAGTCAGTGTAAAAATTGCTTTTCCTAATAACTATTGGGTCTATTTAAGTCTGTAGGTTAGGTCCTCCACCTCACTTAAATCAAAGGTGGCTGTTCCTGGCGTGGGGGGAATATTCCATGTTTGGTGATATGATTTGGAGTTTGATCTGCTCAGGAAGACAAAAAGATACAAACTCATTGAATTAACCTCAATATATGCTTTTAGTACTGAGTTCCTTTTCAAAAGTCTGTTTTCATTAGATTTGGACGAAAGTAATGATGCTTGTATTTCTGACTTTAATGACCAACATTTAAGCCATTGGGAATAATGCTGGTCTGACTCAGAGTAAGAGTTGGATCCAAGGAGTTATGCAGGCTTTTAAAGCTGCCTTTGGATGCAATTTCACCTGTGTGAATGTCTGAGACATTGCTGTGGCCTTGACAGATGCCACTGCAGCTATAGGACACTTGTTCCCTCCATGGGTGGCAGCTGAAAGGCAGGCAGGATCTGACAAAGCACTTTCTAGATGTGCTAGACGTGTAGAAGAGTTGAAGTAGATGGAGCCCTGAATTTCTAAATGGGTAATTTCCCCTTGTAATTGCTGTGCTAAGAATATCTTTTAGAGACGTGTGCTATTTGTGCCACTGGAAGGGGATGCAGTTGGCTTTAGCCCTGCTAAAGCCTGACTTTTAGTGTGTGCAGGAACAATACAAACTTGGTCTCAGCCATGGCAGTGACCCCCTCACTCCCCTGGTCCTCAGCGAGGTCCTGCTCTGAGGGCATGCATGTCTCTGCTTTATGGTCAGAGTATTTGTGAAAGCAGTTGCTGGGAAGATCAACATAGGCATTCTTCTGCACAAAAAAATAAGTTATCGGTGAATGTTACGGGCCTCTGAGTAACCCTAACAGAACTGGGTTTCTGCTGTATTTGGACTTAAAGCTGCAGGGCTGCCCCCATCAGCTAGTTCTTGGCCACCCTAATAGCAGGGTTGGGTTTCCTTCCAGCACTAATGAAACCAGGCTGATTCCCTATTCTTATAATAATGAGAACCACACCTGGGCCATCTCTCATGTAAAATCTAAAAATTTTGATTAATGCCTTCCTCTTCTAAAAAAAAAAACAACACCAAAACACGCAAAAAAACCCAAAATAAAAAACCCAAACTGTTTTCTTTTCCTCACCTTTGGGGAGTGATTTATTGCAGTTCTTGCACCAGCTGTCTGTCGTATCGTATCTGTGTCAGCGTGAGAGCTGAGGCTGTACTGACTCTCCATCTACTCACAGTTTGGAAGTAGCAGGTCACTGAGTCCCTCTTGCATTCCCCCTCAGATGCGTGACCTCTACCAGCCTACGGGTGTGCAGGGGGAGCTTTGAAACCTGATTTATTTTATCGTGAGGATGCACAGGGCGGATGTGTTATATCTCCCTTTGGCAGCTTGGCCTGTGAAACATGTCTTTCTGTACGACCTTTATTGATAAACCTGCTGACGAGTTGGCTGTGTGCTACTTTTAATGCAACTGTCTGACAGCAGACTTCAGGTTCAGTGCAAGCATAACATCAAGGATTTTAACCTTAAAGGAGGCAAACCCAAATTTCCAGAACAATTTTGTATAAAATATCACACACAAGTATGTCAAAATATAGTAATTCTGGTTTCTGAAGTAGTGCTTCAGTGCTTTCTGAATTGGAAGGAACGTCTTTCAGGGAGCACCAGCAAATAGTAGTTTTAACATTTGGGTTTTTTAATTAAAGCACTTCTTGGAAAATGCGCTAGCATGTACCTAAAAATAAGCACTGTCTGAGGATGCCCTCCTTCCCCCCCAGCAGTCACGCTCTTGACTGCTTTTACTACGTCAGGTAGATGAAGGAGGACACATGGATGAATGTACCATATATTTTGAACATCTTTTTCTCTCAAAAGAAATTAAGTGAGTGCTTACCCGTTTGGCTCGGCACAGTTGTTTCTTCAGATGCTCTCAGCGTTTTCACAGTATTTCCCATTGCTCGCTCTAATTCCGTCAAAGCTTTTCAGAACTAAATCAAAGGAGACATTGAAATTAAACATCAGAATAACACCTGCTGTGCTAACAGATGAGAAATGACCTAGTTTGGGAGTCTCCAACTTTATACGGTTTTGCTTTTGAGAACTCTTGTGTCAAACTCATGTGAAAGTTTTACATACTTGCTAAACTCTCACCACTTTGGTGCTTTTATCAGGGGAATAGCAGAAAACCACAGCTAGGGAAGTGCTCAGAAGAACACAGTGCAGTAAAAGTTTCCATTACCAGCACCTCAGCACCATAGGAAGTCACAGCAAAGCCATGCCCATACAGTCATTTCATATACAAAATGTTCTTTTCAGCATTTGGAGTGCTGTAGCTACAAGAAAATAGATTGATGGATCTGTTTTTCAGTGCTGTGTGTCTATTATGTTGCCTGATTGCTGAACACTAAGAACATTCAGTGCTTTCCTTCTGATGCGCTTGTGCTCTCAGTGAATATAGGTAATGTTGGTTTTCCTCTTTTTTTTCTTTCTTTTTGTTTTTAATTTTTTTTAAAGTCACACCTTGCCTCAAAGTGTTTGATCTCAAAACACTCTTCTTGCATAAAGCCAGTAATTCAGATTCTTCAGATACTTCTCTTAATTCTTGGTGGATGTACGAGAAATAGTATCAGAAAATTGTGGAACTAAATATCTGGGGAGAGAGTGTTCCTTCTCATGACTTTACTGCACCGATCCTAATTCTCCCTGACAGAGGACAGAAAGAAAAATCCTCTGGATGTGGAAGGTGTCACACACTATGCTGTATTTCCAGAGGTGAGGAGAATAAGCTATATCGGTTTGAAATTGTACATTAAAGCAAAATAACTCAACACCACTAGCTGATAGCTAATTATTTTTTTAAAATATTTGTCTGTCTGTTGCCCTGTGAAAAGCATAGCAGAGCCCTAGCAACATCATGTGGGTATTTACTAAACTCAGGTGCAATTTTCCTCTTTCAGTCTTTTCTAGCTTAAATATTTCAAAGATGACAACTGCCTTTAGTATGTTGCTCTTTCCTTACAACTGGCTAGAGCCTGGCAGTGTTAACTGGAAGAATGTCCAACTTGAGAAGCAGTACTGCTAAAATCAGACAGGCTTTATTAGTAATTGTCTTTTCGAATAAGATTGGCAGAATTGAGTCTATTGCTTAATACCATAAATATCTTACAGCAATTTTAGGGAGACACCCTACAGAATAAAATGCTGTTCAAAAGAAAGAGGATTCATCTCTTACCAAATGCAAGTAGATCAGTGCTAAAACAGATGGTAATGCACAGTTTGAGTCCACTCATCTCATTTTCAAGCTTCTTAGTGCTTGTTCCCAAAAGCTCTTCACTAGAAGCCTCTGTGTCACCAGCCAAATGGCACATCACCCTGTCACTGCTTGCGCTCAGGAACTAGCTTGTGGCACATCTGTAGGATGCAGCTGTGCCAGTGTCTTTCTGACAAGTATCTGAAATCTGCTTTCACAAGGACAAAATGCTGTTTCATTGCCTGATATAGGAAGTCTAGAAGCTGAATAAAAAAGTAGCCTTACATTTAAATTAAACTATTTGGACATCATTTGAGTAAGGCCTCTATTGATAACAAAACCGAAATCAATTTAAATGCACCTAGGTTTCTAAAACTGAAATCAGAATTCATTTTTGGCTGGTACCATCTACTTGCAAGATTATAATTTCCTGAACTAACTATGAATATATTTTACAAGACCCAATTTTAATTTCTTCAACATTTTTCTCAGTGGTATCCCATCACGCATGAGAGGTATGTGCATAGAAAAAGTGCAGCCAGTACTTTGGCTACAGATACTACAGATGTTCTTGGCTCATCTTCAAATTAGCCAACAGAATTTCCTGGACATGGGAATAGGGAACTCAACAAGGCTGAAAAAGTCAGCCAGAGAAGTGGGGTCAACACCTGGACAGGTAACCTTTGCTGAGCTCTGTGCTGTAGGAGCTGCACTTTTGGAGTACTTGAAAAGGACAATTCAAATCTGGCTAAGTGTATAGTAAGCAAGCTGCAGGTACCAAAACTTTTTTACAATTCCAGATTGCTGCCAAGCATGGCAGCATAAATTTCTTATGACCATCTCTAGTTTTACCATGAACAAGTGTTATTTAGATGAGAATAATACGTGAATTTTCTTTTTCCAAAGAATAGAAAAATAAAAATAATAGTGTCCTACCTCTATGAACCCCTTTGTTCTGGGTCTTGATATTTGCAGGCCAGGAGAGCAAGGCATCCTACTAGAGATCAGAGTTTTGACAGAATGCTTGCAAGGGCTTCTTTCCTACTCTTAAGATACAGTGGATAGATTTTTCAGATGTGTCTGAGTCACTGCGGAAAGTGATACGTCGCATTTGTCCCTGATGGAAAGACTTCTGAAAACTTTACGTCACACTTACAAGCTTTCTAAAAAGCACGGCATGTTTGAGCAAGGCATCTTCATTTTCTCAGATGGTATTTAGGTGCCTAAACTCTAAACTTTGCTTTAAAAATACCTGATACGTTTTTGAAGGTTTGCTTATATGTAGTTTGTAATTAAACCTCTTGCTGTCTAGTCCAGCTGGATCAAGTACTAGGCAAGTGACATGTGCCTAATTCATGTTTATGCAGAGCACATCCAAAAGTGGCCTGGCTCACTTCTGCTGTACAAATATTGGCGTTATATGACATCGTTCTTCTCAAAGAACCTCTGAAGTCAACAGGACAGAGCATGCAGCTCTATGCTGCCACTTTAGAGGTGGAAGAGTCAGACTTATGGAAAATACAAGTATTATAAAGTACTTACGGTAACAGTGAAGAGCCATGGCGTTTTGGACTTTGATGTCACAAGTGTGCCAGTGTGCTCTGTCTCATTACATTTTCCATGCTGTTTTACTGTCACTAATTAACCACTGGTGTCCCTTAAAAGGTACAGAAAGTTCAAGATGTTCTCTAGGCTCGGGCAGAAGTGTTCAATAAAAATTAGCGAATAGAAAGCTGTGAGCTGTTGATGATTTACTTTTCCAAAGCGGTTATAAGGAAAATGACAGATATCAGACTAGGTTTTACTGCTAAGGCCATTTGTCATTATGCATTTGGGCAGAGCAAGGGTGCCTATAGTCCAGTCAAAGGTGATGGAGTGAACGCCCTGAAGTACGACTCAAGTCTCGGACATTTGAAAATGTGATGGAAATTAAAGAAATGGGAAATTTTGTTTGAAATGGAGACGGTAGAAGTTTATTTCTATTTACTCGCTGGCAATGGTGGATCACTGTTTTTAGAGTAACAGTGTATGAATTAGTATCCCAAGTATTTCTAAAACAGCAGTGCATGTGACTCTCAAGTGTGTGATAGAACTTAATGTCCTAAGGAGCATTGGCAGAACAATACAAATCCATTGATAACCTGTATGGTGAAATTTTGAGATGCTCTGCAAAAATTACCTTACAGGAAGCTGTAGAGAATTTGTGGCCAAGACAATTTTTTACCATTTAAGTCAATAGCGGAACAATAACAGTTTTATAGATAATACTCTTTTGAAATGGCAAATCTTCTTCAGGTGCTGAATCTCGCTTAAACTTGGTGACAGAGTTTGGGATATGAGTAGAGGTGGCATCCCTTTGTCAAAGAAACAGGTAATTATGCCAGATCAAAAAAAAAATCGTTCACTGAGGGTGTTTTGGGAAGAATTAAGGAGAGATGATAGATTCTAAGCTCACCTTGTCTTATCAACCCAATACCCTGCTTGGAGGAGTGCAGCTGCTGTTGAGCTTAGAGGAACCACCATGCTCCTGGGCTGCATACGGGTGGCTTTCCCTGCTCACAGGCCACCTCCTCAGGCTTGTGTGGACATTGGATTTTAACTTTTCAGCTCACATTTGCAGTATTTCTTCTTCCCTTTTCCCCTTGAGTTTAAGGAAAACTGGTGGCTACAGCCATAGCTGTCTGCAAACACCCAGCTACTGGGATTTAGTGACCGTTACCACTTTATTTTCACTGCCAAAAAGAAGGTGAGGAAACACCTACAGCCCTGTTCTGGCCTTGTGTCCTGTTTATCAGTGGCAGAACTCTCAATAGAGACAAACCCTTCACCTGTCAAGACCGAAATCTCATTGACCTACATCGCGGGTCCCAACAACCTGAGGTGCAATTTCCACCTTCCGTTCCCGCGTGCAGCACATGTAGCAAGAATTTCCTCTTGTAGAGCTTGTTCTCTGAGAAAACGTGCTTCCAAAGCAACTGAATAGCACGGCATATAGGAAAGCCCATTGCTTTGTAAGAACTTTTTCAAAGTTATATTTAAAAGGATTGAGAATAGTAAATACAAAGAAATGAAAATAGTAAGAGAAATAAAAAGGCAAAATAAGCACCTGAGTAAAGCCCCTCTGCAAAGAATACTGCAGGCCAGTAAAATTAGAACATTCATCATTCCTTAACTGCTCTACTCTATTTTATTTTTGTTACCTCATATTCACATCTATATGGCCAAGGTCTTACAATTTAATTCTCAGTAAGGGTCACAGGTAATGTCTGAATCCCATTTAATTTGAAAATTAAAGCACCAACACCCTGTTATTTTTCACATGGGGAGAAAAGCAGCTTAGATTTCAGAAACTCTGTATTTTGGGGGTGAATTTCCCTTAATTTGTCATTAATCAAAATGAGCATCCTTTCAGGTTTTAGACACTTGTACCTTTGAGCTTAGAAAGAACAATGTAATGCTGTTATCAAGGCGATTCACATAAACATGCAATTATGAAACAACACAGAAATACCACATCATGCAAACTTCTAACACTTCGAGTAAAACCCCCATTAATCTGTCTGTGAAATTTCTCATATTTTGGGTTATAGCGAGCTGCAGTTTGCTTCAGCGTAAGGTCCTGTGCATCTGTCTTACTGTGAGCTCTCCGTAGAAATACTCCTTGTCCCTTCTATCTTTAGTACCACTCCTTATGAAAAGGCTCACAGCAGGCTTTTCTATTTCTACCTTTGGTGGTATTTGAAATCCGCGGTCTGAACGCTGACCTTGTTAATGAAACGGCACTCCCTTTTACCTAAACAAAATTGAAGCATTTGGTCCCATATGCAGATAATCTAAAATGTATCAGAGCGAGGATTACCTTTAAATACTCGGCATGATATTCCAGGTTGCAGTATTTCTCAAAAAAAGCCGTAGTCATAATACTGCTCTCATGCTGCCAGCAAGGTTTCGCTGATCAAGCCGAGGAGCAGCCGGTCGAATGAGCGTGTTGTGAAGTTCACGCTGTCATGTAGAGCAGTGTTTGCCAAACAGGCCACATACTTCCTCTCTGAGAAATAAGGAAGGCTCAAAGTGTTTGCAACAGATGAAGTTCCTGTTGCAAGTCACTACTCAAGACACTTTTTATCTATGGGCCGAGGGAAAGAGGGAGATTTGCAACATGTTGCACCAGGTCTGGTTTGAGCAGATATAAAAAAATGAGCAAAATAACCTGTTTTACATTATTTACACAGAAAGGGTTTCTTTTTCTCCTTTTTTTTTTTCTTCCAATTTTATTTATCCCATAGTGTTCAGTCCCCAACTGTTTTGTTTTATGTAGCTTTGCACGTTTTTTCAGACAGACAGGAAGATGCACAAAATTTTGTTTTCCATTCTTACTGTGCCTGGATGAGAATGCAAGGTTTGCTTCATTCTTTACTCTGCACTCCAAAATGCCTCTGTCTGCACATAATTAAAGCTCAGTATCAGCAATGAAAGAATATGGAGTGAAAGCCTGTCTCTGGAGCACGTTTTCACATCAGCTGTACAAAATGCAGAAGCAGGAACCTCAGGACCTTTCTCATCTCAGTGTCTGAGACAGGGAAACCAAGATACTAACCTGTTAAATAACCTGGCTGGTTACTCAGGAATGTAGTACTGCAAGATATGAAAGTAGAAGTCAAAGGGATTTATTAAGGTTTGCTCTTTGCTTTTGTAATCAAGATGTGATCTGAAAAACTCATATGCCAAATTTTGTATAGTAAAATTAAAAAAACCAAACCAAATACCAAAGCCCCAAAAGAACCAAACAAAAAAACCACCCCAAAACAAACCAAAAGAACCCCACAAGGAACCCCAAGCAGAGTTCCTAATTCACACTGGATTAGCTTTGAGCAGATGCTCATTGGAATGCCAATCAGTTTGATGATGAAAACTAAAAGTTAACAAGTGTGGGAGCTGCTGTGGAAGCATTAATGGAACCAGGAGACAGTGATCAAATTCCCAAAGCTGTGTCAAAATGTGGAGCTATGTAATTACAGGAGAATATCTTTTCTCTTTGCTGGGCTGTGCTAACAGTCCTCACCTTGAATGGACAGGAAAACATTAGGGAGCTTGATAAGCAAATCAGTCCACAATGCAGAGCCATGACAGCATTATAACCAGTGCTCTGGGGAGCTGGTCTTACCATACTGCCCTGTGATTATCCCTGGCAGTTTTATTTTGGTTGTTTAGGACCTTAGTGCTTTCTTCAGGTCCCAGGGATGTATCATGCACGTTTCCTAATAGCATTCACTGAATGGATGTACAATGTTTCTGGAGTTACTGAAGGATCCCAGGTTGGGGGATGTCTGCACCACTCATGGTGGGGGCAGGGGCTGAGCTCTGTGTTTTCCTGATCCGTCTCACCGATATCTGCCCGAGGCTGGCTCTGATGGTCTTTGTGCCTTTGCAAGAAGCCAGGTCACATCCCAAGCTGCACTGACAAATGGGGATGGTCTCAGACTGAGTGGGAAAGATTGGTCACACTAAAGAAGAGTCTGGACTTGCTTGACAGAACATGGTCCATTGGAAAGAGAATGAATCTCATCCATGGTTTGTACCATACTTATAGAGAACAGATGAGTTTGCAGTGGAGGGAGATAAATAAAATTCTCCATTTCCATATCACTTCTTCCTGTTTCTAGTGGCGATTTACCCTTATGCAATGATGAGAGCAAGTTTTCCTGTTCAGTTTGTTCAGCTAATAACTTGTTTTTAATGATAAGATAATTGATAAGGCAACGTTTACATCTAAATGGAAGAAGGTTTTGATATGAATTAAGTGGGGCTTTATATGTAACCTTAAAAATATTCATATCCTGTTATTTAAGTCACTAAACTGACACAGGCACTCGGTGAGTCACTTGAGAGAGGAACACTGCACTTGCAGGACTGCCTCCGATTAAAGAGGGATTTGCAAAGAGTCACGTATAAAAAAGAAATCTTCTTGGAAACGTTATTTTTGACAGAAGAGAGAAGACCCTCTCCTTTCTATCGTTTTTATCTGGAAATCACAGTTGCAGTATATAGTTATGGAAGGAAAAAAATTATAACTCACTCTCCATTGCTGCACCGACCAACCAGTTCCCTGTTACACTTCATGTACTGATGTTTGTCACTTTAGCAACAGAGCTCCTTAGCCATGATAGAGACTCCCCGGCCTGGTCCCAAAGATTTCTACTCTTCCATGTTTTTGAAGACAGACGTTGTCTAAAAGCCTGGAAAAAATGACATTCTTGTTTCCACATAGAGCCCTGCAACTTTCTTGTGTTGTAAGCACTTGTCATTGTGCAGAATTAGATGTCTAGGGAAAAGAAATGCAGGATACTGAAATACAACCCTGCAAGGGGGAGGGCAGAAGGCCCAAATTGACAACTTCTGAAAATACTTTAAATCCAGTCTTTTAGAGAAAAGTCTGTTAAGCTAATAGGAAAGAAACTTAGTAGTCACTTAGTTGCAGCTTGCTTATTTTTGCACGGAGAAAAAACAGGATATATGTAGTCTCTTTGATCTGACGTCAACTGAAACTGAAGGCATCCTCAAAGAGAAATAAGTTTTCCCGTCAGTGGAGTGAGTATCTTCAGGCATGAACTGCAAAGGAGAAGATTGTGGTGTCCATTTTTTGGTGTCTCCAAATCCAACTTAAATGTTTCATGCAGGCTTTAGTCAAACATGAACCATGTTTTAAGTGATAAGAAGACCTTGAGCCCAGCAGTCAGGAAATGGAAGAGCCTTGGCTACCCCGGAGGTCAAACCAAGTGGTCCAACAGATACTTCTTGCTGGGAACCATATGCAACTGAGCCTGGAGAGTGCATATCTTTAACAAATAAAATATTGCTGTACAGCTGGCTCTTTTGGGAAAGTAGAATTATCAGGGCAGTTCATTGGCTCGACTGTTTTCATTAGATATTTTTTGACCTTGTTTTTTGAGTGGTGTTACTGTTATTTCTGTTTGCAATAACATTGCTGTCTATAACAGTCTTCTGCTCTGCTTCGTAAGGAGGCTGCAGCCTTGCAGCCGTCAGAAAAAGTGCCTTAATTTGAAGGGAGTGCATGTGTTGAAGAGACAAAAGTGGCTCAAACAGGGTTTTCAGTTTCAAGTCAGGTTGGAAAAACAAGAGGTCATGGTGTGAGCAGAGGAAGAAGGTTTTGGCTTTACAGAGTGTGGGTGCAGTTGCAGTGAAGTTTCTAATCATTAGATCTGCTGTGAATCAGTTTTGAAAAACTTTGCAGAAGCGAGTTTCCAGAGTAAATAAGGAATTAAAAGACATCCAGGACTGCAGCTTATACAGCAATTGTCTTTTCCACATATGTTGGGAGAGAGAGGTACAGTTTGCAGTAATAGTCTGTATATATATTTTTTATTATCTCATCAGAATAACAGGAAGCGGTGCTATGTAACTAAAAGCTCCTAATCTGTGAGACATATGAAGTGGAATGCTAGCATTTGGCTAGATGTGAATAGTTAAGTGTGCCCAACAAGTGGAGGGAGAACTGAGATGGACAGGGCAGCACCCTCACAGATGTGTGACAGAGAAGTCTGCAAGAGGTTCCAGCCTTGACTCAGCTGAGCACAGCCTACCAGCAAAACAAGAATTCATTTTCATGTAATACCAATTTGTATTCATCAGCTACTCACCATCATGGGAAAATTTCCTAATATCTGAATTTCTACAGTCTGTCCTAACCTCTTATTCTGAAAAGGTTAATTAAGAAATGCTTGCAAAGCTTCTGGCCCCTGAACCAAATATCGCTGAAAGCTCTGCCTTCCATTTGCAATGCCATATCTTGTTACAGTAAGTACTGCTGCCCAACATTGTAATGTTCCCACTCTTCCTATAAATTTAGGACAGCAGTGTGATATTGCTGTTGTGGATTGTGCAACAATGCTGCAACTGCTTCTGCTCAGCAGTTTGGTACTGAATGTTTTCATCCAGGTCATTGTCCAAAATGTCATCTTCCTCTGGTGGCAGCGGGTCAGCCTGTGAGGACAAGCTGAAACAAGAACTTCCTGTGGCTTCAGTTCCCTGTCAAGCCCATCTAAATGATGCTGAGCATCTGTGATGGCAAGATGACAAACATTCATAATTTTATTGTATTTCTCATATTGTTTAGAGGTTTGCTTTCAAAAAACTACCCTGCAGGATTATCTGAAGATCTCAGTTTTTAGTTTTAAAAGTGAATTTTCTAGCTCATGTGTTTATAGGTATGGGAGAATTCCTGGAGAATTGAAAAACAGAAGCCTAACAAAAAGAACACAGTGTTTGTTATTTTTGAGATGATCTCATGATTTTTTGGTTTCCTGATTCATGATTCTGTCATGTTGATGTTAATAAGGGTGTCATGTAATGGAAATGAACAGTTCCTCCACTATTTCTTATTCTGTCTAAATAGTCCTATTTTTTAAAGCAAACGACTCCTTCATTACTGGTTGTTGAGACTAATCACACAAATAAATTATAGTTTTACAGGGAATGAAGCCAACAGAAATGCTGAGTGCAGCTACGCTGTCCTCTGTGTCCTGAGTCTGCCTCTAATGTGGCTACAGTGTTTAGGGAAAATTTATTTTTAATGTGAAAACTGCAGGCTCAAAAAAGGAAGACATTTAATTCTGGGCAGTCTCCAGCTTCTGCTCTCACTTATTTGTTCCTGAGTTTTTTTAGTGAGGGTGAGGAAACAATGAGCCTGAATTATGATGTCAATTTGAAAACCAGAGAACTGGTACAGTTTTGCTTGCCTAACTTCTGCAGTAAGAGGACCCTTGTTTCCAGAGCCTGGAACATATTTCAGATGCACCAGAGGAGGGAACATAATGGTATTGCTTCCAAATTATTCCTGAATGATGTCCCAAGTTCCCCTATCACCCACTTCCAGTCCCAATAAAAATTAAATTTGCCTATCAGTAGTGGATACCACATCTCATTCAAACCTCAAAACGCAAGACATCCTTCCTGAATGTGGATGTTATTAAACAAAACCAAACAAACACAAACAAACTAAGGAAGTGGCCATTACTGTGGAAAAAAGAAGAAAAAAAAATAAAGAGCACATAAACCTGTTCCAACCAGTCATGCAAAGAAGAGAATATAGGCACAGCAAGAGCAAGGCTTCAAACAAGAACTGTCCTCACCTCACAAATGTATATGCGGAAGTTTTGGTTTTTTCTTTTACTCATTGAACTTGGACCATATCTAATGCCAACCCATACAGATCCACTGATGTGACATGAAGGTGTGGCTTTTAATTCTCCCTTTGCAGAGAGGAATTGTGGGAGGCTTATATCCAGAATCCTTTGTAATTGTTTGGCTTAGTGCTTGACCCAAGCATAGTCTTTCTGTTTGTAGAGACGTCAGAGACAGGGGAACTTTGCATAGGTTTAAAATCCCAGGGAGGATATGTGTTCAAAATCAAGCACACAGTAGGATGTTTTGCTTGATCAAAGTGAATTTTTGGATTCTGTATGTCATCTGATCTCAGTACTCTCTTTCCCCATTAAACTTAGCCTTTTAATAGGGCAACTTGAGAATTTACACAGAAACTGCCACTTTCCAAATTTGTGAAAGTTTCAGAATTTGGGAAACCGAAGCCCTTTAATATTTTATGGTTTGGTTTGGTTTAAATTGGTGCCTTTTAGACATACTGGATACTTGATAAAACATGCTGAGCACTTTCAGTTCTGATGTTGAAGAATATATTTTCCAGAGTCATGGATAAATATTGTTCAATCCTAGATCTAACCTCTCTGCTATACCAAGGAGGCACATAATTCCTTGCTTCAAATGAAAAGCAAGGAAGCTACTCTTCTGAGGGAAGCTGGCATGCTGTGTTATCCCTTTTTGAGTCCTACTTCTGGTCAACATACTCCTCTGAAGGTCAGACAAAACAGCAACGTTCTCATTCTGCATCCTGGGGACACTCCCACACAGAGGGATGCTTTCATCAAGAATATTTTCCTTTCTCTCTCATGACCAACTGAGTCAGTGCACCTAGTCAGCAGCTGGCAAATGTCGTGCCTTACGAACATAAAATAGGCCACTGCAAATCCCATGTGAGGATAAAGCCCATTGCTCACTCAAATTCTTATCTAAATTGAGGGTGGAAGTGAGGAATAAGACCAAGCAGTGCTTATTTCTTCTTCTTTAGACCTTCTGCTCTCTTAAAAGCAGAAATGGCTTATCTAATGCCCCAGGATTGACAATCTTAGTTTTTTCCTTGGCTTGTCTGCAACAATCTGCATCTTGGTCATTAGGCTAATAACAGTGCTTGTTTTCCATATCCTTTAAAAAGGAAGAGAAAACTTTCAGGAAGACCTTAGCACTGGAAATTCTATGTAAAATGAACTAAAAAGACTGTCTCTACATCCAAACAATAATGTCTTTCTAATTATTTTTGGAAACATATTTCTCCAGTTGTGAGCACTGGTATCCTATTAGTATCAATGGGTCTGCTTGTTTGAAATATATAAAATGTCCTGGGTGCTGGCCAGGGCGAGCTCTTCAGTCTCAAAGGTTTGAGACAATCTCAAAATAAGGATTTGTTGTTTGCTTTCTGTTTCTTTTTAACTTGCTTCTGGTTTTATACTTTTTTTTAAACTTTATACTTTTTTTCAAACTAGTTATGGTTTGAGCAAATTTAGTAAGAAGCAAGTTAATTGGTTGGATAGATTTGGTTCTTTAATATCATGCATCTAGGGTTTGGGGTTTTTTTAGATGGAAGTTAATCTTGGCAGTTACAGTAAACTGATTTAAATGTTTGGAAATCAGTCATTTGAACCATGTCAGAGCTATTCCAGCCTTTCTGTTCTAGGTCAGATCTTATATTTATATTAATTTATCTGCATTTTCAATAAGTAGTTTTCTTGGTTACTCAACGATGTTATTATAGAATCATAAAATAGTTTGGGTTGCTTCTTGTGATTTAAATACCAGTGTTTCACCTTCTTCAACTGAGCAGATTTTGATTTTCAGCTTTTTTACCTGCACCCAGGTCCCAGGTGTTTTGACGGCATGTATCGACTGGTATTGTTTTTCCTTTCCAGGGAGGTTCAGCTTTTTCTCCAGCATCCATTATTACTAAGAGGAGAGCACAGACCCAAGCAGCAGTCCTGGCTGAAGATGTGGGATGCCCTTCATCCACCAGTGAGGAAATTGTAGCCTGCTTCCACCAGTTGCCTGCTCGTGTCCTCAATGATGCACAGACTAAGGTACACCATTGCAAAATATATGCCACTGGCAAGGAACTAAAAAGAAGCTTCTATTGACGTGAAGCTGTAAGGAAGCTTAAAAAATAAATTGGGCTGAATCCTTGTGAAAGAGGAACTGGAGTAGCTTTGGTGGAGTGATGCTGATATCCATGACATCCACTTTTGACCTATGAATACTCATAGCTTGATTTTCGTTTAGACTAAGTTCCTTTTACACTACTTTGACCACGTCTTCCAAAACTAATCTAAATATAATTTTTACCTTCTTTCAGTACCCTCTAATCTGCATCTGGGTATTAGTCTAGAGGAGAATCAAGTGTCTGTAGCTTCAGTAACTGCATTTTTGCAGAAAAGGAAGTAGGGAGGGATATCAGTGTTCTGTCTCTTAAATGGGAGACTTGTTCTAGATGATCCTAGAGATGGATCCTATACTCACAGATTAAAACACTCACTGACAATACATTTTACAATTAGGACCGTCAGAGAGCCAATTTCTAATTCAAGAGAATATTTTTATGACTCTAAGACCATCAATTCTCTTGACCTATTCAGCTTGTTTCAGTTACTGAGACTGTCAGCAAAAGCATTGCTTCCTGCCAATGGTGAGTTTACACTCACACTAACTGGTCATTTGTTCACTTGAAGGCTATCAATCAGCTCAGTTTTCTAAACATAAGTAAAATGGAAATCACCAGGGTGACCTAATTATTGCTTTTTTGCTAATCTAGCTTCTCGCTATAAGTGGTCCATTCCAGTACTGGGGTCCAGTGATGGATGGAATTTACCTTCGGGAACCATTAGCTAAAGCCCTGCAGCGCCCTCCACTTCAGAAAGTAGATCTGCTCATTGGAAATGCTCAGCAGGATGGGTTGATCAGCAGAGCTAAGGCAATTAAGGTAGGAAGAGATTCACTGTTAACAAACTGATGGTATAACTATTATTATAGTGATGACAGTAGTTATATGCAGCCAAGAGAGATTCCTTTTGATTTCTGCAATTTATGAATTACACTCTATGCAAATGTGCAAAGGTATTCTCTGTTTTCTGTTTACACCAATTAGTTGCATTATTGTATTTGTTGATTAACAGTACTGGAGGAGATATGAAAAGGTAAGAGGTCAGTAATGATTTAGCATGTATTAATATGCAGCAGCAAGCTCATAACTTGGTTATGAGGTTCTTCACTGTGCAGCAGGGTTAAATCAGAAACATATTATTTTTTTTGGCGGCAAATTTTTTTCTCTGTTGCCTTTAAGAAGTATGTTTTCTTGTAGAGATGATGCTAAATATGGAATAGCCATGACTAATAGCCTGGATGGCTGTGTGGGCTAAGGTTTCAGGGCATGAGCTGGTGAAATGAGAAAGAATTGCACCCATGCTGTACTTTGGAAATAAATGCCCTCAAAAGCATGAAGGTCTACTTAGAGGGATTTTATGTCTTCTTGGAAACCTTCTGGAACTGTTTGATCTTGGGATGGGATATCAACCTCTTCTAGTTCATTTGTCCTTCTCCATGATGGGAAAAATAGTACTTCCCTGTTTAACACTGCCAAATTAAATTAAATGTCCCAATATGCTTAGACATATGATAAGAAATCAACAGGAGAATGTAATGTGGCAGGGATAATTTCGAGGGTTACCCAAGTGAACTGCAGGTCTGTTGCTATCTTTTTCCAAATGTATGGATTTTTTCTTGCAGGGGGCAGTGAGAGGTTAATCCCAGCTTCTCTTTGCTGGTAGCAAATAACACATAGACCAATTTACTTCAGAATTAATGACAAAAATACCCCTTTGAAAGAAGGCTTTTTGACCCACCTGAATAAAGTTCCTATTGCTTGTTTAGTCTCCAACAGAAGTTTCCTGCTTGTATTTCATGTATTTTCCTCTTTTGGAGTCAATTAAAAGAAGAAGTCAGGCATAGGAAGTGGACTATGATGCTGGAGGCCTGCAGATAATGATCCAGACTCTGTGAGAGGGGAATAAACCTCATTAACCTTATTACAAGTCATGTCATGAAGACTAGGAAGTGAAATTCTTTCCTTTACCACTATTTCCTCTTGAGACAGTTGACTGCAAAACCAAAATGAAATTCCATGATGTATTAGAAATTATGCAACAAATCATGATGTTAATGAAAGCCACAAGTGCTGAAAGCCAGCACTGTCAGGCTGAAAAGGAAAAAAACACTGGTAACTGAGAGCCCAACAATAAAATGTTCCCCTTCCAAGAAGAAAATCTGGAATATCTTCTTTATTTAAAAGCTTGCAGAAAATAAGATTGGAAGGGAACACAAAAAGTTACAATTCAACCCAAAGCTCATACCTACCTCAACCTAAGAGACTTGTTTTAAAATCTCCCACTCTTGGAAATCTTCTCGTCTCCCTGGGCAAGGGTCTAACTTTTCTTACTTAGAAGGATAGTTAACTTTATTAGATATTATAATAGTACCTATGTTACTTGGTGCTACTGCTGTAAGTCAGATTCCATCTCTGTTCCAGAAAATTCCTAATGCTCACAATAGGTGACTATAGGTTTTTTTCTCCCTTTTGACTTCCTTAGGCTGGTTTCATGTTCTCAGTAAGAACTGATATTTTTTTATGCACCTTTTCCTGTATTTCTGTTTTCCTGTGCATGTTTCAGGGTTTTAGGGCTTGAAGAAGGGAATATGACTGTTTTGACAAGTCTGTGTTCCTGTCATCAGACGTTTTTCTTAAAGAGTTGCTGCAAGCTTAAATTTTCCTGATTTCTTCCTTGTCCACGCAATTATGTATTAATTGCTGGGAAATTTTAATGCTTCCTCCATCACTGAGCTATTTAAGAACATGCATTTTCCAGCTCCTTAAGAGCATTTCTGCATCATAGCCATGACTATGCATGGTTGCAGTTGAAGTTAGATAACACCTACCTGAGTAGGCCACAGATGTATTTAGCTACAGTGGCAGAAACTGGTGCGGGTGGTGGTTGTTACCGAGAAGTCTGTGGCCGGTTTCCTCTGTCATAACGTCATAAGGGATCTGTGCTAACTGTTCTCTCCCCACAATAGACCTAGAAGAAGGATTTGAGACAACCCACGCTGTATCCCACTCTTCTACTTTATTCATTTTAAGGGTTCCATTGAGGTAGATCTGACTTGCACCTTTCCGGGAAAACCCAAAGCTGGTTTTACAGATTCACTAAGGAAGGTGGGAAGGGTTAGCTGGTGGACAAAGCACTGAGCTTTTGCCTCTGACTACAATAAAGTTATTTAATCTGTACTACAAAGAGGGAACCAAACCTCCCTGGGGTGAAAATCCATCTGTGGACATGCTCTAGCTCTCCAGACAGAAGAACAATGCATGTATTTGGCTAGATAAATGGCACAGTTAAAAGGTTCTGTGGCAAATGCATGGAATTGGCAAGTCCTTCATTTCCACCTCCTTTAGGATGATTGATTTCTGTGTAGTCAGATTCAAAGAGTGGGGGATGAAAAATTTAACCCCTGCTAAGTGTTCTTCCAGGTCCTGGGAACATCTGTGCTGGAAAATTCAGCCAAGGACTTGCTCTATTAATCCTGGTCTTGCTCTATTAATACTGATCCTGTAAACCGTGAGGAGACACTTTTAGGCATTCAGATGCCTGAGCTGTGATGTAAATCTTATCACCTTGGACTGGAGTTGCATGCAAGTTTTATAAACTCTTAGCAGTCAAGTCTTAGAAGTGAGAGTAAAACCTCTAGACTGCAACCAGACCTGAAGGCAGTAAATCCAGTTGGCACCATGTTGTTCTGTGGGGGGTTACTGGCATTTGGTTGTGCTGGGTGTCTCTGTACTCCCACTACAACACTGTGCTTATGCCTGTTAAGACCTTTGCAATTAAAAATAAAACAGAGAGACAGAAGGCAGCACTTATGTGCTAGCAAAACATTTATGTTCGATTTGTTTGCAATTAAAGGCTGAGGTCTCTCAGTGGCGCTTGCAGCAGAGAGTATGCTGAACATTTGTGCTCAATGCCTTGCCCATGGAAATGACCATTTTATGGCATTCTCTTGAATGGTTATTCATGTGAACTGAGACAGATTTACCACTTCCTGGAGCACTTCGTACTCATCCCCAGTGCAGCCGTCAGATGGTTGAAGCTAAGTGAGAAACAAAGCAGAGTTTGTTAAGGGAATGGCAAGTGGTGCCATAATGCACTATCATGTGGCATATGGAGCGGTTAAGCCTGAACCCGTTAACTGCAATTCCCATGGCAGGCCTTCAGGGATATTAGCTTTGAGCAGTCATAGAATAGGGCAGCCAAGCAGAAACCTCTAAAAATGTTGATTTCAATTCCCAACTGGGCAAAATTTTGTCCTGGTGTTCTATGTGATGCTCAGGTGGGAGGATCCAATGGCTCCTACTGGCATTAAATACACGGAGTCACTCATACTGATCTATATCTGTTTATCTCTGACATATGCAAATAATTCAGTACAGCCCTGTTTGTATTCTCCAGATGTTCTGTGCCTACCATGTAATCTCCACATTGCAAGGATTGTTAACTTCTTTTTAGTTGGAAGACTGAAGTTGCACTTTATGTCTTTCTTTTTCTCTCCCTCCTTAGTACAAGTATAGTCGGCTGCAGAACCCAGAACAAGCACACTAGGGAGTGGATAAATAGAAATATACTTTATCGACTCCATGTAAACAACTGGATCTGTGCAGACCAGATCTTCCATCCTGCACTATACTACAGTCAGTTAATTTCTTTATGGATAAAAGTATTCAGCAACATATAACAGATGGTATATATGTGTATATTAACTGCAATGACCAGGAGAGCAGTGTCCTGATAAATGCCATTAGTGAGGAGAATGGGCTGATATCAGCTCCTTATTTCATCTTGTAACTAGATGGAATCTTTGAAGCACCCTGTTAAATGGCTGGTAGGTCTTTCACCATCTCTTGTAACAACATTTATCAAAAGCCATTTAGAGATCTAAGATCTGTACATACTCAGAGTTATCACTATATCACTTTGACAGAAAAGTACATTTTGCCTCTTAGAAGATGTAAACATTTGGTGTACCAACTGCTACAATTTATTTAAAAAAAAGCATTGGAATACATTTGTTCATATGCTCCAGAAGCTATGCTGCAGCAACAAGAACAGTAAGCATTATATATGCCATTATTTAGATAATGTTTATGACCACTTTACACCACCAGAACAGTAGGAAATGGTGCACCTGCTATCTTTAACTATTTTCTAACTTACTTTCTAAAAAAAGTTGAGTACCCCGCTATAACTGTGAGGTCAGTCACTAATACCTCTTTAAAGGTTAGCAGAATGTAAATTATTTTACATAACGTGCAGCTGTTTCTATTAATCTGATAACAGCTGTTGTATCTACTGCTATTTGAAAATTGTTCTTTGGTCATATATTTTCAAATGGGAAACACTTGTTGCACATGGAAAATTGGTGAAATTGAATTAATTTCTGAAAAGTTAAAATGCTTTGTCTTTTTAATGTCATAGGTTTTATTTTTAACTTATTGCTTTGATTTGTGCTACCATGTTAAAGTCAGGTATTTAAATGATATTATATTGTATCCAAAGCGACAGTTGAGACATATTGTTTCAGGTTGTGCTGTTTTAGTGCTGGTTGGGATGAAAAATCTCAAAATGTGTTACAAATGCCAGTTTCTCCTCTGCCTGCTGAGTCCTCTTTCATCTGACTCAACGCATCTCAAGGACCCCACTCTATTATCAATTATTGCATGAGAAAGCTTACCAGAAATTTTGGGGCAGCTTGAAGGTCACAGAAACTAGTAC
Organism: Gallinago undulata; assembly: GCA_026546715.1. Taxonomy (NCBI): domain Eukaryota; kingdom Metazoa; phylum Chordata; class Aves; order Charadriiformes; family Scolopacidae; genus Gallinago; species Gallinago undulata. Next base: position 144,673,253 of record JAOTQQ010000012.1, read on the forward strand.
ATAGGCACAGTAAAAACCTGAGACCAACCGCACTGAGTCAGATCAAAGGCCCATGGATCACAGAATGCTGTTTTCAGCATTGCCTGAGAGTGGATGTCTGTAAGAATAGCGTAAGCAAATGTGATACTTCTGCTAAATGCTCTCCAAACCTCTAGCACTTCGCAGCTCAGGGACTTCCTAGCCTAAATTGGTCTTCTTGTATTTAATAACCATCAACTGATTTATTTATTTTTTTGCATTCAAAACCTTGTTCATGAAACTTCATCTTCACCATGTTTGACATCTGCAAAGCCTCGAGGCAAGGAGTTCCTTGGTTTAACCATGCGTTTTATGGTGATCCATCTCCTTCTCTGTGTTTTTCAACTGTAGTGTTTATTTGATGCTTGGTCATTGATGAGGCAGTAAAGGTTCAGTTCTTAGGGCACATAATCAATACCCTAAAGTTTTGTTCGCTATTTTAAGTACCCACGACAGGTGTAGAATAAAGTAGCAAATACATTTAAAAAACACAATAAAATGAAAACATTGCATGAAAGTTGCTTTGTACAGGAAGTTTTACAGATCAGAATTTGGGCTCTTCATTGGCACAGAAACTCATCTGTTCTTATTCATAACTGTGAGCCAAATCCACCAGCCCCAGTCACCAAATGAGAAACTCCTAATTAGGCAGCCGCAATGCTTCTGCTGATTAGTAGGGACTCAAATTGATGTGTGTCGAAGCTGATGGAAAGATTGGTTTTGAATCTGCCGTTAGGTCTTCAGCAATGATTTCTGCTTCTTGCAGAAACATATACGTGTCCTTGCTGTATTTAATTTGAATGATTTTGCAGGCAAGCGGGCTATGCAGTTTCATATGTGGCATTTGTGCACATCAAGTGACGTGTCATGTATGAGTTGCAGATCTTTTTCAAAGTACAGCTGCATTACTTAAACTGGCACAGCATGGCTCTTTGTACATTGCATGGGCCAAAATCAAGCAAAAGAATAATACATTAAAAATATGGGGACAATTGCCAAGATCTTTTTGGATCTCGGGGTATTTGGAAGTGTTTTGAAATCCTTTGTAAAGTCATTTAATCAAAATGGACAAAGCATTAGGGGACATCAGTAAGGACAGGCCTCGGCCTCAGCAGATGGGGACTTATTTTCCATTTTTCATTTCTGTGAATCTGTTGAAAAGTGATTATTCCCACTGTACTTTCTGTGTAGGGTTGTGGAAAGACCTTTTAGCAGCGTGATGAAAAACAGCTGTGGGCCATCAAAATGATATATTCAGTAAAGCATCTATGGTAACCAAACTGGGCAGACACCAGCCTATTTTGTGTCAGACTGACTGCCCAAAATAATATAGGTGGTTTATTAGATTTGGACTTCTTGTACCAAGATGTAGCCAGCACGCACCTGTGAGGTACCCTCTTTAGAAACGACTTGATCACAGGAAAGTTCAGGCTACATATTTTTTCAGGAAGTTTCTCCCTTTCTGAAGGTGAAATAAATTCTTAAAAAAAAAAAAAAAAGTGAAAAGTCTGAATTAATAAAATTAAAAAATTCCTCAGAGAAAGTTGTGTTGAAAACTTCCAGCTGTCTTTAGTTTTGGTAAAAATAAGATTGGGTATATAGTTTGGCATAGAAGAAGGTGCCTCTACTACCAGTAATTCTGCAGTGATATGGGCTCTGGGGAAAATACTTTTACGTCAGAAAAGGTTTCAGACCACAGATCTGAGGAAAAGGACATTTCTCTTTAGATCTCTCTGAAAGACACTAGAGGTTATGAAATTTGGAGATCAAGGCTGCTACTTGCACTAGGATTTAGAGGAGTGGGGCTTCTCTTCCAGGACTAAGGCAGATATTATTCTAGAAGGGACATAAATACAGGCCTTATGGCAGCCACATATCTTTTGTAGGTGTTTCCAGAAGAGGCAGGGGACACTATGGTGTGTTCGCTTTCTGGAATTTCCAAAGGAAAATAGCAATATCTCCCTCCCTCCCCTTCAGGGAGCTCATCATAAAGACAGCACTGGGCACACCTACAGTGGAAGACTATCCATGTGGACTGCTTCTGTGAGAGGCAGTAGGGTTTCTGTAGGATTAGAGCTACACCTGCACAGTGTGGTACCCATGATTTGGACTTACTAGATTAGGGATTCAGTCCTATAGTATGTTTTGAGGAAGCCAATACTGCTGGCTAGTGAGACTGTTGGGAAAGCAAAAGTAAGATTGTCCCCTAGTTCTTCCCCTAGGAATTAGAGATCACAGCAGAGAGGACTTGTTCCAGTAGAGGGAGATCTGAGCCTGTGTTGTTCCATTAAAAATGTATCTTTTGGGGTTTTTTTTGTAAATTCCATGTATGTATTTTGTTCTTAGAAATTTGAAGAAAGTCAAGGAAGAACCAACAGCAAAACAGCCTTTTATCAGGCTCTGCAAAATTCTCTGGGAGGAGAAGACTCCAATTCGTTCATTGAAGATGCAGCTACATGGTATTACTCCCTTGAACACTCAACCGATGATTATTCATCATTTTCCAGGGCTTTGGAAAATGCCACCCGGTAAGAAATAAATCCTGTTAGACTGTGTGACTGAGATTAAACAAGGTTTGTTTTGCTTATCTCAAGTGTGCTTTTATATTCCGAAAAACTTGAGAAATTCTTATGCAAATGAACAGAAAATTGGGAATATGATTTTCTGTGAGGTTCCCAATGTCATTGATAAACAGAAACTGAATTGACTTTTATGCCTTGTGAAAAGTTTACGTTGTCTCTCCTGAACTGTATCTTGGATTCAGACTATGAATACTTTTTGTGTACTCTTTCATGTCAAAGTTGTCTTGGTTTGCACACTCTGCATCAACTGTTTCTAGATTCCTCTCGTCCCTGCGACAGTGGAAGAACTAATAGATCAGCTTCTATTCACAGTCACCTAATTATAAAGTTAGATACTTTTCCTTGTTTTTGGAAATTTGGAGAGTGGTCAAGTTTGAAATATTTTATTTCAGCAATTGCATTACTTTTTTATATTATGAAACCTGCAAACTATATTTTTTCACAATATCAGGCTTTCTACAGGTGAGTATCTTGTGTAAAATGGTGACACATTTTTGAATGTTTGTAGAAGTGGCTTCCCACCTCACTTTGTGCATTGCTAATCTCCATTTTACCTATGGCAGAAACAATCCCTTAAGCTTATTCAGGTGTTTCTGTGACCCTTGTGTAACCATTTCTGCCAGTGTACAGTGATTGTACAATGTCACCCAATCCACATTTTGCTCCCTTTGTGTATGGTTTACCATGGTGAGAGAAAGCAGAATTAAGCAATAGGATGCTTCTGTTGGAAGTCTTCTTGTGGAGGCGAAAGGAGAACACATGATACCTGACTCTTGCCTTGTTTGATCCATGAGGACACACCATAGACTCACAGTGCCTCCCAGCCTCTTCTGAAGGAAATAGTTGTGATGAAATGTCAGCAGAAACATGAGCAATTACTTCCAGTATATACACTCCTATACTTTGCATTGAAACATTGCAGGCAGGGACCATTGGGAAGTGGAAGATGAGCAGTGAGCCATGTTCACACCACCTAGTACAAATGTGTAGCTTCAACCCTCAATTGGGTGTGGCACCAGCTTCCAGCAGTTCTGGATAACAGTCCAATGAAGAGTTCATTGTCCTGTTGAACTAGGACTCCACAACACTCATGACACCTATGGTAGGCCTTAAAGTATCTAGTGGATATTTTTACCTAGGTCACATGGTGGTTTGGTCAGTAGAGAAGGCTGTAGATTTTGCTCTCTCCCCAGCGGGGATCCAATTTGCTTTAGCCAGTTACAGATCTCGAACAAGGAGGGGGGGAGAGGGTGAGAGGGGGTGTGAGTGAGCTTGTTTCTCCAAACGCAGGCAAACTGAGGACAAAATCTCCTTACCTCCTTTTCCCTGCCTCTGTGCAAATTCAGGGGCTTAATGTTTAAGTGAATCAGATTTTCAGAAAACAAATCAAAAAACTCTTTCCCTATTCCCGTCTCTGCTTCATGAGCAAATTCATTATGAAAACTCTTTACATTTCTAAGGTGCTGCGTTTTTTAAGATGGTGGTTTGGGTCCTAATGTGACTGTCTAAGCTGTTTCACCTCTGTTCTGAATGGAGGCATCATAACTACAAGCTCCTCGTATCTGCATTCTCAGTGTTACTGCTTTCCGTCCCACTGTGACTGTCTCTGTGAGACCTTAGAGAAAAGGTTTTCCTTTCAGTAGGTCTTCATCATCCATCAGAATTGCAGGACGCTGCTCCAGGGGAGCCACAGGGAGCAGGAGATGAACAGGAGCCAAGATTCACTTGGAAACATCTGATCCAAGACAGCAGTGACCAAATCTGTTTGGGGAAGGTTTCTGGGTGGTCCAGGTGTGCTGGTGCATTGAGGTCATGGAGTAAACAAGCCAGAAGGCTGAGGGTTGAGCTTTGTGCCATTTATTGAGTCTCACACTGTGCCGCATTTGTCCTGCCTCATAGCCTCTCCCAGGGACAGGCCACCCATCACTGTGATGTCTGAGGCCACTGCACACAGCAAGTGGGGAAGCACTGTTCATGGGTATCAAAGCCAGAACTTGTCCTCAATGTCTTTCCATCACCCCTGTTATCCATGGGGCTATAATTCTTTAGTCAGATCAGTAAGGTTTGAAGCTATAAAGGACTGAAGTGCTTAAATTTTAAGCCTTCCCATCCAGAGATAACTCCATAAGGAGGTGTTATAACAGAGAGCTGTTGCATTTCATCACCCATGTTCAGACCAGGGCTCGGCATGGTGCAGACAATGATTTTTGTGAAGCTACAATGGCAAGCACACCGCTGGCTTGCAGCAGCAAAGCGATGCACAAATAGCTCCTCTGGCTCTCAGGCTGCGAGCGCCCCGCGGCAGCCTCACGGACACAGGGATTAATTACCTGCTGGTTTACATGGTGGGGCAAATGACTTGGCTAAGGAAAGAGCTGAACAGCTTAAAGAGGCACCACGAGCAAGCAGAAGGACAAGTAGCGAAACCAGAACATCTAGTGATAATCCTTTGCTTTAAACACTTTGGAAATTACTCCAGCAGAAAGGGAGGGGAGACGGCAGTTACAGAAAGACTGTCACCTACATGGTGGAAAAAAGAGGGGTTTGGTTCTGGTTTTGTGGTGACTGTTTGTTTGGGGGGTTGTTTTTTGTTTGGTTGGTTTGTTTTGTATTTTGTTAACAAAAAATATTACTAGATGCATAACCCAAGAAAAGTTCTATGTCAGGAAGTTGTAATTAATTGCTAAAGTTTTAACAGGATTATAAAGTGTAAGAAAGCAACAGAAGTGGTTGTTATAAACTACATACATCATGCACATTTTGTGGTTTTAAAATAATGCCACTTTTAAAATAAATTCTTTTAGCTGCAATTCTCTGGTATTTTACCCAGGTATAAAATGAGTTTCATTTTCTTTTTATTTCTTTTTTTTTTTTTTCACCTCTGGTATTCCATGCCTGTAAGAAACCAACCTTTTCATTTTTGTGGTTTCTATTTTTTTTTGTAATTTTGCTATTACTTCCCCAGAATATCTGACTTTTTCCCCCTATAACATCAACTAAGAATCAGTTTTAAGTGATGAAATGTATCTCAAAGCATTTCTCAAGAGCTAATGCTCTCCATAGACTCCCTAATTTTGAAGGGCATTCTGCTCCTATAAAACCCCATGCTAGTAAGCATAAGAAGAACACTAATTTTCATTTCATATGGGTGTTGTCAACCATAACTGTCAAAGAGCATTGTGGTCAGTCAGCCCATAGCTTGTGGTCTCACAGACGGGCTGAAAATAAACTCAGCTGAACCAAGATAGTTACCCAAACAGTGCCTTTCATAATCATACCAGTTAAATATAGCAACATGTTTTTATGCTTTTCTGGCACTGTTCTTTCTTAACCAGTCATTCTTTTTTTTTTTTTCTTTTTTTTTTTTTTTTTTTTTTTTTTTTGCCTACTAAGTCTGAAGGAGCAGCTACTGTTTCAGATTCACTAGACTGAGAATTGAAACCTCCTACTTCCGCAGCAGAGACGTTTGTGTGTGCTCATGCGGTTGTGGATCTATAAACACCCAAAGAGTGTGCTGAGTCTTTGGGTACATGTAGAATGAGAAGTGGTGATATATGAGGAATCATAACAAGATATCTCGCAGTAAGGTGTCCTGTTTTCTTCCTGCCCCTGTTGAAACCCTTGTGCTCCTTCCAGCAACTGCTTACCCCACCTTCCAGTCCTACTTCTTGGGTCAACTGAAGCTTGGATGGTTTTGGATATATTTGTTTCACTCCTACTTTTGTGTTGCAATACCTGGTGACAAATTAATCATTGAACTATCTCATTGCACTCTTCTTGTTTAACCTATCTTTCCCAGACATACATCTGCACTATGGTGCATTGGTGACCATATTGATATGCCTACCAGAGGCCCTGCAGGATATATGCAAAAGGAGTCTCTTACCTCTTCCAGCTTTGGAAACTCTACCCCAAAAAATCACACACATCTCCAACAGTATTATTGTTCCTTAAGCCAGGAAATATATGAGTCCTTTTACTAGATGCTATTGCAACCTAGTGATGCCAGAAGAAGGAGCTTTATATTTTAAAAGCATGGACCCCCATAAACTAGACTAAAATGGGATTGCTTTTTTGGCCAGGATTTGTTTATTTGGTATCATTAGCATTGTTCAACACTCCATAAACCAGCAATTTTAATGAATTCTAAGCTGTACTGAGCTCATAGAAAGTGAATGTGGTTTCCCTCAGTCCACTGAAGGCAGAGATACGAGCTGGTTTGGAAGATTTAAAGGCAGCTATCAATCTGCTATATATACAAGGCATACATAGAAGGCTATCTATACAGAGAGAGGTCTGTCAGTTGTGGGGTTTTCTTTCCTTTTCTCTCTTATGGGACTGACTGTTCCCTGCTCCTCCTTTTTTACCAGTGACCAGTTTATCACGTGTCCCATCATAAACATGGCCAGTCACTGGGCTGCTGCCTCCAGAGGAAATGTCTTCATGTACCATGTACCTGAGAGCTCCTCACAGAGCAGGTAAGGCGATGTGTTTTATTATGTTTCTTGGACTTAGAGTTTGCAAAAAAAGTCCTATTTGTTTGGGCACACTATGGAGTAAATGTATAGGTGCTGGTATCAACAGTTTCAATTAGCAAAGGAGGGACTGGGTGCTAATAGATTTTTTCTCTCTCTTAGCTAAAGAGGAATGCTGTTTCTGAACTAAGGCTCTTCAAGTTAGATGTCTAAATTAAGTTCCTCTTTTCCAGTTTTCCTACCTTTGCCAGTTCCAGATATAGCCTTTTAGATTTCTACTCTGTATCTGAGCAATCTCCCAGAAAGAACCAGAATGACGTCTAAGCCATCGGAAATCCACAGCTCTCAAGGTAGATGGGGTAACATTTTCTAAGGACTGAACATTAATTTAACACTGCCCCCTCTTGAAGTCAGTGCAGTTGTACTACAGTTACACTGAATGGCCTGCAGTGTGGACACAATCTGGGGTTTAATCTTTCCTGCCTCAGCACCATGACTTGTGATCAACCAATAGACCATCACATGGAAGGAAAAATACTTTTCAACAAGGTATTTTGAGATTCAGGCTCTATGTCATCCTTTGTTTTTCAAAATTTTCAACAGGAGAAGCTGTATCATATCTTACACAGAAAGGTCTAAACGCCTGTGAGAGTTGCAAATGCCTTGTTCCCTTGGGCACAGAACAAGCTGCTGGACAGAGACCATTTAGGTGACCTTCCCTGGTTTTGTTTTAGACCCAGCCCCTTCCAGAAGTCAGGATGAGACACTGAGGTTGGCAAACAGTGGCCAGCTTTTGGTCTGCCGTATAACACACCCCAGTAGCTCCCAGTCCCTTGCTCTCAAAGGCTGAGAGATCAGAAACTGCAATGACAGTAGCCCCTCCTGTCCCCTAGAGCCACACGTCAGGGCAGCAAAGCCCACAGGGTGCCCATCTTCTAGCTCTTTCCTTATGAAGGCTCAGGGGAGGGCCTGGCCCTGCTGGCACCATTTGATACTGTGAAGCTCCCTGCGAAATACTCCTTTCTTTCCTTTCCTGATAGCATAGTAAAAAAGCTTTTGAAAGAAACCACCAAGATCTAGGTTACAGATGAACGCCATTATGCTGCGGTAACACAGCTCGCTTTCTTTTTAGCTGGGAAGAACTTAATCCTTAGGGAGCCATTATTTCGCTGGCAGCTCCAGTGGGAGTGTTTGCAGTTTGGCTACCGAGAGGCTCAGATAAGTGATTTTTACAAGGCTCCAAATAGGGCTGAGTTATGGTATGCCAAAAATCCTGCCACACAGAAAGAAAAGATGTATTCTCAAATTATCTAGCAAGTTTTCTCTTGCTTTGGAGAATGATAGTGGCCCAGTCATCTACGATAAGATCTTATTTAAAAGTAGATGAAATAGTATTTAGGCAACTTAGAGTCACTGGCTTCAAGGCAGCTGTTTTGGACTGATGAGAATTTCCTCTTCTCTCTAGCCCTATTTAAGATTTCTCTTGTGCTCATGTTCTTTGGCTCTCCTCACACACTTCAGTGCAGTAATAGTTTATGTAGCACTTTTTAATAATATTTATGTTGTCAGTGCTCTTCTAAGCTAATTACTTTAATTTTTATTATTTCATTTTTTCATAACCTTCTTTAAAAGAACAAACAAAGCCAGTATGCTGTCTGAAACTTGTGGGAATGTGAGCCAGAGGCTCCAATGCCTTAGGATAAGCCACTTGCTAGCCCAAATTGATATGCTGCATTTACATTTTTTACTCCTTTATTTATGCATAAGTACCATTAAAATAAATGTTGTTTAGGTTGCAAAGGCAAGCACTTAAACAGAAACTGCAGAATTCCACTTGTCTATGGACAGAAAGACCTCATTTGACATTACGACATGACTATTTATGAAGTTATACCCTTGTTTTCCCAAGGGACCTCACACTAGGTCCTTTGCCAAATCTACTGCAAGGCTTTTGTTTAAACAGTGTTGTCATTAATTCCTGAGTCAATCCTTCCTTATTCTCCATCCCATTTTTGCCATGTGGCCTCCCTCCCTCCCCCTCCCTACAGCTTTTCCCCTTCCATCTAGTATCTGTGCACTGCAGGCTGTCCTACAACCTCGCTGCATGCCAATGATGCGATGCCATCGAGGGTAAGAGCTTCTCATGGGACAGTGGCCTTAACTGCTAAAACCTTTGGGAAACCATCAGTAATCTGAAAACAGAAAAATGCAGTGTTTGGAAATATTATTGGTGATTTGCCCTGCCAGGTTAAAACATCTAACTTGATGTGCATGAAAGAGTCTTCAAGTAGAATACATAAACTTATCCTGGGGAAAGATCTGGCAGCCACGTCACCAACTCCCAAGGGACTTTCCTAACCACTGGAGTAATGAGTCCTGCTGGTTCTCAAGTTCTTCTTTCAAAATTGTGACTCTTAGGAGGAGCAGCAGAAGCAGATACTCTGCCGAGTAACCGACAGCTTGGGCTGGAAGGTAGGATGTGTGGGTTTGAATTTGCTCAGCAGAAGTGACAATTCAGTCTGGGACCCTGAAAACACTCCAGCTATTAAATTTCTGAATAGAAGAATCATGTTACAGCCATTTCTTTGTCTTAATGAATGTAACATCCAACAATATGTTTTGCACATAGTAGTCATGCATGGGATATTCTGTGAGTACACATACAGGATCATGTCCCCTTCGGTGCATTGTAGCTGGAGGAACACCTCATTAGATATTCCCAATCACTTGTAGGCATTTGACAGAAAAACAATTTCTCAGTCCGTTTGATAGTGAATCACATCAGGGTTTGCTGAGGTACATCTGCTTGTGTAAACAGAAACTTCTATATTATTATGTCATAAGCATAAGAGATAAAATAATGATTTTTTGGTCTTTGCTGTCAAAATTCTTCCGAAGATGTTAGTTTGCACAGGATATCAACCTTTCTCTCTTTTAGTTTGTTATCTGTACCATAAAGATGGAGATGATAATATAATTGTGTATTATCTATAATAACTACTAATAGCTACCTCACAGAGGTATTGGAAAAAATACATTAAAATACTATTGTGTTCAGATACCTGCAAAAATGGAAGACTTTTTAGTCTTAGATAAAATATTGTGGCTGGGGAAATGGCTATTCACTAATTAAGATAAGGCACGGCAGCACATTCTCCAGCTTCAACTCTGTCATGTCTCTCCTACTTTATGTGTGTCTCCCAAAATGTGTAACAGAACAGAGAGTTAAAATGCAGAGATGAAAAAGTACTGGTATTTCCTCTTGTTTCACATGGAGAAGTCCCTTAATAACTCACAGCAAGATAAACAAAAGGGACAAAGGAGTCAGCCAGTAAAGATAGACCCCATTGCAATGACGTAAAATAGACAGAAAGTTGTTAAGCAAAGAGGAATCTTTACAGTACAAGTCAATTAGCAAAAGTTTCTCACAACTGGATGTTTCCAAAATGTATACACATACACACACTCAAGCATGCAGACATACAGCGGTAGGGTTAAAAAGGCCACGCTAAACTGATGGCTATGACGTGGAAAATCACATAAACCCATGAACTGACAGTTTTCATATAGATGAATGGATCTTGCAGAGACCAAACTAATATCTCCTTCCACATGTTCGCATTCTCCTGAGCTTGATGTGACACTGTGCCTGCTTTAGTCTTCAGTTCCCATCTGAGTACGGAGAGGGATGCATAGCCAACTCCTGCATTAATGATCTGTGGGAAGAATATATACATAACTCAGATGCCATTTTCTCACTCTTATTTTGAGAACACTTAGGCCTTGGAGTAAACATTTATTCTAAACAATGAGGGAGGAATGTGATGGCTCAGCACTGCCTGGGATTAGTGGGGAGGGCTGGAGTATAGCTTTAGTTACAGTAAAGAAATATGTGATAGAAGAAGTATGCTTTTGCAAGGATAATATTATTAATGATAATATTATTAACTGTACAAGGTTTTGCCTCATTAACCCTTCAAGAGGTTGCTGGGTGATTTTTGCATATTATATGAAGTAGCACTGCTTGCCACACCAGCATAGCTCCCAAGTCACACTGTGGTGCCAAATGTGCTACCTTAAAGATGATGGGCAGAAATCATCACTGCTCATTGAGAAGGCAGATCATCAGCTGCAGCAGGATGGCAAAGCATCATTACCGTCATTGAGGGGGCTGAAACTGGGACTTAATGAGGTTCTATCTTGTAGTCATTAACATTACCGCAATAATTCTCACAAAAGCTTTTTTTAACTGTTGTTCACTGAATGGATTCATCCAAGATTAATGAGCTGCTGCCTGTTTTGAGTCATTTTAGTTGGGGCTGTCTTTGCCTCCTGACTATGCACTCTGTGTACATTGGTGTGAGTTGTTAAAAGACTGCTCCATGCCAAAGCTCACATAGTTGGCTGGATTTTGGTGACACTTTTTATGATTCCGGTAACAAAGGACAAGAACTCCTGACTGATAAAAAAGCCCCAAATGTTTGTGTATAAACCCATTCAACTATGTGAAATATTTTCTTTTTCTATTTATTATATGTGCTGTGCTAATTCTGGTTGTTCTTAGTATCCCTCTAATTAAACGAGATTTTTCTACTCTTTTGATTTTGTAATAATCCCTGTCCTTTAATCTGTCCACCATTTGTTTTCCACTTGAGGCTCTCACCGTGACTGTAGCTGTTAGTCCATGAGTACCGACACCCCATAGGTTGGGGGCCCAGAGTGTGAACTGGGTGCTGTGGCGGCAGGCAGAAATTTATGTCTCTGGATTTCAAAGAAACTCATCTAAACACAGAGGGCAGAGGGTACGGATGAGTTGGTATAACGCACGTTGCCTCCATAGCTGGGCAGGTACCACAATCACCTTAGGTAGCTGCATAGACTTGCTGCACCAACAGCTTGTCATTTTTCTCTATAAGGTTGTACTCCCAATCATCTCTTAAAAGTTGTTGTTTCGCTCTTGTCGAAATTGCCTCTCATCCTTCTGGCCTTATCCATCGCCTTATGCCAGATGCAGCTATGAAAACTGTCTCCCACTGATTCAACTATATCATGCCACCCTCCGGTCTTTAGACAGTTTCTGTGTTGCTAAAGGCTTGAGGTCTAGACAATTTGTTTTCTCTTCCCACAGAGTGGATTAGGGGCCTTTATGATTCAGTAGATTTTTCAGATCTTGGAAATTAGCCATAAATATGCAAAGTACCAAGCTCAGAAAAGACAGAAATAAGCTTTAAGCAAACCAAAATTCAGCTAAAAGACTCAGAAAAGTACAAAGCGATTTTTGGAACTGCATGCGCTGCACTGGGATGGCCTGTTCCCACAAAATGTAGTTTAGAAGATAAGCACAAAGTGTCCGTATCTAGAGATACCTTCCTTGGTGCTGTGGTGTCTTTGGGTGGACACATCATCTTTTTAAGGAAATTGATCCGTTCATTCAGCTCAGGAGTAAGCATACTGAACAAATGCATGAATTGCTGTCCCCCAAAGATGCACTTAGGTGTCAACATGCCTATTACTAGATCTTTCGGGCTGTTTAGTTTGAAGAAGAGGAGGCTGAGGGGAGACCTCATCACTCTCTACAACTACTTGAAAGGTCACTGTAGAGAAGTTGGTGCTGGTCTCTTCTCACAGGTAATTAGTGACAGAACAAGAGGGAATGGCTTCAAGCTCCAACAGGGTAGGTT
>JAOTQQ010000012.1:144686108-144698829 GCA_026546715.1 Gallinago undulata
TGTAGAGTAGGGTAGATGGTTGGACTCGATGATCCCAAGGGTCTTTTCCAACCGAAATGATTCTATGATTCTAAGATTTATGAAAAACTCTGTAATCTGTGTTATTTAGTAGTTCTGAGAAGATGATAGAAGTGCCTTCTTTCTGCATTAAGATCTATATTGGGTTTTTTTTTTTTCAATTAATGTGAGCTTTCTTGAATTTGAATTGAAGAAGAATTGAATAAATTCTTGAATTTATTATCTGCTACTTCAGTTTTATTTTCTTCAATTGGCACAGCCATAATGCAAAGTAGAACATTGCGTGTATTGGAAACAACCCAAATGGAAAAGACACAGCAAACTCCAGGGTACTTTTGCAAGTCACATGTATCTATAGGGGGTTTTGGTACAAAGGTGGATAAACTTGGCAGTTTAATCCCGTTAGGAGTTAAGATTTTTCCATATGCCCTAATTTTCCTGAAAAGAAGAAAGAAAAAAATAATGTTGGTCTGTTTTTCACATGCTTTCCCCCAGTTCTTTGGCAGGACTTTGTAATGTGAGGAGACGCAATGAGCCAAATACATCCCTAGAACTACAGAGGTCACACCAGGCCTTACATTGGCTCATTAAATTTCTATAAATATCCAGCTCTCCTTTGATTATTTTTTTTCTCCCTGCAATTATGTTACATTTCATTTTCTGAGGTGTGTGATTATATATAAATTTTTTTTTAAATTATTTTTGTTTATCATCAAAATGAACATTTCAGTCCAGGCAAAGTGCAGTTTTGGTAGGCTGCTCCTCTCCCAGGACATGGATGAGATCGTGTCTCTTAAGAGCTACAGATATTTGATCCCACTCTGCAAATCTGCTGATATTAATATGATATAGGATTAGTGTAGATATGTGCGAGCATCCACATTTAGTATTTCCAATACTTCTTGCAGAAGTCAATTTAAAATCCATTTCCTGAAAACAAACAGGGTTAAAATTATTTGTATTAATGAAGATAGAATGAATTTTGGAGTGAAAATATAAATTAAATTCCTCCCACATACCATTTAAGAGGTGGTATCAAGTTCTTCAGCAGGTTTAAATTTCTATTTGTGTTGAATTTCTTGCCTAATTACCAGTAAAAAATTCTAAAGCATAAAAAAACAAAAGGACACTCATGGCCACACATTAGTTTCTTGTTCTAGACCATGTATGTTTGAAAAGTATTCTGTTAATAGTTATCTGTGCTTTATGAGGACTAAAATATATCATTATTTGTCAATACAGATAAAAAGATTGATAAATAAATATCCCTTTGGTATGTTCACTAATGACAAACTGATTCTTCTTCAACTTGCTTTTTCATCCTGAGTAATTTACTGGTAACTTTGGCTGAACTCTAGCTAGAGTTATGTTTATCTTGTTATTTAAAAATTCAAATGATTGGATAGCAGTGGGAAGTTTTGTATTTTGGTATTGAACAGGATGTCATTTGAATTTTGAGTTAATTTACATTGGCTTCTATCTGTGTGTTAAATTTTAAAAAAGAACCAAAAACTGCATTAAGCCAGCTAAGAATAGAAACTAAGACTCAAAAGGCTTTGAGATTACTTGAAATTGTTACATTGGGAGAGTAAGGACTATTTTTAAATGAAGAAAAAAAGAGAACTGTTAGGCCATAGTCTGTCATTAATCATCCAAATGAGTTTCCAGTATGAAATAATTAGCCAGATCTAGAACAAGGACAAAGTTCAAAATAAGATATATGTCATAATTTACAATGGATCACAGTGTGAGGTCTCTGCAGCCCCAGCTCTAAGTCATGTGTTGAGTCGTAATGTAGAATAGCACGGTGGTCTGCCAGATCATATTCTTCCATTCTGACTGCCATGATTATGGATGGCCATTAATGACAATCCCATTTTGCAAAGAAAATTTTTGAGAATTTCTGGGTTGGGATGGTGTCGGGTTTTGATTTTTGTTGGGTTGGGCTTTTTTTTTTTTCTGTTTTCTTTTTGATTTTTTTTTACTGTTCCAAAAGCTTGTGGTTAAGATATTAACTTCAACTGTTGGAAATCTGGGTTTACATTTATACTTTGTTTGATTTGGAGAAAGACTGTGAACCAAATCAACCAGAACGTGGGTATTTTTGTTCTGATCTTCTCATCTTTTACTCTTCCCTGTTGAAGCTGTTCTTTGCATGCAAAATTAGCCACAGTCCTATAGAGAGGGCAACGGAGTATCTGATGGCCAAGAAATCCCTTTCTCTCTTTCTTACTTGGAAACATTTAAATGGAAACTCCATCTCGGGCTTAAGGAAAATTTTCTCAGAACCAATACCTTCCCAATTAAATGGGTTGGCACTGCATAATGAAAATTCCTAGCAAGTGATATTTCAGGGTCTCCTGTTAAATCATTGGCTATGAAAGTCAGAGAGTTTCTGATTTTACCACCTGTTTTTCTGTAAACTGGATAGCTGAACTCCAGTAGTGCCTCCTTCTGAAGTGAAGTAACAATTCTCCAAGGAAAGCTCATATTAGTGTGAACAAAGTGGTAGGGTCTGGCTCCTGGCCTCCCCGTGGCTCAATTTACCAGTCTGTCATACTGGCACAAAAGGGCTGTTGCTAAAATTGTTGACACCTAAAAAAGAAAAGGTATACACGGAAGATCTGAAATGATACCTTTGCATGAAGTACTAGTCCCATGAAAATGATGAAAGCCAAGCTTCCATGTAACTGTTATTTTTTAAAATAACAGATCTGTTCCTTGAAAAGGGAATTCTGTAGGGGAAGTTAGTTGCTATTAGTTTGTCTTCCTGAAAACGCTTTAAAAATCCCTTTTGCCATTGTCTCTGCGGTCCTCCCTTTTATCAAACTGTCCTTTGAAGTCCACCAGTTTCTAGTCTCTGCATTTCCCCACTTAGATTTGATGCTGTTGAATCACTTACATGGCACCTGGGGGTTCCAGGTGTAGTTTGGGGCAGCTCAGGAAATAAAAACCTCCAAAAGCTGCTCTATGCTTCTCTGTCATTCCTCTCTTTCTCTCGCTCCACTTTTCTTCCCATGAAAACAGCATTACTGCCTGCTGCTACCTTGACAATGCTCAGAGCTCCTGCAAGACTCCAAAATCCTCATTTGGGTAATTTTACACTCCCCCCTGGCAGTAAGGGTGATGACCAGAGTTTGAGGGAGGAGACAGAAATGTTCCCTTGGTATTTTCCATCTGTCTGCCATCTAGATATTTCACAGTTGTCTCTGCTGCTGTTCTGTGCATGTACATATGTGCCTCTTTCCCTTCTTCACCTTATGTTTTCTGTCTTATCCTCTTATTATTGGTACTCACTGGCCAGGGTGTGGTAGAATCAACCACAAACATTGAAAGCAGCCCATGAAATTGTAGAGTTTTGTACCACTTTATGTCTCTCTATCAAACCCATTACAGTTATACAGATAATTTCAATACTAATAAGATCTCTGTTTAGGAGTTTGATGAATTTTAGTCTGGGCTGTAGCCTTAACAGATTTCACCTCCAGAAACATGAGGGCTGAACACAGGCTTATTTTGAGGGAAACCCTCAGTCTCAGCTCACTCATTTCAGATTTAGAGCTAAATTCATGTCTGCAATGCTTCCCTAAGCGGGTACATTTGTCCCTTCATTCCATCTCAATTAATTTCATGTCCTCTATTCTATTCAAAAGTGACTCTATTGAAAACAAAATAGCTTCTTTAAGTATATAGTACCTTTGCTGCAATACTGACACTAACATTGCTGTAATATACTGGGCCAAGCAAATTATTTTTAAAGCAAAATTATTAAACTATGATCTTGCTTAATCCTTCTATAAATATTTGGGGAAGAAAAATATGCTTTAATCTTGTTTCAGTTCTACATTTTTTTGGTGAATAATCTGTGAATAATTCACTTTCCAGATGCAAAGTATTACTGAGGTATTATGATAAGACTAAGGAAAATACAACCAAAGATGTATTTCATTTAGAGGGTTGTGTGTTGTATTTATTTTTTTTTTTTCAAAATAGAGGCTTTGGTGCTACCAGTCAAAAAATGTAAAGGGGTCCTCTTGATTTCTACCCACCTGCCCATAATTGTTTGAACTACAAGCCTTGTTCCTTAGAGGCAGTATCAGGGTCATATCAATGATGCTGCATTTCATGTCCAAGGGTAAAATGGTTTCAGTTTTGCTACCTTTTGACAACAACCTCTGCAGCCACTGCAGATGAAATCTTGATGGCTGGATCTGGGATTTGTTTATTCCTGCCTCACAGACATCTGTTGCTTCTCCCAGGTCCCCTGATGCTGTCTGCCTTCATGCAGCATTTAACCAAGTCAATAAGACCTTTTTCTAAATATGGGATACAGAAAACACGATTGGACCATATAAGAAATGTCTCCTTCTGAGCTGTGGTTCATAGTTATGTGTTGAGCATACTTTAGTTATAATTTTATTAGTAAAACTTGGCCACTGTTTTTCTGCAGGATTGAATATCTTGAGTTATGTAACCTTTGATACTAGGTCCTATGAGTGTTGTTGTCTTTCCTGGCCAGTCCTGTTTCTGAATTGTTGAAATAGTCCTTATTATATGTGTTAATTATTACATGGAACGAAACAGCAATTGTTCTTTCTTAAATCTGATCTAGGTGATTATCTCAAGCTGTTTTGACTTGACTGGCTTATAAAACTTGGGGAGAATAGACTGTATGAACCAAAACCACACAGCCAGCAGAGAAATTAGATTAAAACTATGTCTAAGAGAAATCTTCATAAACATCTCCTAATACATTTTTCCTTATCCAAAGAATTGGGGCAGAATCCTGGCCCCGAAGAAGTCAATGGAAAAACTCCAATTGCTGTTAAGAAGGGCCAGGATTTATTCCAAGTCTCTGAAATAAACCATAATTAACCTTCCTTCATGGATGCCAGATTCCATGTAATGACTTTCTTCCATTTTCTGAATTTAATTTTAGTGAAAATCTGTACAAAACATAAGAGGCATTTATGGAATAGCCAAGTGGATTCTCCCAGTATCACTTTTTCTTATATGTCCAGTTAATATAGAAAATGTGCCCTGCTGTCTTCCACAATTTCCTCTTGTAACAAATGTTAAAGACCCTGCATTAACTTAATGGCAAATTCTCCATGTTATTATTTGCTCTTCTTTTATGTTCTGATTTGAAGAAGTCCCACAGCTCACCACACTCTAATTAATGGTCATTAATTATTAAAACTTTGCTTTATTGTCTGAATTAAATTAGATCCCTTTCTCCTCTAAATAAATAAATGATGGTTTTAATTATCTTTATATAAATATTTTTTTTAGTTCAGGTCAGGAAATCTTGCTGGATGTTCAGTATGCTTTTGGACTGCCATTCTACCCGAAGTATGAAGAACAATTTACTGTGGAAGAAAAAAGCCTTTCATTGCAAATTATGCAATATATCTCCAATTTTGTAAACTCTGGGTAAGTATGTGATGTTTAAGAATTCCTATGAGTGGAGATGGAGCAAAGAGTAGAGGGAATGTAGTCTAGATCCTGCTCTCAAGTAGCCCCCATTTCCTCTAGCAATTTGTAATCATACAGAGAGAGCTTTGGTCAACCCTATTGGAAACTCACGGTCAAGTTGTCAAGCAGATACTAAAGCTAGATACTTAGCTAGAAGTAATAGGAATTTTATCTCCATGGAGCAGCTGCACATTCTACTTTAATATGTGGGTGCTACAAAGGCCTTGGTGTTGTTTCCAGAGGTTAGTTCTAGCACCCCAATTTGAAGTCTCTTGGCTAAGAGTCCTCTTATTCCCAGAAGAAAGGGGAAAGCACATGAAGACACAGTGCAACTTTTACAAACAACTCTGCAAATAACCCTCAGCTTTACTGTCTGTGGCCATGCTTGAGAATGAGGAGTATCTCTGGAAAGCTAGCGTGGGAACTGTGACTTTACGTGCTTTTTAGAGTACCTTGGGTCACTTTGTGAGAGAGGGCTGTTGACAGTGTTCATAAGCCTGTGCCTATACAGGTTCTGTATACCTGTTCCTTAGGAAGTGAACCTGACTAACAAGTTGCCATCAGGTGAGACACCATAAATGATTGAGGAGTCTGGACTGAATTTTAACCCTTCTGGTCAGAGGGACTGGATACACATTTCCTTGATCATCTCATTTTGCATTTTACTGTTCATGTAATTGTTTTCTAATGGTCATTTCTCCTATTCCCTTAGAAATCCAAACTACCCTCATAGTTTCTCAAGAAGAATGTCAGGGATGATGCCTCCCTGGCCTATGTATCTGCCAAATGATGATGGTGATAACTACAAGGAGTTCACTGTTTCCTTACCAACCCTTAAAGGATTGAAAAAAGCAGACTGTTCTTTTTGGTCTGATTATATCAGAAGACTGAAAGCATCCACAGGTGAGCAAATTGTTTCTTGCCGTTACATAAAACCTAAATTCTCTGCTTCGTGTTACCTCTGACTGCAGTCCTGTTTGTCAGTGTGGAAAATTACTTTTCATAGATTAAACATCCTGCCTTTTCCATCTTGCATATAATTAAGACTCTCTTGAGACTGAAAGAATGCAACACTAAACAAATTTATTTTACAGCAGATAGTGTGTAATAAAGTTTCATTTTCCTGGAGTTAGAGCTAGAAAAATCTTCCTGTATCAATGACACAAGATGTGATGAAGCTATATCTTCTAATGGCTTGCTTTCTATTTGCAGTCATAATATAGACTTTGACTAAACTGGAAGAGTAGCTATATGGGCCTGTTTTGTCTACTGGAAGCTCCTAACATGAGAATGTTGAGATTCCTAAGACTTAGGAGGAACACAGTAACTTCTGTCCACTTCAAAGTTGTAACTGAGACTTTAAATATATCTTATTATGGATCCTACATGGTTTGACTTCAAAATAGATAAGTTTCTTTGATTTTTTTATAGCTGTGCTGCTTATGCCTCTTGTATTTCTCCTTTGTTTCCATAAATTTCAATGCAACTGTGAGATTCCTTCAATTTTTTCTTACTGCTTAGGACAGTAAGACCAACTGTGAGGAGATTTCAATCTGCTGCTATGTCCTGAACACTCAATTTATTCTGGTAAATAAACTCCCCTTCATGTCTGTGTATCTTGTAAATAAATTTGGATAGCATCAAGAAAATAAAACAACTATCCCTTTTTGGCAGGCAGAGATGTTTTGAATTATTCTTGGAGGCCCATAAGATTACAGGTGTTTTTTATGTCCTAAGGACTCATCTTCACAGTGAACACAGTCCAGGCCCTCTGCTTTGGGGGCAGTTGCACTTCTGGGAACAAAATGTACTCTTTAAGACAGTGGACTGAGGCTGATGCATGAGTGACACAAAACTACAATGTCTCAGAATCATCAAGTTGGTGGCCCTGCTATAAACACAGAGCATCAATTCTCATGTTCAAAAGACAGCCTGAATTGTTAGTCATGGTCTTTGTTCAAAAATGGACTGAGGATTTTGCTCTAGGCCTTTTCATCAGTTTCATGGTATCCTTCAATCCTTCAAGTTCAGAGGGGTTATTTTGATCTCTCTGATGGCTTTCTGCTGGTCAAGGTATTCCTAATTTCAAAAAATCGATTCTGATGTTTAAACAGTCCTGGGCAGAGCTTATAGATATTTTAGGACTTCATCTCCCAGCATCATGACTGTGTAATGCCAGACTGAGTTAGAGTCACAGCTCTGGCGGAACGACTGTTGACTGAGCACCACGGACAGAGGCCATTCCCAGCACTTGCCGAAAATCCCCAAAAGGTGGGAAAATATCTACCAGGAGACAGACTGGTTTTGAGGTGAAGAAGGTTTAAAACCATCCAGACTGGCATAGGAACACAATCACATTTGTGTATGGGTCAGTCCAATGGTCTGCCTAGCTCAATACTCTGCCCTCAACAGTGGCCAAAACCAAATAGACTCATAGAATCACCAAATGGTTTGAGTTGGAAGGGACCTTAAAGATCATGAAATTCTAACATCCCTTCTCTGAGCAGAGGCACCTTCCACCACACTAGAGTTCTCAAGGCCCCATGCAGCCTGGTCTTGAACAGCTCCACGGATGGGGCATCCACAACTTATCTGGGCAACTTGTTCCGGTGCCTCACCACCTTCACACTAAAGAATTTCCTCATGATACCTAACCTAAACCCTAATCCAGTTTGTACTCCTCGTCCTGTTGCTGCATGGCCTGAGAGAGAGTCCCTCCCCATCTTTCCTGTAGGCCCCCTTTAGGTAATGAAAGGATGCTATAAGGTCTACCTGGAGCCTTCTCTCTTCCAGGCTGAACAAACCTAACTCTCTCAGCCTTTCCTCATAGGAGAGGTGCTCAAGCCCTCTCATCATTTTTGTGGCCCTCCTTTGGACCCACTCCAGCAGATCCATGTCTTTCCTGTACTGAGGGCTCCAGAGCTGGACACAGTACTCCAGTTGGGATTTTGCAAGAGAGGTGTAGAACATTAAACATACTTGAATGTCAAACATAAAGATTTAGAGAGGGAGAAAAAACACTCTAAAAGAATTCAGAAAGATGAGTCAAATTTTTGAAAACAAGCCACACAGTGTGAGATTTATGGAATTTAAATTGTCAAGGAGAAGGTTTAAAAAATACATGTCAAGATGTTATTCTTCAAGAAGTGAGTGCACCCTGCCTGTTCTTCAAGCCAGCATTTTCTTGGCCTCAGCACCATGGTAATGCAGCTAAACAGTCAACTTTACTAAATTCCATCTCTTAGCAAGCTTGGCTTGTTGCTTTGCTTTGATAGTCATCTTTAATCTTATCTCAGCCCTCGAATACTTAAACTTTTCTTTTGACTTCTCTTAAATAGGCATCAAATCAAACCCATTTCTGCTCCAGACCTCAGCATGGGATGGTTACTCACAGATACTTGTGTTGTATCTTGATGACAATCTGAACCCACCTCTTTGTGAAAACAGTTTAAAAATATTCATCTGTTCAGCTAGATTGGCTCTATGAACTTCAGATGCTGTTGTCTCAACGCTCTCGATTTCTTTTTGAGAGCAGGTTGTGACAAATTCATGCCAAAGCAGTGTCTTTCCATCAGTACAAGTTTGTCACTTGCATTTTTCATAAAAATTACACTCTGCAGGAGTGGACAAGTGAGACTGTAGAATGTGTTCGGTGAAAAGAATTTTTCTTTAAGTCCCTAAGCATCATGTTGACTCTTGGTTGGTGTGCCTCATTGCAACAGAACTAACTTGCTGTACCTCGCTTCAGAGCTGAAGCACTGCACATCTGCTGTTACCTGACAGCTCCAGACTCTGTTCCTAGAGTGCTGCCAGGCTGTCATATGGGAGCCTGGTGTAATTTGGGATGCTAGATTTAAGAGAACGATGCTGCAAACCATTTTGGGGTGACGCACCTTGCACTCCATCTTGAGGGGAAACTATTTGCCAGCCAGCTACTGTGGCATTCAATCTAACACATATTTTGTGGAAAAAAGTGGAGCTTCCTGCCTTTCAATAATTATAGATCTTCATGACAGTGTTTTTGGATTGTATGATACTGTTTGTTCTGACTGCTGAGTCTCGGTTGTTCTGGGTTGTTCATGTTGCCTAATGCCGACTAGATGGAGTTTACAAGAGTGGTAGCAAGAGGCCCAGCTTAAGAAACAATCCAGTTTTCACATTCCAGTGCAAAGCTGTGGAGGGTCTGTACTGATACAATCTCAAACAACTGTGAAGAATCCTGTTTTGTCCATCTCACCTCTTCCTTCAAATCAATATCTTTCCAGCTCTGTATATCATCTGTGATCCCATGAGGAAAAAAAAAAAAAAAAAAAAAAGTCAACATATTTCAGTAAAATGGAGAACTGGACAAACCAGTGATCATAAAATCTAACTGCAACTGGATTTTTAATTTTTTTTTCTCGATCCTATGTTTATTCTGTGTGAAATATCTTGACTTAGAAATATCATATTAGGGATAGCTATAAGCTCTATGCTTAAGCCTTAGGTCTCAGTCCAACAAAAAACTGAGCTACTCCTAAACTTATAAATTTCATTTTCTGGAATAAAACCTTTCATATTTAGAATCTCCTATACAGCTGAAATTACATGTCTTTTAGGTTATTTAATGCTGGATCTGGAAGCTGTTGTGTATATATCCAGCTTAACTGTTACCTGTAATTGTTTTTTCCATTTAGTAAAAATATTGTCCAAGTTGAAGTAGGTGTTTCATTTTGTCGTCAAACTGCAATATTTAATGACAGAATGTATAATTTGTTCCTGGCATATAATTAAAATGTATGCTGTCATAATTGAAGATTATTTAAAAAAAAGTAATGTCATAAATACAATCATTCTTCCTGGTATTTACTGGCAGAGCCTTTAAAAATTTTGGAGGAAAGTTTGAATCTCTTTCATTGCAGATGATCTGTAAATCTGTTGAAGTTTTTTTTGAAACCAGTTTGTAAAGTTGGCATTTTGGACAGCAGTTTACCTGAGGAATTATGAAAGCGATGGTGCTTGAAAATGTTTGGATTTAGTAAAGGGAGTTCTCATGGTTGTATTTCAAAGACATGCTTTATATTCTGAATCATGATGGTTTCCATGGCAAACATCAAAACGAGAAACAAGAAAAGTGGCCATTGTGGAAAAAAGCTGTGGATGGCTTTTTCCAGGGAATGTGTTAACAACTTGAAATTCAGCTCCAGAATGTTTATGCATATTCAGAAAGTATGTCTGAATGCTAAAATTCCCCTTGCATAGTGTGGTGGACTGTGCTGCCTAACAGTGAATCCCTTTATTAACAGTCCTCTCACTGCATTCCAAACAGGTGGACTTGGATCCAGTCTACATCTCCCTCTCATCTAACTGGTATCTAGACAGAACCATTCCTCCTAAAATAAGTGCCTCCGTAGGCAGTGCTGCAACGTGGGAGAAGGATATACATGTAGCGTCTCCAAAGTGAAATCTTGTTTGCCTAACTTGTGAGCCTAAATTTAGACATTTAGGCATAATGTACATGTCCAAGTTAGCCAGATGTAACCTCACCTGTACAAAATTCTGTGGCTAGAAAAGCTGAAGCCTTCTCCATTAGGTCCGAGACACCATCTGTAGCCACACAAGGATCCAAATAATGCAACAGTGTTCAGAGTACGGACTTGAATCAAGACAGAATCAGGAATGTTGTGGTTAGCATTCATCTTTTACCCATTCTGTTCACACCTTCTTTTTGGAAATCTCCACTAGAAAACAGATTCCTTTAGCATCATGGACATCTGTGCAGCAGTGGGAGTGCTCTGGCTAGGACACATTAAATAAACACCATCAGTACCCTTTCTTGGTGGTGTTGAGGCAACTGCAATACTAAAATAGAGTGAAAGACTAAAATCATAGAATGTAAAGAATAAGGAAGAAGAGAGGTATCGAAGGCAGGTGCTTGTGGCTTTATGTATTCCAGACAGACAAAAAAAATAATGTTCCCCACAGTTCCTGCCTGGTAGGTAAGTATCAGGAGACAATAATAAAGGAGAACAAGTCTTGCACAAGTGGAGTGCAAGCTATTATACATTCCAGTGGCAGTTATGTGAAGCATGCTGGAAGCATTATACTTAATAACCATTAGGTGACCTGCCATTAGCCTAAAGCATTTTGGAAATGGACTACAAACTGAGAAAAATAGCTTCCTGAACATTCATAGCTGCATAAAAAGGCTCTTAAGTGTCATTGATAAAGTGTGTAATGTCTAGCTTGCTGCATCAAAGATATGACATGTATTTTAGTCTTTATTATGTTGTCTTTTCAGGAAGTACAGGTAATGAAGAGCCATCTGCAGAAAACATCCCTAGTGAAGCTCCCAGTGAAGGACTTACCTCCCAGGGGAGCCAGCCACTTGGAGACAAGGTGTCTTACAGCAGATAGAAAATCAGTGCTATTGGATGGGTTTGTCACACAGTTGTACATCCATGCAACTGTGTCACACCAGGTGAACAAGTTGCTTCCTTTAGTTAACTTTCTGAACAGTAGACCTTTCAAGGGAGTAGATTTTCAAGAAGATTGTTGAATATGGCACAAAATAGACCCTATAGCTTTTATTTTTAGATTAAGAGAAAATGTGATTTGAAAAAAGAAGTGTCAATAAAAACTGCAAAACCAAAATAAAAGTATCTGGACTTTTTTTCTTGCAACTACCCAAATGCCAACATATTGTAGTACCACCAGCCAGAAAATTATGTACGTTGAAACTCCAAGAAGTTGTTCAGTTGATAAGGCTCACATTTGCTAGATGCCATAACTGACTTACCACAAGCTGCTGATAGGATTGGGAGCCTGGTTTGGCATTCTGGAGTAAAAGAAAAAGCTTCAAAATGGGGAAGGGTTGGATCCAGGAAGAACAATGTGAGAAGGGAGTCAAAAGTGTGCATTGAGTGTGGTCATGTGAAGTCAGGCACATGAACAAGGTATATTCAGCTCATGATCACCTGTGAAAAGATGTATAAAACCATTTGAGTAAATGAGATAATACAAAGCATATGTTAATTGAAGCTTAGAATACGTTGTCCTTTATCTTTTGTAAGGAGAAGGTGAGATACAGAATAGTTTTGGAAGTGCAAGGAAAAGTGCATCATAAGTCTTACGAGGAGAGGCTGAGGGAGCTGGGGTTGTTCAGTCTGGGGAAGAGGAGACTGAGGGGCGACCTTATTGCTCTGTACAAGTACCTGAAAGGAAGCTGTAGAGAGGCAGGGGTTGGTCT
>JAOTQQ010000012.1:144698929-144718843 GCA_026546715.1 Gallinago undulata
CTGGGATCATTTGGTAACAGATAATCTTCAATTTACAGTAAATCACACAGATATTAATGAAATCTGAGAACAAAAAGTGAAATCAAGGCTTCCCTGAAACTAATAGCAAAATTTCCATTGATTTCAATAGGACCCAAATTTCTTGTGCAGTGTTGAAATGATTTAATAAAACAACTCATAAAGTTTTGTTTGCTGCTTGGGATCCTTGCTAGTGCATGAGCAGTTACTGCTGTCTGCCATGTATCCAAATCCAAAGATTTTACCAGCTAGAAGGAAAACTGTGTAACCTCATAGTTCTTATACTTACATCCTGTTCAATAAACAATAAAAATAACAGAAGAATCAAGAAGCTTATTAACTGATTAAATATAAAAAAATAAAGATAGAGAAATCAAACTGTGTTTTCTATCATTACCTTTACCTATGCCAGCTAACTTGTATTGAAAACAACAACAACAACAAAAGATTTAAGAAGTTTTTTAAAAGCCCAGAGCTTAGCCATATAGCTCACAGAGGATTCTTTCTTTGCAGTAACTATAGATGAAGCACTGCTGATACCTTGGCCAAGACTGGGTTTAGTTTTTCCTCTTTTGAGATTGCTCCTGGAAATGGATGTCTAATTGATTCTCTATAAAACTTAATGCACCCTGCCAAAACCTCTTACTTTAATAACAGGTATGATTTTACATGTGTCCACATATGCAGACATATGTGCATATCTCTGGCCGGGCCTGGGAAGACCCAAAGCTGAGATAGCATATTTCATATTCATTTAACAGTGAGTTGGCTTCTTAAAAAAATGTGGGTTTCTCTAGTTCTGTAACCTAATTTCCACAATAGCAGCATCCTTGTCCTCCTTAGCTTGACCCTAATAGTTCTGTGAATTTTTATTATAATAATATATATATATATCTATGTACACATATGTGTGTGTGTATATATATATATATACACATTTTCAGGAAACATGAAAAATTTCTTCTTCATCCAGTAAAAAAATGCATTATAGCTCATCTAAAAGTATTTTAGGTCATTTTGTTCTCTGGTCCTCCTGTCTTTCAATCCCAACACTGAGGCATCCTCTCTCAACTAACATTCTTTGTTTCTGCACTATACTCTTCCAAAAAATCAAATTCACCAGAACATCAGGCAAATCCCCATGAAATACTGACCTTAAATGGGCTATTGTTTGTGCAGGAAGGCTCGATACAGCCATATGACAGGCTCTATTTTTACTCTGAGTCAAATAATCACTTTGAGGGAAAATGGACCATGAGACTAAAAGTTTTGATGAATTAACCCAATATCCCATTACTCCTGTTAAAGAGACATAAAAAGGCTATTACAATGAACATTGGAATGCTGAATGTAATAAAATAATTTAAATCCTAGTAAACTTTAAACATATACTTTATATTATTATTTTATGTAGAGGAATATACACTGAAAGAAGTGCAAATAAATCATTTTTTCCCTGTTGTGTATACAAACTTTGGTAGTGTCATTCCAAACAGGCCAGCTTCCCAAAAAGCAATTAAACACAATTGGCTTCCAAAGAATCAAATCATAAGAAAGAACAAACACCTCCAATAACTTCAATAACTCCAAGAGGAAATGCTCTTCTCAGCAGGGTTCCTTTCATAATATTGTGAACATACTGTCTTCTGCATCACAATACCACAAAGCATAAAATATAACATACAAAATTAAATATCTTTGAGAAATAATTATTGTACACAGAAACCCCTGTGTAAATCTACTGCCCATGGAGCTGGTAAACAGAGGACAGAATTAAAAGACCTCAGTATTGACTTATATTAGTGAAGCCAAATACGTAATCTTTCCCACTCAGTATACAGCTCCACCTTGAGCCCAGATATGTCTCCGGAATTTGAGAAAGGGTTTCAAATTTGAGCTAGGAACTCAGCAGCTTAGCCTTGTAGCCTCCTAATTACAGTCTTGGCCATCTGGTAGGCTTGGTAGGTAGGTCGGTATGACCCAGCTTTTAGGTCACCCCTTTCTGAGGTATTCAACCTGACTGTCAGTTTGGTAAAAGTGCCTGCTTAAATATGGAATTTTTGTGAAACATCTTTATTTCATTAGTGACTGACTGCCCCAAACCCAGTCTGTTGCACTGGATGCTGCTTTTTAGACTGTTCTCTCTCCCTCTGAGTTTCCTACAAAACCTCATGCTGTTTTCTGTAGCCAACTGTTTATTTCCTCCTCTGAAAAAGAAATACTCTTTCCCAGTTCTCTGCCCCCTCTTCTTCCCTTATGCTAGTCCTGTTCATTCTCCATACCTCTTTAACTCACTTCTGCCAAGGTGCATTTTGATGTAGTCAAACGCAGTCTCATGATCCCATGTGTTCATCCAGTCCTGTATTTCACCCATTTTCCATCCTTGGTCCTTAAGCTCAAACATCTTTGAAATCTGGTGACTTTTGTAGCAGTACAAGTGATCCAGTTTTTGGCTGTAAATCTGATCACCTCTTGACTTTACTACTCTTTCTTATGGGAAGAGTTAGAAATAGCCCAGTCAAATCCGATAAAGAGATTTAATTAGAAAAGCCTACGTGTGGCCTGACTGACAGAGGTCAGGAGACTTTAGCCTTAGTGATACCAAGAGGCCAAGTCTTCTCCCACATACAAGTCTTACTAAGAAAAATACATTCTCAGACTATTTAGGTCATTGTGCTTTAAGCTGAAATACCAAAGGCTTCAGTGATCTGGTAGCGAAACAATGCAGAGAAGCAGGCTGACTAGAGCCATGCTTTCCTTCCTCCTGCTGGAAATAGCTATAATTTATTAAAAGGGAAGCATTCTTTGAAACTTCCCTGTGAACACACACACAAATCAAGTTAATGCCTATTAAGTTATTTAATCTGAACTTTTTGAAAGACAAGCAACCAGAGCCTTTCTGTATAAGGAGGTGAGTTATGTTGCATTTTAAGCCTTGAATCTCTAATCTACAGCTTTTTGTGTGATTCCTTTGCACAGGAGATATTAGGCAACAGAAAAAAATGTAGAGTATTACAAAGATTTTACCATCCAGAGCTAGAAAGAAAACAACTGACTAAATGGCAATGCTGGAACGTTAATTGTTTTCATAAGTACTTGACACATACAGCTGGACCATCATGATTGTTTTCCTACTATTGCAGGGACCGACATCACATAATTCTCTTGGCTAAATTTATCAACCCAGTCTTCCAGCATACCAGCATCACAGCCAATGCTCTGTGTTATATGAAAGGCTCATATTCTCTCTAACTTGCTCCAGCTACGGTACACAGCAGTGGCTTATATAGTAGTAATTATAAATTTACGAACCATTGCTCCTCCCCACTTGAAGCTACAAAAATAAACATTACCACAAAGGCAAAGATCCTCCACATGGTTCTTATTTGGTCTTTGAAACATAGATACCCACCTAGCATGGATTTTATATAATTTTCAGGTGGGGAGAGAATTTGGTTAATAGGAAGTGTGACAATCAGTGCTTTCAACTTTTTCTATTTCCATTATGTTTTTCTGGCCCAAAGCTGAGAGGTCACTAGTTCTTGACATTTCATATGTGAATCCTCTCACGTGGCCTTTGGTCATGATGATGTGGGCTCCCCCTCCTAATTTTCCGGCTGCCCAATGAAGACCCTTCAATTCCAGCAGTGACTAAAATTCATTGAACTTCAGCTGAGAGCTGATAAGCTGTCAAAGAGAATTAATACACTTTTGCGTCACAATTCCTGCCAAATTTACTCACTTTTTAGGAGGCTGGCTGTATGACTGGGTGTGGAAATGCCATGTTTCGCAGCACAGGTTTTGAATTATTACAAAAGCTTCTATTTTGTTGTTTTAATGAGACCTCCTTGTCCTTACTGTTGTTATGGCTTATGTATTCTGCTATCACACTACGAGAGGTAATGTCTCAGTAGTTTATCTTGGCTGCTTTCTGTGCAATCACTCTACAGAAAGGCTAGAGAGCAAAGTCAACGAAGCTGCTAGATTGTATCTTGTAGGCCACTGTATCAAAGTCAGCCAGGACTGGATATTTTTAAACATCACAGCTGTATTTCAAAGCTGACTAGGAATCCTGTAGGTCAGATCCAACCATCCTATAGGGAATTTAGATGCCCGGTTCCCATTATGGCTTTGGAAACCCCACCCAACATCTGTGCAATGGTCAGTGCTTCTTAGGAGTCTTGGCCCTTTCATAATGAACGGATGTCCACATTGAAAAGCACCGTTGCAATTGGCAGCAGTACATGGCTTGTGAAGGGAGAATTTAGCCTTTTGCTTAGCTTCTCTGGTGAAGATTGAGATTTTTAGCAAGACAGGCCAAAAAAAGATCACCTTTTTTTTTTCTTTTTCATGCCCATTATTCATTATTACCATACATGTAGTCTCTTATGACACATACTCCTGTTTTACAACAATATAAAAAAAGTCAGTGGAGTCACAAGCAGTTTACAGCAGCATTTAATATTTGCCACTGAAGACAGCGATCTGGTCTGCATGTGTCAGGCAGTTTAGGTGAAATGCTAGCCCAAGCTGATGAGCAAAGAGGTTCACTGTTTCTTCTCAGCTCAGCTCCCACAGATTAACACATCATGTACAGTGTGTAAAGTAGAGTTGCCTTTCCATAGCAAAGCAAATGGAGCCGAAAACCAAATCTGGTCAAAAACTCAGAGCAAAGGGAGGAAAAAAAGAAAAAAAAAAAAAGAAAAAATGTACTTCATGAGGAAATCCAAGATTGCTGTGACCCTGAAGAATGCAGACAAACTTATGTTTTAACTATTTTTTTGAAAGGGAATAGAAGAATAATAAAACCAATGACTACCAACCTCAGAAAGGCTATGATTTTCATTTCAAGTCTCTCATAAAAAGAATTACATTTAGACCATCATAATTGCCCAAATATGTCAATTTTAAATAATAAAAAAGGATGAGTTTTCAGTGGAAAGTCTTTTTTTTAAAGGTGTTTTGTTTAGGTACCTAAAGAACAGGATATCTAGCCAAGGCAGGGATTTGTTCTGGCTCTGAAGAGCTTGCTCAGTACTTGTATCATAAGACACAGTGAATACAAGTTTGAATTAATGGTTGATCTGTAGAGTGAAAAGTCAAATGTGAAGGGCTGGATGCTGATTACCTTACTCTGTAACTACTAAAACTGGAATAGGAAATAGGCAAAACCAGCATCATTACATTACACCTGCACCCAAGCCCAGCATAAAGTGAAAAAACCTCCAAATGTTTTTTATTCACATCCAAACTCACAGCAAGGGTAGGATGTATAGCAGTTATAAAAGTCAGATCCTATCACATAAGGTGTAGATCAGCCTGGGGTGGTGACTAACAGCATTTTGTTCAGAAATAATAGGGGTGTTTCCAGTAATGCTTACAGCAGGGGAAGGATGGACCTCACCAGGGGGGGACTCTGTAGATGATTAAGCATCCAGAAAGGAAGCAGTCACTTCCCAAAACATGCTGAAGAGATCACTACGCCATGTCCCCATTTGGTCCAAATTGATTAGGCACCTAAGTTAGTACCTTAGGAGCTAAGTATATTGTTACATCCATTGTCTTATCCTTAATCATGGAATTGTCAGAGTTGGAAGGGACCTCTAGAGATCATCTAGTTCAACTTCCCTGCTAAAGCAGGAACGCCTAGAACACATCACTCAGGACTGCATCCAGGCGGGTCTTGAAGATCTCCAGAGAAAGGAATTCCATGACCTCCCTGGGCAGCCTGCTACAGTCCTCCATCACCCTCACCCTAAAGAAGTGTTACCTCATATTTGAATGGAACTTCCCATGTTCCAGCTTGAGCCCGTTGCCCCTTGTCCTATCACTGGAAACCATAATATGTGGACACAAACTAAGACTTTCAAGACTTGCCAGAGTTGTGGTTGACAACCTGGTTTCTCTGTCTGTAATACTCCATTTATTTACAGCCTCCTGGGCTGTCAGGACTTGTGCTGTGAGATGAAGGCTGAATCCCTTGGATATCACAACACAAGGGGTGCATGTCCATGTGTGGCAATCACTGGGGACAAGCACTCCCATGGAGCCAGCCTGATGTTGTTTCTGACTTAGGCTTGTGGCTGTATGTTTGACTGCATCAGCTGACTGCTTTTAAAGGCAGCAAAGGGTTGACAGGCAGAGACAGAACTCAAACTCTGACAGTGTCCTCTTCAGATGGCTTGCACTCCTCTGCCTGGTAATAAACACCTGAATGAGAGCTGAAGCTCTTAAATTTGGCAGCGATCTTTCTAGCAAAAGCCATGGCCCTGCCTTTCAGCTGCAGTCAGAAATGCGCGCAGAGGCAGAGCCTGCAAACTACCCTGACTTACACCAGTTGCACTCAGAGTGGTGACTGTTTATGAGGGAATGAATTATTCCTTTGCCAAGATGCCACGAATGCTTCCTAAAGGAGCACTTTCTCTGAGAAGCCATTTTCTATCAAAAAAAAAAAAAATCCCATTACTCTCCACCTTGGAATCTAGTTCCAGATTTACACCCTTTTTTTAACCTTTTTGGAACATTTTAACATGATGAAAATAGCCTTATTGACCTATGCTTAGCTCTCAGTAAGGCCATTATGTGACAGACTGGAGATCAACAAAGCCTTGTGGAAGGGCTAGAAAGCTAAACCTGGTTCCCTAGGATCAGGTGCATGGGATCTGCCCAGACAAACCTAACCTACTACTTTAACCTACATTTTTTTCTTTTGAGTGAAATTTGCCTTCTCGATATTATTCTCATTGCTCTCTTGTGCATGCAGTTCCCCACATCTATCCAGGCTGGATCTGGTGGAGGATCCCATGTTCCCCTTTGCACAAGTCTGTCAGTGATCTAAGGCCAGTGCCAGGGATTCACCTCCTTTGATTACTGCCCCTCTACTCTGCTCTAGTGAGACCCCACCTGGAGTTCTGCATCCAGCTCTGGAGCCCTCAGAACAGGAAAGGCATGGCCCTTTTGGAGTGGGTCCAGAGGAGGGCCACGAAGATGATCAGAGGGCTAGAGCACAGGCTAAAAGTTGGGGTTGTCAGCCTGGAGAAGGCTCCAGGAGGACCTTGTAATGGCATTCCAGTACCTGAAGGGGGCCTACATGAAAGTTGGAGAGGGACTTCTTACAAGGGCATGTAGTGATAGGATGAGGGGTAATGGTTTTAAACAGGAAGAGGGTAGATTTAGATTAGATATTAGGAGGAAATTTTTCACTATGAGGGTGGTGAGACACTGGAACAGGATGCCCAGAGAGGTGGTAAATGCTCCATCTCCAGAAACATTCAAGGTCAAGTTGGACCGGTCTCTGAGCAACCTGATCTAGTGGAAGATGTCCCTGCTCATTGCAGGGAGGTTAAGATCCCTTTAAAGATCCCTTCCAACCGAAACTATTCTGTGGTCTAGTGGAAGGTGTCTCTGCCCACAGCAGAGGGTTTGGAACTAGATGATCTTTAAGGTTCTTTTCAACCCAAACCATTCTAGGATTCTAAGATTCTATGATAATAGTGGTGCTTTTGCTGGTATAGAAATATTTCAAGAAATCCACGTTCCCCAACTGATATTGTTTTCATCACAGCCCCTGAGTCAACAGGAAATGCTGTCTTGGAAGAGTCCTGCTCTATGTCTGCAGCCGTTCCTTGGCCTGCTGAGGCTTAACTTTCCAGCACACATCCTGCCCCCACTTCAGCCTCCCCTCTCCAGCTGTTTCTTCTGTTCTCTTTAACCTCTAATATTTATCTCCACTTTACCCTATTTCTTCACACTGTCCATATTCATTTCACACAACTCTTCCCCCCTGTGTTCAATCTGAGCCTCTGATGGAAAGCCAACAGCTGGGGTGCATTGTAAATTCCCAGCAAGGCACCCCTCTTCTCTCCAGGTGACTGGTACTCAGCAAGGAATCCAGTCCCTGCTCATTTTGGCTTCTATGCTGTCTTTAAGTGCAGAAAACCCCAACAGAGATTTTTTTTACCCACTGTGCTTTGCAGTTGTACTGTTACCTGTCGTTCTCCTGCTGCTGTGGGGAACTTGGAGCTATTCTGCTTTCATTTTTTATGATGTCTTTGTATAGAAAAAATTTGAGTGGGGAAAAGAAAAAAAAAAGCCTCAAAATTAATATAGTATTTATATTGTTAAAAGCTGTTTGGGGAGTCAGTTTAGTGCTAATTAAAACAATGGAACTCCTCAGAAAGGGGCTGATTCATAGCCCCAGAGAGCAACATTTAAGGGTAATAGATAAAATCTGATGGTAATAGTATAGAGGAAAAAATAAACAAATTAAAACTGCACTGTAGTGGTGCCTGAGAAATTGTTAATTCCCACTCAATGTTTTCGCTCAGCCACCACAGTAAATAGGGCTGTTACCAAAAGTGTGTTGAGATAAAAAGCCTTTTTTTGCCTAATACACTGGAGATGTTGTTTTAGAACAATTCATCCAAGTGAAATTCTGACCGCTTGTACTGCAGCCAGATCAGGGAGGCTTCTTGCAACTGGCCAAGAAAGTGTCTGGCCCTGGAATCAGCCTGAAGTTCTGTTTTTGCGTACTTTGAAAGAAAATGGAAGGTCGAAGAGAGCTGAGGTCTCCTCCCACTGAAAGCCACAGCAAAGATCTCTTTGGCTTCAAGTCAACGTTCTCCCTGATGGGAGGAGTGAACAAATGGGATTGTTCAGCCTTGAGAAAAGAAGGCTTAAGAGAGACCTTATCACCATGGTCCAGTATTTAAGGGGTGGCTACAAAGAAGATGGAGACTCCCTTTTTACAAGGAATCACATGGAAAAGACGAGGGTTAATGGGTACAAGTTAATCCTGGGGAGATTCCAATTGGAAGCAAGAGGAAAATGGTGGGCCCTAACCATTACTTCTTTTCTTTCTGTGTCAGGAGAAAAAGGTCATTCCCAATGTCAGTATTTTAAAGTGTATTGGGATAATGGGCAGAAAGGAGATAGACAGGGTATTCTCCTGAAAAGTATGAAGGGCGTTTTCCTCTTGATTCCTTGGTTCCCAAGAGGGCAGTGGTGGATTCCCAAGCATCAGACTCTTTAAAGATTCAGCTGGACAGGGTGCTGGGCCATCATGTCTAAACTGTGCTTTTGCTAAGAAGGGTTCGGCTAGATTATCCTTGGGGTTCCTTCCAACCTGTTATTCTATGATTCATAAACAATTAGCTATTTGCCAAGCCTCCCTTCGAGTGCAATGCATGACTGGAGTGCATATTTGCTGCCACCTGCTAGTATGTTTTAAACAGTTGCCCAAGACAGAGCATTTTCAACAAATTCTGGGCATGAACCATGTGCTAGCTTCAGTTAGGAAAAAGTGCATTTTGTGTACACACACATACACATAATATCTTCTCACCCTACTAAGATACAGTGTAAATTGTTTCCCATGACTGATGAAGTCTTTACACCACTTTTCAATGCTCAGTAACACTTTGCAGGCTTTCTCTGGTGCATTATCATCTGTGCATCTTTTGCAATGCAAGAGCATCAAATTTACTCTTACATATTTGTCTTGCCCCAGTGACTTCAGACTTTACTGGGCACTATTTCTTTGGCTGTATATCCAAACATGTGGGGTTAGTGGCATGTGAGGGATGTCATTTTTTATTACAGCTTTCGGGAAATGTCTGCAGACAGGCAGCAAATAAGATGAATACAGAAATAACTTGCAGCCACTGAGAGCTGCAACAAGACCTCTTACCTTAAATCACAAAACACAGACTCCCATCAGTAGCTAAAGGGAAACTTTCAAAAGCACTTAGCAGTAGCAGGTTTCTGGGTTTGGGTTGGAAGGGACCTTTAAGTCCAACCCCACTGCAATCAGCAGGGATATCTTCAACTAGATCAGGGTGCTCAGAGCCCCGTCCAACCTGACCTTGAACGGCATTCTTCTAGACAGTACCATTCTGCTTGCTTATGGCCACAGAAATTGCAGGACATGTAAGGATCCACGGATCCACAGCATGATACCAGTAAAGGGCCTGGGAGTCTCTGTACCAGTGCTGGGATGAGCTGACAAGGGCTTTGGAGCCAGGTATCCCTCCACACACACACACCACACTTTGCTGGGCCTTCTTGTGGACAACTTTATTAACTGAAATGTCCTCTGCACAGAAGCATTAAGCATTAACATAAAAATAATCTACAGAGTCCTGACCAAAGGCTGTGACAGATGAGGTCGTTGGCAGTCTCCAAAAAGCATGCATCATCTCAGTTATTAATGGCCAAAACTGTCAAGAGAGTTTAAAACTTTCCATATTGTCGTCCAGTAGCTGGTGAGTCAGACACAATCTTCAGATGGAGAGCTGAATTTTTCTTTCATTTTTCTTCTCTGCTAAAGGAATCCAAACATTTGAAGTTCTGAAAAGCCTCAGGCTACCATTCAGGGGTCCTTTGGGATTAAAGGTTGTTTCTCAATGAAGAAAAATAAGGTGTTGATAGAACCAACGGCTGCACAAAAGTCAGAAAGGAGAAAAAAGAGGAAGGATATGTCAATGTATTCCTTTTTGCATGAATCCTTGGCTATTTGAGGAGATTTTGCTGTAGAGGCTCCGGTCGCACTTCCACTGTGAAGGTCGAGGCAGAAATTTTCAGTCTGCTGATTAGTAATTTGAAATAGAAGATATTTTCTCTTTGTTTCCAAAGAGCAGCAAACACAATACAAAATGCAAGTTTCATTTTTTCATTTTTTCCCTTAACTGATTGAAAAGAAGAAGCCTTTGCAGAAAACAGGAGTCCCTGAATCATTTGCTTTTGCAAGTTGTTCAAGAGTTCTCGTTTTTCATCACCCTGCAAGAAATCAGAGATGATCTGGGGCCAGGTGTTTCACTACTTCTCTAAATGTCTGGATGACTTCAACCCTTTCCAATCTTCATCTACAGAGTGTTTTGAAAAGTTTTATCCTCCAAAAAAAATTTCTGTTGCCTCTTGCTGTGTTCACTGGTACTTTTTATGGTTTCTCAGAACTAATCTATCTGACAGGAAGGATGATATGAAGTGATGGTGATAATCAAGGGCCAGGAAACACAGGAGCAATTGCCTGTTTTACACAAAAGATGCATCAGAGCAAGAGGTCTCTTAATGGCATGGAGTGAGGTGGGACAAGGGGAGATCCAACACCCCAAACACTACTTTGTACTGTCGCAGATGAAGGACCAGCAGGACCTGGTCCCACTCCCCTAGAAAACAGCCAGGAGAGGAGGATGTGTGGGAAAAGAAGGAAAGTTGCTTTCTTTCACTTGCAGCCCCTAAACTCTACAAAGTTGAAGGGTTGTGTGACAGGTAGGAACTCAACACTTTTCTCTCTATCTATTCTATCTCTATCCCTGCTCCGGGCCTGCAGCACCTCCTGCCCTCCTCCTCCTGCGCCTTCGGGCTCCCTCTGCTGCTGCTCCCTCCTTGCCTTCCTCCTCCTCTGCCTGGGCCACCTTCCGCCCTTTCCCAAACCTCTTGTCCCCGTTCCCGGCGCCCCCAGCTTGGCTGAGGGGCTCAGCTGTGTCCTGCGGTGGGGCCCTTGGAGCCGGCTGGCAGCATCTGTGTCTGGCATAGGGCAGCCCTGTCTGGTCCCCACACGGGCAGCCCGGCAGCCCCACTGCCAGCCACTGGGCATGGGCACCCCATGCACACATTTAGGGCCAGACACAGATCCCAGCTTTATTTAATTCACTAAAACAGGTGTAGCCACTGTAGAAAATGGAAAGAAGTTAATAACTCCTGAAAATGGCTCCTTTTTCTGAGATTTGCTAATAACATCTCTATTTTTCTTCCATAAATTACTAAAAACCTACCTGGGAGTAGGTTTTCCTGGAGCCTTTTGAAAGGAATCACTACCTTCAGGTACTGGCAGAGAACACATTTCCCTACAGGTGAGGCAGAGCAGCCCAGGGCATAGTCTAAGGGTTTCTCCCAGGGCTGATGCACCCCGTGGATCAGATGTTTCACGGCCTAAAAGTCTACTGACTGATGACCATCCATTAAAAGATGTCTGTGAGACAACTCAAAGTAGCCAGAGGAGTCCCACACTGAGATCCTAAGATGCCAGTGTGAGTCGGGGACTTCCCAACTCAGACTGGCTCCCCTCAGGGTGAACCATCATAGTGAAATCCTAACAGTCCCATCTGCTGTAAGAGCTGCCCACGTCAGTCAAAATATTATTTATCCCCTCTATCCTCTTTCTTCACCCGTCCCAAAGTACATTTTGAGTAAAACGTGAAGTGACAAGTTTATTAGGGTTTGGTTTTCTCTTCTTAGTATTTTTGTCTTTCATATGAAGAATTATTTTTCCTTTGAGCCATGTTCATGGCTGTGTCTGAGAGTCTGTCCGAGACAGAGAAGGAGCAAAGAAAAGGACAAGAGATTAAAGAAAAGGCAGCTGAAAGATCCATTTTCAACCCAACCTTTCTCTAGAAGATCAGTTTTCCTGTCACAACCATTTTCCAGGTATGGGACCTTTTCTTCAGAATACTCTTTCTCGGGATTTCTGATTGCCTGACTACTCTAAAGCTCATCATCATCAGTCAGTTCTGAATGCATGAAATGTCAAGGAGGTCTTGTTTTGTTTAGTGAAAAGCTAATCTCTGACTGTCTGTAATCCCTTTGGCAGGAAACTCTCTAACACATTGTTTGCCCCAGCCCAGTAGCCTGTCCTGCTCTCTGAGCAGCCCCACTGACCTCCCTGAGCCTGAAGACATTCCTTGCCACAAGCATCCCAAACACTCTCTCCTCCTCTAATGTGCGTACACCAGGATTCCTGGCTTGAGGCATTTGGCTCAATCACAGCTGCTAAGCTTTCTTGGAAATTCAACCACAGTTTCATAATTCCAAGGCATGTGTTCTCATTTTTTCTTTTTTTGTTGAGATGAGAAAACATGGGTTTCTGGTCTGCTGTGATGGAAATTCCGCTGTGCCTATGGCTGTATGATACTTTTGTTCCCTAACCCAGAAAATGCAGGTACTGGAGACTACCTGTGCTTTGTGGGCTTCTCACATGAGAAACGTAGATTTATTCTTGATTATATTCAGTGTCTGCATCAATGAAAATATTATCGTTTTTACCAAAGTTAAATCTGTGTTTTTGCAAGAAGGCATTTTGTTTCTAAGTGTTACTAATGCCAGTGTGACTAACATAACCTGGAAACCTGGAAGCTGAACATTCCCTTTACTCCAATTTTTTACACAGCCAAATTCAGAGAAACTTTTACTGAAAAAGACATCCACTTCTGGATGTTTCCCCTTGTCATCATATCACTAGTGTTGATTACTGTTCCCAGTTACCTGTAGTAACAGACGAGACATCAGTAATCCTCCCTGGCTGCAATATTTTTCAAAATCTTGTGCCACTGTCAGATGTATTTAATATATTGATAAATAGCGCTCAGACTGTCAGTGCTTAGAGTTTTGGAACTGAATAACAATTACTTTTTTGAGACTGAAGACAAAATGAACATCCCCCCCTACTAAAGGTTGAAGACACTTAGGGCAGACTCTCACTTTAGCTTAGCACATTCCATTTGTTACTTCTGGCTGAAAAAAAAAAAATTAATAATGCATAATCCTACATGAGATGTAGGCATTTTAGATGTATTTAGGAGGCTCAACACCACGTTGTGGAAATGGGATGCTTTTGAAAACCACCTTTAACGAAAAGCCTACTGGCCTTAACACTCGATGTCTAACCATGCACCCTTGGTTACAGCACCTTGTGCAAGAGACCCCCAGGCTTAGAAGGAAAATTAAATGGGATTTGTGAGTGGCTGCAGTGGACAAATTGACCTGTTTACAAATGCTCCTTTATTAAAGACCTTCCATTCCCGAAGATCCTTGTGAGCAATTCCAGTCATGATTTCCCTGCTGCACTTACTTTTTTTTTTTTCTGGGGGAACTTTCTGAGTAGAGTTTTCCTTTTTTCCCCCATTTTCTTGGTTTATGTGTCTTACCACTGATTTCTGAAAGGGTTGTCTGCATTTCAGGCACAATGAGAAATCACTCTGAGAGACAATACCAATGGAGTAGTTTATTTTACTAAATTCAGGCATCATAATCTGACATCTGACATAGGTCAGCCTTAGCTCCTGGAATTTTAGGTCAAAAAAGTGGAGACTCTTGATCTGAGTATCTTAAGTGTACCTCATCTCCTGGCCTTGTCTCATCTCAGACAAAAGTTTATGAAATTTAAATTACCTGGAATAACCTTGCAAGTGGGGAGGGATGCAGAGCAGGCTAGATTGCCATATTTTACCAGCAAAAGTACGGAAAAAGTCATCAGAGAGCAGCACAAGACAAAGGCCCAAGGCATATACCTTTTTTTAATGGGATGGGCCAATGTTTCAGTACACCATAGTAGTGTATTCCTACTAAGCTGCATTTCACTTCAAGTGTTTAGCTACTCAGAGGAGCACATAGGCAAACTGGCTGCCTTTGTCACTACAGCAATACAGGGTTATCACCAATCACTTCAGCACATTTAATCTCAGAGCCCAGGCTGTCGTGACAGGAGTTGATGTTAACTATGAGTACATTAGAAGAAGGATCAGAAAATGAGTTAACCCCCACTTAGTTTTTTATACATTTATTAGTCTGTCTGCTCATTTATGGGATACTTACAGTGAATTTACATGTCGGTGCTGACCTAAATGACAGATATATTTCTAATGGATGCCACCACATGTACACTTTCTTCATACATTCATGCCCTCTGGGGTATTATTTTCATGTTCAAAAGTTTTAAACTATATAATTCCCACTTATATATTAGATCCAGAATCTGAGGTTTAGGTTCTAAAACATCAACTAAATTACTGTTTCAGGATGCTTTATAATTACCAAGGATCCAAGAAGGTTCAGCTCACTTTGCTTGTGCTGAAATATCCCTAGGAAATTAAACTTTTTACACATTTAAATGACTTCTCCAATTATTATTCATATTTTCTCTTTATTTCAGAGCCTAAAGTTTTATGGCACTCTCTGTTTACAAGTAGTGAATGCAAAGTGTATGGCTATGTCTGCATATTCCAACTATCCTTCATATGTTTACAAGACTGTGAGGGGAGGGTGTTATGCAAAAACCAAAATGTATAATGAGAAATTACAAGTTTCCCATCTTGCAGAGAGAAGGAGACCCAGGACCCTGTTTTTCAAAGGTCTTTATTAACTCTGCCAATCTAATCAGTGCCTTGATGAAAAATATGAAACAAGTGTCTACAGGAGCCAGAGTTTGAGCTTGGATTCCCTTCAGTTTCGTATCTTAATCATAGAACAATCGTTATGTTCCAGGCTGTGCTCAGACAAATATACTTTCACAAGGTCCGTCTGCCATCTTTACTCTCTGTGCATTTCTACCCACTCTGTTTAGAGATTTTTGTTTAGAGTCTCTTTGTTCAGCCAGCATTCTTTCCCCTCATTCAATGTACATGTGGAGGATCTTCTTTTGTGGTGGTTCATGAGCACTGGGACCCACTGGCCTGGAGGTTGTTACTGGAGCCAGGCCAGGCTATGTCTGCTAACGTGGGTCAAAGCTCATGTTCATTTTGCAGGACTACAATTAGCACAGCAGGTTTAGACAGGAAACTGCTCCCTCTAGATCCAATTTCAAGACAGTTAGGGTTGTGCTCTTTCACTGTGGTGTTTTGAACTAGACCCTGTCTGTCCCATAGTAATAGTAACAAAGGGAGTACTACATTGTTGAGGCTTGGCTTGGTGTGACAAAAGAAAGCATATGTTCTATTTATACCTCAACATCAGACCAGGGGAAGCTTGTGGTGAAGATGGATCTGAAGATCCTCAGCAGATTTTGAGTATGCTTTTATTTTCAAAAGCCATTGGTATGTATGTGTATTGCAAGTGGTAATTACTTGCACAGGGTAGAAAATCAATAGTCAATTTTAGAGATGTTTCCATCTTGGGTATACTAACATCCAGTACCACTCCGTAGGATTTTGGCTTTTTTAAGATGACCATGTGTGTTATAAGCACTTATTAAATAAGTGAAATGTTTATCCCCATTATCAGATCCCAGAGGGCTGCAATGTCCAAAGTTCAGGAGCAGGACATCAATGGGACAGCTGAATTTGTCCTTGCACAGAGGACACACATTGTTTATGCTTCACAACAATGCTATTTTGAAGCCCTCTTTGATGTAGGGTTTCTGCTCTGGCCTTTTGCAAAGGTTGGTATTTTCCCAGAACGCTTTCATACTGCAAGTCACACCATGACTTCCTGGTGCTCTGATGAAGGCATATAGGGTAGAATGAAGGTCATCTAAAATAATTAGATTATGCATCTATTATGCATGTATTCCAAATAGTGAACTAGATTCCCTCTTTGGTCAATCCCAGAGGGAAATTGTTCTCATAATAAGATAGGTGTTTAAAAAAAATTAGCTCAATCCCCCATCCCTGTCTTCTTCCATTCACTCTGGAATGTGCCCATGATTAGCTTAGCTCGGACATCTTAACATTTTTGTGGTCAAACTGATGAACTATGCCTTTCTTGCTCTCCATCCTACATTTAGTATTTAGCAAGAAGTATAGAATTAGACTAACGTGCAATTAATAAGAAGAAAACTGAAAGGAGAAGGATATCATTAGAAGACTGATGTTTTTTCATTTTCCTCAAAGGCCAGATTTTGAGGTCATGTGATTTTGTGAGGATTTGGCTGTTGTTTTAAATAAAAATGTACTTCTAACCGTCATGGTTTGGTTGAAAAGGGAAATACGTTTGTGTAAAAATATGGAAGGCAAATGAAAACAGCCCCAAATTCTGAGTGTGGACCAGTATTAAACTTGGCTTTTTCCTGTGTTTTTTGAATCAGTGGTGGAACTGGGATTAGTAATGAAGAACAATCAGAGAAAGAATCTGTTTACAGTAACAGGCTCATCCTCCATGTTGTGCCTGAGATACTGTGTTATTAAAGAGCAACGCTTGGAGCATATACAACAATACAGATTGGAGCCTTATCTTTTTATTTTTATTTTATTTTCTGGATATATATGATATTTAGCTGAGAGTAATTTTATTCCTGGTTCCTGAGGAAATTATTGTGACTAATAAGTACTGAGAAATAATAGTCGTGAGATCCTAGCTAG
This sequence comes from Gallinago undulata, assembly GCA_026546715.1. NCBI lineage: Eukaryota > Metazoa > Chordata > Aves > Charadriiformes > Scolopacidae > Gallinago > Gallinago undulata. The sequence goes on from JAOTQQ010000012.1 coordinate 144,716,017, forward strand.
GATTTTATAGTGGAAATTCATATTCAGCACACAGAAAAGAAGAAAAAAAATACAGAAAGGTTCTTCTAGAACAACATGTCCGTGGCATTATAACAAATATAATTAGTCACAGATGAGTAACTTGCTGAAATATATTCAAACCTAAGAACAATAAAATCTCTCCATCCTATCCCCCATAAACAATGACACGGAACCAAAAATAAAGGTAGCACTCAAAAAGTTTGCCCTTAACTGGCCTCATCATGAGGAAAACATGCTAAAATACAAGGCTGATTAAATCCTATCATGGTTTCAGTCTGTCATGAACTTCTCATTCCATTACTGGGTTTGTACTTCTGCTATATTCTAGTGTCCTTTATTTTGGAAGACATGATTTGCTTTAGTCTCTGTAAACCTTCATAGTTCTGTCTCAGAAACGCAAGCTGGCAACACAGGTTCTACTTTTAAACCTCAAATCTGCATTTAATCTCAGGATGAAAGCATCTGTTAGCCACTATGTAACAGGGACTCAGTTGAATACAAAAACACTGCCTGAATTCCCACCCTCGCTAAGCACTTCCTAATGATCCATGGGTTAATTTTTAGTATATCCTGCCCTAAGAGGTGTTCTAAATCCCAGAACGAAAAACATTTCAGCACCACAGGCTTTGTTGTGTGCTCACTCTGCAGGGAAAGAGGGCATCCTGTGTGAGGAACAGCAGTTAAATGTTTAAAGATGACAACTTACATAAAAGTTACACTCCACACATCAGTGTTTAGCCAACATAGTCCCCTAGTTCAGCGTAACAGACATTCCATCATCCCACCAAGCATCCCAACCAGTGCTTTTTAAAATTTTTTTTAAGGAGGAAAGAGAAGGAAATATATTGTAATCGTGGAAGGACAGTTAGCTGTGGAAGGGGCACATAAATTATCTGTACTGCTACAGAACAGTCTTAGTTTTTTTTCTTGTGAGACATCTGTGATACATATATGGGGTGGTGATGAACACATCCATTCTTGGCAAGCAGTTTCTTTTTGTCTTATGTCTTGTAAAAAAGTGAACCTCAACTGCCATGAAATAACACGGCCTCATGAAATAACATAAGGACTTAATAAAGTGTGACCCTCTGGATTTTTCAGTGCCTGTGCTAACTCTGCAGGCATTCATCTGGATTAGGAACATCAAGCTGGATTCAGAGTTGTTTGTATGGTTACAGTTGTGGTGTTGAAATAGGTGAATGGGCTTAACCATGCTGTGGTCATGCCTAGAGTTTAATTGCCGGCACAAAAGCTGGTCCAGTTTTGGCCCATGCCAATAAGTGCTCCCCTTTGGATGTTAGAAGCATCCTGTTGATGGCCTGGGGGTGGGCTAGTTTATCTGCCTGAAGACATAAATCCACATTAAAACTCTGGGCTGTTGATACTCGGCTTAATCTGCTCGCAGTTTATCTGGGTAACTATACGCTATGTGGTTGTCACTTGCTGTAGACACAGCTTACAGACCCCTTCAAAACCGAAATAATTACTTTGTAGGCCAGTAGTACTGTGCTAGGCAAAGCCACTCACTGGGAAAGTTGCCAGAGCCAAGACATGATAAACTTGGTTATTCTCGTAGTTTACTGCATTGTGCTCACTGAGGGCATAACCTTCTCCTAGAAAAATGTGTTCTCCCCATACAAAGATGCCCCTGGTTTGGGGAAGCCTCACCGGTTTAGCGTGTTTCCCCTAGGCAGAGTCTACGTATGGCTCTGCAGCTTGGCTGGATGGGCTTTGAGTTTTAGTGGTCTGGATGTAGAAGGGTTAATCTTCTGCCTCTGTCTTAATGATGTGGTAAGACATGGGAAAAGAAAAACACTATCCCTGTAAAAATAAATACAATTGTCAATAAAAGTCAACAAAGCACTGAAGCAGCTTTATAAAGTCAAACATGTTTCACATTTAGACTGTATTAAATTTGCTGTAAACTTGGGTCATTATTAAAGAAGCATGAGTGAGGTAAATAGTAATTTACAGTGAGTAGCAGGACCTGAGTTGATAAATTGCAATCTTGGTGTGTGCCAGATGAACCAGGCACTAACAAGGATGGCAACAGTGAAGCTTCAGCTTTTGTTCAACTGATCTGCTACGGTTCTCTGAGACATACCATTCATCAGAGCAGCACCCAGAGTCAGGCAGGGGACTCTTGGAGTCACTCTGCGTGACTGCAGCACCTTTGCACGACATCCCAGGGCTCCCTGCAGAACAGTGCTACAAGCCCTGGTGAACCTGCAATGGGAGTTCAAGGCAGGTCATACTTCGGTATAGGGGATAGAGGTGGCTGGTTGTGTGATCTGATGTGTTTTAATATCAAAAAAAAAAAACAACACGAAACCAAACCAAAGCCACTCTTTAACCACTTTTTTGGACAACATTTCACATGTTGTTCTTGTATTATCTGGCATAGAACCCCATGTGCTGAATTCTGGAAAAAGTTTTCCAGACCTTATTATTGGTATGAGCCAACGTTCTATGAAACCAGTCCACATGGGCCAATGGAGACCCTGCCCTCTATGTGAGTTTAAGGACCATATGAATATCTGACTGGATGCCTACTGACAGGATTTGTGTTTGGGTGCTTGCCCAGCTGATCTACTGTGGATGCAGCATCCCTTGCTTTACAGTGAATCTTTTTTCAATGCTCCCCATTGTACCAGTTAAGGATCTGCTGCCTGGAGACATATATCCAAATGTCTCTTATTTTAATTCCTTGACTGAAGCTTTCCAAGCAGGAAAACAGCTGATCAAGGTTCCCTCAGCTTTCAAAGAAGAAAGTCAGTCACCTGGACAATTCTCATTAACGTAGGGT
>JAOTQQ010000012.1:144718943-144738830 GCA_026546715.1 Gallinago undulata
AGTTGGACTAGATGATCTCTATGGTCCCTTCCAACTCCAAAAATTCAGTGAAATTCAGTGAAATTCAGTGAAAACAGCTGATCAAGGTTCCCTCAGCTTTCAAAGAAGAAAGTCAGTCACCTGGACAATTCTCATTAACGTAGGGTGACTTTCTCTCTGGAAGTTTCTATTCCTTCTTTTTTTTTTGCTTCTCTCTCTTTCTTATCCTTTGATAATATAGGAAGCCTACAATCAAGCTTGTTGGGATAAATCTGGACCTAGGTGATTGTCCAAAGTCACCTAGAAACCTTATGAGAAAGCCCAGTCTTCTACAAACTTTGTTTAGTGCTTTATCTTTGAATGTGTAGCGATAGCCAGAGAAAAAAAAAAATAAAGCAGTAAACTTCAATAATTTTGCTAATAACATTTCCATATTTAGGCTGCCCTTGATTATTTTGTTATTGTAAAAAGTAGATTCTACTACCATAATTGCAGTATTTAAATAACATTAAAGATCACTCAGAAACCCACAGAAATAATAAGTTCAAGAACTAGGATAAAGTCTTTTCCAATTCACTCAGACTGCTACAGTTTAGAGGGACTCTTCAGTCCCTGAGAGATCTCACTACAAGTACAACATGAGACATATGCTGTAATAGTTAAGCAATGTGGAGTGAATTAGGGGTAAACTGGAAACCTTAATTAAGCATTTTCATTACTGTCATGGGTTGCAGCCAGGACTGAAATGTTATTTAAGCATAAGGTTTGTGGGTTTGATTTCCATGACCTTTTTCCAAGGGAAATGATGGGATTCAAGCACCAGAGGATGCTTCTTGCAGTGTGTAAAGAGTATGACGTATCTCAAATAGCATTCCCATTGCACATTCTGATAATAACAGTAATTTCTTTATTTTTGGAGGGTTGCTGGGGATTCCAGGGTTCTTTCACCATTTATGGATATTGGTATATGCTATAGTACTGAAGAGGCTTCTTAGTAAAAAATCAAGTGGGTTATTTGTGCGTTAAACATGGACTGAGACACGCTGTTTGGATATTTCAACTTAAAATAATATTTAGTCTGAATATTTTAAGAGGAACCGAAAGGTCAAATCTCTTTCTTAAACCTAGAGGACTGGACACAGAAGATTCAAGTGGGAAGAGTTTATAAGCTGCATAGCCAAGGCAAAGACACTTCAGGCTGCATTTATATTGTTAGATGTAGCTACTATAGTCATTTAGAGAGCAGATATGGGCCCACAGTCAAATGGTGGAGAAAGCTGGTATCCACATCATTTGGTTCTGGAACTTTCTAGTTCTCACATTACATAGCACTTGGCACTGGTCTTCTCTGGGCATCAGGTCCCCTCTAAGATATCATTATCTATTTCTCTGCATTATTCTTGTTTCAATTGCCCAAAACAGTTTGTGGGCCACTCTGTGGACCAGGGGTGTTTTGGTGGTACAGACCATCAAAACACAAGACATGCCCTGGAGGACTGTTGGAGGATGAAGAGTGATGGTTGGAGCCACGTGCACTGCAGTCTTACTCGTCCTGTTTATTAGGAAGGGTCCTTAAGCTGAACTATTTCCCCATGACAGATTTTATGTTGGGTGAAGAGATAGTTCAATCCTAAAGAAAGCACAAGTTACAATTAATATTTTGTCAAAGTGAATGATTTAACTGAAAATAAATTTTGGGTGATATTTCCTGACAATGTGAAGGCATCACCCAATATTCACTAAGGAAGAGTGGAAACAGGCAAGTGCATTGCTCAGAGATTATGGTTAAGCAATTGATCATGCTGACTTTTGCTGGTGCCATTTATATCTTGTATCCTGCCAGCTGAAATCATCCCAAGATAATAAATGTGGAATTAATAAGTGGCCTCAACAAAAAAAATATAGATACAGACACAAGAGTTTGAGTTGATGACATCTTGTTTGCAGCTTTTCAATGGAATTTCCAATAAAAACTTGTTTTCCAGTATCTTCTGAACAAGACCCATTTGAAAAAAATGCTGAGGACAGTCAGGAAATACAGCCATGAGCTTAAGTTTCCTATACAAATGTTCAATCTGTAATTAATTTGAATGACTATAGAAATCACATTTTCTAATAGTTTCCTAAAAAGTGTTCCAGAGTAGAAGAGCACAGCTGGTGTCACTCAGCCCACAAAAGATCTGCCAGTGATTGCTTTACGGAGAAGAATATGCTCTGCCAGGAGTAATCCCATCATCTGAAAAGGAATCTTCACAGATTTCAGTAGCTTCCAGGGGCTAAAGTATTTTTCCCTTCACTAGTCCCTGTGTCTCCTGCATTGCCTTCACAGCTGGTAGGTGACAACATGTTCAACAACAGTCGTAATGGTGATGCAGCACAAAAATTGAGCAATACAAATATTTACCTTGACCTTGTCATAACACAAGGGGGAGAGATATAGAGATGTTTTTCAGACTTCCTGAATTATTCTAATGTTTTTGGAAAGTGCAAAGAGAGCCTTGCTGTCTGCTGGCCTTTGAAATTTCACTGCAAGGAAGCCTAGGGCCTAGAGATTTTCCTTTTTCTTTTGTTGTGTGGAATTCTGGCTGTATTCATTTAAGTTGCATTTAGTCATAACAATCAGCATTTATCCCTCATGTGTTGTTCTCAAGGAAACTCTGTGAGCCTGCTACGATGCTGGAGCACGAACGTGCGGCTACATATATTCACCCTCTGCATAGCAGGGCCCCCGCCAGTAAAAACACACTGGCAGTAGTTTGGAGACATAAAAGCATAAAAGACAAGATCTCTCTGTAAAGTCACCTGTGCCTACCACATCAGGCTCGGCAGCTCGGCGCTGCTCAGCACCTGGCTGGCTGTGGCTGATAGATGCTTCCTGCGAGTGGTTGATATTAGCTCCATCTCTGCTCTCCGCCGCGGCGCCCGGGACACGGCTCAGGCTGTGCTGCCGGTGCAGAGTGCGGAGACTGATGCAATATATTGTGGGATTCTTCGCTCGCCACAAAAAAAAAGGAGAAACCCATGGGAGCAGCATATTAAAAAAGCAAGCAAACAAGCAGCAATGTATGAAAAGAAAGCTACTTTCTTCCCTCGGTAAAAAAAAACACAACAAACTGATCCCTGGGAAACAGCGTATTACCAAAAGCAAACAAACAAGAGGAAATATGCAGAAGAAAACTATTTCATTGCAAAGCAAGTCTTCAAAGAGGATCAGCAGATTTGTGGTTACTTCTGCAACCTCTACTGAACTTTGCTTGAGCACAGATATTTGCTGTACAATTTATTTAGTGTTATCTGTCCATATTCAAAGGACAAAGAGGAAAAAGTTGACAGTGGCCACACAGCCAGGCAGTGGCCAGCTGATGCCTTAATGCTCCCGACACTCAACCTGGTGTCCTGTGTGCTGTTCTGATGTCCTCAGGTAGATGTTTTAACAAAATCCCCAGTAGATTAATTACAGTGTTTGTTTTTTCTTTTTTTTAATTGTTACTATTATTTTGATATTAATGGCTACCATCCGTATGCCGGGACTCTCCTGCTGAAGTTTCAAACTCTTTCTTATCATTTGTTCAGCATTACCCATATCAGAAATGGAAGCAGTGAGGTTTACCTACAAGTGTGTGACTTGTAACCAAAAATGCATTAAAATGTGTTAAAGGAAAGAAAATCAAGAGTCATCAGGAATAACAACTGGACTTTATTTATGAAGAATGTGTCAGAGCAGGACTGGATAACATTGAGTTGGGCATCTTAAAGTGAAGCTGATGTGGTCTCTGCTTCCCTGATGTTTCCTTTTTAATCTCACAATGTTGGGGAAATTACAGATGACTGGAAAAATGTTAGTTCTCTGCCAATATTTTCTGAGGACAAACAAGACAATGCAAAGATAGGCTGAAAGCCAACCAGCCATTTGTATCAAAAAACGACATGTTCATAAATCAATAATGAGGTTAAAAGCTAGGACTACAATTAATGATCATTAATGACATGTTCATACGAAAATAGCTCTTATCTAACGAAACAGATATTTTGCATATGGCAGTAAACTGACTGATTGAGTTTTATATTTCTGCCACCACATAATATTAAAAATAAAATAAACTATTGCCTGTCCAACAACAAATCACATTTTTAAGTGATTGAAGAACTACTTAACTGACAGCTAGCAAATTTTTCTTTTTAGTGAGTAGAATATATCAAGCAATAGATCCTCTAGTGGATTTCACAGAAACTGGTCCAAAACCTTCCATTTTTCTATCGGCAACTTTAGAGGTGAATCTAGAGATTCCCAGTGACTTAAAGATGGGCAGAAAAGATGATGAAACATTTTGTAAATGGCCCATTCAAAGTAAATGAAATTGCATAAAGGTGGCACCTGCATCCTAGAAGCACAGACCAAAGCAGACCTAAAGCTAGTAGTGGATACACAGCTTAATTTTAACTCAGAATGATGCTGGGGGAAATGGCATCACTGATGTGATCACCAAACATACATACAGGAGGAGAGTAAGAGAAGTGATGCTGAGTTTGCAACAGCAGTGCGTACTGGAATATTGCATCTTGGCCTGATAACTATGTTTTTTAAAGGCATCTTGAAGAAATTGTACAGAAAGCAGAGAGAAGCCACAGAAAAATACCTAAAGGGCTGCAAGAAAATATCTCACAATAAAAGATTTGGCTTCTGTAAGTTATAAGAAAATTTGACTTCTCTAAATTACTAGATAAGAAGAACGAGGTGCCTCTTAGAGGCACAGAAAAAATACAAAGTAAGAAAAGTTGCACAGGAAACAATTAAATTGAGACAAACTTAAGGTAGAGGCAATGTCTACCAGTCTCTCCAAAGGGAAACTGATTAGATCACTGGAACAAATCAGCATGAGGAGTGGTGGCAGCTCGGTCTCCTGCTGTTTTCAGCCATGGCTGGATGCTTTTCAAGATACTTGTTTAGCATGAGATGATTGCAGGCAACTGGGTGATATTCTGTGACTTACAGTTCACAGGAAACAAGAACAATTGTCTCAAATCCTGCGAAAATGGTGCTGGTTTGTGCTTCTGGTAATGTACAAGTTATATCTATGTGTTACTGTCTAGAGACTTTGGAGCCCATTGCATTAATACGTGTGCATATATTTCCCTTTTTAATAAGAACTATGAAGCAGGGTATAGGAGAGCTCTCCCATTTTTCTCTGTTCTTTTTGACCCCTTTCTCTTCCTTTAGTGGTGGCAGTCCAGCACGTCAAACATGGCTAGTCCCTCAGACCCCTGTGTATGTACCTCATACACCTACATTTCCACCATGTAGCAAATTTCCTACTGAAAAACAACCACCCAAACCCCAACTAAAAAACATGAAGTTCCATGGAAGAGGGATTTCTGCAGATTGTCATAGAAGTCATTGAGTAGGTTTAACATCACATAGTGCAGATCTCAGTAAGGTGTCTATATGTGACCAAAACAACCCCGCCTCCTTTTATGGTCAACTCAGAGCCAAGTAGAAGCATCAATGGAGTTGAGAGGGTGGTTCATCTCCTGAAATACACACCTGTATGTGGGTGGATAAGCTGAACCATAAGCTGTACTGACTCAGTCAGATTGGACGGAAGCCCAGACAGAGAGCTCAGGTTTACCTCCTACAATGGCAGATGTGATGAGTTCCACCGTTTTTATTCTACAGATCTTCCCTTAATGCTATTGCTGAAGGTTTTGATGCGAGTAGGATGTAGGGCCAAACTGAATACGTTGCTTTGGCCTGTGTTGCAATTACTTTTATTTCATATGGTAAAGAAAACTGAATGTCTCTCCTTTCTTAAGATACAGTCAAGAAAATTACTTCAACACATTCATAAACTGCAGGTGAAGGACTTCATCACATAGAAACTGTGGCCAAGATGGGTTTTATTTCCATCACCGTACTGTCTGTCTCAGATGAAAAGTTATTAAAAAAACTAAGCCTTCTACCTTGATCAACTCTACCTGTCACTTGTTTCTCTCATCTGAACATGGAGTTAAGGAATGGCTCCCAGAATTCCTGCCAACTGCACATGACAATGTGATGATGTAATATAATTTCCTCTGCATGGTCCATATGTGCTAAGGCAGAGACTATGAAGATATGCCATATTTATGGGATAATGACAATATTTCCTAAAACAGAACAATTTTTTACTGCTTGTGCTGGGCTCCAAGTTATTACCACATCTTTCAAGCAGTATTTCCCTAACCTCATGATTAGTAGGGTGAATGCGAGGAAGGGCTGCAAGGAATTACTCAAGATTAGAGTCATTTATACCAGAACTCCATCATATTTCATCCTGTTTACAAAGAAATAATATGGCAGTCACATAATCTACTATCTCCAATGCTGGTTCCTGTCAGCCACTCTACAGTAGGTATGAAAATTGCACAGCAAACAGAAAGAATCGACTGAGGATTTGGTGTGCAAATCTGTTTGAAAACCTCAACCATTTTGCATGGTGAGGTACAAATCAGTCTCCAGAAATATATTGTTTAATCGCCTTCAGTTTCAAAAAAACACAAGCAAACTTCGTCGGTTGGAATCTACCTCTAACTTTGAGCCTACCTCAGTGTGAAAAGTTGGACTACACGATGCCCTAAAATCCCTTTGAGTATTATGCCTATGATTTTAAAGGTTATGCTTTTCATGCAACAGAAATTACTCTGTAAATGGCAGATTCTCCAGGGTACTCCAACTCCTTTATGTTGCTTTGGGGAAGCAGAGCAATTAAGTGCTTTAGCCTGCTTTATGGCTGCTTTGTGTCTCTGGGGCAGCACAAAGGGGTTTGCTGCATTTTCTCTTGCAGAGCCTAGGGCATGCTAATGGTAGGTGTAAGAATAAATGTTCTCACCTGGGAGAAGGCAAAAGAAACAATCATGCCCAGAAACCTTCCAGAGATCCTGAGCACGCTGAAGGGTGATGGGTTTCACATTAGCTGGGGAAACAGGAATATGTATTTTATGGAGTTTTCCAAATAATTTGCCAAAAGTCTCACTTCCAGCTAAGAATGGGTACAGAAATGCAGCTGGATGTGCAAGGACTAGCACGTGTGTGGTTTAAGGGATAAGCTGTGGAAAAAGCTATATCATCAAGAGCTCGATTTGGGACTTCTATGCCCGCTACAGCTCCTTGTTCCATGCTGTAAGAGGATTTCACATTATCTAGCCAGTCTGCAGCCCAAGATCATGAAAAGTTCATGCATGTGAAACATCTGTTTTATCATTCCTGACAATAACTCAAACAGCAGATGATTTACTCCAGCACTTTCTTCACCATGTTGCTCCACAGGAAAGTACAGTGGAAACAGCTACCCCTCAATAAGTACTTGCAGGTCCACAGGAAGGCTTACAGGGGAGATAGCAAAAGAAATGCAGGTTTGGGGTTTGTTGGTGTGGATATGCTGCCATTTTGATTTTTTTCTGGAGCAAAACTTTTAAGAAAAGCTGGGAGAAGATTCACACACTGTAGTGCATGTCTGAGACCATTTAATAACCTATTCCTCTTCAGAAATCCCAAGCCCCAATTTTCAAGGAAAGTCTGTATTTAAGAGACATTGATAACTGAATACAGAAGGCTGGTTCCTTTTGTCATTTGATAGAACAACTCTTTCCTAGGCATCTGCTTGCCCATCCTAGTGCAACACTGAGGTGACTCTTCACTCACAGAAGCAATGGTCCTACAATATTTCTTCTTAGTAACATTATCCTGGTGAAAATGGGTTGGTAGAGGATCCCGGTTTCCCCAATCTCCATATCAGAGGTAAAGCACAGCCTGTGCTGGTAATGGCTGGCAATTGCATGCATCAGACAGATAGGTCTACGAGGACATGAAAGAAGTGGAAACTAGGTCAGTTTACTAAAGATGCTTGTAAAAAAATTGCTGGACCACGTAGGTCCAAGATCATAAAGGCCAAAGCACAGAATGAAGTACAACTAGCAAGGGACATGAAAGATAACAAAGAGCTTTCTATTAATATTTCCTCAGAGAGAGGAAGATAAAGGAAGAACCTGGTCCTCCACTTAGTGAGAAAGGATAACTAATAATGTCTGTAGGGCTGAAGTGGTTAATGCCTTTCACACATCAGCCTTCACTAGAACTGCTATGAGCCAATGCCTAACATGCCAGCACCAATGAGGGGGAAGGAGGAATTCAGTCTACAGTAAGCAAAAGGCAGTCTAAAGGAGTTCTTTGAAAAGACAAATATTTTTGTTTAAATCAGAGAACTGGCTAGTCACTATCTTGAAGGATATGTGAGACCTAAGAGAGAGAGGAGAGGGCAGAGATGGGTCTATTGATGTGGGGGGAAAGGAAGAGCTAGGGAATTATCTACCAATCAGCATACTTTCAACACCTAGAAAAGTGTGTGGAGCAGACCGTTTTTGAATACTTTGAAGATCAGAAGGAGCTTAGCAACACCAAGCATATGTTGATTATAAACAAACATGATTAAAAGAACACCAGATTTGTGACAGATCTTGAGGGTATGGGAGACAGAATATGTACAAAGAAGGTGGTGAAGTTTCTGTGATGTGATTTGATCTTGACTACAGTAAAACTTTTGACAATATCTCACATGAAATTTGCCCAAGTGAGAGGGGATTCTAGCCCAGATGAAATCCTGTGGTGTGGATGGTGATCTGGTAAGAGAGTTACACTCAGTGGGGGTTATCTGTGCCTCTCTCTTGCCCCGGAGGAATAACTGGAGTGAGGCTCTGGGATATAGCCTTTCAAAACCTTCCTGTCTTGGCAGCAGCACATAGGAGCTACATCTGCTGATGATACAAGTCAAGGTTTGAAAAAAAAAAAGATACCCCAGAGGTCCTCTGAAATAGTTCATAAAGGAGTTGAGGATAACAGTAGGCATGGGATTGGGTCAGGCTCCTCAGTTGTATCAACAACACTATTTATTTTTTTTCTCCAAGGATGAAGGAACAGGATTGATGTGTATTTACCATAGGAAAACTAACTTGGGAAATAAATAACAGAAGGGAAGAGAAGTAAAACTGCAGGTTACTGATTCTGCTGGGGCATTTGTGAGGGTGGTTACTGATGAGATTTTGTTGCTATTGTCAATCATGTTACCCCAGAAGGTTTAACTGATGTTGCAGACATCCTCCCTCTCCTGCTGCAGTGGTAACCAGACATGCTAAACAAGTGACCAGGTGCTAACAACAAGGTTGTGGCCATTCATGTGACCATCTGTTCTATCTTCATAGTCATTGACCTCTGCAAGAACAACCAGTGTGGTGGGAATAGGTGCCTTCCTGCAGAAGTAATCTAGGGATTGCAGGTCAGGAAGTAGTAACTGGGAAATAAGTGAACTCTGGGAGTAGTAATCAGGAGTCTCTGTCTAGCCCCAGTGCTAGTCTTGGTTTTGGGAACCTCAAAGATTACAGAGAGACCAAGAAATTATGATGTCTGAGCAAAGAGTGGGAGAACTGGGGAAAGAGAGAAGATTGCAGTGGAGATACACAGATTGTCTTTAAATTGGTTAAATGTTGCTATGCTCAGGAAAGGAATAATTCCTCTAGTGTGCCCAAGGAACAGCAGACTTACACTGCAGCAAGGCAGATTTAAGGTGGACATTAAGGTGTCCTCTCTAACTCTGAGGACAGGGAAGGCCTGGAATAGCTTGCTGCTGAGTGGGCAGAGGGAAGTAGTCTTACTCCCTGAAGACAAGGTTAGACAAACATCTGTCAGGAAGAGTTTATTTAATGCAGTTTGTGCCTTGGAGTATGGCATGTATAAGAGGACCCTTCGAGTCTCTTCCAGCCCTCTGACTGTGCCTTGGTCATATTCCCTTGCCTCCCACCCTACCCATTTCCCTTCTTCAGCTCCTGAATCTGCTCACTAGATCCTCAGTGCCTTGGCCTTGCTCTCAGCCCAGGCCCTTCCCTGCTCAAAAAACCAATAACCTGAGGCCCTGAGGCAGGAGAGAGGTTGTGATGGCTCCCACTCAAAGAGGTGACTTGCCAGGAGCTACACTCCATCATGGGTACCCTGCATATTTCAAGCATTCTCAATCACTTGGATGGATATTTTCCCCAGGCACATTTTAAGGACCCTGACCCAACGTGTGGTGAACAAATAAAGCCAAAAGGCTTTTAACACATGAAAGCTCTTCTAAGCCGGCCATCTTACTTGTAGTGTCAGCAGACACCTTGAGGCCTCAAATGGATGAGAGACCTTTTCTTCTAAGGTTCCTCTGGGAGGTGACCCAATATGAAGACAACAGTCCCCACTGTGCAAAGAGAAGGGTGGCTTTCCTGGGAAACCCCTCACCTCCACGGCTTGCAACAACTTGAAGTAAGTGAAAATAAAGGAAAATATCTACCCCACAACAGTATTTTGGTCTCTCAGTCATGGGGCTGAGCTGTGCATTTTTCTGACTCCATGCTGAATCCTACTCTGTGAGGTACTGGGAATGCAGCCAGCCAGTTCCTCAAGGGCTGCCACCAGAAACCAGGGACAGCATGTCAGAGAAACACATTTGAGACTGAAAAAGCAAACAGATAAGACTGCAAGTGAAAGAGCTTCACAAATAAAGCTAGAACTTTATTTGTCAAAAGTGACCACTTTTGCTTGAAATACCAGTTTCCTCCTTTAAAACTAACCACTTGCATTTTTTTTGGAGAGGTGTTTCTGTGGTGTGCCCCAGAGGACAATCTGAGATGTGTGGGTCATGTTGTGATGGACCAAACAGAGGTCAGGGAGTCAGAGTGAGTGGGAGTAATGGAAACCAGCCTGCACGGAGCCGAAGGACCGTCCGGGATGAGGGGAGCAGCTTCACTACAGTTAAAATAGTTCTCACTGTATCGGAGCCTGAGTACACTATTCACGGACTGAAGCTGTGTTATGATAGTCCTTAAACAACAATCCTCAGCCCTACAAAGGTGAAGACCTTGAAACCCAGTAGAAAGGAAGAGCTGCATCAAAAAAACTGCTGGAGTGGGAACAGAGTGAGAAAAGCCCTTTGATTCCCTGGAATCTACCTTCCAAATCCTCAACCTGTGACATCTGAAATCAAGTTGGTCTCTTCTGGACTTCAAGTCAATGCAGTTCTCCCTTATTAGAGGAGTGGGGAGCAATGTCATTGGGGCAGAAAATGACTTTGTGGGACAGGGTGAAGCATTTTCATTTTTGGCATCTAATGATGCTACTAATGTCATATTGAGTTCTGACTAATGAAAAACAGGTGCAACCATCTCAGTGAAACTGATAGATGTACAGGTTGTATTTTTAGCTTTCCTTTTTTAAAAAAACAAACAAAAAAAAAAGCCCCCCAAAAGCCCAAACCAACAAACAAAAAAAACCCCAAAAAACAAAAACAAAAAGGCAACAATTTTTCCTAACTCTAGGGGATACAGGATTTACACTTTGTATATTTTTCTAGTGCTTAAAACCAACAGTAACTAATACAGCCTCAGGAGCATGGTGCTGTGGATCCCATGAGGGGATCTTCTCCTTTTTCTTCCCCATTCCTGTGCTGTGCCTGTCTCACACAGTGTCCCAAAATGTGTCCAAATTCCTTTTGGGAAGCCTGTCCTTGCTGAACATGTGCAGCCCAGCAGTTCCTCAGGGACTTAACAATTTTGGGTGTGATTAAAGGGAGATGGACCAAAGCCATGTTCAAGGGGAAGAAGTACTGCCAGATCCTGTGAAACCATTTTATTACTCAATGAAGAAGAAAAGCATTTTCTGGATTAAGGTAGACATCAAGTGCACCAACATTTCCCCTAAGCATGTGGGCTCAGAACCTTGTTCCAGCCTGTTCTTCTCCTTTTCCCTCAGGTTGAATACAGCGTTTTATCATCCCATCTGCTCCAAAAGGCTGACAGGAAAAGAGGAAGGAAAACTAATCCAAGAAGGAAGCAGTGATTACTCTGTGTGGTGCCCTCAGTCCAGGAGAGGGTGGGAACTTTGGTCACACTAGGCAGGGCTGGAACAAGGTGGACATTGATCACAGACAGCAGAGCTTGAGGCAGTGACCTGCTTCGGCATTCCAGTTGGGATACGTCACCTCCTGAGCCCTGTCCCTTTCTTTGCCTCAGGACTGTGTCTTTTGGGTTGCCAAACAACAGGGATCCAAATAAAATCAAGAAATAAAACCATAATGGTTCCAATTTTGTAAAACTGATAACAAGCATTAGCAGGCATTGTGGTGAACACCCTCCAGGGCTTGGAAAAGTAATTTCTTATCTTCATTATAGTCTTAAATGCAATTATCAATGGTAATAAAACTACATATATCTTGAATGCTCTCCATGGCTGAGACATCCTTCTGCTGAGGTCTCTAAAGCAGCCTTTATCAGACCCTCAGTTTATTCACTTTCTTGAGGCAGAACCACTCTATATCCACTGGAATGTGACTGTAGCTTTGCACTTTGAAAGAGTCCAGGGAAGAATTTGTGACGAACTTAATATTATATTTCCTAAGTTTGTAGTATGAAAATGAATACCTCTGTTTTCACCCTTTTTGCTTTTATAACCGAGACTAAATTAAGCAAAAATATTGGCACGGTCTGGGAGGAGAAGAAGCTTAAAGTGTTGCTTGAAGGAAATAAAAAAATAAAAAGATGAGAACTTGAGAGCATTTAGACTACGTGTGCCTAAAGTAGCAGTATTTTTGTGAACACTACATCAATAAAGCCGCTTTCCCCACAGATTTGTGACTGGTGGCTGACTGCAAACTCCAGCTGAAGTTGTTTTCCTGCAGTCAGCCGTCTGAGAGGTCTCAGCTGTGTGGCTTCTCTGGAGTCTAATAGAGCGTGAGCAGACACCCTGCTTTTCCCAAAGGTGTGAAACTCCTGTGGCCTCTCTTCTTCCTCTGTGCCTCCTTTCACAAAATGCGAGGGAATGTGATCACCAGTGAGGTACCTCTCTGTCTGACAAATTTGGCTTGATTTTGGCCAAGAGGCTCAAAAATGACTGCAAAGGGACAGAGACAGACAGACAGGCATGAACACGTAGAAGAGATTGCATAAGCTCCATTTCCCCAGGAAACAGAGAATGAAATCAGTGCTGTTGAAAGAGAAACATTTAGTAACCAAATACCAAAGGAAACTTTGAATAAATGGTTGCCAGTTAGAATGCAGAATTTGGATACTCTGGCCATAAAGGGAAAAATGGCTCTCAAATACTTCATGTTCCAAACAGGTTTGATCTCTTGGAGATCTATTAATAAGTCATTATTAGGAGTATGTCATAAAATTATGTGTGCAAGAGACCACAAAATGAAGCAGATGAACCTACGAAGAGAGCAGACTTCAGAAATGTATACAATATTTGTTGGGATTCTTCATACTTTCATAGTTTGCTAGTCAATATATTTTCCTCTCATTTCATGTGCATCAAGAAAAACATCTGTAGGAGGCAAACCCAAAAGTTCCTCCCCTGCACTTCCCATATTTGTTCAAATAGTTGAACTAACATTTATGAATAATGCATTGCACCCATGAATGCCACAAATCAATGCATCTCCAAGGACTTCATTTTTATACCAGCTGAGGCTCAGACTCAATATGTGTTATTAATCCAGATTCTTTTATTGGTTAGCAAATATTATGTAAATCTTTATTTCCAGATGACTCCTTTTCTACAGCAAGAATTTATCAGAACTTGTTCATAATTCAGGCAGGTTCCTGATTTTCTATGGCCTGTTAATTTTGGTCATTAATTATTTTTTGAGTTTGACATCTTATTTGTGTGCTGGTTCATTGTTTTTTGTGGTTGTTTTTTATTTTTTTATTGTAAGTTCTTTTTGAAAGCTTTAATTAAGAAGCAGATGTTTTTTGAGAGCAGATACTGAGGCAGACAATTGCTCAGGAAAAACACTGAATACCCCAGAGTACTGTTGTTACTGTCACAAATGCCTGGTACTGGTTCAAAACCATCAGAATGTCTTTTTTGCCCACAGAATAGCCACATAAATGTCCAACAGGAAATTATGAGAACTTAAGAATAGATGAACACAATAGTCAGGCCATTACTTTTGAGGGCAATAAAGGAAATACAATATCTGAAGTTACTGGCATCAATAGATGAAAATTTAATATAACACAAATTTTTAAATTGCTATAAAGTTCTATTTTTATTTTTTTTTTAAATGGAAACTTACAGAAACTGGTAGTTTAGTGGCACAGTTTTTTGCTACTGTCACTCAAACCCTCATGTTTTTGCTCACAGTGGAACAACTCAGCTGCTGTCATCCAGATTCATACTGCTGAAATCAACAGTCACACAGATTGACACCAGCTGAAGACCTGTCCTAATAAGTCTGAGGGATTTATGGGGGATGAAACCACAGTCGTGTCTCCCTAAAGGCAGTATTCTCACTCGAATATAAATGATTTTGGTTGCATGAACGAACTAAACATTGAAGGTTCCATTTTTCAGACTTAGCTGCCACTTCACCCATACCAGTAGATCTGATTTATACCATCTCTTTGGAGAAATAATCCCTGAGTCCTGGAGTGCTGTCAGGCCTATTTACCTGAACCAGCTATTTTATTTTTAGCTGTTGTGTGTATTATCAGCCTTACAAGTACGATGGCACGAGGACTGCAAGCCACACAGCATCGTGCATCCTTACTCAGTAATGGAAACCTGAATAGAATAACGTTTCAAGGTACTTCCCTTCACCTGGCATGTTTTAAGGGACTGAGGGCATCCAGTGGTGGATTTACCACAGTAAAGTAGCTCCTTGCTGATACCTTGTGCATTATATACCAGGGATACAAGGCTGAACAGGAGCAAAGGAGCTTTTGGCTCTCTATCCTTATTGTGATTCCCCTCCATCTTCTTTGGAAAGACTGTTTAGGCAGCAAAAGAGTGTGTCCTTCTGCTGTATTGCAGCTTCTTGCACTCTGTGGTGTCAAAACTCATCTGCAAAGGCCAGGAACTCTGTGAACATGAGATATTCACCTGTGTTAAGTGGGGCTGGCTGAGTGCTCAGATGCTTGATGTTATCAAGAGTAAGCTAAACCAGATGTTTTCATACTCTTGTTTCTGAAGTTTCTTCAATATTTCAAAGGACCAGGCTGATGCAATGCTCCTTCCCAACAGCTAAGTAGTGATAACACCAATGATAATAGTTGGTGCAGTTTGACTCTCCCACCTCCCTTCCCATTCCAGTATATGCCTCCTCAAGCAGGTGATGTTCCCAGTCCTCCTGCTGTTTGCCATCCCAGTGGGGTCCCAGCTATTCAGCAGGCAAATACTGCATGGAAGATCCTCCATCACCCCAGACTGGTGAAAGGCACCTTGGTAGAGAGCTAACACAGCTATATATTTGGCTTTTTTAAATGCCAGATTCATGACTCAGCCTTCACCTTTTATGAGTCAGGAAATTCCAAGGTGCTTTTTTTTTTTTTTTCCCCCTTGGACTTGTAGGCAGACTCTGATCTCACTTATTACAGGGTAAATCCACTACAGGCAATGAGCTGTTCCTGCCACACTTTTGAATGCAAGGGCAGCATCTATCCTCCCTGAACTCTCTGTTCTTAGCAGTCCCTTGTGTTCTTTGGCCAGCTACAGCCCTCAGTAAAAGTGTCAGGCACATCAAACAGCATAAAATAAATCAATCCATTTCCCAGTTTATTTAGTCTAAAAAGGCTATAAAATGGAGTCAAATTGAGAAACCTGTTTATGTGGCCGAGAGGCCTAAGGGATGCATTGAAGTGGGAGTGATATTAAAATGTTAGGCTAACAGAATCAGAGCTCGTTTGCACTGGGGTGTGCTACCTGCTTCCAGTTCACTGTGGATGACTGCAGAGTGATGGACAGTTGCATTCACAGACATAATGTCCATGGAAGGGGAAAGGCAAAGAGACAAAAGTCATTAAAACTATAAAATTGCTTCAAGGTCCAGAAAACCAATTAGACACTAAGACTTATAGCAATGTGGCTTCCTTGTATTACTGAAGACTCAGTGGTGATTTACTGAACCCTTGCATGTTTATACGTTGGAAGAAGGTGCTGAACTCTCATCAGCCAAGCAGACATTGGCAAAAAGATGAAACTAGCAAACTCAGACTGAAAACGCGGCACAAACTTTTAATAGTGAATGTGCTGAACTCACCAAAACATGAAGTGGATTTTCCACCATTTGAAGATCTTAGATTTAATTTAAGTCTTTGAACTAGATAAAGGAGTGTCTTTAGAGCCCCCATTTGCTGTGGTCAGTACGAGACTGCCCACAATAAAGCCAGGGTGATACAGGATTGTATTGGTCTCTTTTAGCATTGCCATCCTTAGAGGGAACTGGGAAACCCCAGAAACAAAACCAAGGTGTGGGCTGCTGCCATCACTGAGTCAAAGAAGAGCCTAGATGTCCCTGCCATTTGAGACTTAATGAAATGCCCTTACACCCAGTCACACCTGTAAGTGCACTGATGTGACATATCCACACAGGAATCACCATCAGAAAGGCTGCTGAGGCAGCTGGATGTCCCAGCTCCCCTGCCCTGGAGCCGCAGGCCCTGTCCTTGATCCCTGTCTCACCCAAGCTGCCACAGTGTCTGGTTTATGATTGCCACATGACAAAGTCCCATGACCAACTTGAGATGAGCTGTGGAGCTGCAAGCAACCAGATGTCCACATCTTGAAGACTCCATCTTTGCTGACGCACTTGACCACAGCATTAGATAAAGAATTCACTGAGGGGAATGAAATATGCAGGGAAAAGAGTCAAAAGAGAATGATATAACAAAATGTTTTTCAGGAAAAAAACAAGAACAACACACTGCCATTTCTGGTGTTATTTATAAAGTGTTCTTTCCCTTGATCTTATAATCTGATAACCCAGGAGCTTTGTACTCCTGTTCCTCTTCCATTTGCAAAGCTGCTTTAGCTAGGACTGCTTGGACTTCAGCTCCAAGCCAGCAAGCACAACTTATACGAGGTATTAGCCAACTACTTTACATCAGTGCCTATTGCCCTAGGCTAATCCATCTAGTTTTACATCTTTTTTTTTTAAGAGTCCATCTCACCTAGGTCAAACGAATTGCAGGTCAAAGTATTCAGGGATTTGGAGCCCAAAGTCAGGTACTGAGTGGTAGATGGCCACCTGTCAATGAACACACATGTGCAAATTAACAACACCACATGAGTGACATGAAGATAGCAAGTTTCTTTCTAGATTCCTCAGCAGAGAAAGAGAGCACCTGTGACTGAGTATTCCTGATGTACGAGGAAGTCAAAAGTCTCTTCTCCCAAGTCACAGGTGATAGGACAAGAAGAAATGGCCTCAAGTTGTGCCAGCGGAGGTTCAGATTGGATATTAGGAAGAAAATTTACACTGAAAGGGTTATTAAGCATTGGAATGGGCTGCCCATGGATGTGGTTAAGGCACCATCCCTGGAGGTGTTTAAAAGATGGGTTGACATAGTGCTTTGTGACATTGTTTAGTGATGGGTTTTTATCAGGGTTAGGTTGATGGTTGGACTAGATGATCTTAAAGATCCCTTCCAACCTAGACAATTCTATGATTCTATGATTCTATGAAGGATGGTGGGAGTGCTTGGGAGTCCTGGTGGACAACAGGATGACCATGAGCCAGCAATGTGCCCTTGCGGCCAAGAAGGCCAATGGCATTGCAGGGTGCATCAAGAAGACCATGGCCAGCAGGTCAAGGAAGGTTACCCTCCTCCTCTACTCTGCCCTGGTGAGGCCTCATCTGGAGTACTGTGTCCAGTTCTGGGCTCCCCAGTTCAAGAACGACAGGGAACTTCTGGAGAGGGTACTAGATGATCTCCAGAGGTCCCTTCCAACCCCTACCATTCTGTGATTCTGTGATTCTGTGATGTGTGCTGGTGACGGAGAGGGGTGAGAGAGAAGTACTGAAATAAAGAGAGGTGAAATGAATGAACAGAAGATGAAGTGAGGAAAGAGAAGGAAGGATATAGAGGAAGGAGAAGAGAAACAGACCTGGAGGAACCTGACAGAAAATACAATCCCCAGCCTGGTCTTCAGGTTGGTATGTCCTGGGAGGGGGCTGAGGTAGGAGTGAAGAAGCTGAAGGAGGAAGACAGAAGGTGGCATTTTCTCCAGTTTGCAGCCAAGCTCTGGCTGAATCATTTCCCAGGGCTGTCACACAAAAAAATCTGGTCCTTTTAGAGCTCCCTGGTCCAGCTGGTGTAAAACCATTAAACAACCCATGTCACATCACACAGCATGAAGGGGTGAAAGTCTCTGTGAGAATATTCATTACTGGAGTACAGCTTCCTCTCTCTCCCCTCCCCACCCACCAGCAGATGCAGCCTTGAGCATTCAACCATGCTGGGTTCAGGGACTAAACCCCACCACATCCCCTGGAGAGCTGGGTGGCTGCTGGGGGGGTCCAAGTGACTCACCCCAACTCCTTCTGGAGAGCTGGAGTCACTGCTGGGGGGTTCCATGTGACTCAACCCAGTCCGACCTGGCACACCTGAGTTACAGGAGGTGACTGAGGCTGCACAGAATTTAAGGCACCATCTCAGTTCTAGTTTGGCCAGTGGTGTTCAGCCACCCAGCACTGCCCAGCCTGCCATACCAAGCAGGAAGGTTTCCGTACATCCCTTTAGACCATATCTCAGCTCTTTCTTAGGTTTTAAGGTCTGTAAAGCTGTTTCATGTGATTTTTTTCTTCCCTTTGCGAGCACTCGTTTTCCTTCTACTATTCTATTTCAGTTTAAGGATGAAAGAGACTTTAAATTCTTTCAAAATGAGGTTTAGAGGGGTGTCTGTGCGTACGTAAAAGGAGCAAAATACACCAGAGATGACCCAGCTAAAATCAGGGTATACATTAAGAGGTGATCAGAGAGCTTACTCTCTGCAGGGTGGGGTTTGCACTCCCCTGTACTTGGGCTATATTTGTTATGCCCAGTGCTGGCACAGGCTAGAAATGTAACTGGGCCCAGGGGCTGGTACACACTCTGATGCACACCACCAAAATCACAGAAGGGATGTGCGGCGTGGCAGGGGATAGCGTGTTCCCATGCAGGAAACAAAACTCTGTAAAGTGCCGGGGGGTCCCAAAGGAGCCGGTAGACTCCCTCCTACCGGGTGCGCTTGCAGGACAAACATCCTTCTTCTGCACTTCAAATGAAGCCACTCTTTTTGAAAGATTAAATGAATCAAACATCTGTGCGCGTTTGCATACATGTCAGGTCATTAATCATAACGAGTAAAAGTCCGATCAAAGGTTCCTTGCCGTACTGGCTAAGTTGAAAGGGTTTGAATGCCCTGAGCAACACGAGGGCTGAGGTCTGAGCGTTTCGGTGCAGTGGTGAAATCTCAGCAGGATGGACCACGGCGCGGCAGCTTTCCCTTTAAGAGCCCTTTGGCTAACGGCGAGACACTGAAATGCAGGAGGTGGGACAACACCACGCACAAAAAATGAAGAAGTGAAGGCAGGAAAAGTTTCTCCAGAGGAAAAATGCAGGGCTTGTCCTTCGCCCTGACGTCAGATCTGTCTTTAATAAAATCCCCAAAGAGCCAAGAGAAAAAGGCAGAGTGCCTAGGCTAGGTTGCCAGTTCAGGATTGCTCTGCATTCCCCAAAGTGGTGTTTTTGTTCAAAACGGCTCTAAATCTGGGTTCAATCAATGTATTTAATCCCGGCTTCCAGGGATGAGGTGGCTTTTGCCCTGGATTCTAGCAACAAGCAGCATTTTGCAGGTGAGTTTGGAAACTGCAGCAGACAGGCGTCTCCTGCAAACACACTCGGGTCTGATGCACGGTGGGCTGGGACGGTCGAGTGTGGTGCGTGTGGGAAGGTGGGCACTGGTGAGCTCTGGGGAGGTGGGAGATGTGAGAATAGGGAGGGAAAGGTGAGCTGTGGAGGAAAGGAAAGGAAAGGAAAGGAAAGGAAAGGAAAGGAAAGGAAAGGAAAGGAAAGGAAAGGAAAGGAAAGGAA
>JAOTQQ010000012.1:144738930-144766105 GCA_026546715.1 Gallinago undulata
AGGAAAGGAAAGGAAAGGAAAGGAAAGGAAAGGAAAGGAAAGGAAAGGAAAGGAAAGGAAAGGGAAAGGAAAGGAAAGGGAAAAGGAAAGGAAAGGAAAGGAAAGGGAAAAGGGAAAAGGAAAGGAGAAATGGAAAGGGGAAGAGGAGAATGCAGAAGTGTATTTGAATGGAGTCCACCTCTGCTCAGCATCCAGGTGGATCTGCAGAGAAAACTGTAGTGTGGAGTCTGGGTGTTTTCTTTTTCTTTTATTTTATTATATTTTTATTTTTACTCTCCTTTTTTTGCTACTACTTGTGTTGTGGAGAAAACGAAGGAGGAGAAGATCACTCACTCCTGCCCTAAGCAGCCCGAGGGTGAGGCTGTTGGAGGGGAGCGGGTTGGAGGGGAACGGACAGGTCCCCGACGGGCGGCGGTGCCCCGAGGGCCCGAAGCAGCAGTGCCGGTCCTGATGCGGGTCCGGAGCCGTGCCGTGCCGTGCCGTGCCGTGCCGAGCCGTGCCGAGCCGTGCCGAACCGAGCCGTGCCGTGCCGAGCCGAGCCGTGCCGTGCCGTGCCGTGCCGAGCCGTGCCGTGCCGAGCCGTGCCGTGCCGTAGCAGGGAGCGGGACGGGCAGGTGAGCGCCGCCGCTGCCGGCGCCGCCTCGGAGGAGGAGAAGGAGGGTTTTGTTTCCCCCTCTCCCGGTCTCCGGAGCTGCCCGATCCACGCAGGCAGCAGCTGCTTTCCTTCCCCTCCTCCTTGGAAAAACCTGTCTGGGAAAGCCGCTCAGTCCGGAAGGTGTTTTTCCTTCCCTTTAACGCTGCTCGCGGCTGGTGTCAAACCCCTGGGTTGTTGAGCTGGGGTGTTTAGGGAGGGGAGCATCCCGGCAGGGGGACAGGGGGTGCGGGGGGTGCCTGTCCCTGCTTCTCCTCATCCCCATCCCCGGAGGCAACGCTGCAATCGGGGAGCCCTGGGGACCCCAAAAGAGAGATGTAAGAATGTGCATCCTTGGGCTGCCCAGCTTGAGGCTGGGACATTCCCTGAGCCGGCCACGTATAAAAATGTGTCTGAGCATCATTTCTGCTCGGAGCGGGGGTAACATCAACTCCTTTGCACAGGGGGGATTTTGCTGTGCAGGGCTGCCGGCATCAGGGGTTGGCTTGTGTGCAGCGAGATAAAGCAGGGCTTTAAAGCCAGAAAGTAGCACGCGTGGTGTGGTACACCAGCCGCACCTGTGTGAAAGCAGATGGCAAAGAGATAACTCCTGCATGAATGTGGAGATGGACTGATAATGGTGCCTCTTCTAGAAAAAGAAAAATAAAAACATAAAAACATAAAACACAAAACCAACAACAAACAAACAAAATGCACCCCTTGGCCGCTCTGAGGTGTGTTGACTCTTACCTCACTTGATTTTTGTTGAGCAAGTAAAAAGTCACACAGAGGGAGGCCCCCCCTCCCCAAAGAGTGTCACTAGAGGAGATCTGTGTGAGCCTTGTAAATTTTAAAGTGGTTGTCCTGGGTTCCCTTGATATCAAAGATGTTTGGGAAAAAAAAAAGCTGCTGTAGCATGAAAGTATGTGTGAGTGCATGCAGACACACGCGCCTGCTGTGGGGTGAGTGAGTGCAATCCAAATATTGCTGGCAGCATGTTTGGTCTAAAGAGTACCTAAAACAGAGTTTGAAAGAGTCTCAAAAATAGCTTTAAAAGCATCAGGTGTCTCAATTGTTTCAGTTCAAGCTCTCCATTGAATGGAGAAGGTGAAGCTGTGTCTCTGGAGCATCCCAGGGGCACTGTCTCCTCCTGAAGACACCTACAGAGTTGGACCTTAGAAGGTTGTGCTTAGAAACCATTGAGTAGAGCTGATTTTACCCCAGTAATGAACTGGCTTACTGTAGCTCTTTTCCACACCTGAATTGGGGTGTGATGGGGGGTTGGGAGATTGATGAAGGGTGGATTTCTGTCCGGTATACATAAAGGGAGTGAAGACACAGGGATGAAAAGAGCGTATAGCATGGAGCGATGAGAGGTGCTGGAGAAAGCATCTGGGAGGAGAAGTAGTCTATGTAATACTTAAAGGATTTTTGGGAGAAGAGCAGGCTGAGTTTGGTCTGCTTAAGGGAAGGATGTCTTAAGGTGCAAGAGATACTGCAATTGGTATAGTACATCATTGTGAACATTTAGCTGGCATGGCCAGCTCATGAGAGGTATCTCAGCTAAATCACATGGGTCATCATGGATGAGTGCTGATAAAGCTCTGACACTGCCCCACCTCATTGTCTCTTGTGTTGCACCATTGGTGGCATCCTCACAACTGTAATAAAAATCTTTCCAACACCGCAGAGGCACCCCTGGCGTGGTACCATCAGGCAGGTCAGTGTGCACAGGCAAAGCCCTACGGTTTCCCTGGGGACTTGTCACGCTTCGTGTATGTGAAAAAACATGAACAGAAAAGGATGCTCCACTGGGAAAGAGGAAGGTTGATTATCTGGAATATAACTGGAATACATATGCTTGTTTCAGGGAGAAAGGCAGAGGAGTTGATACAAGAAGGTCGAGCAGGTCTGAAAGGGCATTTCAGAAAGCAGCTATCTGGTTCTGTGGGAGTGTCCCTTGTCCCTTGGTACTGTATTCATCTACATTACAGAGCTCTTAAAACAATTTTATCAACAAGGTTCTGTATTGAGGCATAACTGCACAGGAGATGGGTTTGCAAAGAGAAAAATAGCTGAGCATAGCTGTAAATTCAGGCTTAAGTTTTCAAATATTTCTTAAATATTTTTTTTTGATAGGCATAAGGGCACAGACCATGGGAGCCCAAGTACCATCCACTACGCTTAGATTCCTCAGTGCCTGAGTAATTTCTGCAGCAAGGACTTTAAGGCTGGATGCGTTGGCCCCTTTCAGTGCTGCGCGTGAGGAACCAGAGCCAGGACCTCCAGACTCTAGTTCTGATGACTCAACGGATACGAGGGTCCTTGTACAAATGGGACAAAATGTCCCAAACCAGGAGAGAGGATTAGAAAAGCAATTCTGCACTTTGTAGAAAATTAATAAAATAGATTTTATAGGAAGAAGAACAGCATTGGAGATTTCTAAAACATTTGTAGTGGAGGAATGAGTGGTGTGGGGGTAAGGTGAATGCAAATGTGTAGACTTTTCCTTTAATGGTGCTTGTAAGCAACAGGTCAAAGACCAAATAGCATCATCTGGTAGGCAGGTATTGACACTTTTATTTGATGTGATGACAGTCACAGCACACAAACACAAGGCTTTTGGTTTTAGTGAGAAGGTGGAAGCAAAGCGGTGTTTAAAGACAGTTTTATATAGGCACCATCTCTTTTGTGAGCATTAATTTCCCTAGGTTGTCACTGATAATGACCCAAGTTCAGGGCTGCCTCAGGCTGTGTGGAAAGTGGTTTGAGAACCACAATGTGCAGTTTTTCCCTTCCCCTTTTTATAAGATTTATTGGCATAGATGTGAAGCCAAGAATTTCATTTGTAAATTGTTTGGATTTGGTGGCAGGAAAAAATGATTACATTTCTTTGGGCTCTTTCAGGCAAAACCACATTCTGACCAAACTTGAACCAAAATAAAAAAAAAATAAAAAAGAGAGAAAAAAAAAAGAAGAAAAAAAGAAAAGGCTATGGATTGATTTATTCATTTACCTATTTGCTTTGCTAGCAGCTCATATATAGTCTAATGCTACAGGTTTCAAAGACCTTCACTGTTGCCTGCAAAAGTCCTCTGGCTCTCCAGGGGAGGTGACCTGAGGTTTGTCTATTGAGCACTTCATAACAGAAGGCTACAGACTTGCATATGGGTAATGACACATAGATAATCTCAGGCAGTATATGCTCAAAGCTGATGTATATTTTCCTTGTAAAGTTCCTACCATTCCCTGTTGCTTAACAGCGGCTGGTTACCAGACACAGGGTCAATTTGTCTTTAGAGGGGCTCATATCCTACACTTCCATAAATGGCAGAGGCCAATTAATATTACTCTGGTAATAGCAGCTGAAGAATCAGCTATGCAAGTGAGTATCCTGTGGCTCAAATCTGGTAGATATCATCCCTGCAAGTATGGCTGCATCACATGTGGGCTTTTCCCAAAGCTGATCTTTTACTTGGCAGTCCCTCCTCACAGAATGAAATCACAGCCAGGGCAACACCAGGTCTGTTTGTGACAAAGTGAAGATGCCCCCTAATTACACACATACACAATTTGATAGCTATGACCCACCAGTGTGCAACGGTCTCTTTGCCACCATTAACTAGAACAGAGCTGGGGACAGAACTTGGCTTCCTCACCCACCTTGCAGTTGTGCCACTGCCTGTTTGTGTCCCCCCAGGCAGGCCCTGCTCCCATTTCACACTGCAGCAGACCTTCTCCAGGGAAAAACATTAGTTAAAAATGCTAGCTGTGGGCTCTAGCAAAAGCATAAGATTTACATGATTATCCTGAGTGTCTGTCCTTTGAAAGAGCTGTGTGTGTTTAGCTTCTGCCTTCCCCAAGTGAAAAGGCACTGGTCAAAAATTTCAGAAGTCTTCCATACCCACACGAGGATTTTACTTATTTCTTCAGAAGCCCTGGGTTCCCACGCCAGGATGTTAAGCATTGCTTACATCTTGCTTAACATCTTGCCAGTGCTCATCTTACTGGGAACGGCTCTTTTTGGATGGCCTTGGTGTCCCAGCGGGGTCTTGAGCCTTCCTGTCTGGACAGCTCTGGCTCTCATTCATGAGTGGAAAAGAAGCTGTTTTAAACAAAAAGAAATAATATCATGTGTGTGAACATTGGCAGCCGTGGCCTGGCGAAAGCTGAACACCCACAGCTTCAGCTGAAGATACATTTGAGTATCAAGCCTGACAGTGTCTCATGTTGTGGACCAGAAAGCTGGGTAAGGTTTCCTCACTCTTTCAGATGTGAGTTAGTCATCAGGAGATGCAGGTAGGTCCTCTGGATTAGGAGGTTCCCTCTGATTCCCTCTTTACTTTCTTATAATATAGCTCAACCATCTTCATTCTTAGGGTGCTTATGTTAAAAGTAGAGTTTCCTATTTCTATTAAATAGAAAATTTGACTGACAGCTGTCAGTGTGCCAGTGATGGGCCCAAACAAAGTCTACCCATTTGTTTTCTTTCTGTGTTCTGATGTGCACTAAAAATTCAGACCCAATTTCTTGGACTGATCTTAAAGCACCCGATTTCAACAATTTCACTCCCTCTTCCAAGTTTTGTCCGACCCAGGATTTTCTGTGTCCTGAGATGAGTTACCTTCAGCCTTCCATTGCTGCAGGTTGGTAGTGGCATCACAGGGTTGGGGTTTTTTTGCAGATGTGTCCTGGGTCAAGGGACTCTGCTGCTTTAGCAGCTTTGTGCAGATGTTCTCCAGTTCTGCTCTGGGTTTCCTAGCTGTGGGTGAGGATCATTGGTTCTCCTGCACCCTGGTGGTCTCCCAGCTCTGGGAGGTACCCCCACTGGTGCCTCTGTTATTTATCATGTCCATACTGAAACCTTATGTGTTTCCTTCTTGGCTGCTGCTTATTCTGGCATCCTGGGTGAAGCTTCTGGAGTCTTCTTAATCTCTTGTGCCTTCTAATAGACTGCTGCTGAGGTTTGACTTGTAATCCTTACGTCTGGCCTAGGTGTGGGAAAGTAGAAGGGAGAAAAGGCATTTTTACGTCTGTGGGTGCCAACAGCTGGCTCTGCTCTACAAGTAATTCTTCTTGTGGATGAGGAAGGAAAGGAGAGCCTTTAGGCTGAAACAGCTGTGGAAGAAGATAACACTTAAGCTAAGCTTTGCAGCACAACTTGAATAATGAATTTCTAATACTTGAGTTGGTAATGCATTCCAGGACTGTGTGGTCATCCCTGTGTTCCTCTTCTCTTTCTCAATAGCTCCCACGTTGTTCTTCTGTTTTATTAGTCTGGGTCTGTCATTCTACTTAACCTATAAAGCAAACGAGAGATGAGCAAGTTGGAATGCCAAGTTTCATGAACTCCAGGATGGTGTGCAATGAGCCCAAAAGGAAACCTGAGAGGTATTTGCAGAAAAAATTCTGGGCTCATGCATCATCCATAGAGGGTTGTGAGTCATCTGGATCCTGATGTTGCTGGACATGTGCAGTTAGGTCTTTGTGATCATGAAGCAATTCCAGCCCTTCAAAAAGACCTTAACCTAAGAGCTTGCTTTGGACATTTGGAAGGAGTTACAAGAAAAAATGTCTCTTCTTTAGTGACCTGGCAGCATACTGCCCATTCTGCTTTTTTTTATGACAAGGGTGGTAAAACACTGGCCCAGGTTGCCCAGAGAGGTGGTAGATGTACTATCCCAGGGAACACTCAAGGTCAGGTTGGATGGGGCTCTGAGCAACCTGGTCAAGTTGAAGATGTCCTTGCTCATTCCAGAGCGGGTGGTGGACTAGATGACCTTTACAGGTCCCTTCCAACCTAAACTGTTCTATAATTCTATGACTTTATAGCAAGATCACTTGGTCCAGCATTTCATCGACACTCAGAAGAACAGAACTCACAATACCTGTAATGTTTTGGCTGCTTTTATACAGTTTTCTTAGAGCTAAAACCAACATCTTCTACTCAGCTTACGGTAAACCTGTTGTTTCCCTTCCCAGCATACCGAAATCATCTCTGGTGAAAGGCTTCCAGGTGGATATGAAGCATTGGGTTTATTGTTACATCTCTAGCATGCAACTGTCTGGCTTCACTGAGCTAGTAGCTACATTAGATTTAGAAATATAGAAATATTTTGTATAGTATCTCTATATAATGGAAAGAACAAAGTAAAGTCAATAGCAGTAAGCAACTTTGTAATTCTGTACAGTACCTGACACAAAACTTGCTATGTGCCACCAGGAACAGTGCAACCTGCATAGACTTGACAATTTGGACCAAAATTACTTTGGATGACTCAAGGAAGTTTTTTGTTCGTTTGTTTTTTTTTTTTTAATTTATTTTTTTTCAGCAATTTTTAGCTTCATGTGAACACTAACACTTTCCCCTTTTTAGAATTTATGAATGCAACCGAAACTTTAATTTCTGAGTGATTTAAAAGTTTTATTTCCTTTCCATGCTCTACCATCTTTCCAGACTACCACTGTTCTTTCCTTTTTGGTGTTTTCTCATTGAAGCTTTGTGAGTTACAATAAACAGCAAAATGAGTGGGGGGTTGTTTCTTTCTCCTGCTGAAGTTTCCTCAACTCCATGTGTGTATGCTTGGCTTGTGAAAGGAAGACTACAGAGAATAGAAGGAAGGATGGCTTTGCTGAAGCACAGTTCGATGTCTTTTGGGGACAGCACTAATCACCTGAAGTGGTGACTCTGGTGAACTTGCTTTGGTCCATGAAGGGGCCAGTCTTTTTGCACTGGACAGACAACTAATGTACCAGGGCTCTGCAGACAGACTGGTAACTTCCCCAGAAAGTGCAGTTAGATCTTAAAGCATCTCCTGACTGTGCTCTAAACACTTGTCGTTGTTACTGCCGTGTCTGATAAACGGTATCCTTGGCATTCTCATATTTGTGGTGCAAGATGTCACCACTTCAATGTTTTTTGGACTTGTGGAACCTCCTTTCTGGTTTTTGAAGTCCACCAAGACATTCCTGAACGTTTATGATGACCAAGCAGGCTGTAGCTCAAATTTAAGGTCACCAGCTTATATCTGCTCTGACAAAGGGAACTTTCTGTATCAGGGCTGATAAGAAAGCAGAGACATCGAAATCCATATGGAGGGAATTAAGTGCTCCTCCAAATGGCTGGCACATGTACTTGGCTGCCCTCAGGCTACCAATTCCCTGGGTTTAGAGAAACAGCTGGGTCATTTTAGCTGTTTAGCAAGGAAGGACCAAACCGCAAAAACTGCATCCAGTGCTGAGAATCTGCAAGTGGATTACACTATAAAACTCTTTGGTTACATTTTTATGAGAAAAAAAAAAGGGTGGAAAATTAATTAGGAAAATATCCAGGTTTCATTAACTACTTTGGCCATTCAGCAGGTGATTTATTTATAAGCTCTGCCGGCAATATTTCCTGTTGGATCTTGTTCTTGGAGGACTAGGTCATACCCACAGCATCTGTGTGTGGGCTGATATACATAGATGTGAGAAAATGAGGGCAAATTCAGTTGGCTTCCCCCCCCCCCCCCCATTTGACCCTAGGTATTTCAGTTACTGAAGTTTAATATATAATGACATCCCTGCTATCCCTGCTATTTAACACTGCAGTTCATTTATGGAGATAATTCACTATTAATTTTCACTTTTTTAATAGAGTGCCAAGAGTACATTTTTAAAATTGCATTTAATCGATCATTTCTATCAGACACAGCTCTCCATGAGCCTGGCAAACGGGTCAGAGAAATTGCAAGCTGACGTCTCTAGGAGGTAGTGGGTTTCTGGAGGTCACTTGTCTTATTTTTCCAGATTTTGCATCAAAACCTATACTAAGTTCCCTCAGCGCAGTGGGGTTCCCCAACGAAGTGGTGTGAATGTGCTCATGCCTGCTGGTGAATTCGTCGCCCACCAAAGCTGCCCAGGTGTGGGTGGGCTCCTGAGTTTGTGGTGAGATGATGTGTTACGTGCCTGGTTTCAGGCACAGATACAATGCTTCTGCTTCTTTCAGATGATATGTTTAATTTTGTGTGATATACGTATATATAACAGACATATGCCTATACCACCCCCTCCATTTTTATGGTTTGTGTCAGTTTTTCCATACATATCATGTAGGCAGTCTGTTTGTACTTGAGGAGATGTTTGTGCCATATTTTTGACTGTTTTCCTCCCATCTCCAGTGATATGAAAATGCTTTGCAGAGTATCGTCTGTGAGGCTGGAGCGTTTGATTACAGGAAGAAATGTATATTATGGCAGAAAAGTCAAGATTCCTTTAAAACCTTTACATCTTTGATAATTGTGCCATTTTATAGAGGAATAATTAAAAAATTGCATTTGTCTCATTCCCGTGGAACTATGTGACCATAAAGGTGTTGGTCTTGGTTTTATTGTTCACCCTGTAACATACAGGGGAAGCTTTCTTAGAAAAACTGGCTCTACAGTGGGAGCTGTGTGGATATAAATATTTTGGCTTAACACCTCCCTCCCCATACGCTTCCCAAATGTGGTTTTTCTGGCAGGAATCTTGTCTGAGCAGCCTTGGCCCTGGGGGATGCTCGGAAGGAGCAGGGTGCTGTGCAGGGCTGCTGGGGAGCACCACAGCCTTGTCATTTGTGCGCCAACACTGCCCTCGCCTGTCGGGGATTTTGGAGCCCAAACCTGGGCTCTGTGCACAGCTCCCTCTCCTGCTTTGGCTTGCTGTGGGCTACAGGCGGCCAACACCGGTTATTCAGAGACAAGCAAAAATGTCAGCGCCCGTATAACTAGAAATTAATCTTTCTTCTCCTGGAGACAAAACACATGGCTGGTGTCCTCCTCTATGTATGAAAGCAGCGGCGTTAACTGTTGATGGTGCCACTCTCCAGTTTGGTGTCGTGTAGGGTGGGGAAGTGGCAGCATTTGCATGGTGTGGTTTTGGGGAGGCGTGGGGATGCTGATGGGCATGAAGACTAAGCAAATTTCTCCTTGTGACCTGCTAAAGCTCCTAAGTGCCAGGGTGCAGGACTTTCCGTGGCAGTAGGTTGTGGTGGAGCTGCATCAAAACCCTGGGGTTTTTTTGTTTGTTTGTTTTGTTTTTATTATTTTATACAGAATCCCAGAATGTTAGGGATTGAAAAGGACTTTTGGAGATCATCTAGTCCAACCCCCCCCCACAAAGCAGGTTGGACAGGAACAGACCCAGGCAGGTTTTAAAAATCTCCAGGGAAGGAGACTCCACACCCTTTCTGGGAAGCCTGTTCCAGTGGTCTGCCACCCTCAAAGTGAAGAAGTTTTTCTTCATGTTGAAATGGAATTTCCTATATTCCCATTTGTACCCCTTACCCTTTGTCCTGTCATTGGGCACCACTGAAAAGAGTCTGGCCCCATTCCTGGTGTCAGCAGGTCTCTGGATCAGAAAGGGGAATTTTGTCACCTAGTTGTTTTAGACCTGGGCTCCAGCAGGTCTCTTCATGGATGCATCAAGTTATAAACTGCTGGATCACCACTGCTCTGCTGTATTTGAAGGTGTTGGAGAGGTGGAAGAGTCTTGCAGCATGCACCAGGTGCATGTAATGATTGACAGATAAAACACTAAGCACTTTGCTGAACTGAGAGCATCTGAGAGTCAGCTCAGTGGAACTATTTTTTTTTTGCATCCAGTAAGAACTAAACAACTTAGTTTATTAACTGTGTGTAGGAGGAAGGATCATGGTATGGTTACAGTGTTGGAACAAGAAATCTAACTGCTATTTTTGGCTCTGCAACAGACTTCCTGTCTGCCTTTGGGACAGTCACTTTGTGTCTTGGGCCCCAGATTAAAATAGGGTTATTCAATAATCTTCTCCTTGAAAAAGGTGCTGCTTTCCACCATGAGCAAGCCCTACTAGAATCAGGCCGTGACATACTCTGCTTGTTTGTGCAAGTGCCGTGTGTCCATTCTTATCTGGAGAGCTGATACCTCCAAGTACATTGACCTTTACATTTATTTGACCTTTACATTTACATTACTTTACATTTACATTGCACCACATATTCTAGGTTCATTCCCTGACATCTTTTTTACCAAAACACTGAATTTCAGTTCTGTTTCCACTGACTTCAAGGGCAGGAGGACTCATTCTCCAGCACAATACATGATTTTCCTATACTGATGTCTTCACTCCTTTTCTTTTTTCTTCATGAATTTCTGCCAGGAGGTGTTCTAGTTTCCCTGCTTGTATTTTCCACTGTATTTAATTCAAAATTGATGGTTTTGTCCCCAAAGCCTTGTAAAAGCCAAGAAGGAATCTCCTGGTCTTTCTCTTTTTTCTTTCTTCGCCATTTGCAATGTGTCAGCTTTGGTCGGGGGCAGGTGAGGGGGGAGGTACAGATCCTTTTTGGGGCTTTCTGTTGCGTATTAAAACAGGATCTGAGCTGCAAGTGTGTCTGGATTAGTGTTGTGCAAAGCCCAGGCTGGCTTGTGGGCTGGTGCTGACCCCTTCTGAGCTCCCTCTTTCCCGTTGCCTGAATTTGCTTTTTTTTGTTCTTTCTGGGCCATCTCTTCAGGAAGAGCCTGTTCCCCCTGTTCAGTGACTCATCACCACCCCCTCCTCCTTCTTCATAGCACATGGGACAAAATGCTGTCTGTAGCCATGACCTCTGCTTACTGCTGCCCTCCCCTCCAGCAATTTTTGTGTGAAAAGCAAATATCCCTTAGAAAAGTTGTTTGGGTCAGCCCATCTGTGCCTCAAATGGGAGACTTACATGGATAGTCTTTTTTCCACGCTTCCCTTGTCTGTGTCTCCCTGTGATCCTGCTGGGTCCTCATCCTTGGTGATCTGTTCAGCTACTGCTATGGGCAGACAAAACATAGGTGACAGAACTTCATGTCATTACCCTATCCTGTCTACTCTGCTCTGGTGAGACCCCACCTGGAGTACTGCATCCAGCTTTAGAACACAGGAAAGACATGGACCTGATGGATCAGGTCCAGAGGAGGCCACAAAGAGGATCAGAGAGCTGGAGCACCTCTCCTATGAAAACAGGCTGAGAGAGTTAGGGTTGTTTAGCCTGAAGAAGAAAAGGCTCCAGGGAAACCTTATAGCAGCTTTCCAGTACCTAAAGGGGGCCTATGGGAAAGCTGGAGAGGGATGGGCATGTAGTGATAGGATAAAGGGTAATGGCTTCAAACTGGGAAAGGGTAGATTTAGATTAGATATTAGGAAGAAATTTTTCACTATGAGGGTGATGAGACACTGGTACATGTTATCCAGAGAAGTCATGGATGCTCCATTCCTGGAAGTGTTCAAGGTCAGGTTGGACTGGGCTTTGAGCAACCTGATCTAGTGGGAGGTGTCCCTTCCCATGGCAGAGGTGTTGGAACTCGATGATCTTTAAGGTTCCTTCCAACCTAAACCATGCTATGATTCTTTCAGGACCAAAGACACAGTGCTTCCCGGGGCTACAGCATGAGGCTGGTCAAGAAGGTTAAACATAGACTAGTGATGTATGTGTCCATGTACACACAGATTCAGGGAGCCTTCTCTTGATATGGGGCTCCAGAGCAGGAGATAGACAAATGCTTGCTGCAAAACTGTCTTGCAATGCAAAGGCCCTCAGATTATGTAAGGATTTTAGCCAACTTTATCCAAGTCTTGCAAGCCAAATATTCTGGGCCAAGCTCTGCTGGTTTTCATAAGGGGAAAGAATTATGTTCCTAGCCATGAGCTAGCAATCAAAAGAAGGATCCTTCCCATGCCAGGTCCATAGCATTTTAAATGTAGCACTCGTGGAAATTCAGACCAACACATACAAGATGCAGAGAAATTGTCCATGGCAAATTAAGGAAATTTGACAACTGTGAGAGAATATAAGGGTAAATATTTTGAATCTGAATTCAAGGTTTTCTTTAAAGAACACTATCAAGTAGCCAAACTATTATAAAGAAACTTCTCTTAAATTCTGAACTGCAGAGATCTCAGAGCATCTGTGGATGGGAACTTCTTTGTGAATTTCCTTCTTCAACATTTTCCAGTTCAGTGCTAAAGAAGCACTACTTTGGAACAAAACAATTCTTTTATTCCCTTCTCATTAATGTCAAACAAATCTATATGACGTAATTGAAAAGTAGTAATTTCTAATGATCTTAATACTACAAAGGTACCTGCTGCTTCCTAGGAGTTGCCCTGGCTTTGCACCCTCTGCCTGTGGAAAGCCCCAGTGCTTTTTGTATCTTTTTATCTCTTTTTTTTCTTCACTTTTTTTTTCTTTGTGATCACCTTTTTCTTTTAATGTTATTAAAGTTTGTCATATATAGTCCCTAAGAGTTTTCACATGTTTTTTGCCAGACTGCTACCTATATGGATTAGCTGATCCTGCTGAGATCTACTCCATGAAATGATAGATCAACATTTACCCTGAGTTGAGTAATCATCTAAAAAATTTCAGGATATGGATCTGAATCACTCTTAAAGATGAAAAATAAGATGAAAACGCAGCAGAGTGATTGTAAAATCCAGGAATCCTCTTCTGAAAAACCACTAAAAAAACAGGCAGTATCTGTTCCTTTCTGGTTTAGGGAGTTAATGATCCTGGGCTCTATGAATATGGGGTGTGAGACCCTGGTCTCTAAGGTCAGCCCGAACCCCCCCTCAAGCACAGTGCAGTTTGCAGTAGGCTTGAAATTATTAGTTGTTGTTTTTCTTATTTTGCACCAGTGTCTTTCTAAAAGTTTGCTTGCTTTTGTGTTTGTGTTTTTCCCAATAAAAGAGGCCGAGTAGGAAGGATACCCCAAACGTCATGTGAGTAACAATACTCAGATTTTTTTGCTCACTTTCTGATGCATTTCCTGCCTTTTTCTAGTGTTCTGATGAGCTAGAGGGGTTTCAGACAATAAAAATTGTCCCAGGCTTACACAGTGCACTAACAGTTTCTGTGACAGAAACAGGAGGGGGAAGGTGGGGAGAGAGAAGAGCCCCTACGTGTTACAATTAATATGCTGAATTCAACTGTTTTCTTGGAAAGCTAAAGGAGCTCTGTGTGGGGTCAGGAACCTGAGACCAGATCCACATCTAATATCTCTTTATTTTTTTCTGCTTTGTGTCTGAATCCAAATTGGAACCAATGAGACCTGGACACTCCCATGAGGCCATGAACTTGGCTGAAGAAATGGAGAAATAGGAAATTGAAATTATAACTTCATAGGGTTATTCAGCCAAGAAGAATTGTGGAGAGTGGAGGAAAGTGGTCTGGAGACCAGGCGAAATGTGGGGGCGTACACTGAGAGATGGGCAGTCATGGGAGGTTTGGTCCACAGCACTTTGGCTGCTTCTGGCTCAGCTCGATCTTAGTGCCTGGCAGCCACCCTCAAACCAGTAAATTCCGATCGTGTCAGACTTCCTTGAACCTTGAACCGTCTTTATTTCTTCCTGGTGGCCTGGAAAGTGGATGTTATCGCTGATAAGTGCCGTCTGGCTGCCAGCACATTGGAGCCTGTTCTCTCCACCCTCTGTACTCCGTTGCTGCAGAACTTGCACAGTTGAAGTCTTTCTTTTTTTTTTTTTTTGTATTAAATCTCAACTATTGATGTCCTTGGTAGATTTGAGAAAGAAAAGGTCAAATTTAAAAAAGCACTTCTGACTCCAGATTCCACCTTCCTGTTGATACAGCTGTGTGTTTCCTGCTGGATGGGTCAGTGAACAGACAGTTTAACCCTTCAAATCTTGCAGTTGTGTTTCTTCAGCATCACCAGTTTCTCTCCTTAGAGCAAATTTCCCTTCTTGTCTCTGTCCAGAGCAAGCCTTTTTTTTTTTTCTTCTTCTTTTTATTTTGCACATACCCACACATTTCACATCCTGTTGTGGTTTAACACTATTCATTAAAAAAAAAGGGATTTCCTCTTGCATTTGGTGAAAACACTTCTCTCCTTTGCAAGTTCCACTTTCTGGTGTTGTGTTTGTGGAGGAGAAAGTAATTAAACCTTCTAAGTTTAATTCACAGTAATTAAAATTAAGTCGATAAGTTCCCTATCAAGGGCATCACCAGACGACTGGTGTACCAAACTCAGTAAACAAAAAATTGATTGCATGAGATGAGAAAGTGTGTACTGGACTTCAGCTTTGGATAAATTACCTACCAAGACTATTTCAGCCCTTTATACCAGAACAGAATCTTCATCACATCTGTGTCTGTTTGCATTCTGGTGTCATATGGCTAATTAATTGATGGCATCACATCCACTGGTTGTGACCTGGCTGTGTCTGGCTGTGGCATCCTGAGTGAAACCTCCGTGATGGTGGTGTGGAGCTGCAAGCATATTCAGGCTGAGGAAAAGGCTGGCTGTCAAATAATCATTCCTTTTATGTGAACAAAATGGAGAAAAAATGTCTTTTTACTAAACTAGATGGATTGAAGTTGCTCATCTGTGGTGTCTCCCTGCATTTGAAATCCTCCAGGCACCTCTGAAAGTCATATTCAGCAAAATTCATATGTTACAAGCTGAATACTTATTTTTCTATGGGTGAGCAGATAAAAATTTCTTCTTCTCAGGCACATCACCAGCATAGCCACAGGCCTACAGACCTTTTAACGGCTCTGGCTTTCCTACCTCTCACTATTCATACTGATATTTCCTCCCACTCTCCTCTCCAGCTATGCTCCTAGATAAACACAAATGAATATGTCCTATGAAAGGGCTTTTTTTCTTTCTTGCATTTTCTGGGACAAAGCTGGTCATGTAAAAACTGACTAGATTCTGCCTTTGCTAAGAAGAAAAAAGTTCTTTTTGTGCCTTTAATGGGATGATTTGACCCTTTAAATGTTGTATTCTTGAAAAGCTTGCCCTCCTGATAGACTTGTCTTGAAAACAGCATTTTATTTTTTTTTTTCTTTCTTAGGAAACAAATGGAGGTTGGTTGGTTTGTTTGTTGGTTGAGTCTGTAGCTCAGGTGAAGTTAATGACATTATAAAATATTAATAATAGAATATAAACAGAATTCATGCTGCTAAACCTTTCTCTAATCTTATCTCGTCTATTAAGATGCCCTCTTTGGAATTCCTTTACTATTTTTTGTCTTTGACTGAAAGCAGTGATGGCATTGACAGGTCAGAGTCTCTTATGAAGTACTCATTTGTTGGTTCCAGATAGGTGCCAGATTTAAAGGATTATTTTAATATTAGATGGCATTCAATTCATGGACTTCTGAAGTGCTTTTGCATATCCTTTAGGCTCAGGTACTGTATGGCTTTGCACACCTGACTACCACTGAGACTGAACTGAGCATCTGGGTAAGAACATCACTAGATGTCAAAGAGGATGCTTCACTCCACCTTTGTCCTTTTGGCAGACTATAAATTATTTGGGCAGCCTTGTCTTCCATAACAGGTCATAAAAAACTCAAGACAGGAGTGTCCTGGATCTGGTACATCCAATGATGAGTACAATGAGTGTAGTCAATTTACAGTCTTCTTTCTGCTTAGAAATCCTGTAGTCTCATCTGCTGCAGGGTCTTGATTATCATCTAGAAAAGTTAACAAATTCCAGATTTGTTTGCTGGTCTCTTCCATCCTCATAGCTTTAGACTTCATGATCTCCAATATCATCTGTGTGAAGGGTCTTTGTGTACATGTTTTGGCAAGTAATGTCTCTGTTCCACATGTTGAGCTAGTAAATTCCTTCAGTTAGGCTGGGCTTGTTCCAGGGATTTGGGGCAGATAAGCTCAGCAAAGCTTGGGAAAAGGAGGCCTCCAGCTAATCACCACACTCCTGCTAAATGATCTCACCATAATTTTGGCAAGGTTGTTTGTGCTGATCTTGCTTTAACTTCTAATATAAGCTTACAGCGATTCATCTTTTCTCTAGCTTGTGGGTCACCATGTTTCTGGCTTGCTGTCTACCTGGTGTACATGGACGCAGTCTCCCTTCCAGCCATGTTCTGTACATCTGAACTCATCCAGAGCTTGCAGCTACATTTCTATTGAATTTACTGATTTTATTTAAAAGTCTTTAGCCTTTGTCTGTGTGTATGTACTCATTCTAAAGATTTTTGCTCTTTGAGTGAGAAGAAAAAAAATTCAGAAGTGTGTGCTTAGCATTCTGCTGCTTGCTCCTCTTTTTAGACATCAGATATCACTGCTGCAAAGGACTTCAGATTTCTTTTTTGAGATCCTTCTCAGCACATTCTAAAACATAGTGACAAAATGTCTAATTAAATCTGCTGGGGAGGATTTTAAGAGACAATTGTTTGACTTCTGTACTCTGTGATATGGTTAAAAGCTTGATATCAACTTTAGGAAGAAAACAGGTTAGGAAGATAATGTGTCCCCAGGGAATTCAATACTTTAGTTCCTTGAGGAAGTGATTTAAAGTAGCATCTGCTCTGTGCTGGGTATTGTTTTATACTTTCCTTGAGATCCCTGGACTTGAAGGCTAACCGCAGGGATGTAGCAATGCCATCTTACTGCTCATCTTTCATTGACAGTCTTGAGGTGGCTTTGATATAATGATACAACACTATATTAAATTGCAGTTACGCTTTTTTGGATGAATCCACACATACCATGTGTTCCAAAGGGACCATTCAAGTAGCAGTAGAAGCAGCTTCTCTTTCCTTCTATTGTCTTGAAATCTTCCAGCTACAAAACCAGGCTTCTGGTACATTTCATGCCATTAGATAAAACAATTAGCTGCCAAATAACATTTTTGGCTGTGCTTATGATATGAAAGGGGATGGACCTGAGAAATAGAATTCTTTTGTCAGTATTAAATGCACCATTATCAAAAAGATTGCCTTTTATTTTTCTGTGCCAGAGCAAGACTTTAGGTGGCATAGCACAGGAGTGACCTGATGAACATCTTCTTTGGTCGTTTGGGCTTATGTATATATTCCATCTGTGGTTTTGGCAAGACATGCATTCACCCTGGTTGTCAGTGTCCTCTGGAGATTTTTAATCCAACAGTGGACGATGGAGAATTCAAAGCCTCACTCGGTCACCTGTCCCAGTGCTGCACTGCTCTCCTAGTGAAGAAGTTGCCTTCCCAGAGTTCAGATTAAACCTCCTACATTAAACCTCCTATATTAAACCTACATTTTGTAGCTGCTGTCCATTAGTCTACCTTCTGCCACCACTGAGAGGAGTGGGCTGTTACTAAATTGGCGTCTCTGCCAGACTACTCAAGCCAAGCCCAGCTCCCTCAGCACCTTGTCCAGGGTCATGATCTTTAGGTCTCAGACCATCTAGGTTGCCTTCCTCTGGATTGCCGATTCCTCGATATTCCGTTTAAAGTGAGGCCTCAATGCTGTAGTCCAGCCAGTGAATTAATCTATTGGGATCTCACCAAGACCAGATTATTTTCTGACTAAACAAGCTAGCAAAATTAGAGTAAGTAACTAGCCCATAATATGGATTTCAAGAAGGAAGACACTTTGACTGTTGGAAAATAAAGTCATCAACTCGTAATGCCAAAGCTAGGGGGAAATAACAGCAGAAACTTAACATGAAGGGAAAATTGCTATTTAAAGGAAATAGGGATGCATAACTTTGCCAGTTCATCAGCAGCTCTAGGGAAGTACAGATATTAGGTCAAGCAAACTGTTTCAGATTTGAGAATTTAAATCATAAATTTTTAAATTAATAGTTGTTTTAAGTCAAAATGTTCTGCATTGGAACAGAAACAGAAAATTGTTGATACATTGCAGATTACTATCTTGAAAACCAAAATAATTTTTAAAAATTCACAAACCTGTGCTATTCTTGCCATGGGAAAAAAAAAATAAATACGTGGAGCTTCTTAATTTTACTTACTTTAATTTTTTGCTCAGTTTGGGACGGAATGTCCCAAGGAAGTAAGAAGAGGCATCTTCCCTTTGATTTCAAGGCTATGACTGAAACACAGGAGATAAGCAAATGCAAAAAATGGCTAATTGCAAAGTAAAACCTCTGCCAAAGTAGTCTGCTCTTGTCTGGGAGCTAGAACTGTGATATTGCTTTTGTTACCCAGCTCATGACTCAAATATCAACATCTTGTTCTGTACAGTTTTAGCATGGTTTCTAACTCCTTGTAACCATGGATGGTCCCAATGCTCTCTCATTTGTTCTACTCTCCATTTTCCTAAAAATGAAGTCTGTTAATTTGCTCTTTCTGGAGACTTTTCTCCATTGCTCCTCCAGATGTTCCCTGTTAGTTTTCGATCTCTAGTTCAATCTAGTTTCACTGGGTGAGCTCATTAGCTGCCCAGACTGAACATGTGCAGCACAAGACACTGAAATGTTCTTAGAGCACAAAAAATATGGTGTTTAATGTCCCAGTTAGTGGAGTCTGTGGTGGCAGTGTCAATTTGTTAATGATGTCCAAATATTTTTAGGTTACCCTATTCTAAGAGAGTGCTCCTCTTACTGGGATAACACTTATGAAACATCAGGTTACTTTCTAACAGGGAAGTTCTTTCCCTCTGAATACTCCATGGAAAAATGTGAAGAAAATGTGAGGCCACACTGAGTTTGCCAGTATAAGCAATTTTTTTGGCACAGACGTGCATGCATGTAATCTTCACTCTGTAATTGTCTAAACTGAGTTAGAAAAGACTATTCCAAACATCTGCCTACATTCTTCCCACAGATATATTTCCCAAAATAATGCTATGGGAAGTTGATTGTTTGTCATTCACATATCCACAGAAATATTAATGATTAACTGTGGATATTTTATTTTCTTAGGCTATTGGATGTTATGCTTCATGTAGAACGTTCCTTTCTGCTCAGCCTACAGTGCACAGCAAGCATAAATCCAGCTGGCACCTGACATGTATAAAACGGTCTTATATTTTCTGGGTTCAGAGTCCATTATTTTACAATATGTTCTGGAAATTTCATGTCTGGGATCAATTTTATTGAGACATCCAGAAGCTCATGTGTGCTCTGGGGAAGCTGGGCGCTGAATAATCATATTTTCCTCTTACCATTACATCTCCTGCAGAATCTGATTTATATCTCTGTCCTGATGCTAGCTTACTTGTCACTAGTATTACCTTGTGAAAGTTTATTATTGTTCATGGGGACTTCAGCAAGAGTATAACAGTGAGGAAGCCCTGATGGTGCTGTGATTACTGCTGAGTTTGCTGTAAGAAAACTTTTTGTTGACCCACCTGTTTTGGGTGTAATAATAATGCAAATAGGCAGCAATATTCAGCTCAGAACTTCCAACTGAGCAAGATCAAGAAATAAACTTCTACCTTGGGGGCCTGGTTTAAGCCCACTGATGTAAGCCAGGTCCTGTTTTTCATTGTTAATGTGCTCATCTGTGACAGGCATGATGAGTTGTTAACCTCTGGCTGCTCTGGGATGTAAATAAGCAGACTGTATGCTTTCCCAAAGATGCATCTGAGGGATGGAAGGGTATGTGGCTTTATGTAATAGATTATTTATATTTCATTTAATCTTTTTGGTTTTGCTTTTTTATTAAGCTCCAGCCACTTTGTTCCGCTGGGAACAGGGCTATGTCAGGTTATTATTAGGACATTTGCAATTCTGTGAATGTGGATGTGAGTCTCCTGGGGTGCTTCTAAAAATTCTCCTCATTTGTGAGAACATTTTAGGTGGTACATAGTGTTGAAGTTGGCTCTACAGGCATTTCTGCTTGTGCTGTCTAAATAGTTCAGCCAGTAGGTGGAACCAGGAGAAAGCAGATGTGGCGTCTGGCAACCGGACAATATAAATGTCCAACCCATTCCTGGGAGATGCACCCTTAGGCGTCCACCTAAAGATGTGGTTTTACCTTCAGTGTTTAGGACAGTCAAACTGCAAAATTTCTAAATATTTCTAAACAGTAATGCTGTCAGGCTTTGGTGCACGAACTCCAACTGACAAGGATGTTTAGATCAGTCTGCAAATCAGCTGACTTGATCATGTAATAATGAGGAGGACGTTTTAATAAAAAATTCCTCACTGGTAATCTGGATCACATCACATCCCTCTATCAATGACATCTGGAATTTTCTCAGAAAGGCTGTATCAGAAATGTAGGTTAAAAATATTCTTTTAATGTATTCTGCTGCAGGAAATTAAAACTCCACCCAATGGCATGCGTCCTGCAAAACATAGCTTGTGTCCTTCTTTAAGAGCAAATTGTCACAAAGGAGAAAACAGCAGGAGGTGATAAGGTACTGTGGTCTGAGCAGACCACTGCCTGCCAACTTCTCATAACCCCTTTCTCCAGCTCTGCCAATAGCCAGAGGAATTGAATTTAGAAGTCACCATCCTTTCAGGACTTTTTCCCATCAATAAAGTGGAGGAAAAGAACATGGATAACTTCTCCCTCCCTTCATCCAGCTCATTGTGATGAGAAAAACACCTGCAATAAAAAGGGTTTAAAAGTAAGATCTTGCAGCACTGAAATACTGAAATAAATACACATGAATATTTTTTTAACACCTGTAAAAACTGGAAGCAAAAGAATATATATTGCAATACATCTACGGCTCTGCTGCTTAAAAGCAAAGCTTGAGGTTTCCTCATGCATTATGTAAAAGTGCTGCTGTATACCTGGCTGCCTTGCAATTTGGACTATATGCACACTTTTCAACACTGTAGGTTGGTCTTTCCAATTTTCAAAACTAAAACAAACTTACAATTATGGTCTTTTCCTACAAATTGAAAATATATTTTGCCACTAGGTAGAACATACTGCTAAAATGCTGCTATCCATTTGTGTCTTTGAGACTTGGATAGTAAAATTCACATGTATTAAAAATACTGAGTTTATGGCCATGGCAAATAGTGAGTCATTTTTTATTTTCTCCTTCGTTCCTCTTGAACATGAACACAGAAATTAGTTGGAAATTGTTGCTAGTGAAATATTATTCTCTGCACATGCAAAAGAAAAGTAATTTT
The DNA here is from genome assembly GCA_026546715.1 of Gallinago undulata. Classification (NCBI taxonomy): domain Eukaryota; kingdom Metazoa; phylum Chordata; class Aves; order Charadriiformes; family Scolopacidae; genus Gallinago; species Gallinago undulata. The sequence goes on from JAOTQQ010000012.1 coordinate 144,760,387, forward strand.
GGAGCTTGCCAAGCATAAATCAGGAACAACTTTAATAGAGAGTTATCAGCCATGGCAGGGTGAGAAAGGCTGCATCTTGATTCAAGGAGAATGGGTTTGTACTTCCAAAAGCAGCAAAATTACAGCTCATGAATAACTTGTGGTGGAATATTTTCTCCTTGGCATCCAAGATAACAAATCTGCAGACCCCAAGATTGAAGAGTAATTATACAAAACAAGTTAATTACTAGTATCTGGAAAAATTAATTTCCTAGCAGGTACATTCTTTTATCTTTCTGACATGTTAAAATAAAATTTTCAAACCACTGTGCTCTTGGGTGTTCAGTTTCTCTTCATTTTCTTTTTTTATTTCTTACAAAAGTATTGTCCTCCTATACATTATATTGACCCTAAAGATACAATTCCTGAAACCTTACCTTACATGAGCAGTTTGGGTTTTTTATTTGTTTTTTGGTTTGGTTTGTTTCAATTTAGAGATAGTCATTGATGAAGGCCATTAGAGTGAGATTTCCTGTTCATAGCACATGTGGAAAGAGTTGTTTTTATTGTGGTGTTTATAAAGTATTATTCATGACATTCTAGCCATCATACCTAGTAATAAGAAAGTGCTCATATCCCAAAATGTTCTGAGACATTGAAGTAGTAGGGCTGAATGACATTTTGAAAGGGATTTAGATATTCCAGTAATGACAGCTGACCATGGAATAGGAAAAGCCAAGAATTTTATAAATCTACAGAATTGTTTCTCCCATAGCAAAGTTCTGAGGGACTTAGCAGGGGGGAGGTGGAGGGCCTGGAAGCTGTACAGGTTGTATACTTGTTCTAGTGTCCAGTAGACAACAGTTTCCATTTCAAGGAAGAAATTTTTTGTGACAAAGGTAGGGAAAAATTGGCCCAGGTTGCCCAGAGAGGTGGTAGATGTCCTGTTGCTGCAAACATTCAAGGTCAGGTTGGACAGGGCTCTGAGCACCTTGATCTAGTTGAAGATGGCATGACCTTTAAAGGTGCCTTCCAACCCAAACTATTCTATGATGATTCTATGATTCCAAAGGTTGGATTTTGGTTGGGTGTTGATGGAACCTAGGACACAATGTTGCTTCCATCTCTATATACCTTCCCTATTTGCAAAATACAAGAATCATAGTATTTTGATGCCTGTCCACAATGATTATTCGAAGATGCTGATGTAGCCCATACTAAGTGCCCTTCCTACGGCTTACTTGGTCATATCAATGGACATTTCATCCAGCATGTCCAAGAACTACAACTACAGTTGACACTGGAAGGACACTGGAAAAGCTTCCTCGGTCAGCTCAGGCTTTAGACCTAGGGGAAGGCCTGTTAAATAACGTACTCTAAATTCCTCTCTGTCAGAAGCCACTGAATGGTTCCCAGCTACCTGGTCCTTTACAAGAATTCAGCCCAGTCCTTCATGTATTAACTAAAAACAGGACCAGCAGGGATTATTGGTTCTTCTTTGCTACGTGTGTTGATTCACATACACTTTCATACCTACACAGGGGAGAAGCTGTTTGCTTGCTCATGTTGACAATAGAAACAAGGGACTTTGAAGGGATTTACTTAGGGTTGGGCCACAGCAATGAGCTCTTTAAATAGTGGTGTGACTTTTGTCTGTGTATCTGGATTTGATTATTAAGCATTTTTTTTAATGATCAGCAACAAAGTAAATAGGTTTATTGCACTTGAAGAGGCCTCTCTTTTCAAGTGACAGATTATTGCACCTACTCAAATTATTGTGAGTGGAATGAAAAATACTATTAAAAGGCCAGGGCTTTTCATTGATCTGAATGTTCCTCTTTTAACAACTTTGGCAGCATCAAGGAGCCTTAAAGTGGGAGCAAATTATATTGGTATGTTTTAGTTTAAACATGAGTTTAAATGTGATTTTAAGCCAACTTTTAGGCCAACTGTTTGTAAAGGGGGCCTTAATGGAACTGGGAATTATGCCCAGAGCTAACACATTGCCTATTTGGCAGTGATTAACAGTGTGTTAACAATTTAGTGTTCTAAATACAGGGTAACTAATTGCTAAGATACTTAAATACACCTTCACATATTGAAGTAGCAGGTTCAGAAATGTAGTTTAATAATATTTGAGTAAGGAAGTTGTAGAAGACAGTAAGAGGGTTTTGCAGAGGCATCCTGATGGATAGATTATAGGTTTGCAATTCTTGGGCCTTTCCCCCAGCCTTAGGTTGGGGCATATTCTTCATAGAGAAGTGGTGGGAAAATCTTTTGTTTGAGACATCTGAAAACAAATCTGACAAAACACTGGGGAATATATAATACAATACAAAGAAGCTAGGAATGGATGTCATGGCCTTAGTAAATTTTAGACTTTCCTTGTCTTAACTCCATAGGATTACACCCTTATTCTTTGCAGCCATCACATCTTGTCACCAGAAAGGTCTTCTGGACCACAGGTACCCAAGCAGGGCACATACAGGCTGCTGTTGATGGTTTGTAAATAACCTCATTTGTTTCTGTGCCTGAGCTACTGTGTCCTGCTTGACCCCCATGTGCAGCTTAGGTTTTCTGTGCAGTGATCTTGGTAGAAAAGGCACATCTTTGCTTTGTCACTGGGCTGATTCACAACCATCCTGTACCATGAGCATGGCTGGTGCTGTTAAATCTCATCCAGAGTTTGCTCTGCAGGGACTGGAGAGCGCAGAAGGCAATGAACCTCTGCCCTCTGTGGGTTTTGCTATGAGCTAAGGTACCCCACTATCTCAGTAATAGGGACATGAATGTGTCTACTGGAGTAGCAGCACTGTGTTACATGAAATCCATTTTCTACCTCAGTTTACCTTGACCAGATTTTTCTATCTATCAATTTTCAAATTAACTTGCAGGGTTGTTGGTTTTTTTTTTCTTATTTGCCAATGAAATGGAGATCAGGAAATGGAAACTTGGCAGTATCATCCCCATAAAAGTTTTCGTTGGTTACCATGCTGGCAAATATTTGTGCATGGTTATTGGGAGAAACATTAACAGTAGGATGTTTCACTTACTCTCATCTGACTTATAGGTCCCCCAGTGACTCCATGTAAGACAAAAACATGTGCCAAAAGGTGTAGGGGGAAAATCATTGCAGAAATATTCCAGTGGCTTGACTGTGTGGGCCAGGGAAACATCATGGGAACTACAGTGTGAGACCTGGAAAAGCCCATCACAGACAGATGTAGGAGCCTCATGACTTCTTTAGGATCACAGAGAGCAGTTCTGCTGACTATGGTAGTCTAGATGCTATGAAGGATAGATAAGGGTGTTTTTCAGAGTGTGCTTAGAGGAAATGCATGACTTCTGTACTTTTTTTTTTATTATTGCAAGAAGAGATTAAATGGCCAAGACATCCTCAAGAGGTCCGTGATGAAGTGCTAGGCCTGTGCGTGTCAAATCATCCTCACAACACAGGGATTCATGACTGGGTATCTGTGGGGGTGGTGGGCTCATAGGCCTGCTGCTGGCCCCCTCAAGGGTTTATAAGATCCCGTGTTTTGGTTGCAAGATCCAAAAAAACATGGGTAATCCTGAGGAAGATGAGACCAAACAGGGCCACATGTGCTTTCACACTGCAACACAATGACCTTTATCTTGTTTAGCTGCTGTCTGAGGAACCTTCTGAGTAGCCAAGAGAGCCTACAGTCATCTCTCAGTGAACAGGCATAACAGCTACAGGGTGGCACAATCCCCTGCCAGAACCAAGTACTATAGGGTCACACAGACTGGACACGTCACATCTTCTTCTCATGTGTTGGAGGGGTCTTGACATTGGTGCCTGTGTTCTTCCATGGGAAGAAACCTGTTTAGAGAGAAGAGGTCTGAAAAAAGCTGAATACCAGCAGGCTGGGGCTATGAGGTTTGGGTGCTAGTCAAGCTTCAGACCCTTCAGCTGGTATCTGAAGGGGTTTACAAGAGAGCAGTGACTGCTCCTTTTCCATGGCTCTTTGACATTTATTATTTGGTTTCCTTGCAGGCTCTTTAGACCTGAGGGGATTTTTATTGAGGACTAGTCACTACAGGGTTTGCGCCCCCCTTTTCCCTGGAACGCTCTCCAAGCTGTGTTTCTTTGTTTGTAGGCCATCGCCCAGACCTCCACCACCATGACCCCCACCATCCCTGCCGTGACAGAGGCCTACACGCGGACTCAGTACTGTAAGTGGCCGTGCGAGTGTCCGAAGTCCCCACCTCGGTGCTCGGTGGGCGTCAGCCTGGTCACAGACGGATGCGAATGCTGCAAGACCTGTGCCAAGCAGCGTGGAGAAAATTGCACTGAGGCCGACACCTGTGATTTCCACCGGGGCTTGTACTGCGACTACAGTGGAGACAGACCTAGGTACGAAATAGGAGTATGTGCACGTAAGTGATGTACATATATTTTTGACTTAGATATACATTGGCAGCTCCCCTCGGTCTGAGCAATGGCTGCGATTTATCTCGATACCTAACTGTATGCTCATCAACTCTTCCATTCATCCTCCTCCATTTCCTTATTGCTGTCTTACCTCAAACCAGGACACTTCTCAGGGAAGCTGGCTGGATGAGAAATGGCATCTGAATTCTCGCTCTTTGAGTTGGTGGCAGGCAAGAGCAAGGAGCAACCAACATTTGAAAGTCTTCAGATTTGCAAGCAGATGATTCTGTATTTCCCGTAACAGGAGGAGGTGCTGTAGTGGGTTGGGGATGAAGGAAGGATATGTAGCTGGCTTTAAAGACAAGCAATATGGCGATCTACATGAAAACCATGACATTAGGGGATGCTTTTGGCTTATTTCCAATAATGGATCCCTAGGAAGGATAGCACTTGGTATCCTGTCAAGAGGGTCAGGGATGAATCATCTCCTAGCCAAGTATCTTGGTGACAAATTGAGGTCTGAGCCTTAATCTTACAATGGTTTCAGTCACATTAGCTGCCATGAAGCAGAAGGATTTCTTCCTGCCTGTCATAACAAGCCCTCAGTGGGATAATTCATGTGACTGGAATGTTTTTATTTAAGAAGAGCAAGAAGATATGAGGTAGTGTTTTGTGTGTCAAGGATATATTAATGTGTTCTGAGATCCAGAACATGGGGGGAGTCTGATCCACTCATAAATATCATAAATGACTGAAAATCATTACTCTAGGAATGATTAAAAGAGAAAGAATCATGAGTACAACCACACAGATAGCTGATCAGAAAGGATGCTGACTGTTGAGCAAGTTATTAGAACACATAGGTTATGGCTTTAGATTCTTAAATGGGAAAAAACAGGGATGGTCTTGTGGGCTGGAATATAACTGTGAATTAGGTACTAATAGAAAATGTAAAGGTGGAAGGAAACCTGGAGGAGAGCTAATTGTGAGATGAATAGATAGGATAACTGACTGACAAGAAAGATAAAAGACTTCAAAGAGCGGGCTTCAATAAACTTAGAATATCAGCGGAAGCTTCGGAAGGGACAGGTCTGAGGAGCGAAGATGTTCAGGGTAGCTGGCAGTTTTTCACAGAAATGATAACTATTTCTCAGCAGAAGAGGGACAGGCAGTGCAGTAAAACAAGAACTTGGCTTTGCATTAGCTCAGCCACCGTAAGCAAGCATGCAGAAACTAGGTGGGAGCGTTGATCTGCTTGAGGGTCGGCAGGCTTTACAGAGGGATCTAGACAGGTTGGATCAATGGGCCAAGGCCAATGGGATGAGGTTTAATAAGGCCAAGTGC